>OX940793.1:9170742-10370742 GCA_954870985.1 Trifolium fragiferum | reverse complement strand
GTAGTATGATTTTTTTATTATAAGAGTTATTTTTAATTGTTCTATACTATAATAATAGTTTTAATTTTTAATTCACAACAATAATCAAGTAAGCTGGTACTATTATTGTTAAAAAAAATATAATAATGGATAAAGCTGATAGTCTGGTACCAAATTGAGCAACACCTGTAACAAAAACAAAAATTTGACCAACACCAACCACCTACTACTCACCGCCAATAACCACCGTAAGCCACCGATTCTTCCCCGCATGCAATGATTTTTCTTTCTAAACTCCTTGTTCTCTTCTTGACCTCTTCCTCTTGAAGAGCTTGTTCTCTTCTACGACATCAAATAAGGGAAAATGGCAGCAGACAGAACAAAGGGTAATAAGGGAAAATGGCGTTGAGAAACATAAAATAAAAGCTAGAATCGATTCAAGTGAACGCAAAAGCTCCGAATCGTAGCTTCAGCTTCACCGTGCGTTTGGAACAAAAGCGATTTACATGAGATGCAAGCCAAACATAAAAATTTACGGTCAAACCGCGTTTGACCATTTGAAACGCACGTTTGGGTATTGTAACGCCAAACCAAACAGGTACTCAACCATTTTCCTCAATTTGATCAATCAAAATATTAAGAGGATGACACGTGGCTATTCTTGTAATATCATTAAATAAAAATTAAAACAAAACATTAAAACGAAGAATCTCGGTGACGTTCTCATCCTCCCGTCCGTCCAACGCCTCCAACCGCCATACGCAGTCGTCTTGCCTCACTCTCTTCCAACAATGAACAGGTATCCTCTGAATCTTCTCTGTAAAAGCTGCTTTGTGTTTAATTCAATGTATTTTCTATATAACAGGGTCATAAAGAAGACTGTTTCAAATCTCTGCGCACACAAAATTCCAAGGAATTTTTTTTGTTCTCATGTTGTCAAAGTTGCTACTTCCCCTGATTTAGTACCTTCCAATGTAAGCAAATTACTATATTTCATAGTACTAATTATTTTTTATTTTTATTTAGTTATTTCAATTTTTTAGCTTAAATTGAAAAATGCCTTGTGAGGGTTTTAGTGTAGATTTTTTTTTTTTTTTTTTTTTTTTTTTTTTTTTTTTTTTTTTTTTTTTTGAAAAAATGAGAATCATAGAGGCTCACCTACCATATGCTTAAATTCCACTTTTTAATTAGAAAGTGTGGGGAGCGGGAATCGAACTCTTGACCACTTAGTCATAGAGGCTCTGATACCATGTCAAATAACCGTTTATCCCAAAAGCTTAAGCTTTAGGGATAATCGGTTATTTGACAGAAACAATAACGAACAACAATTCATATAGTTATATTTTGCCATCATGACGATTTTTTAGATGATTGTCATTTTCAGATTGTAATTTAAAATAACTGTTTGCCACTCTGGTTGAGATTTGAGTCCATCGTTATTCTTATGAATAGCTCTAGTATGTAGTACAATTTGAGTTTTTTTTTCTTTCTTGGATAACCAAATGTGATCTTAGAAAATAGAGTTTTGTTTTATATTGAATCAATTAATACTGTTGTGAAACTGTAACTATAGGGTTTGAGGGAGAAAGACTAGGAATATAGAGGAGAGGAGCATCCTTGAAGGAACACACCTTTTCTTATTACTCATATCGACTTTAATACTTACACTTTATTTTCAATATCAAGAACACCAAATGTACTACATACCAAAATCCCAAATTATCCATTCAATATTACTAAAACTGCATAAAGACACAAGTACCATTTGCTTTGGGTGCAAGTCAAGCAGAAAATAGTAAATAACATTCCCGGACACTCTTCTTGCGCAAGCTGCAAGCTCTTGGTTCAAGTATGAGCCATAAACAGAACCAACTCACTAGGTTGTATCGATGGCTACACATGACTCTTTGGGTCACAACATGAAATGCAAATCAGCTATCTTGTGTGACCGCTGCATTTTTTTCAACTCCTTTGATCCATATCAATAGCAAAATAAAACTGTACTAAATAAAAGGAAAAACTATGTGACATGTTGATATAATCCTTCTGAGTTCTGGTTTATGGTGGATTATTGGCTTGTGCTATGTAATGCAGTTTTTGAGTTCTGGTTTTTAGTTTTACATTTGGTAGTTTATTCATGGTACATTGTTTAAAGGGATGATTGTGATGTTTCTTGGTGCTATCTTGTGTCACCACTGCATTTCCCTCAACTCCTTTCATCCATATCATTAGCAAAATAAAACTGCACTAAATAAAAGGAAAAACTTTGTGACATGATGATATAATCCTTCGGAGTTTTGGTTTATAGTGGGTATATGCTTATGTAATGCAGTTTTTGAGTTCTAGTTTTTAGTTTTACATTTGGTAGTTTATTCATGGTACAATGTTTAAAGGGATGATTGTGATGTTTCTTGGTGCTAAGCTTCTTCATAACATTTGTCTATTGTCATTGTTTCTTCCATACTATATTTTTGTCTTTGTGCATTTTCAATTGAAAGATAGTAATAATTTACCACTGGAATAGGAAATGAAAATTGAATAATTTGCATTCATGAGAATATGCAGGAGCATGAGAAGAAGCCAACTATCAGCACAATTATTCCAGAATATGATATTGCTATTGTTGGAGGAGGCATGGTTGGCATGTCTTTAGCTTGTTTCTTAGGTATCGTCTTGCAATGGGTATATGTCAAAGTCGTAATTTTTCTAGACTGCAACACATTTATCATGCCATCATCTGCATAACTCATGGGGATGGATTGTTTAGGTATGCTTTATCAGATATCCGTAACTAATTACGTCACCATTGTCAGAGTTTAATCTTGTAAGCGTCCATTACGATTGTATAAAGCCAGCCTTTATCTCTAAGGCCTTACAAAGTCCATAGGATGACCTATTTCCATTTCCCTGACAAACACCAGAATCTCTAGTTTTTGTCACCTCCAAACTACGGAACTTATGTATGAGATAGCAATTTTGCATGTGGCAGTTGTATCTTTGTATGTGGTAATTATTATATAGCATGAATAAGGTGTATTATCGGTTCATTGGGTTTTTTTTCTTGTGAGTTTAGTCGAAGGAGGGGATTCTTTGTTGGGGGAAAACCCTGTATATTGATCCTGTAGTCAAATCTGGTCTATAAACCAAATTAAATCAATAATATATAACCAGTTGTTCTCTCTGGTTGATTCTTGTGGGTAGGAGGAAGGGAGGGAGGTGGAAATGGTAAAATATAAGATGAGCATGCATTGAAAATAAATGCAGTTATCTAATTTATGATGATGATGTGTATTAACAAATCTGGCCAATTGTTTTGTTTTTCCAGCTAGTATGCCAATGACAAAGCAGTTGAGTGTGGCAATTATTGACAGCAATCCAGCTCTGGGTAGTGGCTTGTGCATCAAAAAGGAAGACCCCCCCGATCCTAGAGTCAGTACAGTAACTCCTGCTTCTATATCATTTCTCAAAGGTATCTAGTTTTTCAGGTTTGTTTTTTATTATCGCTCTGGTGTTAATTGAAAATTCTCTCTTTTGCAATTTTCGTTAAAACAGAATAAGCCAAACTTCTATTAGAGAGAAAATGGGGATAGTACAACTATGCAGAGGATATAATCTAAAATAGAATAAACAAGGTAGACAATGAAACATATGTAATAAAAAACATAAATGTTATCTGAACATCAATTTGGGACACCTAAATTTGTCAACTTTTTAAATGGTTGACGCAGTTCACACACGTTAATGAAGTGTTAGTTTGGTTATTAATAGATACATCAGGTATCACAACACATTGACCATCTACTAAACTTAATAAACCACATATTTAAATGTGATTAGCCTTTGTTTTCAAGTGTTCAAATCTACATGTAGTTGAAACACTTGAAATCATGGTTAACTAGTTCATTTGATAGTTATTGAGTTATTCAATCTTGATTTAGCCATTAACCATGTGTGTGGACTATATTACCATTTAAAAATTTGTCGAATTTAGGTGTCCTAAATTGATGTTCAAATAACACTTCTGATTAAAAAAACTCAAGAATATAGCATGGCCACCAAATCCTTCTACAAGCAGAAATGGTAACTTCCCTAAAACAGCCATGAATATAACACCAAAAAGAAACAACAAATATTGTTGTTTCCTGTATGAAGTTAATGGGATGATTGATGCTGTTATGTATGAATGCATTTCACTGGTCAAATTTACCAAAGATTTGTATAAACTGTACATTTCCTGAAATTGTTTCCATTTCCTACCAAGATCTGTGTAGTGAAATATGGAAAACTTCATAAAGCATTAGGGAACATGTTAGTAGTGATTGGAACATGTTAGTAGTGATTATGGTACTTTTAGCAATTGGTGGATGGTATTTCTATAGAGAATAGAACATAGCATAACAAAACTATTTTGAAAAATGAAGCACATTATTTTATTTTTTTTAAAACTCTTTATAATATCTATTCTAAATGGCAGCAAAGCACAAATAGAAGTATAGAACAACTAATATGTATGAAAAACGAATGTGACATTTACATTCATAATTCATGCATCTAAATTATAATCAAAGGTCTAATTAAATTAGCCATGAAACACAACATTGAACTTTTATTACTAAAATTATAAGTGTGCTAAGTTTCAAAGGGATTTAGGAATCTAAGAATCTTGTTCCTAGCTCCTGAGATATCTAAGGTTCATCAAAGTTAAGTGCATAACAGTTCTCTTGGCTTATTTGTACACAACCATTCCATATGCGAAAAATAAATCTTCCATCCTAAAGAAAATTAATGGAAAATACAGAATGCTAGCTGTGTATACTTCTGGTTTGGTGCTGTTGGCTACTTTTCTCTACATGACTACATCTAAATTTTTATTATTCAAGTCACTCGCACAATATAGACTCCTGCATTATACATTCTATCTTTTTGCTTCAAGTCTATCTTACTGTCAACTTTGCATTAACTGGTTTGCATGGCATAAAATGAAAATAACATGCAGTAATAGACCCTGGTTGACGAGTGCATTTGCTTCAACAAGTCAACGTTTTGCTTTAATGTTCTCTTGATACTTTATCTATTTCCAGATGCTGGTGCTTGGAAATATGTTGAGCAAAACAGACATGCTTATTTTAAAAAAATGCAGGTACTTTTTTCTTTCTCATTCATTAGAGTGATTTAAATTTTAAATTATATATATTTCCAATGATGGATAAATTCTCAAAGTGCAAAGTTGTTGGGGGTTATTTAGGGAAATTGAGTTGAATGTTATGCACATAGATGCTAATCATCCAATATTTCGAAAAATGAAGTCTTATAATTTTTGTTAATCTGTGGATCGGATCTCCATGACAAGCCTGATGAATAACTCTGTCCAACATAAAGGAAGTGAAAGGGTTCTTTTAAAATTTAATCATTTTTCTAACCTTGATGCCAGACTGAACCAAAGGTATGCACGAGGGATTCTTGCCTCTTGATATTTTACGTGAGACCCCTTCAGTCAGGTCCTTGCTGTTTGCTCCGTTTTGGGCCTTCTAATGCCTAGTTACGTTTGGTTCTTCACTACTGAAAAACTTAAAAACCCAAAAGCCTTTTTGGTTGCGGTAAAATGGCCATGCTAGGCTAGGCTTTACCTTAAACAGGCTTAGCCCATTTCCCAAATTTCATGTCGGGCTTGTTTACCTTATCAAAAGTTTAAACCTTAAAGTTTCAACAAAACATTTTCAAACATAAAATTCTTAGATTAACTTAAAAAAATGAACAGTCTTTCACAACAGAGACTAAATAATTTGATGTTTCAAAATGCGATCAAGCTCTCAAATTTGATAGAGTCTAATGGTGTCAATATGTCAATTGATCTATATGCCATCTCCATCTGATGGAATAAATGTTTGGTGGCTCTTGTAATATTTATTTATTTTCCTATATAAATTTATTTAAACAAATGCTTTTCATGTACTTCTTGCTTCAAGGTAGTGAATTCTCCGTGTGCCCTAAGGATGCCTTATTTCCTTTGACTACATTATTTATTTCATTATTCAAAATTGCATTCTTTTGTATCTTTCTGCAGGTCTGGGATTATACTGGTTTCGGGTATGCTAGATACGATGCAAAAGATGTAAATAAAGACTTTCTAGGGTAAGTGTAGACATGTTATATAGTGAAGTGAATCTCTTTGAAAACAGTTATCACACTAATTGCAAAATTATGATGAACCAGGTGTGTAGCAGAGAATAAAGTGCTTCATAGTGCCTTATTGTCGTGCGTAAAGGTATAAATCACATTGTCAGTCTGTGATAGTATAGGGTTGATTGTGATGTAATACTGTTTGAGAAGAAATATGAATTATTTTTATTGACTTTGAGTACAGCGTATGCAACGTTTTATGATGTTATAAAAGGGAAAAAGAGGAAACAAAATGGGTCCTAATTCTGAAAAATAAATAATAACTACCAAAATATAATCCCCTAATTTAAAGGATTTCAAAACTAATTCTCCTAATCTTTTTGCAGCATATTAACACTTTCCCTCGAGCTTCCATTCCCAGCTTTGCTATAATGTCATGAAATTTTGGATTACGTATCCCCTTTTTTAGAATATCGACCAATTGTTATCTTGATGGAAACACAGGTCATACATGCCTTCTTCCAATTTTTCTTTACTAAACTCCTTTCAAATTCAATATGTTTTGTCCTATAATGTTCATAGGCTTCTAAGTAATATTGGCATCTGACTTCTTGTCACAATGGAGCTTCATAGGACTCTCAAATTTGACTTTTATTATCTGGGATAATCTTCAGTTTCAGCCAAAGTAGTTCACATAGTCATTGGGAAATAACCCTCAGTTCTGATTATGTTGATATGGTCTTGTCACCACATTGTGCCTATTGCCCTTCACATCACCTAAATACCCCGAAGGACCAGAAGTTGATCATCTGCATAGTCAACACTGGTATAAGCTTAGAGCATCATTCTTCTTGAACAAAATTACTTTCTGAAGAGATTCTTTTGGATTGAGCATCAATTGTCTTATAACACTCATCAAATATGCTATGTCTAGCCTGGTGTGAGCAAGGTATATGAGTTTACCTACCAACCTTAGGTGCATTTTCTTTTCATGGTCATGGATGATGTCCTGTAAGTTAAAGTAGAGTGACAAGATTTGATTGAAGTAATCTTTCATCGCATAGTCTATTCTAAATTGTTTTATCTTGACCCCAACTTGATTTTAAATCTTTGAGTGATAATTGGGGAAAACAATGCTGATATTAGATTTTTGTTTGAGTATGAAGCACCATGTAACTGGAGTGCAATCACCAATTATTAGATACTATATCTCTTATTTCCGACCTTCTCATATTTCCTCTTTCTTTCTTATGTAATAAGTAATTAGGAAACCTTAACCAAGGGATTCTGATTGTACACTTATTATCATACACTCAAAAGGTTGAGAATCAATCTCTAAGCAATTCCGTATCAATTTTAGTCTCATACTCATAATATTAAAAATCGACTTCATTAAATAAGAAGCCTCACCTTTTCATATTCTTTCTCTAATTTTCCACTATGTGCTACGATACTCTGTCTCTTAATAATAGTAATCTTGCTAGTAATAGTGTAAAATGTAACTGAGATGAAATACTGTCTTCTCCCTGGCTGTTCTAGTAATTTATATGTAACTGTACCAATTCACTTTTATGTTCTAACGTCAGCACCATTATGTCACTAATTTTAGCTATCTTTTGACTGCTATGATGGTTTCTCAATCAAGGACTTTGCTTGTTGTATTTTCATCAAATTGAATATTTTATTCCAAGGCACAACTCTTTATATTACATTGAGAATTACAAACTTCTTGACAGGATTCTGATTTCAAGACAACATTCTATCCATCGAGGTTGACATCAATGACTTTGAATACAAACTCTATATCCATAGTGGAGGAGAATACGCCATCTAAAGAACCATCATCTGCTCAAGGTCATACGTCAAAGCTGCAACTTAGTGATGGCAGTAGCATATATGCCAAGTTGGTGGTGAGTGATTTTTTTTTACCTGTTATGTTGAAATACTGCAAGTAGAGACAAATTCATATCTGGTGTCCCATTAGCAACTGATGATTGCTATAATTCAACACTCCCTCTGGTCTCGAATATAAGCAACATAATATGTTTGGTGATCTAAAATATAAGCAAATGTTAATTACTTCTACCATATTTATTGTCATTATTTCTAAATTACCCTCTAATTAATTTAGATTTTATTTTCCAATAACTTCTTTATTCTCATGAAACAAGTTCCCATGAGGGGCAATTTGGAAAATACAATTAGTTGTTTTATTATTTTGAGAAAATTAGTGAGATTTACCAATTTTCTTAAAGGGTGTTAAAGTGTTTTTTTTGTTTTGGTTTGTTTGTTATATATGAAACCATAGTAGTATTCTACAGTTGGAGTCTAATTACATGGATGCTTGTTCTGAAGGTTGGAGCTGATGGAGGAAAATCGCGCGTTAGGGAATTAGCAGGATTCAAAACAACTGGATGGAATTACTCTCAAAATGCAATCATCTGCACTGTAGAGCATACCACTGATAATCATTGTGCATGGCAACGGTTTCTACCTAACGGTCCAATTGCACTTCTACCGATGGGTGATAAATTTAGCAACATCGTTTGGACCATGAGTCCACCAGAGTCAAACGACCGCAAATCAATCACCGAGGAAATGTTTTTGAAGGATGTTAATTCTGCTCTTGATTATGGATATGGACCTCATCCCACGTCAAGCTCATTAGGAACTGGGGACATGTTTTCTTGGCTTAAAATGGATGCAACTTCATCAGCTAATGAATTCTTTGAAATTCCTCCTAAAGCAATACGATTGGCGTCTGAAAGGATGGTGTTTCCTCTGTCTTTAAGGCATGCCAATTCATATGCATCAAAACGTGTGGTTCTAATAGGAGATGCAGCCCACACTATCCATCCTCTTGCTGGTCAAGGCGTTAATTTGGGTTTTGGAGATGCATTTTCTCTTTCAAGAGTTATTGCAGAGGGAGTTGCTTTGGGATCTGATATTGGAGAGGTATGTTATGTCTTTGATGTTTATATCTTGGTGTTCATAAGATTAAGACCCTGCTTAGATCAACGAGTGCTTATTTATAAGTTATTTCTGTAACAAAAGATAGAATAAAGTCAAATTGTTTTTATACAAGCTATAAGCTGTTTTCATAAGCTATCCCGAAGAGCTTATTGAAATAAGTTGAATCCTGAAGAGTCTCATAAGTGCTTATGCTAATATATAAGTTCAAATATGCCAATCCAAACAAGTTCTAAGTAATTGCTCTGGCGACCCATATTGGAGGTGTATGTTATGTCTCCGATACTTTTATCATGGCACCTTGGACTTCTCTAAGGTGCCAACCAGCTTAGCTAGTGAAAGGAGCATAGCCCACCATTTGCACGGCACTAAGCAGAATAGAAGGAGGGTTTTGGCGAGTTTTTAGAAAGTCCTCAAACTCTTTCTCTCTTTTCTAAAAATGATATGGTTTATTTCATCTTCTTAATGCTGGTTTGCAGGTAAATTTGTTAAAGAAGTACGAAGCCGAGAGGAAACCGGCAAATATTACAATGATGGCGATCCTTGATGGCTTCCAAAAAGCTTACTCTATTGATTTTGGACCTTTTAATTTTCTTCGAGCCGCAGCCTTCAATGGAGCAAACTATGTATCACCACTCAAGAGAAGCATAATTTCTTATGCTTCAGGGGAGAATAAATTGCCTATTTTCTTCTGAACATAGAAATGTAGTTTATATAAAGTCAGGTTTGCTTAACTGCATTTTGCTCATGGCCAGTTCCTTTTTTATGTTACTATTATGCATTGTTCAAAATAAGTTGGCCAAAGGTTTAGCAACACCATAGTTTTATTTCTTCGTTCATAGGGTTTAGGATGAATCAATGATTCAGTGGCCATATTTATTCTCTGTATCCTTGTAAAGTTTCTATGCAACAATGGATTCTATGCTGGTTTCTTTAGATGTTACTTCAAGCTGCATTTATGCTTATAGTTATAGCATATTATGTTTTCTCTCATTCCCCTCACTATCTTAATTAGAAATATTGTTTTATGTTTTATATTTATAAATTTGTTCAACTGCTAATTTTATTTTATCAGATACTTTAAATTCATTCGGTTAGTTTTTCAGCTACAACTAACTATCTTTGAATGTTGCTTTGTGCATATGTTACAACAGTAAACAATCTCATTGAATTGTTGTGATTAGCCGACAATATGGATGTATTTGGCTACTTGAATTTAAAGGGTTGAAATCTAGTTTAAGTGTTAGCATTTGATGGAATATAAAAGCCAATTAATTACACTTACTTTTCAATTTAAAAACTTTTTATTGCTTATTATTACCTGACGCGAACAAAACCAATAAATAATTATAGTTACAAAATTGGATTAGATTTATTTTGCACTAAAATTAAAGTTTTCTAAACCAACCCAAATCCAATCCAATATAATAGTGTACACCTTTAATTAGAGAGGTTTATTCGAATCAATATCAAATTAATTCAACTTTTTTTTCTTCAGAAAATTGCATAAGATTGAATATTATATGGTTTGCTACTTTTTTGCTACTTTGATATATTATTGAGACACATAAATATTATGGTTTATGAGTTTTTTTTTAATACTATTAATCTTGATCTCTAATAATATTCACACATTTTATACAAATTTATCACTCTAATATTTTTTAAGAGAATGGATCCTCTCAATTGTAATAAACAATTGAAAGAATATATGAAATTTAGATCATTTAAATTGTAAAAAGAAGGTAGGATCGAAATTTTTAAAAAAGAAAGAAGTTGGTAAAAGGTTGAGATGTAAAAATTGAAAGAAATAATAGAGAGAATCTATTCTTATTTTTTCTTAATGCTTGTAATTTTTGGTAAAAATTCCTATAATAAGAGTGAAAAAGAGTACATTATTGTAAACTTTACGATTGATTTGTCAACTGAAAGACTCACTTTGATGCAAAGAGAATAATTATTTTTGCTACTATCACGAATTATTAAGCAAACAAATCATTATATAAAATTAATTCATTTTTTTTATTTCTCCTTAGATAAAATTACAAACACCTTTTAATATTTACAGAGGTGCGAGACTCTTAAAGTTGAAACTCAAATAAATATTTTCAAACTATCAATATAGATATAAATTTCTAGTCAACCAAACCTTACACACAAAATTGTTGAATATGGATCATCTTCATCTGAAATTGTCATGTTGCCTCAGGCGCATCATCTCATTCTTAATTGTTTATTCATATTTTTTCTCTCTCTTCAAAATTATTTTTTAATTAATTTATTCTTTGTCAAAAAATAATTAATTAATTAATTTTTTATCTCCCTTTCTAGAAAAATTTCTTTGTATTTTTTATTGAGTCAAAAAGATGTGCAAAGCAAGTCAAAAAGTCCTTTTACTCGTTTAGACACAAACACTCTAAAAAATCACAAAAAACCCGCCACTAATCACGCACCATGCCCAAAAAAACCATTAATTAATCATTTCAAATAAATTTAAAAACCCCAAAAACCCCCAACACATAATCATCGCCTTCACGTTCTTTATCTTCTTCTCTTCCAAAAACGTGTCACCAACACTTCACCATTTTCCACATAAAACCCAACGCATCAACCACAAAAAACACCACCACCAAAAATGGAAGACGAACACAATGAAGGAGGTGAAGAGTATTTGTTCAAGATCGTGTTAATCGGCGATTCAGCAGTTGGAAAATCGAATTTACTTTCACGATTCGCGCGAAATGAGTTCGATTCTAATTCGAAAGCTACGATCGGTGTTGAATTTCAAACGCAGATGGTTGAAATTGATGGAAAAGAAATTAAGGCACAGATCTGGGATACTGCTGGTCAAGAAAGGTTTAGAGCTGTTACTTCTGCTTACTATAGAGGTGCTTTTGGTGCTCTTGTTGTTTATGATATTAGTAGAAGAGGTACTTTTGATAGTATCAAGAGGTGGCTTGATGAACTCACAAGTGAGTACTGTTATTCTTACTTTTTTTTTTCTTTATATATATGTTTATATGAATTTTTTGAGTTTGATTATATGAAATATTGACATCAGACACGATACTGACACATACATATCGAGTTAAAAATTGATAAAATGCATTAATGGAGTGTAATCACATGTGTTGGCGTCGTGTTAGACACTAGACATGTCTTCTATTAGTTGCTATAGAGGTTTGATTTGTGGACTAATTTAACTTGTTTTAGGAACTAATTTGTATTTGTATGTGTTCTAGAGTCTTAACGTTTTATTATTTAGAGATTAATTATTATGGCTGATATATTCTATATGATTATGTAAGTTTTTTAGTTTGATTCTATAAAACGCATACACATGGATACCAGATACGATATTGACATGTCAGATAAAAAAAATTATTGAAAAAAGGAATTTATTAAGTGTAACCATCGCATGTATTGGTGTCGTGGGAGGCACGGAGACATGTTTGTTGGACTTGATTTGACATGCCTTCTATTAGAAGTGTTGGTGATATAGAGGTTTGATTTGTGGACTAATTTAACTATTTTTAGGAACTAATTTGTATACGAGGCTTTGTTCCTAAATATGAGGCTTTTTAGAAAAACAAAATTTCCATATATGCAACACTATTTTGAAATTACTAGATACATTAAAAAAAAATTCCCTTGTAATTAACACGGATATAAGGATAGTTTGGTGGCTGAATTCGGAGATAAGGAGTGAAGTGGCTAACGAGGTTGAGGGTTTGATCTCCACTCCCATCATAATACTAACAGTTATATGTTGTAGGATCATAATGTTGGAAATGGATACTAGCTTTCTACATAAATATAAGGATTTTTAGAAATATATTTTCCATTTATGTAAGACTATTTCCAATTTACTAGATACATTAATTTATTTTCCTTCTAAATATACTCTAATTAACATGGATATAAGGATAGTTTGGTGGCTGGATTTCGGAGTGAAGGAGCGAAAGTGGTTAAGGAGGTTGAGGGTTTGATCTCTCTCCCATCATAATACAAGCAATATTAATATTGGTCTTTTTTTTTTCTAATTACCACTACTAATTTATTTTATAATTCAAAAGTTCTTTATAGTTAATGCTACTATTGTTTAACTTAAACATTAACTAATGGATAAGTTAGGAACATCTATACATAAAATGAACATATTAAATCCATTGCTACTTTTCTTATTGTATATGAAAATTGGAAAAGTGCTTATATAGTAAATCAATTACTACTTTTCTTATTGCATATGAAAATGGGAAAAATGCTTATAATAAGGGAGAAAGGTAGTACATTTTCATGAGTGTAAATTAGGTGGACGTTTGATTTAAAAACTAAATTAAATAAATATTAATAGGCGCTTTTAAATCAAAGAGACGTGGATGGGAACTGTGGTACTTTAATTAAAAAACTAAATTAAATCCTTATACATAGAGTTGTGTGTGAGAGTTCCAGTGGTGCTTGCTACGACCAAAAAAATTAATCGTTTATAATTTATAATGTTATTCTTGCCAGATAATGAGCTGATCTGGATTTCTTTATTTGATTAGGATATGTATTCATTGAATGATCCTTTAATATGGCCTCTAAACTATCATCACTTTCTCACGTATTGGTTCCTAAACTACAGAAATATGATAAGTAGTCCCGAAACTATTTTTAATTCATCAAGTTTGTCCTTGAACTATCATTTTCTCTTAAATTTCTAAAACAAGTTAGAGACTAACTAGATGGATTAATAAGGTTTGGGGACTACTTAATATATTTTTATTAGTTTAGGGACCAAATTGGAAAGATAGTGATAGTTTAATGACTAAATTGAAGGTTTATTACTCTATGTTCATTTGGAATTGGAAGAATATCTACCTGGTTTAATTTCCTCCCGGATATGAATGGAAATTTCTTCATTAGTGGTCTGAAATTTGGAAATCATTAAAATGGGATACTATGTTATTATTATATTTGATAAAACCCTGTTTTTGCTAAATGTACGTATGGCCCTGTCGCATAATTGTCATCGCCGGGGCCTTAGATGAGAGATTTTTATGGATTTCTCAAAGCTAGCAATAAGGCACACACCTCTAAAGACCTTGCAAATATATTTTATCATTAAATGTTGCTAGCACCATGACTGGTTCTTGACTGACTGTATTGTGAATTGTGTAGATGGAATGCTGTGTGTATATTCTTAACTATTTTAATGTATCTTAACTATGGACAACGTGAACTAGTTAAATAAACTACCATTAGCTTTATCTTATGTTATATTTATCTGACACTATACTCGTGGATTGTGTTTTCTAAGTTTCTTATTGACTAATCATTTTAGAGCTGCAAACTTACCGACATGTGTCACTATCAGAAATCAAAACCTACCTTATGATATATAGATATATCATGGCATCAAACTTGCATATTAATATTATATCAGTCAAATATGAGAACCTTTATTTTATTCTTTGAAAAATTGAAGTGCCATTAATTTAGTTCTCAAAACATTTGTTATGACAACTACGGTCCTATATTTTTAACGAACACCGACCTTTCTTACTTGTTGGAGAAATTGTACTCATCTTCTCTAAGGTCTGTTTACATTTCACATGAATACCTCCTCTAAATTACAAAAATAGAGTAGAATCGAATATAATTGAAGGGGTTAATATCTTTTACAAAATAGATGGGTGCATGGGTCATTGAGACATCTTAAGGAGGTGAAAACAATTTGCTCTGTATGTTATCAATTAAGTCTCTCCATTATGCAGTGTCATCAAGTTAATCCTTTTTTGTTGGACTAAGAAACGAGTGTAATATATTTAGGGCTAATTTGATGAAATTTTCTATTATAGATGGACTAAAATGATCAGGCTTTGCATTGTTGAGGATTAAATTGATGTCACAAAAATATTTGGAGAATCTAAGTGGTGATGCTTGGCATTATTTTCAAACTAGATTCATGATAAAATCTCTGGAGTACCCAAGTTATTTGATACTTATTATGGAAATGGATCTTCTGCAATAGTCACCAATCTCAACTGTTGGATGAAGATTAGACGGATTTTATTTAATATTTGATTTTGTGATGTCAAAATACAAGCTGCCCGGTCTTCGTCTAACAGTCGGTGAAAAGATTTGAAAGATATAAACTTTTAAAACTTTTCTTGTTTATCTTTGACATTTCACTAATGACATGCCTTAAAGAAATTGCTTTCCATACATTTTCGTAACAGAGTTTGATTCTTGAATAAATTGCAGCTCAAAATGATAGCACCGTAGCAAGAATGTTGGTTGGAAATAAGTGTGATTTGGAGAATATCAGAGAAGTGAGCATAGAGGAAGGCAAAGCTCTTGCAGAAGAAGAAGGTTTGTTCTTTATGGAGACATCAGCACTCGATTCTACCAATGTCCAGACAGCTTTTGAGATTGTCATCCGCGAAATTTACAATAATATCAGCCGCAAAGTCTTAAACTCAGATTCCTATAAAGCTGAATTGTCTGTGAATCGAGTGAGCCTGGTTAATGGGGCGGGATCAAAGAAAAATCTGCTCAATTTTTCCTGTTGTTCTTGATTAGCTTCTAGCTTCGAGTTGAAATCGACTCTTCTTTGGACCTTTCAAGAGTAGTTTGTTGTTCTATACTTTTTTTTTTTCCTTTGCAACATGTTCCCTAGCTACTATTTTTGCCGTTGTGTTTCCTTCATTTCCTTCTCCATGTTTTACAGTTTAAGTTCTTATGACCCTCATCCCATACATTAAGGAAAAAAAGAAAAATGAGAAATGTTTTGCTCTTCCATGAAATTGCTTGCTTGGTAGTAGTTAGGCTTTTGGTTCTTTAATATTTGGTTGCATAAAATGGGCCAAGTAACAAGAAACAAACAACTAATATTTCCATCTCCACCATGAAGGTTTCTCTCCCCACCCCCCGTCGTTCTTTTTCACCCTCCAAAAATCCAATTTTACCCCAAAAACTTCGGTAAACGTGTACCGAAGCTTGTCGATATTGAAAAATAGGTGTTTTACATCGTTAAAAACTTTGGTACGCGTTTACCGATTTTTTTTTTTCAAGGTTAAAAATGGAAACCCAGGGGGTGAAAAAGTAAGACGGGAGGTGGGGAGAGAAACCTTCCTCCACCATTAAATAAATTTTTTTTTACTAACCAAATATTTCGTTTGTATATATGAGAAACTGTAACAACGTTTTTATGATTGAATTTATTGAGTTTTAGAGAGAATTTTTTAGGTAGACCAACACTTAAAAGCTTTCAAGAAAATACTCAATTCTCTTTTGCTTGTTACTGTATCCATGTATGTTAATATGATGGAGAATTCTAACATGCAGTCATTAAAATAACTTCATCAAAAAAGTCATGATCTAGTGTGACAAAGGCACAAAAATTTCTATGTGCAAATCTCAAATCTAATGACTAGAAACCAAACAACCCATTAGCACAAATTTAGTAGTAAAATTTGGTAGCTAATCTATAGCAATTAAGTTTAGTCCAAAGAATAATATGATAGTAAAACGACACGGGAATGAATTCTTAAGAAGCCCATGTGGAAGATTAATTTATCCAATAATCAGCTTTAAACCTAACCTAGCTGATCTTGCTCTATACAAAGTCCAAATTAGATGGTTTAAAAGACTACACTATTGGTTTAGAAACTCAGGAAATCTCTATTTAGCTAGAGAATATAAGGAACTAGCTGAAATTCCTCAGAAAAATCTTCAGAATATTGCCAGATGACTGAAGAAAGTCTAACAAGTAAATTACAGAAAGTTTTAGATAACTTCTCTGATTTACAAGATAGGATAGAAAAACAAACATCCTATTTAGAAACTTTACAGTCTGAAAAAGAAAGATATAAACCATATGAAACATGGAAGTTTCATAAGGGAATAAACTTTAATTGTTATGAAGAAGATGAAACTCATAAATTTCCTCACCTTTTTCATACAACAAATCAACAGCTAAATAATATATCTTGTATGATAGCATACATGATAAAACTCTTAGAGGACAAAACTCTTCATTTCTCTCAAGGGGGGGAAGAGAAAGGAAAAGAACTAGAAATAGAAAATATTCCTAGGCTTCTAGAAAACCTCGAAGAAACTTCTGTTTCTACACAATTAAAAATTAAACCACCATCTAAATTCTTTTAAGAATGGACGATACAGAAGAAGCCCTTAATAAGCAATTAGAAAATTTGGAAAGACTTATGGTCTCTTTAGATATATCAGGGAAAAGTCAAGTAGTTGACGAAGAACTAAAAGAGAAAAACCAAATCATTTATGATTTTAGCTCTGAAGAAGAAGAAGAAGAGGATGGAAATGAAAATCCTCACTTCGTAAAATTCGAACCAGCAGAAACATCTGGTACGAAAAGAACTGCAGAATTCGAAAGAGAATTTACCAAACAAAAATTCCAAAAGGTACCCCATTATTATGTACCTACACAAAACCCATTTCAAGGGCAAGGAATTTTAGACATAGACTGTAGTTTCGATACAGCCAAGGATCTAAGAGATTGGTACAATACAAATAGTGTATTAGTCCAGTTAAATGAAGACCTTAAAAATTTAGGACCAATTGAAATTTTCAATTTCCTACAATATAAAACTAGAGGAAATGCTTACAAATACATTTCGACCTTACCACCAGAAGTTATGGGAACAATACCCCTAACAGGAGCTTTAGTAGTAGACTGGATTCATATGTTACTCGTAACAGAATTTAAAGGACGGATGGACTCCATTCAATCTAAGATAGCATTTTCCGACCAGAATCTTTGGAAAATAACTAACCTAAAAATCTGCAATATGTGCTATGTAGATAATTTCATTTGTGAATTTCAGGACTATTATTACAACATAGATAATAGTACTAGAATCTCTAGAAATTTGATAGAACTATTCTATGACAAGTTACCAGAAAAAGTATCAGCTCAAGTTAAAACATTTTTTACTTCGGCATTAGCAGAAGGAAAAGTGGATGATACTCTAGGAGGAAGAATAACCACCTTAAAAATTTGGCTCCAAGAAATGTGTAGTCAGAAAATAGCCAAAAGAGAAGCTCAAGTATCCCTTTGTTGTAGTAAACTACAAGACAAAGTAGGAAACTATGGTTGCAACTCTAGAAAGAAACCTAGAAAAACTAGGTTACAAAAACCCTATAAGAAAAAGAAATTTAAGAAAGTTCCTTTTAGAAAATTCAATAAGGGAAACAAAAAATTCTTTAGGAAAAAACAACCTTACCCTAGGAAGAAAATATGCCCACAAGGCAAAAAATCATGTACATGTTGGTTATGTCATGAAGAAGGTCACTATGCAAATGAGTGTCCTAAAAAGGAAAATCCTAAGAAAAATGTCCTACATGCAATATATGCAATGGGATATGAACCTATAGAATCAGATATAGAATCCAATGAAGACATTTATGAATACTGCACAGAAACAGATTCAGATGTCGAAGAAGATACTTGATAAAGGAAATTGAAGTGCTACATTTATCAAAATAGTGCTAAAAAATAGGAACCTTTTAGCCTATGTAGATACAGGTGCAACTCTTTGTTTTGGAAAGAAATCTATCTCTAGAAACTGGGAAAGATTAACCAAGCCAAAAGAAATAATAGTTGCAGATAAATCAAAACATCAGATATGGTTTAATCTTAGAGATGTATCTACAGAAATTGAAGGATATAAGTTTTTTATTCCAACAATCTACCTCCATGATTCAGGATTAGACCTAATCATAGGAAATAAGTTTTTAAAGTTATACGAACCGTTTACTCAAAGAAAGGATACTATATCACTTCAATGGAAGGATTTGGGAAATCCTAAAAATAGAAAAATAGTAACCACCAAAGTAGTTACTAGAAATGAAATCACAAACCTTATTAAAGGAAACCTTAGGGAATTAAGAACTATATGGGAAGAAAGAAGTTTCCATATTAATATAGAAGAAAGATTAGACGAAGTCTGTTCAGATAACCCTCTAGACAGCCTTAAAAACACTAATCATGAACTTATAGTCATTAAGTTAAAAAATCCTAATGACGAGATAAATGTTCCAAATAGAATTCCATATTCTATTAGGGATGTTGAAGAATTTCAACAAGAATGTAAAGATTTACTTGATAAAGACCTTATTAGACCTTCATCAAGTCCACATTCTGCGCCAGCTTTTTATGTCGAAAACCATAACGAAATAAAAAGAGGAAAGAGAAGAATGGTAATTAATTATAAGAAACTTAATTTGGCAACAGTCGGAGATTCTTATAAATTACCTAGAAAAGATTTTATTTTAGAAAAAATAAAAGGATGTAATTGGTTTTCTTCCTTGGATGCAAAGTCTGGTTATTATCAACTAAGACTAGCAGAAGAAACAAAACCATTAACAGCTTTTTCATGTCCACCTCAAAAACATTACGAATGGAATGTTTTGCCTTTTGGACTAAAACTAGCACCATCAATATATCAAAGATTTATGGACAAATCTCTCGCAGGTTTGGATCATATATGTTTAGCATATATAGATGACATACTCATTTTTACCAAAGGAGATGAAAAACAACATCTTCGAGATTTAGAAATTGTTCTTTTAAGAATCAAAGAAAAGGGTATTATAATTTCAAAAAAGAAATAAAAAATCTTACAAAAAGAAATAGAATACCTCGGTTTAATTTTAAAAGAAAATGGGGAACTGAGTTTAGCACCTCATACCCAAGAAAAAATACAAGTTTTTCCAAATGAACTTTCTGATAGAAAACAAATTCAAAGATTTCTTGGATGTTTAAATTATATTGCTAATGAAGGATTTTTAAAAGACTTAGCAAAGGAAAGAAAGCATTTGCAAAAGAAAATTTCAGAAAAAGTTCCATGGTCTTGGACTAAAGTTGATTATGATAATGTTAAAACCATTAAAGAAAAAATACAAATTTTACCCGAACTTTACAATCCAACAATAAAAGATTTTTTGATTGTAGAAACGGATGCATCACAAACAACCTGAGCAGGTTGTATGAGAGCCTTACCAGATGGTAAAGCAAAACTTTTTCTTAATGAGAAAGGATGTAAAATTGAAGAGTCTAAGGACCTTCAATCAAAAGGCATTGATTACAGTGCTTCTAAAATCCTGATAAAGGATACTGAAAATTTACAGTTATGTAAATATATTTCTGGTACATTTATAGACATAGAATCTAGATATCATATTCAAGAACTAGAAACTCTGGCATGTGTAAAAGTATTAAAAAAATGGAAAATTGACTTACTACCGTCAAGATTCCTTCTTCGAACAGACTCTAAATATCTTATGGGATTTTGGAGATATAAAATTAGTGCTGACCATAAACAAGGCAGACTAATAAGATGGCAAATGGAATTACAACAATACGAGTCATATCTTCAATATATAAAATCTGAACAAAACAGTTTTGCAGATACACTGACAAGAGAATGGAGCAAGCCATAAAGCTACTTCAGAACAACATCAAGCAAAAGGATGAGCAACTTGTCGCCCTAGAAATCAAAAGAGCAAAAATCTCTGCCGAGAGGGGGGAGATGATTACAACACTCAAAGGTTTGCAAAAAATGACAACAAACGAAAATCATGAAAGAAAGAACCAAGAAAATTGGGACTTGCTAGGACAACCTTCTGGAAAGTATGACTACTATGTAAAGTATACAGCCCTAGAAAGTTCAAAAATTCCTACTGAAACGATAGTACCCAGCGGTTGGAATATAGAACAAGAAGCGGAACCTTCAGAAACAACTTCAGACAGCAAAAAGTCCTGGGCAGATAAGGTCGAAGAAGAGGAAGAAGAAGCCAGAAAAAATGGTTTATTAACAACCATTCAAACAAGCGATCCCGTAGACAATGAAATGGGAAAGTTTGAAGCTTATGTCATTTTTGATGGTCCAATGAAGGGGATCTATAGAAAATGGGCAATAGCTAAACAGCACATCATTGGCAAGAATGTGCGTCATAAGGGATACAAAACCATGAAGGAAGCTGAACAGGCGCTTTATGGAGCATACAAAGAGATTACAACAGCAAAAAATCTTCAAAAATCTCCAACAATGGAGTCAAAAAAGAAGCTGTCAGTCGACAAAATTCGCCAGCTCGAATATCAAAAGAATTTCCAGATAACTGATCCAACTTATATGGAATTCAGTCTTAGATGGAAATGGTTAAACCACTATATAGAAGAATTTACTACTGAATGCTTCTACCCAGTTAGCAGAGTTGGTTGCACCAAAGCAGTCGTACTACCCGGAATAGACAGTACTATATGTCTATCCTTCTTTCAAAATGGGTTGATCCATACCATATACCTGGAAGAACAAGCTGGAAAAACTTTTGGAGAACTCAAGTTCTTTCCAAAGGAGTTACAAAATTTGGCACAAAAGTTCAACAACTTGTTTGCCAAAGGAAAAGAAATTTTTATTCAAATTGAGTCCACATGTCCATGGTACGATGAGATCACTCTGGAACTTACAACAAAACCCTTATACCTCATCAAGATTGGAATTTCAAATAAAGAATATCCAGTGGTGAACAGAGAAACAACGGAGTGGCATCCCGCCATTTACCTTAAACAAATCAAACACTTTCGCCAGAAGATCATTAGATTGTCTTCCCAGACAAACTATAGAGTTATTTACGAAAATTCATCAATGGTCGTATACAGTGACTCTAGAAAGCCCGCAAAAGACCAAGACATCAAGGCAGTCAAAAACCTTGAAGAAAAGGTTGACCAATTGAAAGATGGTCTTGAAAAATTACCCAAGTTAATTCAAGAAGAATGCTGTCAATACTTTTCACAGTATTACAAAGGACACAAATGTGAAAATTGTCCAGAAAAACCGTCGGCACAAGAAAACAAGGAAGCCTTTATCACAGAGCCATGTGTCATGTAGATAGATAAAGTGTGCAGTGGTATCTAATCACATCTGAGTCAGATGGGGACCACTTAGTGATAAATAATTTGTCGTTTTTCTTAGTGCGTTTTTAGTGCGCATCACTTTTTCTAAGTGCATGTCACGTTGAGTGAGTGCGTGTCACTTTTCTGAGTGCATGTACAATGTCATGGAAATGGACGTTTACCTAATGTGAGCCCTTCTCCACTATAAATAAGAGCTCTAAGCTTAGTTGTAAATTACAGTTGAAAGAAATACGAAACTATTAACTAGTTTTTGAAGATTTATCTTCTGTCCTTAGAATCATTTCTAAGAAGTAGCTCTTGAGGTAATACTCTGGAGGAGCTAGATCCTTGAGGTAATACTCTGGAAGGATCAACCACATAAAACAATATAATCAAACAGATTATATCCCAAGACAACACAAACATCTTCGAATCGAAGAATTCAATAAAATCAGAAACAAAGAAAATCATACCAGGTATGATTGTTATTATTACATCACTTATTTATTATATTGTGTTGTTTGTATAATCAATGGAAAGTTCAAATTTTAGAACTCAAAGATTATTTTCAAATTTTTTTGAAATTGAACACACAGAACCTAGTTCTGGTCACACATACTTAGAATTAGTCTTGATGGAAGACTATGATAAAAAGGTAACTTATTTACTAAAAAGGATCCCTGAACCAAATTTGGCTAAGATAATTTTAGACAAATTCAAATTTAATCATTACCAAGAAAAGGTTTTTCTCGAAAAAATTCAAGAAACTATCGAAGGAGACTTCGAAGAACATGAATTAAAATGTTTAGTTCATGAGTTAAACAATTTTACTAAAAATTCTAAATTCATAGAATGTTTTCAAGGACAATTCTATGGAGACTTTGCAAGTGTACATTATAGATTAAAAAACTCTCGAATTTATAGTCTAATAAAAACTTTAAATATTCAGCCCGATAATATTAGTGAAAATTCAGAAGAATTTTGAAAATTATGTCTGAAATCTCACTTTTTGAAGAAACATCTAGTTATTTTGCTGATATCATACAAGATCACAAAATAGAAGAAGCAGATTTATCTCTAACTGCTGAAGAAAACTTTAAAAGAAAATCTATAAAATTAAAAGAACTTTTCTTTAGGAAAAATATTTTGAAATTTGGAATAATGGTAGGAGAAGAAGCAATTCCAATCGATTCTACTTCTGGAAATATATTCATATCCACCATAGATAGAACACAAATTCAAAAAAGAATTTCAAGTCTTTCTGAAAAAGAAAGAAATAAAATTGGTTATATTCACATATCAACCATTCAAGTTTTAATCAAAAGTACTTTCATGAAAGGTATTGATACACCGTTAAATATAATTCTAAGAGACTCTAGAATTACAAATGATAGACAATCTGTAATTGCACAAGGAAGATGCAATTTAAAATATGGAAAAATTAAGTTTGATATAAACTTACAAATAGGATTATCCCTTAAGGATAAAGATCTGGACAGATCCATAATCTTTAATTACAAATTAGAAGATTCAAAATTTATGAAAAAAGGAAATCACCCTTTTACGATATGCTATAGAATTAATTATGCTTTAAGTAATTCACATCATAGCATAGAATTTACAGGAAAAGATATAATTCATATTGATGAATTATTCACCCCTATAGTGACGTTAGAGTCACCTATATTCAAAACCTTGGCAAGGAAGAGTTGTTCATTAATAGAAGATGACAAAAATCTGTTTGAAGAAACAGACGAAAAATCATTAATTAGAAGCCAGAGCCTTAGGGTAGCACCCCCAAAAAGAGATTTTGAAATCTCAGAACTAAAAGAATTAAATAAGCTACAAAGCTCAGTAACAGAGTTGTCCTTACAACTCGAAAAATTAGATAAAAGAATCTAAATTAAACTTCCGCAACCTGTTACACTTACTACCTGCGCTAGTAATGAACTTAGCTGAAGAGAGAAAAAATCTAAAAGTCTATAGAAAAAGAATTCAAAAATTAGAATTCGAATATAGATGCTTAAAAAACCTGCTATATATGGATAAACCTTATGTTAATCCAAGAATAAAAGCAAGACTCATAGAAAGAAAATATCTATTATCTAATTACAGACTTTTAGTATAATACACGAAAAATGAACTTCAACGTTTATCTTACAACTAACACACGAATCTCTGCTGCGAAAACTCTCGCGAAAACTCTGACGAATCTCTGCCGCGAAAACTCTGGTATCAGAGCCAGAATCTCGATCTTAGAATAGAGAAAACTCACACCTTTAGATTTCTGAAGATACACAGAAACACAATTATGAAACTACACCATATAATTATGATTTGGTGAGACCAAATAAAAACTTTACTCTTATTGGTCTATTCAAATAACTTTTTCAATATTGTCAAAATATTGACTATACCATAGAAGCACCCTAATATGATAACAAATAAGTTATGGACTTTAGGGGTAAAATATATATTTAAATGTTGCAAAGTGTTGAGAATAAATCGCTTCTTGGATGAATATATAGTCAAGAAGTTAACTTTCGAACATGAGTGCTGTCGAGAAAAGTTTTAAAATAGGGTAATATGAAAAAACTGGGTGTGGTGTAAAAAGCCACACCATTTGTAATTCAAAGATCAATAGCAGAAGAAGGGCATATCTTGGAGATCGCAGAAAAGTCCATATGTGTCAACCTAATTTTAATTTTTAATTATTAATTAAACTAAAATAGTTATAATCAGATAAAATTGCCTTCAACATTGAATTTTGGTGAATTTATCGTACATTTGATGAGGTGAACAACTATGATAAATTTACAAATTGTGTTAATTAACTTTAAACACTATTTATGGATCTATTAAAATTATCCACTTCAACAATGTATCGGTACATGTCCAAATAAAATAAGTACATGGTTAGAGCGAAAATAATCCAAAAATTTAGACACGTTGTACTTTGGTGAATATAAGAATTTTGGACCAAGGACACATAACATAGTGAAATGATAATGGCACCATGTTTAAAATGATCCTAGGCAAGCTATAAACTTCGCAATGTCACATTTATATTGGGGAACCTATCATTGTTTTCAACATAATGTACCGTTCATTCCGGGATTCAAGGATCATATTTGAGAAAATAACAATTACTATTATTCTAATTTAATCACAAAAAGATTAGTTTTATGCGTACTATTGTTAAAAATTATACTACTGGTTGTTTTTTTTTTTTTTTTCCTGTTCCTGGGTGTGTTAATGTGTATGCGAGCATGCATGCGTGCGTAAAATTAAATGAATTATTTAATCAATATAAATAAATTTTTAAATAGTTTTAGAATGTTATGATCTTAATGATGAAATCTATTTAAAGAATTTAAAGTTATCAGAAAGATTTTGACACGCTACAAGAAAATCTGATATTTCCAAGGGGCAAAAATCCCTTGGAAAAGTGCTTTAAAAATTATAATTTTTCGATATCGGATGAATTAATTACGAATTTTTCAACCGAATTCAACCCTAAATTATACTATTATTGTGTTATGAAACTCCAAAATACCTGTTCCTTTCATTTATTTCATTATAGTTTAAGTGCAGCTTTTTTGCCTATAAATTTTTTTTAATTGAATATTTATTTACATATTTATTATATACATTATTTAACATATATACTAAGTTTTTGATAAGTGAAACTTTTGATCCAACTTTCAATAATTTTTAGCTCTTTATTAAGATGTCAATGGAACATGATTCATCGCACGAGACATTTCCTTTAGGAACATTGTTGGACCTATAGGCTATCATATGCGAGCAGTGGCATTAAGATCATATTCTGACATGTTTGTATTCTATTGGTGTAGATTATATGGTTATCAAGACAACTTTTATGTCTTTTGCGTGCACCAATTTTATCTTTGGATCTGCCACTACTGTATTCCAAAACTGCACAATATTAGTCAAGAAAGGGTTGCCAAGACAAATAAACACCATATCTCAACCAAGGAGAAACATTTGATGGACTTTCAAGTTTCAACTGGTTTCTCATTTCAATTTTGCAGCATCTTTACATATCTTGATCTTTTACCTTCAATTAAATCTATCTCAAGCCATTAAAAAAAATAAATAAATTAAATCTATCTCAACATTCCTTGGAAGACCATGGAAACCATATTCCACAATAGTTTTCCTGCAATCTTACATAGGCGCTGTGTTGAACCCAAAAAGATAATTGAAGTGGAAGCGAAGCGATCACAAAATTTAGACACATTGTACTATGTAAATATAAGAGTTATGGACCAAGGCCACATAGCATAGTGATCAAATGCAAATGGTATCATGTTCTTAATGATCCTAGGCAAGCTATTAACTTTACAATGTCATATTTATATTGTGGAACCTATATTTGTTTTCAACTGGGTGTACCGTTCATGTTTGGATTCGAGGATGATACTTGAGAAAATTAACAATTTCTATTATTCCAATGTAATCACAAAAAGATCATATATATATATATATATGATACTTGAGAAAATTAACAATTTCTATTATTCCAATGTAATCACAAAAAGATCATATATATATATATATATATATATATATATATATATATATATATATATATATATATAATTATTATTAAAAATTATACAATTGACTTTTTTGTTGTTACTTAGGGTGTATGTGTGTGCGTATGCACGCATGCATGCATGTGTGGATGCTTATTTGCGTTAAAATAAATAAATTTATAATTAATATAAATAAAATTTAAAATAGGTTTAGACTATTATAATCTTACATGGTGTAATCTATTTAAAAAATCTGAAGTTATTGGAGAGATTATTATTATTATTATTAAGCAATGTTAAAGTCTGCATAATAACTGAATTTATATTTTTTCAAGAAAATAGTGAAACAATTTATTCTAATTTCGTTTTCATACAAAAATATTAAAACTTTTGCTACTTGCATATTATACGAATTTTATAATGTTTTAACTACAATAGAGAAATATATCACTGATTTGTTAAGTAATACTAAACAATGTTAGTTTCGATATTTTTAGTTATTGACATTAGAAATGTGATCATTTCCTTTATTTTTTATTCTTAGGTTTGAAATTGTAGGGGAGCCGTGTTAAAGCTATGTTTTTGTGCCTTGGGTGTATTTCTGCACAATCCCAGCTCTCAACTTGCCTACTTCTATATATGTTTAATGGCTAATGCTACACCGTGGACAAGTGATCTACCGAATACGAATTTTACAAAATTTATTGGTAGATTGAAAGTTTATATCATATAGAGCATCCATAAAATTTTTTAGAAAAATTGTAAATTATTAGATATTTTATTGAGATTTATCAAGATTTACAGTATTTAATAAACCGTTAATCTTGATGAGTCTCAATAACATATCAAATGATTTTCAATTTTTCTAAAATTTTCTATAGATAATCTATATGATATAAACTTTAAATCCAACGGTGGATTTTGTAAAATTCGTATTCGTTATATGGTTTTTTATGAATGGTCCTCCATGTTAGAATTTTCCATGTTTAACATGTGTTTTTATATGATTCATTCATAGAAAAACATCTTAAGGATTTGACATGACCCAATGCCATTATTAATATTTTGGCTTAATTACAGTTTTGGTCCCCCTACTTTGCTCTTTTCTCAGTTTTAGTCCCCTTATTTTAATTTTATCCAGTTTTAGTCCCTCTTACTCAATTTTGATTTTATGTGTCATATTTTTAATGACATAGCAAACATAGTGATGAGGTGTTAAAATCCACATATATTAACACTTTCCATATCACTAACTACGTTTATTATTTTAATAATAATTTATAATAAAAATACAAAAATTTGACAAAAAAAAAACACAAATTAAAATAGCAATTATTATAAAACAATAAATAAGAATCAAGAAACAAATTCCCAAATCTTCCAAATCTTTCATTCTCTCCCTGAAAACATCTCAGAGATCCCCAAATCGATGCCGCTCAATCGACCCTAAGAAGCAAAAATATTTGTTGCTAGAACTCGACCCATTCGAAACCGTTCTTTGTTGTTGCTAGAATAATGTTCGCGAGAGGGGAATTTGTTTTGGTACACAAATACACTAGAAATTAAAAAAAAATGCCTAAAAATTCCTAAAAAACTAATCTTCAACTTTAAATCATCATGAGCCTTATTTGAAACACCTTTTTCTTCACATCATTCATCTTCTGTTATAGGAATTTAGTACTTTATTTTAAATAATTCTTTAGCATCATAAGTTATCTTCTCATCAAACTACTCAAAAAAATCACATAATAACAATTGAAGAGGAAGAATAAAAAGAGGAATGAAAAAGTGAAGCAAGAAAATTTGTGGATTTGTATGATTCTTACTTCGATGGAGAGAAGTAGAGATTTGAAAAATTTGGTAATTTGTTTCTATTTTAGGGTTCTTGATTCTTATTTATTTATGGAATCAAATAATAACAATTTAATTTTCTATTTTATTTTTTTGGTTTATAATAATTGCTATTTTACTATTTTATTTTTTGTGTTTTTATTATAAATAAATTAAAATAAACATAATTAGTGACATGGAAAATGTTAATATATGTGGACTTTGACACATTAGCACTATGTTTGCCGTGTCATTAAAAATATGACACATAAGACCAAATTTGAATAAGAGGGACTAAAACTGGTTGAAATTAAAATAGGGGGACCAAAACTGTGAAAAGAGCAAAGTAGGGGGACCAAAACTGTAATTAAGCCTAATATTTTTAACACTATTTAGTTTTGTCCGAGAGTTACATTTCAAAATAAGAAAATAGATTGAAGAGTGGCTATCAATTCTATATTATTTTTAATATTTTTCTAAGTGAGAATTATACTAACATTTATGCTGTTCCTAATATGGAAGAATTTATGATTCTTAAAGCTTTTAATGGGAAGATCCATCCTCCTAAGGCTCCTAAAATAAAAAATAATTTTGTGGCATTCTCCTTTAACTTTCTGGACTACATGCAACTTAGATCTAGCTGCTCATGGTACCTTCTGGCAATGCAACTTTTGATGTGTGAGACTCTATCAAGATAAGTTTTTAGGTTGTTATGCTTTGAACATTAGTTGTTTCATTTGCTCTCCATGCTAAATTGATGGGAGCTATATTTGGCCATTGAAATAGCTTTTGATTCACAGCTTGTTACCTTTGCTTTCAAGCAAATCTCACATTATTCGTTGATTTTTTTTTTTTTTTGGTAACCTTAGAGTCTTCTTAACATATGGAGGAATTACATGTATACTCTTACTCAAATATATTTTAATAAAGCTACCCACATTTTTTAGAAAGAAATTGTTGTGTTGATAAAATGGTCAATATTGGTTTTTCTATTAAAGCATTAATAGTTTCACTTGATGGAATAGCTTTGATGACTATTTAGATTTTAATCACAATAGGCTACACTTACCTTTAAATAGCTTTTGTTGATTTAGTTATTTATGTTTGAATCTTTGTTATATCTCCACACACTCTTTTTCTTCATCAAGATTTTATCTCATTGATATTTTTTTTTTGGTAAAGTTTTTAATAAGGTAGATGCATTATTATATGTGCACCTTGGAGTTTTGTCTAGTCACTTGTAGTTACTTTTGTATTTTTTTAATTTTCTGTTAAATATATTTTATCAGAGTACTTCTTGAGTGGCTTCTCTAAGATGTTCACATATATAGTTGGGATGGTTTAGCTGCCATCTTTATACTCTTTAAAAAAAATATTCTCATGTTATGTGGGTGTTAAGTAGAAGGGTAAATAAGGAAATTGCTCTGGAGATTTACGATTTACTGTAGAATTTTTTCTTTTTAAGAGCAAAAGATGAGCACAAGACCAATAAACAAAAAGATCTTCTCTGAATATGTGGGAAATAATAAAATTCAAAATAGATTTGATTTACTATAGAGATATATAATTATTCTAATGGGCAGGTTAGAAAAAACTAATTCATATTCAATTGTGTCAAAAAAAACAAATATTCAATTATCTTCGTTTCAATCATTTTCTTCCAAATTTCTATAAATTTTTCTCGTTCTTCTTTATTTTATTATTTTATTTTATTTTACGCATGAAGAAAAGATAGACGAACAATAAGCTAGATCATTAAACCTTTTTGAATAGCAAAATCCAATATTTGAAATACTACATTCATAGACTTAGGTGACATAACAATACCATGCATGATCTTTTGAACTCTTTTTAAAAGATTTACTGCCTTTGGTGCTAAAAAGTCAAAAGTGCTGAATGCAAATGACATAAAAACGTGTTGATTATCAGAGCACGTTTTCTCATATTTGATCATTTTGCTTGAAGTAGCTTCGAAGGCTCTCCGTCCCACAGTAAAATCCCCGACCCCTAGTTCCACAAGAGGGAAAACTCCGATCAAATCTACAAGCATATTTCCCACCTACTCATCCATACACCCAAATATCCGCTAGCCGAAGTGTCGATTTACCATATTGTGAGTCAGTCAAGATGTTCACTGGTATCTTTTAGTTCATATGAAAAATAATTTCAAAAGGTGAGGACATAAAGCAAACATAACATGCATCTTCACTCAAGATTACATTGAGCAATTCTAAGATGAAATCACTCAATTGACTTCTTTGAAGAAGTCACTAATCTAACTAATGAGGAGCCAATGTTAACTAAGTCAATGACACATAAGATTATATTGTATCACTTATCATGTATCCTCATATCTTTTATTAATGCAACTAAGTCCCTAATAATTTAAAAGTGACAAAATTGCCCCATTCTTTATATTATTTATTAATTTTAATTGTTATTGTAAAAATCAAATAAAACACAAATTAAAACAACATTGCATAAAAAATTAAAAGAAAAAGAAACCAAATCACAAGAGAAATTGAAACTCATTCTTCAGTATCTATATTTTGTCTCACAGAAACTGAAACCGTCAATCGCTTCATTGGAGTTCGTTCATCCGCCATTGTTGAACAACTCAAGTTTCATATTCTTCACAACACGCAGGCGAACATTTCTAGTGTTCTCCCATTCAATCGCTTCATTGAAGGTCGAGATTTGTCGTGTTCATAAGGTAAATACGAAATTTTTTATTATGTTTAGTTGAAATTAGTTATTAAGATTTAATGATTTCGCATTTCAACTGGGGGTGTTCAATTTCTTTTCAAATTGGGAATTAGGGTTTATGGTTGAATTTGGTTTCTATAATTGGGTTTCAAATTTATAGAGATTAAGTTACCTATGATTTGTTGAGGAGATTAAAGTTATGTCTTGGAAATGGGCAATGTACATACTTAACATTTCACCTTGTCTCTACTATGAATGTTTGTGGCAACCTTTGACAGCGGGCCTGTATTGTATGATTTTAGTTACCTTTGAATTTTGAAGTTGCAATGGAATAAGGAGATTTTCATGGAATAATTTAGATTTGAATTTTGTGACAGATGTAACTTAGATTAAGTTAGCTATTAAGTTATCCACTTTATAATCAGTTTCAAGTCCTCCTAAGCAAACATTTTTCCAAGATTTTAAACCTAACTTCAATGAAACTTTCTTCTCAGATAACCCTTTTGGCAAGTTAAAGGACCAAAAAGGATCAAGAAAGTTTGTTCTTGGTTTACAATATGTTTTTCCAATTTTTGATTGGGCAAGAGGTTACAACCTTAAAAGTATTAGCACAAAGATGTTTCAGAGATAATATTATTAGACTTTTGTGTTAAACTTTTAAACTATGTTGATGCATAGTTAATAAATTTGGTTTAAATATGTTTTTAATAAATACAAATATACCATTTCTTTATTTTATGCCTATGAAAAAAGTTTGTCTTTGTTGCTAGTCCTTGCAAATATACCTTTATTCATGAGATTAATTTACCTATTTGTTGCGTTAATTCCATGAATTATGTTGATGCTAACTCAGGTTTAATATGGAAAACTGGGATGAATCTATTGATGTTGATTCCAATGAGGTTCATTACACTAATGATGATGATACAGCTGACGTTGAATTGAATGATGATGAGGACGACATTTATTCTGTATCAAGTGGGTATGAAAGTTCAAATGATGGCGATGATGCTGATAAAGGCAATGATGATAAATCGGTTGAAGTAGACGCAGTCGTAGGTGATAGAGTGGTAAGTATCAATTCCATTACTTCTGATGAAATTCGTGCTTTGGAATTTGGTACTGTTGATGAAGCGTTTGAATTTTATTGTCGGTATGGTAGATGTAAAGGTTTTGACGTTAGGAAAAGTGATGTTAGGACAAGAGGCTCTGAAGGTAGTAAGAAAATAGTAATGCGGCAGTTTGTATGCAACAAACATGGGTTAAGAGCGAAGAAACACTTGTACAGGATAGATAGGAAAAGAGAGCATAGACGTATGACCCGTACTAATTGTGCTGCTAGGCTTCGTGTGCACTACAAACCCAAAAAGGATAGATATGTAGTGTCAATTTTTGAAGAGGGTCATAACCATGAATTAACCCCATCTATGTATGTGCACTTACACCCCATTTATCAACAAATTTCTAAAGCAGATAGAGCTCAGATTGATAGTCTTCAGTCACACGGAGTTAAAACTTGTCATATAATGGGGTACATGGTTGCTCAGAAGAGTGGATATGCCGGTGTTGGGTTTAGAAAGAAAGATCTGTACAATTATTTTGATGAAAAAATGTGTGACAATATTAAAGATGGTGATGTTGTCGCTGCTCTAAATTATTTAAATGTGAAGTCGTCTACTGATGCTATGCTATATGCTGTATATGCTGTCAACGAGAGTGATGGACGAATGAATTCTCTTTTTTGGGCTGATGGGGGTAGTAGATCAGACTATTTTTGTTTTGGCGACGTGGTTGCCTTTGACACAACTTACAAAAAAAGCAAATACAACTACTCATTGGTTATATTTTCAGGGTGTAACCACCACTCCCAGGCAGTTATTTTTGGTGCTGCATTGGTATCAAACGAAACTATAGAGACGTATAAGTGGGTGTTGGGGTGTTTTTTAGAGTGCATGGAAGGAAAACACCCAAAAGCAGTGGTGACAGATGGAGATGGAGCTATGAGGGAAGCTATAAAACATGTTTTTCCTAATGCAACCCATCAATTATGTTCTTGGCATTTGAGTAAGAATGCTAGTGAAAATGTGGAGAAATCAGAATTTTTGGAATGTTTTAAAAAAGCCATGTACAAACATTTTACAAAGGATGAATTTGAAGAGTTTTGGTCAGAGATGATTAAAGAAAATCAACTTGAAGGAAATGATTGGGTTGCCAAAACGTATGAGAACAAGTCAATGTGGGCAACTGCATATCTGCGTGATAAGTTTTTTGGACGTTTTAGAACAACTTCTCAATATGAATCTATTAATGCAATAATCAAGACTTACGTTAGGAAGAAAGGCTGCATTTTTGAATTTATGCACAACTTTGAGCAGGCTCTGAGAGACTACAGAAACAATGAAATGGTTGCTGATTTTCAATCAAAGTTTACAGAACCTGTCTTGACAACTCAGCTGCGTTTGATTGAGAGCGATGCCGCTAAAATTTATACGGCGGAGATTTTCGAAGAAGTTAAAGAGCAAATTATGAAGGCTATTGCATTGATTGTTAAGGATAAGCATGAACATGGGGATACGAAGGTTTATACATTGACAAAATATTGTAAGGATAATTATGAAAGAGAGGTTGTTTATGATGGTTCAACATTGAACTGTTCATGTAGGTTATTTGATTCTCGTGGCCTTATATGTTCGCATATTTTTTATGTCATGAAGGAAGAACAGATTGCTCACATTCCTAGAAGTTTGGTTTTATCGCGCTGGACCAAGGATGCAAAAATTGAATATTTGACCAATGATGGTAATGGTACAGTTGATTCGAATATGATTGAGTTTGCTCGTTTTGGTGCATATTGTTCTTTTTTTACTACTTTTTGCAAAGAAGTATCTAAAAAGGATGGTGTTTATGGGGAAGTAATGGATGACATAATGAATTTACAAAAAAAGTATTGCGGTACTGGTGATCCTATTGGAACACAAAAGTCGGTCGTTGGTGATCCAATTCCGGTGAAGGGTAAAGGTGCTCCAAAGAAGTTGGCCGGGGTATGCAATAGTACAACTCATAATGCGAGGAGTTGTTCGGTAATTTCAATAACTCAAGATTTTTTTGGTTAGATTCAATGTCTTAATTTTTTTGAGCATAATAGTTCCTATGGTATATTTTGCAGCATGCAAAAAAAGCACCAGTTGAAAAAAATGTTGAGTTGGATTCAGTGTCATTAACTGATTCTGTAAGCCAAACTGAAAATGTATTAAAATCATGTTCTGACCTTGTTCTAAAATGTATAATATTGTTTTAATAATTACAGTGTTATTATTTGTATTAAATTAATAATTGATTTTTATGAACAGAACAAGAAAAGAAAAATAAGTTGCAAGGGTGAACCAATCGTGCAAAATAAATGTTCAGATCGACCGCAAAATTGTGACGATAATGTTACAATGACATCATATATGGATGCTACAAGGAGACAAATCCCTCCAAACTATGCAATTCAACCTATGATGCCTGTGATACATACTGGCGGTCATCCAATGCAAGTGCAACCCATGTATCCAATATATGGAATGCCCTTTGGTGAAAATTCAAATTTGTGCTTCGGTCTGCCACAACAAGTGATGAAATTTGCTGGTAAAGAATGAGTTTTTTAGTAGTTGATGAGATTTGAGATGTAATGTTATATATACTTGATGGATGAAGTTTCGGATTTGAGAAGTAATGTTGTTATGTATTTTATAAGAAGTTGTTTGTATTTTTGTTAAGCTGATATGCTAATACTGTAAAGAGTATGTAGTTTGTTTTGATGATGGAGAAATTTGTGTAGCTGGGTTATGTAAGCCGTTACAGGTGCTTTATCCGATACTGTTTTCCAGGATTCTGTAACTTGTTCTGCTGGTTTTTGTTATCTGATTTTATGTGCAAGGGTTATATCCATAAGTGCCAATGTTTTTGTGCCTTGTTTGTGTTGTATTGTGTCTGATTTTTGGGGTTCTGCTAATGTTGTGCTTTAGTGAAAGTATAGCATTGTTTGGAGCTTTACTTGTTGGAGTTTATGAGCAGCTCCTGAATGGAGTTTTGCTTCATTCATTGTATATATTATGAACTATAGCACTCCTTATGCTTAGTTTTTTTTAATGAAATTCTTTTCTTTTCCAAAAAAATGTTTTGTTGTATTAGAGGAAAGTGTAGATTTGATTTGAACATAATGACTCATATAGTATCTGATATATTTGTGTAAAATCACCATCAAATTAGCGAATTCTTTTTTTTTTTTTTTTTTTTTTTCCTTTTCTCTTCGCAACAATTCGTTTCTTGTCCAAAAAACAAAAACAGTTTTACTATTTTTTTTAGAGTAGGATGAGTATTGTACATTTTGATTGAAACACGCAATTTCAATTATTCAATTTATTTTGACTTTCAAAATTATTCATTTAGGTAAGGAAATCTCAATTTTCATCGGTGTATGGTGCACTCAAAACCCCTACATTAAGTCTAACACGCAAAACTGATTCGCAAACACTCCTAATTTCGTGAACATGTAACAATAACAATAGAGTAAAGATTTAAAGTAAAAAAAAAAAAAAAAAACCATATAGTAAAGAGACATTATACACCATAGAGTACAGCTCTACTACTATTACGTGTTCAGATCAATCCATCTCTTGGAAAATGTGTGGGTTCATCTAATGAAAAAGAAGTGAGGATTAAATGTTAACTTATATAAATTCATTTTTCACACTTTGAATTTAATTAAAAAGGTGATGATTTTATATAAATTGACGATTTTTTAATCTGACATGCAATTTACATCAACAAATTAATATTAACCTGAGAATTTTTAAAAAAACAAAAAATAATACTACAAAAGCAAAAAATTTACTGTCAAATGAGTAACTTTTCAAATTATTTGGTTTGTATTGAGCACACAAAAAATCTGACATGCTATTTACATGAACAAATTCATATTATTAACTTGGGAATTTTTTAAAAATAATAATAATACAAAAGAATAGTTAATTGAGTGATTGCATCATAGAATTGTCCTATGAATTATCTATCTTATATATGCAACATTTTGTCCGTTCTCAGTTGATGTGAGACTTAATAATTCATACTTATAATCCGATAATAACTATAAGAATAAATACAATCTATTTTCGAGTTAGAAATTTTCATATTGCTTACATATAAAGTGTGTGCACTATTGTACCCATAAATATAATTCAGTTAGTAAAAACATTACATATAATATATAGAGACTGAAATTTATACGACCCACTTATTTACTTTAAATAAAAATGAAAATTTAACAAATAAACTACTTAATATAAAAAAAGTGTGTGAACTATTCTCAGCACAAACTAATTTATTTATTAACAAATTCTAACAAACTCTAAGAAGTTTTAACTAACTTCTAACTTTCTAAGTGACAAACTAGTCACTAATCAATCAAAATTTCTATAAGGACCAACATTCACACTTCACAGTCGGAAGATACCTTAATCCAAAGATTTAATTAAATAAAGGACCACATGAAAATTGGTACATTTGGACTTAATTGAAAGCATGCTGTTGAATGAAAGGGACAATATATACACATCGCTACATATATATATATATATATATATATATATATATATATATATATATATATATATATATAAATAGCTAGCATATAAATAAGTTAAATTAGAATGTATATAAAATAATAAATAAATCCAACCAGAATGAGCTAAGAATGACGGAACAATGACTTCAGAATATAAATATGTACTCTCTTTTATAACTTCTCTTTGGTATTTTTATAAATATAAAAATGACACGAAATATATATTGAGAGATTAAAATGATTTTTTCCTCGTTTATATTATTATCTTTGCCAATGAAAAAAAAAAACTTGGCCACTAAAAACATAATTAGACGGGACGATGTAAACCAATAAAATAATATATTTATTTAATGTCTATTAATATCTTAGAAATTAAAACTTATATGATTATTAAAAATTGAGTCATGCTAAACAGTGCACCAGTGTACTTGTTAAACATACTAAAAATAGAAATAAAACTTAAAGTTAATGTTGATAAAAACAATTTTTACACTTTTAATATATTGAATAAACAAATTTTAAGATAAAATTTTCTTATTTATATGTTTAACTAGTGCATCGGGTACATTATTTAACATTTTCTTTAAAAAATTTAATTTTTTTTGTAAGAATAACTTAATGCGAAGATAATGCACTAATCTAATGTAGAAAAAACTTTAAAGATCCAAAAGGAAAAATCACAATGCAAATATTTTTTATTATCTCACATATTTATAGAAAAGATAATCGGTACATAATTGAAACTCTTTAAGTGTGGAACATGATTCCTAATTATTAATAGGAACATATGTTTTTTTGCAAGGAATAGTAACATGTTATGACTTGGATCTAAGTACAAAATTCTATATTTTGGTTATTTTTAGTAAAAAGAAATTTACTAAGCATCAAGTGAGGCACTCTAATCCCAATTAGGTGACACCAAAAACCTAACTATCCCACACCGTAAAATTAAGCAAAATATATTAGAGAAAACAAAAGAAAAATACAAACATATGACATATGAGAGACAAACACCAAAACCCCATGAAGAAAAACAAAATCAACCGAACCTAAAGAAAAAACCCAGTAAATATAATTGGGTCATGCTAAACAGTGTACTCGGTGTAATAGTTAAGCATACTTAAAAAGAAAATAAAAATATAAAGTTAATACTAAAAAGACAACTTTTTACATTAAATGCGCAAATTACAAAAAAATATTTTTATATTAATATGCTTAATTAGTGCACCGGGTGCAATGTTTAGCATTTTCCATATAATTAATGGGACAATAATTTATAATTCTGAAGATTAAAATAGTAATTTATTCAATTGGAGTGAGTTTTTCAATCTACTTTTTCTAATCTATTTTTAAGTTTCCAGTAGACTTTGAATTTTTAAAGCTCGAAGTCACATTCAAATCAAAGATGACGTGAATGCAATATCTTTTATGTTTGTAAAATTCTTTTGAATTTTTTTTCTTTACAAGTTCTTCTTTTGAATTATATATGTACGGGAGAATGAATTCTCTCAATTTTTTTTCTCCTCAATTGTCTCAATTGTTAAATCATTACCATTTAATTTATCTTTTCTTTACTCTCTCTTATCCTAAATTAATGGTTTGAAAAAATATTTATCCTCAAGTGGACTTGAGAGGATCCATTCTCATATGTACGGACGTATGGTATTGATTTGTCAAAAATTTATCACAATTGTATTAAAATATGTTAACATTTTAAAATATAATGTTGTGACAAAACAATCATTATATATTTTTGTCATATAACTATTCTATTTTTGTCATGTAACTATTCTATGATGTATTACTTCATCGTCGTTATTCTTTCATTTCATTGTGGAAAATGGGAAAAAACCAAAAGAGTGACAACATCCTTTACACCCTTTGTGATTGGTATAGTATTGAAAAGACAAATTAAGCATGCATGTTGTTGTCTATACTCCGAAATTATATCATCCATTCATTAATAATAATTTTTTAAGTTGGTTAATTAAAACACTAAACAGGATTATGAAAGGCCAGAGATACGTACTTTTTATTTAAAATCTTCTGCTTATTTTTGTCATCGTATATTATACAACTTAGAATTTTCTTTCGCTTCAATAGTCTATTCTATAGGGAGCTTCTATCATACAGTCCAAGGGACTGTTTTAAAACATTCTCAATATTGGCTAATAAGAGTTAAGCTTTTCTTTGTCCCCACCATATTGCCATTATATAGAGATTTGGATATATTATATGGTGTGTGTTCCATATTATTTGGTACACCTTCATAGATCAAAGGTGTATATTTAAACTTCTCTTTAGCTCTGATACCAGAGTTTGATCAAAATGCGGAAAAATTTTCATAGACAAATTTAGATTCTTTTATCCAATTTTTCGAACCGCAAAGATAGTCCTGCTACTGAACTTTGTAATTTATGTAGCTCTTTTTGTTCTGAGACTTCAAAATCTCTTTTGGATGATGTTACTCTAAGACTTTGGCTTCTAAATAATGTTCTTTCTTCTTCTGTTTCTTCAAACAAATTTTTGTCAACTTCTATTAAGGAACAACTATTCCTTGCTGGATTTTTAAATATAGGTGATTCTAATATCACTACAGGTGTAAATAAATCATCAATATGAATTGTATCTTTTCCTATAAATTCTATGCTGTGATGTGAATTACTTAGAGCATAATTAATTCTATAACATATTGTGAAGGGATGATTACCTTTCTTCATAAGATTTGGGTTTTCTAGTCTATGGTGAAAGACTATAGATCTGTCTAGATCTATATCTTTTAGAGATAACCCCATTTGTAAGTTTGTATCAAACTTAATTTTTCCATATTTCATATTGCATTTTCCTTGTGCAATTATTGATTGTCTTCTATTTAGAATCCTCTAAAATTATTTCTAGGGGTGCGTCAATACCTTTCATGAATGTACTTTTGATTAAAATCTGGATGGTTGATATATATGAATATAACCAATTTTATTTATTTCTTTTTCAGAAAGGTTTTGAATTCTTCTTCTAATTTGTGTCATATCTATAGTAGATACGGCTATATTTCCATAGGTAGAGTCAATTGGAATTGCTTCTTCTCTAATCATTATTCCAAATTTCAAAATATTTTTTCTTGAGAAAAATTCCTTGAATTTATTAAACTTTCGTTTAAAGTTTTCCTCTGCAGTTAAGGATAAATCTGCCTTTTCTATTTTATGATTTAGTATGCTATCAGCAAAATAACTAGATGTATTCTCCAAAAGTGAGATTTCAGTCATAATTGATAATTCTTCAGAAAAGACTTGATAGTTTCTTCATGAAGCTTATGTCTTGGTTGTTCAGAACCATCTAACAATAAATACTCAGAGATAATTGAATATTCAAATTGTTCTAGGAAATCTATACCAAACAGAAATTTATTTGGTTGTTCATCAATTAGTATTTTTAATTGAAATTCTTCTAATTTTCTTAGTTTTAAACGAACAATAGTACTTCATGACATAGTTTTTAAAGAACCATCAAATATGAAAATAGTTCTTGTTAGGGGTATTGTTCTCAGTCTACTACTAAGGTTCCTGTTAGGGGTATTGTTCTCATGACTTCTGGTGGTAAGGTAGAAATGTATTTGTAAGCATTTCCTCTAGTTTTATATTGTAGGTAGTTAAAAACATCAACTGCTCCTAAATTTCTAAGATCTTCATTCAACTGAATTAACACATTGTTTGTATTATACCAATCCCTAAGATCTTTTGCTGCATCAACACTACAGTCTATATCTAATTTTCCTTGTTCTTGAAATGGATTTTGCGAAGGTACATAATAATTAGGGATGGCAATATACCATACCCAATGGGTACCCAGAAAAAATACCCACAATGGGTAGGGTAAAAACTCGCATTTTGAGTATGGGCGTGGGTATGGGTAATTACCCATAAAATTGAGCGGGTATGGGTGCGGGTACGGCCGTACGGGTACCCTTAGTACACACCCCATATACCCATATAATATATTTTTATTTATTTTAATTATATTATTATATAATAATTATATAATAATATATATAAATCAATTTTAAAAATACAATATTATTATACTATTATACATTTTTAATAAAAAAAATTATTTATAACATATATAATGCAAATATGTCAAAGAGAAATGAACTTTAGCATGACATTACTAATAATTTTGTTTATAATTTTCATGAATCAACATTAAAATCTTTGAAATTTTTTAATTTCTATTAAAATGATATGATATTTTATAATTGATCAATTTATTTTTAGCAAAAATGCGGGTAATGGGTACGGGTATGGGTACTTAGATACCCATAGGGTATGGGCACGGGGACAAAGATTGTCACCCACGCGGATATGGGGATGGGTACGGGTAATTTTTCAAACTGCGGGTATGGGGATGAGGACTATAGTACCCTACCCATTGCCATCCCTAATAATAATGAGGTACTTTCTGAAATTTTTGTTTGGTAAATTCTCTTTCGAACTCTGCAGGCCTTTTTGTTCCTGATGTTTCTGCTGGTTCGATTTTTACGAAATGAGGATTTTCATTTTCTTCCTCTTATTCTTCTTCAGAGCTAAAATCATAAATGATTTGGTTCTTTTCTTTTGGTTCTTCGTCAACTACTTGACTTTTTTCTGATATATCTAAAGAGACCATAAGTCTTTTCTAGATTTTCTAATTGCCTATTTAGAGCTTCTTCTGTATCGTCCATATTTAAAAGAAATTAGATGGTGGTTTAATTCTTAATTGTGTGGAGTCAGAAGTTTCTTTGAGTTCAGAAAGTTTTTCTTGAGGTTGGATTTGTGGTATTTGTAGAATTTCTATTTGTTTTTCTTTTTCTTCCCCCCTCTTAAAAAATTGAGATAACTCATCTAAAGTTAAATATTCTTCTAAGAATTTCGAAAGATCTTCTAGTTTAATGTAGATCTTTTCTATATCTCTTTTTTGTTCTTCTTGGATTTCATCCATTCTTTGGTGAAATTTTTGATAACAACAATTTTTGATTATGTAAGCCAACATACAAGTTATATTATTGAGTTGCGGATTTGCCGTATGGAAAATGTGAGGATATTTATACAATTCATCTTCTTCATAACAGACGAATTTTTCTTCATGAAATTTCCATGTTTCATGAGGTTTATACTTACTTTCTTCAAACTGTAAGTTTTCTAAATAAGATGTTAGTTTTTCTGTCCTATATTGGAGATCAGAAAAGTTATCTAAGACTTTCTGTAAAATGTTTGAGATACTACCTTCAGTCATCTTGCCATAAACTTAAGGTTTTTCTGAAGTAATTTAACTATTTGACCATATTGTTTGGATAATTGTCTATCAATATTTTTAAAGAATAATTCTGTACTTCTAAACCATATAATCTGTAATCTATACAGACTTAACTTAGCTATATTTGGGGTAAAATTAATTGTTCCATAAATTAATTTTTTATTTGAATTCCTAATCCAATTTATACTTAATTTATTTGCTACAAATTAGCTACCAATTTTTATACTATTGGGTTTTGGGTTTATAACCATTAGATATTATGCTTTCCACATAGGGAGCCTTGGACTTGCTTTACTAGATCTAGAATGTCTCAATAAAGTCCTTTTGATAGACTGTCCCATAGATTTTTCCATAATCTATATCTGTCTTTTTACTATTAAGCTTTTAACGGTATAGTATTATAGAGAGGTCAACTTTTTAAACATCTACATAATAATATAAAGGGAAATCTAAAAATAACTATCAATTTTGATCAAATATTTTTATGTATAAGTTTGCCTTTAATAGCATATTTTATTTTTCTGTAAAAAAATCATTTTTTTACATTTAAGTAATCATGATTAATACTTTAAAGTTTTAGCTTTATGAATAAAATTTTCTCCAAAATAATTTAAAAATAAACAGCTAAAAAAGAATCAAATAAAATGAGGGCTTAAACGGATTTAAATTCGACGGAATAACTGAGTTATTCATCTGACCATCTGATCTAAAATCGATTTCTTAACCATGTGAAATCAAAATTAATGGCTAAAATCGATCTCTTTATTTCGTTATCTTTCCCTTTTATTTTAGATAATCGTTATGTTTCTTAACTCTCCAAACATGAGTCACCAAGTCATTATGATCATTATCACACCTTTTGTTAAAATAAATTGAAATTTTCATCTTAGTGATGATTAGTGTTTTTGTTTAACACATTTGTAGTAATGAGGATGCGTCCATGCATGGATCATATCACATGGGAATCTCATAAAAACTAAGGCTATAATTAAAAAGAAAGCATCAAAAGCAGAAATAATGAAAGTTAAAGTATTATAGTTGTAGGGATAAGGTACTATCATCAACAATATAAATATGTTCGGTTGTGAGGGTCCATAACTAACTTCATTCACGGCCACTATAGAAATTATAAATCAACACGGTCCTCAATTATAATACTATGTGGTTTGGTAACCAAATGTTTAACGTTAAGTAAAAGTGTAACACTCTTATTGTCAATTTAGCAATTATATAATTTAAGGTCCCATAGTATATGACCAAGCCTATAGAGTCTCTCCACCTTCATAACTTCCGACAATTCAAGAAAATTCTCAAGAGCTAGTTGACAATTTTTTTCTTCCCTTTTTCACTATAAGTATTCGGTGCTCACTGAACTGCCTAATTTAGTTTGGAATCAGTTTTATTATCAAGTGGTTCCAACCTCCTCCCGACCGCAATTGTGGAGGATTCAACCGTGATCTTCCCTACCAAATCTTACATCAATTACCACTGAATTAACTAATGATCGATGATTAGTTGACATTTTTAATTCGAACTATGCGAGGCTTTATTACTCCACATTTAGATTTTTTAGGCTAATAAAGTATGTGAAGTTATTGATAAGATTTGTGATTGATTAGTATAATATTAATTTTGTAATAAAAAAAAAGTATGATATTAATTAGCATCATAGTGAAAGTCAGTATCATGTAAAGGATTAGCTTTACCAACTTTTACACGTACAAACTTATGATTAGAATTAGAGTAGATTGATCAAAGAGATAAGGCCTTAAGCAAGTGAGTTTAATCTCTAACTCTTCACTCTTGTGTGTTTCACAAATTATTGGACGGAAATCAGTCACCGTTAAATAGTAGTAAAATTTTTTGTATATTAAAACAAACCGCATTGCTTGTGGTAATGAAATATGAATTGAAACTGAATTTTGGTCCATATTCCATATAAGAATTCTAAAGCTTTGCAATAACCATAAAGGTCGCTGTTTTTAAAGATAGATAAAACTAATAAAGTGAAGATCATATGATATTAAAAGAGAGAAGAGGTGTTCGAAACTATAAAAAAAATTAATTTGTATTTTAAAAATTGTTCGGTCGGTTTCGACTATGAAGAGACGAATTTTTAGAGACCCGCACCTGTTCGTATACAACCATTCATGATCGATTTTTCAAAATTATTGACCCGAGACCCGATCCGCACCTGATCGATTTCGAGTCGGATTACGGTTTTGTGCTCATAATGTATGCGGTTCTAAAACTTTAAGGCAATAACCATAAGGCAATAAATATAGTTGTTGATTGTTATACCAACCACATGGCTGAGATTACCATTTCTTTGGAATACAGATTGTCAAGTGTGATTGATTAAAAAGTACACATAATAAAACATGGTTTTTAAATCAACATCAAGATTTTGAAGGTTTTATCAAGGATATCATAACCAAACTTATGTTGGACAAATTAACCGTATATGTTTACAATTTATTGCAATATCAAGAATCATAATGTAATCTCAACCTTTCTTTTGTCTTACCCTTCTAGTTTTTAGGAAAAAAGGTGTGGTATTTCGAAATTACGCTAGAAAACAAGTAAAGTTTAATAAAAAATTGTTGTACTCTCATAGATTCTTCCAATTTAAATTTATGTTCAATAATCATTTAACGTCAATGCAATTGCAATTTAGATTTACTAAATTAATAAAGCAACATTAGTGATCGTTTGTTGAGCATGGATAAGGTTCTCATGAAGATAACTTGTAAATTGTAACTATATCTATATCCTACCCCATTGCTAAAAAAGTAAATGAAATTCAACTCAACTATGTTCCTTTTTTTTGCATTGTCCCTACCAAAGATAAATGAATTCTGTGTCTTGACAATGTTGACATGAAAGAGTGGCTTTCAATAAGGGATTAATTGTGCAATAATTGAAACGTGAAAAAAAGGATTAATAAATAATTAAGAAGCATAAGGATAAGTAGAGAAATTGAACATTATCAATCCTCTTGAAAACATAAAGCATGATACAACTTTTCAATTTTCATTAATTAACCTAATAGAGACATCGAAAAGTAAGTACCCTAATTTTTTTTTATAACTTAAAAAAAATAAACAACTTATGAAACCAAGCATTTTGAATTATATGCGAGCTGTTTGTTGCCTGTTTTGTCCATTGTTCAACATCGATCTTAGGTTTTATTTCTGTATTTAGAATTTCTCTTCAACACAAAAGTCCATGTGATAACTTCCAACACCATTGCAACTACAGCCAATGCAATAATCACCAGAATGTAAGCTGATTTCCATTTTTGTTCAGGATGTAAGATGTCAAAGCCTCTGAATATGTTTAAAATTCCTAGGATGATTATTGAGTATCCAAAACTATGGTGATAGATGTTCCAGAAAACTCTGTATTTGTGATCCGGTTTTGGCCTTAGGAACAGCGCAAAAACCTGCGAAATACAAATAGAATTCATCAAAACACTACAACTAGCATTTTCAAGTTTCAAAATTCAAACATACTCATCTTTGGATTTGAAGTATCAACAATATTAGTATGTCGGTGGTTACTGGATCGAGATCAAATGGTCCAGATTTTAATGAGCTTAAAATCTGGAACATATATAATCCCTCGATCCAACTACCAGTGACATGCCTAATGCGTGAACTCCAAATCATTCTTCTTTGGTGATTAGGACTCTTAGCACGAAGTTTTTTAACCATTTACACATGAAATTTTCATTTTCAAAGTCTCTTATTTCTTTTGGTAGGAACCGACAAACAGAGTTTTAAAAAAAGGTTTGTGATCGTGATTTAAGCTGCAACGCTAAATCTTTTTTGTCTCGCAATTGAGACTACATTAGCAGCATTTGACCGTTATTTTTCAAAATATAAAAAATTGCGACGCGGCCCAAACCTTGTTGAAAATAAAAAATACAATAATTACCTGAATAGTGGCAAGACAAAAGACGGCAATTCCAACATTGCGATGTTTAGAGAATGTAATCCCTTCTGATTCACTTCCAAGTTTCATGCCAGTTCCCCAACCAGCAACTCCAAGAACATAAGCAGTTAGTTGACAACCAACATGAAGATAGAACCAAGCTGGATCAGCAGATGGAAAAACTTTCACATATCTTGCCATGATTACTCCAAGAGGAAACAAAATACCCCAACTCAATGTATTTAGTATTCCATGAATCTGTCATCATTCATTCAACAAAATCACACATTAAAATGTTGTCAAAAGACAATATTAGGATAAATTATTGGTGAAAACTTAATTTAGAATTCTGACTGAAACAATAATTAATCAGATTTTATTTACATCTTTGACCGAATTCTGAATTACCAAAACTCTTTTCACATAAAAAAAATGGTAGGTTAAAGTTTTTATTTATGTATATTTTCACCTTCCATTATAGCCTCCAATCAAAATATTTTTCACCAAAGAGATCTCCAAAAAAAGAATTAAACTTTCCACAAAAAATAAAACAAGAATTATAAATATTTTTTAAAACCACCTCCTTTTTAAAAATGACACACATTCATAACAATAATTTAATAATTAAAATAAAATTAAAACCAATCATTCTTAATAAAAATTAATCATATGGTTAAACTTCAAATTACCCGGTCAACAATGAACAAAATTGAAACTAAAAAGGATCCATTTACTAAAAATAATACAAGAACAGAAAACTTATAGAAAAAAGAGCTAAATTAAAACCTCACATTTTTCATCTTGGTTATAGGATCAACAGGAACAACACCAGAATCATCAGCTCCATTCAAGCTAAGTCTTCCTTTGGAATTCAAATTCGGCGGTTTAAAATCATGCGGAGCAATAAACCCTCCTGGCATGACAGTTGCACCCACCTGCCAAACATGGTTAACGCCGTTAACATTAGCCGGAACCTTAACAGTAGCATAAAGCTTCATCGAACCACCATCTTCCTCGGCTTTCATGTCCCAAACATCAAAAGACAATTTCCCAGGAACAATAATTTTATAAGATTTAAGGTCCAATGTTTTCATTGCCATCACGGTGTTATTCTTAAACGCCACAATTACTTGCGCCCCTGCCATTCCTGTGGCGGTTGGATTTATTCCCCATGAAATCCAACCGCCTAGTGTAGGCGGGGCCGCTATAAAGACCACCGAGAGGGAGGAGTTTGTTGCGTCGTAGGTGTAGTGGAGGTAGGAATTGAGTGCGGGAAGGTCTAAGCAGTTTGCGTAGACCTTCGTTCCTGTTAATTTTTGAGTTGAACATGTTAGAGACGAAACCGTTGCTAAGAAAAAAGATAGAAGAGAAAAGAAAATGAGAATGGAATTTGAAGGTGAAGCCATTTTTGGGAAGAAAAAGGAAAAATTGAGGAAGAAGAGAAAGAGTGTGTAAACTATGTTGTATTGATATGTTATAGTTTTTATGCCAATGTGTGTGTTTTTATGTTGTTTTGTTTGTTGTAACAGAATAAAAAGATGAGTTGGTGAAGTTAATGATTATGAGGTTGGAATTGAAGGAAAGGGAAATGATATGTAATATAACAGGATTATATGAATATATATATATAGGGAAAAGGGGATAGATCGTTATGAATATATACGTACATATAGTAACATCTATGCAAAGACAACTAGACAAGGGTTGTTTGTAACAACTTGTAAGAGTTGTTTTTCTTTCTCTGTTTTTCTATTTTAAGGTTTTTTTATTTACAATATAATTTTTAAATATTTGTATTAAAATCTAAATAAAAGGGTCAAAGAATCGGCCTAAAAGGGCAAACAAATCATACTAAAGACAATATTAAAATTAATATTAAAATTTTTAAAATCAGCATTAAGAAAAAAAATTTAAAATCATACTAAAGACAATATTAATTCATTTTTTTTTTCGTTGAGAGTTTTTTTGTTAGCACGTTCTATTTGTTTTATTTATTTATTTATTTTTAAAAAAAATAGTAGAATTTTTATTTCATGCATTTCATTAATTTTATGAATTTTTAAGAAAAAATCTAAAAAATATATGTGTAATAATATTTTTTTTTTTTATTGTGAGTAATATCATTGTTATGCTAGTAAAAAAAATATAGATTTGAGTCCATTTTATAATGATTAGTTGTTAGGTGTATAAGTTGTTTCTTTTTTTAATTTCTTCACAAAATCCAAAAAAATATATGTTAATTTATTCTTCAGCAATTTTATTGAAAAAATCCAAAAATATTCAGGGTCCGTTTGGCCTAGCTTATTTTTGAGCTTATGCAAACAGTTTTTGCAATTTTTATGTATTATTATAAGTTTTTCAACGTAGTTTATGATAAAATAGCTTCTAAAAATTCAAATTTCACTGATTTATAAAACCTAATTTATATTGCATAAGCTCTAAAATAAGCTAGGCCAAACGAGCCCTCAATATTTATGTTTCCTTTTATAATTACTACTATTACTATAATTATTTATTTCCTTTATTATTTCCCTCTAGTGTTATTATTTTCTTTCCTTTATTATTATTATTATTATTATTATATAGCAAAAACAGCAGTACGCTCCATCCTTTTCTTTTTTCAAGTTCCCTTTCTTTTATTACTGTATTATTCCCATCCAGATTCTATTGTCAATCTAAAAACAAAGGCAGATGACAAAATCCTTAAACCCATCAGACTGTGATCAAAAGCTTTAAATAGAAAAAATTAGACTTCACAAATAAAGGTCTTGTTTTTGAATCATAAGAATAGAAAAAGTCAAAATCATATAGAAGTCAAATAAGATTTTAAACTAAATTGTGAAAGTATTAGAGACTAGGAAGAAACAAATCTTGGACAGAGGATTCAATGCACAAAAGAGTTCTTGACATAAAAAATTCCTCTTAACAACTAAAAAGGAAGACTTTTTATTTTTTATTAATAAAATGCTTGTTCTTAACAAAATAAATCTTGGATTAAAAAAGAGATCGGTGAATGTACATTCGCTCGCCTCTCAAATAATCGACGCTTAGCGTGCGCTTTGCCTAATGATTATTTGTCTTCCATGAATTAAAATAAATCTCAACTCATTAAACTTCATCATTTTCGCGTCCATGCAAGCTTTAGCTTTTTATTCAAACGGATATCATCGCCCAAGTGCGAATCTATCCTTTAAATCAAACAAACTTTTTTTTCACAAACCATTTTTGCTAAAATCAACCAACACACAAATATTTTTTACAAAGAACTACGTAAGCTTTGAATTTCTCATTGCACTTGGGAATACGTAGGAGCAGGATCCAACAACCGTCAAACACAATAATAAAAACTTTTTTTTTCCTTCTCGTAAATATTTAATAATTAATAGAAATTAATGCAAACAATTAAAAAAAACAAATTTCAAACCCTAAATTAATAAGAAGATTCCCGTTGAGTACAACGGATGTGAGGGGTGCTAGTACCTTCCCCTTATATAATCGACTTTCGAATTCGAAATTTGGTTGCGATGACCATTTTTCTTTCTTTTTAAGGTTTTATCGATATTTTTCTTTTTCCTCGAGAATAAATAAAGTTCGGTGGCGACTCTGTGTCATTACTGAGTGCTCCGACGCTCGGGCGTTTTTCGCGGCGCGACATGAATGAGTAAGCGGACATCCATCCTTAAGTAAGTTAATTTTATGAATTTTAATTAAATCTTGTTTTTCACTTATGTCAATTTTACTTTTTTTTACTTATCAAAGTTAACTATTTTCAATGAAAATGGAAAATGATAACTTAGGTTCCAAGCGTATACACCCTCTGTCTTATATTATAATTAAAAAAATTGCACTTATTAAAAAAAGTGAAATAGAATAATTTGACATATAACTTCATTGGTTGAACAAAGTAACAGTTCCTCATTGATTGACCACCATCTTTGACCACTGACTGTTATCAAAAGCCAAAAAATTTGAACTACCGTCTAGTCCTCTATTTAAGTAGCAGACAATAATGATTTGTTTTTTTAAAAATTACTCATTCTTAGAATGTTCACTACTTAAATAGAGGAATGATAAAATGAGAAAGGCGTAAGGCGCACAAGTATTTTTTGTGGGTTTTTACTCTCTGCCTGTATCAACTACTTAATAATTTTGTTTATAATTTTCATGAGTCAATAATAAAATCTTTGAAATTTTTTTAATTCTAATAAATAGCATGATATTTTATAATTGATCGATTTATTTTTAACAAAAATACGGGTAACGGGTATGGCCATATGGGTATGGGTACTTAGGTACTCATATATAGGATATGAGGACGAGGACAATAATTTCCACCCATGCGGACAGGAGGATGGATACAAATATTTTTTGAAACTGGGAACATGAAAATAAAGACTACGATACCCTATCCATACCCTATCTATTATCATCCCTAATTAGTATGATGACAAAAGTAAATCTCATACGAAATAGGACATCCAAATAGGATGTTTTGGTGTTTGGACTTTGGTCAGCAACTCCATAGTTATACTTTAGATTCAGTTTGGTACAATGGGAAAAAAATGGAATGAAAGAAAATTACGCAAATCAATACATGAATTTGGACCAACTTTAATCTAAATTCATGCATTGATTTGCGTAATTTTTTTTCCATCATAAACAGAAAACTACACACTTTATTGTATTTTTTGGAATATATATTTTTTGTACTCAATACACCCCCACATAATCCCATACTTCAATATATATTTTTTGTACTCAATACACCCCCACATAATCCCATACTTCAATATATATTTTTTGGAATTACTTTTTGTTATAGAAAAATCAACTTCTGAGATTTTTGGGATAAAAATTTTAGTATGGATAACTCAATTTCGAATTTTCTCAAACATAATTTTTGTGGCAAATACATTTGGTAAGTACCTAATACATCTGGTTAAAGATGAAGACTTCATTCATATTTCATACTTAGCAAAATTTCATTTTTTTTAAGTTTGGTAACTTTTTTCCCCAGTCTCGTCAGAAAAATACTTATATATACATAAATATAAATAAATGATATTAGACACACTTACAACAAATAAAAAAATTAAAGAGAAAAAAATTAAAGTCATATAAATTCTTGTGACAATTTTTTGTTCTTTTTTTTGGCTTTCACCACCAATTTAATCTGGTTTGGGGGTCAGTTCTGGCACCAAGTGGTTTCAGCCCCTTCCCGATCGCAATTGCAGGGGATCGAACCGTGATCCTCCCTACCAAGTTCAGCGTCAATCACCACTGAACCAACTAACGATTGGTTCTTTTAATTTTTTTGATTTGTGTGAGTATATCTAAATTTTGTATATAAATGGTTGTGCCTATGTAAGACTTTCTTCTTCTTCTCTCTACATATATGTAATGTAATGTCTGCCAATTAAGCTAAGCTCATAGGACGATGCTCAATATCTATTTGTAAAATAAACTTGTGTATTGTGAAAACATTATTCACTTACGTACCATAAAACAACGTCTAAAAAATTTTGTAATAGGAAATGGAAATTTATTTACTTTTATCAATGTCCAATGAACAATTCACTAAATTATTTATTCAAATGACAAATTTAGTTTACTCCAAACTTACATTTACCAAGAGATTTAATACCTCTTAGCAAAATAAACATAAAGCATAAAATTAAAAAAGTTGATAACACAAAGAAGAGCATAAAAAAGATCCAACCTAGAATGATTCAAATCTTTTCCACCAAACCATTGCATACCAAATCTTCCACTAATTGCATTGCTTAAACTCACCAACACAGAACTCATGAACAATCCCAAAGAACTTGAACACCAAGACAATGAAGTACACATACTTTTCAAACTTTCAGGTGCTTCTGAGTAGAAAAATTCAAGCATTCCTCCCAATGTAAGTGTATCAGCTAATCCCAATAAAATATATTGAAATGCTAACCAAAACACATGTAGTGTTTTTCCATTCTTGAATGCTTCAAGCCTTTTTGATTCAATGATTGATGCCACACACATTGATATTGATACTAATGCTAATCCAATTCCTATCCTAAAAAGTGGTTTGGAGAATTTGTAGTTTGTTGTGTCTTTGTGTTTGTTCATTTTTTTGAATTGCTCAAATAGGATTATGGAAGTGAGTGATATAAGAATTGGAATAACATATAGTGATTGTGTAGCAATTGTAAAATTGTATAGTGTTCTATTCATGAGGTTTCCTTGTTGTACTGAAAATGTTAAGATTTGTGCTAAGCAACAATTCATCATGATTGTCGTGAGAAATATTGGAAGAAGTCCTAGGAAAGTTTTTGTTTCTTTTACTTGTGTAACACCAATGCTTGAATCCATCAATGCTTTGTTTAGAAACCTACAAAATTATGGTGTAATGCCACATATGTAAATGTACATATAATTTTATAGAAAATTCTATAGAAAATTAAACCAAGCCTTACCCTAAGTTGAGATATTCCTTGGATAAACGACTTAAATTGTTTTCATATAGTTAAAATATAGGTTGTTTTCATATCTTGCAGAACTTACAAAAATAAGTTGAAAACATTTTATGAACATGTCATAAGTTGTTTTTATAAGTTCTATTGTATAGTATCACATGTACTAATGTCATTCCATAGGATCAAATAACGCAATCCAGTCACATCAGTATTTCAACTGTGTAATTAATAAGATAATCAAAAGATAATATAAATCCAAGTACTTTTATATAAAACTATAAGTTCTTTTATATCCTGAAGAGTTTATGAAAATAAGTCGAAAACAACTTATGAACATACCGTACTAGTATTTCAGTTATGAATCAAGAGATAAGTTGTTTTTATATCATAGAATACTTATGAAAATAAATTGAAAACAACATATAAAAATACTAGATCAATATTTCATGTATGTAATTAAGAAGATAATCAAAAGATAAAGAGCTTACTTGAATTTATCATGGGTTTGCTCTCTTTCAAGCAAATTTTCTGTGAGATCATGATTCAAACGTCCAGCTGTTGAAACCTTTGCATTTCTAACTGAAGCAACAAGTACCTAAAAATAGAAAAGTACAAGAAATTTAATATAGCACTATGAAAAATGTTAGGAACACTCAAATTGCAAAACTTATTGGATGAAATTCAATAAGTTCCCACAACTTGATATATAACCCCAAAATAACTTGAACATTCCAAAATAACTTGAAATATAACCAATTTACAAAATGTGGGACTACATGCATTTCATTCAATAAAAGTGATAGAAAGTGAGCTTAATGTGAATGTTGCTAACATTCCTCGAGCGGTATATATCAATAAATAACCTAATTTTTAGTTAATTTTTGTGTATTGCAAAAATGTACAGCACCTGAATGATTCGAGTTAAAGGACTTCCAGAAGGTACTTTATATCTATATAATGGAAAACCAGCCACAAAAGCGCACAATGCTAAACTCATAACACAAACCATTATCATAAAACTTGTACTCCACCCATATTTTTGTTCAATTGGAACCATAACACTAGTTGCCAAAAGTCCCCCAATGCATATACAAAAGAAATACCAACTAAAGTAAGAGGAAATGAGGCTCTTATTGTTTTGATCAAGTTGATCACCACCATGTGCTGGCAAAGTAGCTCTTACTCCACCAACTCCCATGGCTATAACATAAAGTCCAATGTAAAGAAAAAGAGCTTCAATAAAGGATGGTCTTTGGTTTTCTGGTGGTTGCAAGTTAGGGTTTTGAGCTTGGTATGTGAGCATCATTAGTCCCTGCATTTGAAAGAAAACAAATTGTATAGAATGATTAATGTAAGAATATTGTAACTTAAATATTTTTTAATTGGATTTATAATATTTTGAGAATCATGTAGCAAATGTATGAGCATTTTTATTGATAGGTCAGAGTTCGAACACTGATCAAGAACCCAAAGATTTTGAACCTATATACCTTATGAGAAACCTTGACCACATGTCAAATTATCACTTTTATTTATGTGTTGTACCCTATTGAAATTTTATTTAGACCGGTGATATGGCTGAAAAATTATAAGTGACGTGTAATCATTGCTGAGCCTATTTTTTTAATTGAATTTGAATTCATCGTTCAAATTTGAAGATGATATTCAAAAAACACAACGTAATTAAGACAAATTTTAGTATATGTCTGGCACATGGAAGGAACGCAGAGTTTGAATTCCTACCTTTCAAATTTCCATGTCCAATCAACTTAAGTGATTGTGTAGAGATCAAACGACACAACATAATAATGAAAAATTTAGAATTTAAAATTTTAATTGTTCGATTTTAATCTACAATTTAGATCATAGACCACTAAAGTGACTATTAACCACTAAAGTGACTAATGGTTTAGAAGATAAAATATTACAATTTTTTTATTTAAACATCAAAATAGAAACACTAAGCTACATGTGTTTGAATACTATATTGATCAAGAGAAAATGAGATTTCCATACCATTAACTGTAAGATACCAGAAATTACGAATGTGGTGAATCTTGTTATGTATGAGTCACTAATAAACCCCCAAATAATGCTGAGCAAAAAAGCTGTTCCCATGAAATTGGTAACCATGTTTGAAGATTCAGCAACTGAATAATGCATTGACTTCAAAAAGTAATCAACTAAGGTTACTCCATTGCATGAGGCAATCAAGCTCTGCAACATCTCTACAACTGCACTCATAAAAGTGGTCTTCATTTGTTAATAGATCATGTAATAATCATATTTTCACTTGTTTGACACTTACTAAATAATTTATTTAATTAATGAATGAATGGAAAAATCAGTGATTGAATTTGTAAATAAATTTTATTACTTATTAAACATTTTTCAACTATCTACAAATTTTGTAGTACGTAGTACTTGTAATAGATGATGACACAATACAACATGTTGACACATGTGATTACTTTCATTAAATCCTATCACAAAATTATATTGGTTTATGAGTGTCGGCATGTCAATGTTCATAATAATTAGGGTTAATAGGCTTTTACTCCCTGCAAAGTAGGCGAGTTTTGCGTTACCCCTCTGTAATATTTTTTTTTAGATTACCCCCCTGCAAAATTATTTTTTTGACTTACCCCCCTATTGCTGACGTGGCAGGAAAAAAAACAGAATTACCGATTTAAAAACAACACTTTTTAAATCGGTTGAACAAAATAACCGATTTAAAAAGTGCATTGAAGGGGGTAAATCAAAAAAATAAATTTTGCAGGGGGGTCATCTAAAAAAAAAAATTACAGGGGGGTAAAGCAAAACTCGCCTACTTTGCAAGGGGTAAAGACATATTAACCCTAATAATTATAATTTAAAAATGTATTTGGGTTGAGTGTCGGCATGTAACATTTCTTGAATGGTGTCACGATCGCTTAGAATGTTTTCATTGTATCTAAGGTGATTTTTTTTTTTTTGAATTGTAAAGGTTCAGTATCCCTTGTACTCCTTATAATTCATGATTACTTATATATAAAAAAAAAATAAAAAAAAATAAAAAAAAAAGGATCGCTAGTAGAATCATGATAGCACTCAAATTATCAATGAATTAATGGTATTAACTCACTATTTTGACAACTATATTAACTAAAAAAGTGACCATAGTTAACCATTTTTTAACCTAGTTTTAAAATGACAAAATAGGAGGCAAAATTCTTAAATTAAAAAAATAGTAATAGTAAAATTGATTAGTGACCCAATACAAGATCTGTGTTACAAAATAGGAGGTGAAAATCATGAATTAAAAAAATAGTGGAGTCAAAAAACAGAGGGAAAAAGCCTTGAATGAAATTGGTTTTTAAATATTTGTCTATAAACTTTTGCTAAAAAAATATTAAATACAATGTATTTAATATTTTTTTAGCAAAAGTTTATAGACAAATATTTAAAAACCAATTTCATTCAAAGCTTTTAATTTTTTTATTAAAAATGATATACATTTTTTTTTGACGAAATTAAAAATGATATACATGTTAGGTATAGTTTTTTTTTTCTTTTTGAAGAACTTTTATAATAGAAATATTAAATTCAAAGTCATACATTTTTTTTCCTCATTTTGATAAAATTTAGCATAGAGTAATATTTCAGCATATTATTTAGAACAATAAAGTTTGAATCTTTGAAATTATAAAAATCAATTTTTTACTAGTAAACTTACACCTTTTAAACAACTATAAAATAACAAAAAATATATTTGAATCAACAATAAAATTTTGCATACCACATGCAATGGCAGCAGGTCTTAGTCCTCCATGTTTTCGTGTATCTGCCCTCTTACCATGGTAGTCAGTATATTCCTCAATTCCAATATTGCTATGCTCTGGATCCTATATACATACATATTTTAAATTAAATCCAAGAAATTAGACATAATTTTGTACCCAAAAGAAAAATGGACAAAATTTCACAAATAAAAAAAATATAAAAGAAAAGAAACCAGATAGAAAATATCAAATTATACATAAGACATAATTCCTAGTTGGAGTTGAGTATTGACTGCAGTTCAATTGGACACATATAGACCGTCTGATCAAGATCAAGCAGCTCAAATTTTACGATTAAATTTTATAACTAAAATCTGATCTTAAAATCTGAATCATTAATCAAACAATCCAAATTTGCTAGCTGCATGCAATCAAACTAAGCATAATCTAAATCACATAACCCTAGAACTTTTTACTCTATATATAGCATGTACATTTGTTATGTGGAAAATATATATAACCCACCAACATACACCACAAGTTAAGACAAATTAAAACTACAGGATCTATTTTTTGTTTTGACCAATAAAAAAACTAAGAACCTTTTTTTTTTTTGACAATAACTAAGAACCTATTTGAAAGCCAAAGGAGAGGGGAAGCATACCATGGATGAATGGAAGCTTATTATTGTAATATTGTTGTTACTCAATATGAGTTTTGTTATCAAAGAATAAACCAAAGCAATTGACTTAATAACTTTGGTATTCTAATTTGAACATATAACATATATATAATAGATGACCCGCAAAAGGATGAGATTTAAGTAACAATCTAACTAAGAAAATAAGTTTTTTTTTTTGACCAATATGAGAAGAAAAAAAAAGATTGATAAAGTCATTTGAACCATATAATTAATTACTATATTGATAAAACATATATATATATATATATATATATATATATATATATATATATATATATATATATATATATATATATATATATATATATATATATATATATAATTAAGTCCTATCTTTTTGAAAAGGATATTTATTCTTATCAGTTAAGATTTGGTCAAAAATACAAAATGTACATGTTTGACATAACAATTTTCAAGAACAAAAAAGTTTTTTTGATATTAAACTTTGGTTCACAGAAGAAGGGGTCTCATTAATTCAAAGTTTGATCACAAGATAAGTAAAATTTGACTAAGAGTTATTTTCATCGGGAATCGAACTCGGATTAGAGGACAAATTATGTTATTACATAGTTAATGATTTAGGTTGACTATTTACCAACTGTCAAAAGAAAAGATTATTATGTAATATAAAATGAATTAGATTGGCCTACCAAAAGAATATTATGTTTGTCTCATGAGCTTAGCTCAGTTGACAGAACATTGTATTATTTATATATGCAAGAGATCGGGGTTCGAATTCTGATCATCCCACTTATCCATCTTAACGGTGGAATTTTTAGCCAATAAATTACTTGACGAATAAAAGTATATTATGTTTATATTATGATTAATTTCCACACTTAACGGTGTAAATTATTTCTTATATGTATATACAATTAAATTACACGATAATTTTTAAAAAAAAAATCAACTTAAAATATACGTATTTGTAACAAGAATTTGGATCATCAATTCGATGTATACAAATTAAATCTATAAGGAAAATATATATAGATGAAACTTATTAGTTTGATGCATCTTATTAGTTTGATGTTATTTTCTCTTTATAAGATAATTCAATTCATTTGCTTCTAAAGTTGTATTAAGAAGAGCATAATTTAACCAATGAGGGACTCGACATGTTTAAGATTATTTTTTAAAGTTGTGTCAAGTAGTTTAATGATCAAAATATCTTCTTTTAAGATGAATAATTAAGTGAATAATTTTATATTTAAATCCTAATTTTATATATTGTAATATCTCTACTAACTAAACCATGCTACCGTGAATATTTATTTATATAATGAAAATATTCACATTATTACCAAAAGAATAAATTTAATATTCACAATATTGCAATAATTTTGTGGATTATGTAATGTAATGAAGATTTATTCCTCTTATGATGTGATTTTGTATGGTCAATATGACTATTGGACAATGTACTATATACCAAGTGTGGTCAATATGGATTATGATTTGCATATCATTTATAGTTGTAATCTTCTGTACTAGTACATTGTATCATCATAGAATTGGGATTGTGATTATAACTGAGATGCAAATTATAATATTTTCCTTAATTCTTTCTTAGATTGGATTAGATCCCAATCTCATTATCTTCAATATCTTTTGTGTATCACCTTCTTCTTCTTTTGACAAAATTGTGTATCATCTTTATATTATACTAGAGCATGCATTTCAACACCAAAATAGTAATCATTGGGGCTGCCGAGTCCTTGAAATGCAAACTCCATTTGGAAACTTTAAAGGAAGTTGCGCCCCGGTGTTACCACGTTACTCCATCCTGAGATACACAGATTTCTTGAGGAAACTAATCCACCAAATCTCTGCGTGTAAACAACAGCGAATAACGACAATAAGTCTCTTCAATGTTCGCCAAGCCACTCGAAGACTTTGAACGAAAACTTAGCCCATTTCAACAAAGAAACTAAGGGAAGAAAACCCCAAACAATAAATGTTTGTAGTATCATTTAAAAAAAGACTGCAAGTTGGGCATTTGAATGAACCACTCGCTTAAATGCCGACTGCGGACATGGAAGAAGTTATGAAGCACGTGAAAAGCTAAATTAAAGGAAAGAGAGCAATGTTGAAGAAAAAAAGTAGAGACACTAAAAAAAAGCACTCGAATAAAGAGAAAATATTTCATCAAGAAGACGCGAAGACACTGGAGAAGGAATGATACAAGACGATCACCTAAATTATATGTGTGGGACTATAGCGTGGGTTCGAGTAGGCAAAACGCGAACAAATATAATTCAATAACAATAAATTCAAAGAAAATAATTTGTTTCATAGACAACTATTTGTAAAAGAAATGAAAAATTATTTTCAATCATCCATGTAACACTACAATATAATACAACCCTCAATAATAGAATGGATAATCCACTAAATTGTTTATTCTAATGACATTTTACTTCAAACCTACATTTACTAAGAGATTTAATTTAATACCTCTTAGCAAAGTAAACATAAAGCAAAAAATTTAAAAAGTTGATAACACAAAGAAGAGCATAAAAAAGATCCAACCTAGAATGATTCAAATCTTTTCCACCAAACCATTGCATACCAAATCTTCCACTAATTGCATTGCTTAAACTCACCAACACAGAACTCATGAACAATCCCAAAGAACTTGAACACCAAGACAATGAAGTACACATACTTCTCATACTTTCAGGTGCTTCTGAGTAGAAAAATTCAAGCATTCCTCCCAATGTAAGTGTATCAGATAATCCCAATAAAATATATTGAAACATTAGCCAAAACACATGTAGTGTTTTCCCATTCTTGAATGCTTCGCGCCTCTTAAATTCAATGATCGACGCCTCAAACATTGATATTGATACTAATACTAATCCAATTCCCATTCTAAAAAGTGGTTTGGAGATTTTGTAGTTTGTTGTGTCTTTGTGTTTGTTCATTTTCTTGAATTGTTCAAATAGGATTATGAAAGCGAGTGATATAAGAATTGGAATAACTGCTATTGATTGTGTTGGGATTGTGAAATTGTATAATGTTTTGTTCATGAGGTTTCCTTGTTGTACTGAGAATGTTAGGATTTGTGCTACACAACAATTCATCATTATTGTTGTGACAAATATTGGAAGAAGTCCTAGGAAAGTTTTTGTTTCCTTTACTTGTGCAACACCAATGTTGGAATCCCTCAAGGCTTTGTTTAGAAACCTGCAAAATTATATCATTTTACATTATTATTTCATTCTGTTTGGATAAATGACTTAAATAATTAAGAAGATAATAAAAAGATAAAGAGCTTACTTGAATTTATCATAGCATTGCTCTGTTTCAAGCAAATGCTCTGTGACATTATTATTCAAACTTCCAATTGTTGACACTGTTGCATTTCTAGCTGCAGCAACAAGTACCTAAAAAAAGAAAAGTATAAGAAATTTAATTTTGCTCACTATGAAAAATGTTAGGAAAACTCCTATTGCAAAATGTATTGGATAAAATTCACTAAGGTCCTACCACTAAATATATGACCCATTGCAAAATGTTAGAAAGTAAATGTAATAGTGGGAAACAGTTACAGAGGAATATTGTAATAAATTTCAGTCATCTGATCTAAAATCAGCGGCTGAGATTGTTTTAATATAAAAAATATAGTTTTCAATCTTATCCGTCTGATCTAATATCATTGGTTCATATTGAAAACTGCGTGAAGCAGTTCTAGAAGGGAATCTGAGTCGGTCATAGTGATTGTTGCTAACTTTTTGTTAATTTTTATATACCGTAAAAATGTACTTCACCTGAATGATTCGAGTTAAAGGACTTCCAGAAGGCACTTTATATCTGTATAATGGAAAACCAGCCACAAAAGTGCACAATGCTAAACTCATAATAAAAACCATTATCATAAAACTTGTACTCCATCCATATCTTTGTTCAATTGAAACCATAACACTTGTTGCCAAAAGTCCCCCAATGCATATACAAAAGAAATACCAACTAAAGTAAGAGGAAATGAGGCTCTTATTGTTTTGATCAAGTTGATCACCACCATGTGCTGGCAAGGTAGCTCTAACTCCACCAACTCCCATGGCAGTAACATAAAGTCCAATGTAAAGAAAAAGAGCTTGAATATAGGATGGTGTTTTGTTTTCTGGTGGTTGCAAATTAGGGTTTTGAGCTTGGTATGTGAGCATGAGTAGTCCCTGCATTTCAAAGAAAAAAATTTGTATAATAAAAGCTATGATTAATGGAAGAATGTTGTAACTTAACATTTTTTTATTGGTTGGATTTATATTTTGAGAATCATATATTAGATGTAGCACAAATTTTTTATTGTTTGATACATTTTGCATCACATAACCACAAAGTAAATGACGAGCGGATAGTTCAAACCCATCCCTTGTGTGTTGAACGCTATTGAAATTCGATATAGACACACGATATGGCTAAATTTATGGCCATTGTGATTTATATTCGTTATTGGAATACCTACAAATGTTTAGTACTCGACTAAAAGGGAGGGATTTTAATTCCTCCATCTTGGATTTTCTATGTCTAGTATGTAGAGAGATCAAACAACATAGAGCGTAATTTTGACGGATTTAAGATCTCCGAATTTATTCTACGGTAAAGATCATTGACCACAAAAGTTACTATTAAGAATTATATTATTTGAACAGTATAATGAAAAGAAAATGAAATTTTCATACCACCAACTGTAAGACACCAGAAAATAGGAGTGTAGTGAATCTTGTTATGTAAGAATCACTAATAAATCCCCAAAATATGCTGAGCAAAGAGGATGTTCCCAAAAAGTTGGTAACCATGTTTGAAGATTCAGCAACTGAATAATGCATTGACTTCAGAAAGTAGTCAACTAAGGTTACACCATTGCATGAGGTAATCAAGCTCTGCATCATTTCTACAACTGCAATCATAAAAAATAAAAATAAAAAGCTTTTATTAAAATTTAAAAGTGATATACCTTTTTTTGAGTTAAAAAAGATATACCTATTAGCTAAAGTTTCTTTATCTTTTTGAAAAACTCTTATAATAAAGAAAATATTAAATTTTAAGTCAAAAAGATGTATGACTTAAAATTGTAATAAAAATCAATTTTGACGTAAAATCAAATTGGATGAAATTTGAATCTTGAAATTATAATAAAAAACATCTTTTGAACAAGTATTAAATTTTAAGACCAAAAATAAATATATTTGAATCAAGAATGAAATTTGGCATACCACATGCAATGGCAGCAGGTCTTAGTCCTCCATGCTTTCTTGTATCTGCCCTCTTGCCATGATAATCTGTATATTCCTCACTTTTAATATTGCTATGCTCTGGCTCCTATATGCATACATATTTCAAATCAAGTCAAAGAAATTACACAAAATTTCACAAATCAAAACAAAAAACTAAGTAACAAATAGTAGCATGTACATATTTCCTGTGACAAATATAACATGATAAGACAAATTAAAACTATACCATGGGTGAATGAAAGATTATTATTGTTGTAACTCAATGTGAATTTTGTTATCAAATATAAATAAAAACATACCATGGTATTCTAATTTGAACATAATATATATTGATTCCCCTGCAAAAAGACAAGAGTTTAAATAAGAAAATAATTTTTGAAAAACATTATAGCAGGAAAATGCATTGTACCATATCACTAATTCCTATATTTATTAAAAGTTTTTTTTTTTCTTTAAAAGTTTGCGGAAAAAAAAAAACAAAATGTACATGTTTGCAGTTTGATTTACAATTTTAAAGAAAAAAATTGGTACTTTCGGCTTTCTTTGGTCAAAAAGAAGTATATTTTGGCATTTAGTATACTTTTTAGTATATCATATCTATATTTGGGGACACAGATCATCTCCTTCCATACTAGTGGACGATATAGAATGCAAAATAAAGATGATGAAATAATAATCTTAAATATAAAAAGAAATAAAATAACATTGAAATCTACATTACTTCACTCATCTAATTTCTAAAAATTGCGTAAAACAATTTAGGATTTCGATAAAATGTTATTCAACATTGTAACATTATTTAAATATTACATTGTGTTATTTGATCTTATGTATATATTGACGTCAATGAGAAAAACGAATATGTACTAACCTTATTTTTTACCGCATCACCCTATTTAACCTCATTTTTTTGATATCACATGGAAGATTGAACCATTCTTATTGATTTTCAGTAGAAATTAAATTAATTTACACTATCAGTCGTGTTCTTTAAGCTTAATCAATTGCGTCTTTTTTTGTGATTGATGCAAATCTTATTATAACAGTTTTTTTGAAAATAAATGACAATTCTTATTGGACTTTTGTGTAAAACCAATTTACACTAACAATGGATCCCCTGTTTCAGAAAAACAAACAATGGATCCCTTTTTTTTCAACATTTCTTAAATTTGTTAAAGATAAAACTATCCAACCAAAAATTGAAACATACCTCTTCCCATCTATATTTTCAAATTTCAAGCTTTTTCATTCTCACTTTCTTTTTCAAAATTTTGCAAATGTTTCACACCATATTCATAGTAAAGAGACAGCATGACAAAAATCTTGACATACACACAGGTGCTCCTCATATCCAACAAATTGAAAAACCTTCCAGAAAGTAACACAAACACTAATGGCATCAACTCGAAACATCTTCACAAGAACAACTTGTTCGGACGAATTTGTATTTCAATACCGCAGAACATCCAAGAAAGGAGGGACGACCATCCGCCAACCCAACATTTGGTGAAAATGAAATTGTGCCTTAGCTATGAAATGGAGTTTACGCCGTCACGTGTAATCAAAACAAGTGCATGTACATTGGAATCAAATGATCTTATTTTTCAGAAATGTTATGAGCCAAGAGAAAAGAAAACACACTTTGATATGATATAGGGTTTTTCCTATAAAATTACATATGCAATAGTGAATTTTCATTGACACCAAATAGTCCTTAACTATAAAGGTGGTAAGATGTGATGAATTGGAACCAACCATCAAACATGCCTCGAGAGCTTTTCACTCATATCGGGGAGCCTCACCCCGGATTACCCTCCATGGACCACGATAAAACATTGGTTTCATGAGAGGAACTTCTTTCCCAGGATGCTCTTCCCAGTACTTTTCCTGTAATATTGCAGGATTCATTATAAAAATTAGTATTTCAAAGATGGGTTCTCCTAAAGCATTTAAAGTTAATAGCACATTTACATGCATGGGAACATATGGAAAATCTGACACCAACATGATTACAAGTGATTTTCATAAAATATCAGCAATCGTTAACAGTACTATGTATGCAGTATACTATGACTGTGATTTCAGGCCTCTGATTTCTGTACTAGTAGACTATGAGTAAACATTACAACAGAGAACAAACTATTAAAATGTGAGTAACTATTTTTATCGTTAACTAACAATAACTAACTTGAGGCAAGAACAAGGAATATTTAACTCACACAAAGCCTACTTGAATATAAAGTACAAGTATGGAAGAAATTAAGAATACAGACGGAGCTGAATTATTTTCTCTTCATCACTATTATGTTTGAATAATGAAGTGTTCAAAAGCAAATAACACAGTTAAACAAGCTAAGCCCTTTGTCATTTATCAGTAATATGGGATACCTTGCACTCCAGAAATACAAAATGTATAGAATGGTATACAACTCGACGGATACCAAAAGAAATAAACCTTTAATCCCTTACATCTCCTGTTGGAGTGCAAGTGCAAGCATGTGAAAACCAAGATGCTCGAAAAATGTTCAAACTAAGAAGGAAGATTAAAGGAAAAAGAAATCAAGTGCACTGCATCATTTAGAGAAAGCTCTGCTTTTTCACGGAAGAACACAAGTGCTTCTTCCTTTCCATTGTCTAACCCTGCCCTCTCTCTCAGCACACTGTCATCTCATCTCTATCTAAAATGAAAACGGCATCTTTATCTCTATCATTTTCTTCTAGAAATTCAACCACTGTCAATTATTATTGACAGCACAAATTTATGCATAACAATCCAATTGAACTCAAATTTCGTTCCTAAATAGAAAACTGACTAAGTGTGCCCCATTGTACCATGCCGGTTAAAGTTCTGTTATGCATCACTATCATATACATGTACATGCATCAGGCCCCACACCATACAATAATCCATACAACACTGACTAAAGGTAAGGCAATAATTATAATACTTTTTCATAAAAAGTATATAATATAACTCTTAACAATATTGAAGATTTTATAATCATCAACTAAAGAAATAACTTTTTCTAATATTAACATATCCTTAGTCAATGTGTTATTTCATTTTAACTCACATCAACTAGCACAAAAATGGCCTTTTCATCCTATAATGTGGCATGTTGAAGAGATGGGATAGCATCTCCAAAACCAGCTATAGGTATGACAAAGATAAATGCCTTGGTAGTTAGTCTAACACTAGAAAGGGCACGAGATTAGTCTCAACTCTCAAATCACAACACCTAAACAAAATCCTAACCAAATCTGCATATAACTAAAACCTTGTATTTCAATTAGAATCTACATTGTACACTGCAATTCAAGTTTAAACATGTCAAAATCCCAAATTTGATGTGTCTCATCATGTATGGAGTGGCCCAGAAGAACGAAAAGGAACATGAATAAAATGAAATCAAAAGAGGAATACTGAACCGCAAGCATACAACAGAAGAGATCACACTATAAGGCTGCATTGTAATACCAGAATCAGCAAACACACAAGGCACCCAATTGAAATGAGAGAAAATAAATCGTATTCGTCAAGCAGGGTCAGAAACTAACTGCTAAAACAGTGATAACTGTCCTTCAACACATACTGAAAATTAATGCAGGTTCTTATATATTGTAAATTAATATGATTATGTGAAGCGACCAAAATCCAATGCAGCAGCAAGTCAAACATAATACCAAAACACTTGAAAGTATCGAACAACGGAGTGAATAAAATTTAAAAAATTAAAAAACTAACCATCTTAAAGAAATGATTTAAAGGATATGCATCATCCGTGTAAACTAGCTTTACATGTATAAACTAGTTTTACACTGACAGGCGTCCAATAAAAATCTACTATTTTGCTATATCACCACATTATTATACCATCTTAAAATTAATAATATGACATGAAAAAATATTGGGCTCCAATAGAATGTCGGTGTAAAACTAATTTACACGTAAAGTCTATGTCCATTAAACTCTCAAATGAAAATCATCAATTAAATGTCAATATTGAAGTTAGCCCTAAATCCCCAATTGAAAACTGAATTCCTTCAAATAAACAAAACCAGAACACAAAATCTAATTCAAATACCAGTTGCACTAAGATTCAAAATTAGGTAGAAACACTTGATACACAACAAAAACTATCGCCCTTTTTTGCCTTTAAACCCATCACACAATAAAAAATCAAAAATTAAAAAATCCCTCACACACAACCACACAATTGTTTGCTTGAAATTATTGGTACTAATCGATACCACTAAGTAAACAGAGTAATAAGGAAAAAAGAGAGACACAAAATTGAAATGGAAATAGAACCTTGTAGAGTTGTTCAGTGATGGCAGCACCAATAACTCCAGTATAGAAAGCAGCAACATAAGTAACAACAACAGGAGTGAAGGATTTAGGTCTTCTGTAAGGTTCAACCATGTCCCAGAGAAAGGTTTTCTCCCATTTTGTGAACAAATAATCAGCATATTTTCGCCATACATAGCTAGACATTCTCCCTGGGACACGATGGTTCGACATTTTCCCCTAAATCCAGAGCTGCCTTGAACAATTTAGAGGTCTTGTTCTAATCTTAAAAATTGGCTCCTAATAGAAAAAAAAAAATACAATATTAATAATTAGAAATTGTTTCAAAATACTATATTTTACTAAATGAAGCACAAGCTCATGCTAATATCAACCTTCTATAGGCCCGTTTGGATTTGACTTATTTTTGAGCTTATGAAAATAGCCTATGCAAATAAATAAACTTTTATGTTAATTCATAAGTCATCACTAACAAAAATTGTATATTTATAAGTTGTTTTCTCATAAACTACCTTGAAAACTTATAATCATACATAAAAGCTTATTTATTTGCATAAGCTGTTTCACATAAGCTCAAAAATAAGTCAATCCAAACGGACCCTGTATACTTAACAAAAAGAAGATGTATATTAGCTCAGGCATTGGCTTGTTGCATAATAATCTTACATCCACACATAGCACACAAGTAAACATTGAAAATTGATGCTGAAGTATTAAGCATGTCATCATGGTTACATCAAAACATACACTATATTATTCTTTCCTTGGAAGGGAACCTAGTCCTAGATTAAGATCTCATAATACATTAGAACTAAAACTTCCGGTGCCTAAGTAAATTATCAGATTTTAAGCTACCTTTCTTTAAGTGAAGAAACTAGAATCTATGAAGCACAGACATTCATCATATTAGACGTGTTCTGGTGTCGGACAGACAAACATGCGTTTGTATCCGACACCAACACGACATTGGCACTTATGATTACATCGAATTATGTCATTTTCTCAAATTATTATCAGTGTGTCGATTTTCAGTGTCAATGTCGATGTGTCCGTGCTTTGTAGACTAGAATCAGCATACAACATAAGTTATGGAATTTTCAACAATTTCAAATATCCAACTGTGTTAAACTTAAGCATTACATTCTCTACACAGCCACAAATATATCATGAACACACAAGTCACATACATATGCCGGTTAAATAAATGTAAATTTGGATCCTTTTGTTGAAGTTATGTTTTTAGATAACATATATGATTATGGTGTATTATGATTGATGATGATTTTGTGCAAAACAGATACAACACTAAAAATAATTAACAAGTAATCAACAACAACATCACCAAATCACAAAACCTTAGATTATTAATCAATTAATCATACTTGTGCGAGAGTGACAGAGAGTAGGTGAGTGGTGCCGAAGCCAGAGAGAGAGAGAGAGAGAGAGAGAGAGAGAGAGAGAGAGAGAGAGAGAGAGAGCGAGTGTGTGTGTACGGTGGTGGTACGTCCTGCGCCGGCGGTTTGAGAGGGACAAGGGACGGCCGGAATTGTAGGATGGGTGATGCGTCGGCTTGAGAGAGGAAAAGAGTTGGACTGGGCCCTCGGGATAAAAACTAATAAATTATAAACTAACTAAATTGGCTTATCAAAATAAATTAGATTTTTGCTACTCACACCCCCAAACAAAACTGGTTACATCCCAAATCGATCAAAATATCATTAAAATAAATTAAATTTTCATTGCATCCAAAACCCTTGTGCGCATTTCTTGCTTCAATTATCTCTGCCGTCGACTTATGTAAACTTAGTTTACACAACTTATGTAGACTTATGTAAACTAAGTTTACATAACTCATGTAGACATACGTAAACTCAGTTTACATAACATTTTACTGTCTACGTAAACTAACAATTCACGTAAACCCCGTAAAATACTCAATGTAAGTATACATAAGTATACTCATGTAAATTGAGTTTATATAAGTGTACGTAAACTGCAATTAACATGAACCCTTCAATGTACGTGTAAATTCAGTTTACATAGGACTGTGTAAACTGGATTTACATTAGACATTCTAAACTATGCAATCCTACAAGAAAACATAAATAGAGAATGCCATAGAATTGAATGAGTATAAATTGTAACATATGCAGTACAGTCTTAATAAAATACCATCAAATTCAATTTTTAATTGAAATTAATGAGAAGCAATTGGGGATTGGGAGATAGAATACATTAATGGGGTTTATGAGACAGAATGGTGAAACAAAAACATTAAAAATAGAACGAAAAATGAAAATTGTATCAAGGATGACAATTTTGATATTATGATTAAATTTTTATAAAATTTGGGTGTAACTATAAGTTTTTGGGCAGTGAATAGCAAAAATCCATAAATTATAAGTTAGTATAAATAAATAAAAGGTTTTTCTAAGATAAGGAGGTGATTAATGCACACACTTTATGAGTTTCTCCAAATGTTATTTAAGAGTTTTATATTTATTAATTGACTATTTTTTTCTCTCTCATCTGTTACCATGAAGGTTGTTATTTTGGACCTCTTTATGTAATAAACCAGATAGAACATTAGCACATAAAATAAAAACATAGGGAGAAAGTGGATCACCTTGTCGGATTCCTCTTTCAAGCACAATGCTTCTACTCGGTTGACCATTGATAAGTATTTGATAAGAAAGAGTAGTACTAGTAGTGCACTCCATGATTGTCATTATTAAATTTGGTGGAAACCCGGTTGCCAAGAGAAACCTCCTTGATGAACTCCCACTCCATCTTGTCATAAGCTTTGGCCATGTCTAGCTTAAGAGCCATCATTCCTTTTTTTTCCTTTAGTCTTCTTCTTTAGACAATGAAAACACTCCATTGCTATCACCGCATTGTCGGTTATCAAACGCCCTTTCAGGAAGGATAACTTTAACTCTGTTAGCGATGGTTTCCGTCACAATTTTCATAATCACATTGCAGAGGCTAATGGGCCGAAACTATTTTGGAGTTGTTGGATTTTTGCATTTTGGAATGAGGGCAACAAAGGTTTTATTAATGCTCGTAGAAGATTTTCCTTCGTTAAGGATGCTGAGCGCCAAAGAACACACATCTGCACCTACAATGTGCCAATATTCATGTGACTTGTTGTTCGCTGCAAATAGCGGTGCTCTTTTAAATATTGTGACTTGTTTTTCTCATTAAATATTGGACAAATATCCCAATTTCTCAAATTTATGAGGATGTCCAAAATTCTTTTCCATTAAATAAAGTAAAATACTGCATATTCTTTTCCATTATGAGGATGTCACAAAATTCAATCACTATTCACTACTAAACCAATTAAGATGATTTTGAATTTTCTTTTAAAAAAAGAAAGAAGAAAAGGAGATATGTTAAGTCAAAATAAATAAAGGAGTAGGGCCCAGTACAGGACATGAAATCAGAAAGTTGGCTCCCTTCTTCCGTCTTCTTCTCTCTCCCATCCCCATGTGATCTGACTCATAACGCTGTTTGCTGCAAACTCACAACACAACTCTGTCTCCTCTCTCTCTGTCAAATTTCTTTACTTTCATTCATATCAACACAACTTGAGAAGAAGATAACAGATTCACTATTATAGTAACACACGATGATGCCATCATCATTTTCTTCTTGCTTCTTCATAACCCTTCTATGCTTCTTCTTCTTCTTGGATACTGCTCTTTCTGGTGACCCTTTTGTTTACTTTGATTGGACTGTTTCCTACACCACACTCTCCCCCCTTGGAGTCAAACAGCAGGTTTCTTTGCCCCCCCCCTTACTTACTTACTTGCATTGCTTACTATGTAGCACTGACATATCAAATTAAAAGTGTGTCTGGTGTCTGACATGTGTTAGTGTCCAATAATAAACATACTTAAATTATTACGGATGTTTATGTGTCGGTGTTGTGTTAGGTGTCTGTGTCTTAGTGTTTTATGTGTTCTGCCCTATGAACTAAATGTGGCATAACTCAGTTTGGTTTTAGTTGTGAATTAGTGATATAAAGTTCTGTTTTTTTTGCAATTGGATTGAATTTTCTGTTTTCACTTTTCAGCTAGAAACTAGAAATGCTACTTTTGCATACCTGATTTTGTTCTCTGTATGGTTAATTTGATTTCTGTTTATAGTTGCTTATAACGGTTGATTATTTTAAATCTCATAAGTGAATAGTAATTATTAACCTTAATTTTGGTTCCTGTATTTTGCATTTAGTGAACTTTTTGCAGATGAATTTGACTTTCTTTTGTTCTCAAGTACTATAACCTAACTTAATCATACGTATTGATATTTGTGATCAATGGTTTCAATAGGGTTTAAAGTTCGGGTTTAGGGTTTTGGAAAAAGGGATGAGGAGTGGATCCTTGTTGTGAATTGGAGGGGAGGAGATTCAATATGCCCTTAATTGCTTTAAATGTCAATTAGGTCCTTCACCAAATGATGAGTTACAAACCAAAATGATGCCTAAATGACCACCGTCCTGCAATTATTTTACTCCAGATTTCATATCTTGTTGTCCAGAAGTTAGGGCCTGAATGTCCAGGGTATTCGGCCTTCGGCTGGAGGGTTGTAGGACGCAGGTGCCTCTTGGTGGTATATTTGGAAAAGACACTCTGACGCTTAAGTCAGTGTTCTTTTCTAGCAGAGCTATTTGTGTTAAGATACTCTATTTAAAGTCAGAGGGTTTTGCTTTGGGTTGGTTCCTTATGTTTAGGATTTGATTTACATCTAGAGGGGTTTTATCCCTTTATTCGGTTATTCCTAGTTATTAGATTCAGTTATGACACTGCAATTTCAACGTTGTAGAAAGGAAGCTTTCATTAATTCTAATCTGTGTTGTTAAATGCCGGTCATAGTGCCGCCATGGGGGAATGATGTGGTGGATTTTTTTACAACTGCTATAGGCAATTTACGAAAGCATGCCCACCATGGTGATGCCATAGGCCACAGTGAAATGTTTATATGGCAGATTTTTGGGATTCTGCCATATTCCGCACACACCATCGACAACATTGGTGCAAGTGGGACCTGAAAAGAACTATTGGGCCTAGTGATCCATATGACTTAATGTCATGTGATTATGACATTGCTAGGGATGGTGTCGCCATCCAGTACATAACACACCCTAAATTTCTTTCCTTTTTATCCTTTTACCATACTTTCTGAGACTTTGTGCTCTTGTATAAGCCTGTACGGTGTCCACAAAATGTATCTCTCCTTTCTTTTTTTAATGTATGTACTATTGTTAAGCCCTCTTGTATAAGCCTGTCGATTCCTTCACTGTTATCAGACTTGTGCATGTGGGAAATGTGGTGTGTTTCTTATATACTCCAGTTTTTGTTGCTGACATTTTTGGTTAATACTTCAGTAATGAATTAGTTACAGTTCTTTCCCTCACCTTATGATTCTAATTGTAATAAATATTGATATTTCAGGTAATTGGGATCAATAAACAATTTCCAGGACCAGTACTAAACGTCACAACAAACTGGAATGTGGTTGTTAATGTGAAGAATGATCTTGATGAACCCTTACTTCTGACATGGTAGTACAATTGTGTTTTTTCTAGAACGTAACTAATAATGATAATGATGATGGTAATGATTATTTTGGTTAGTTAAATGCAGGAATGGTGTACAACATAGAAAAGACACCTGGCAAGACGGAGTTTCAGGAACCAATTGTCCAATTCCAGCCGGCTGGAATTGGACATATGAGTTTCAAGTTAAAGATCAGATAGGGAGTTTTTTCTACTTCCCTTCGCTAAATTTCCAGAGAGCTTCAGGGGGATATGGAGGAATTATCATAAATAACCGACCAGTTATTCCTGTTCCCTTCGGGTTGCCTGATGGCGATGTTACGATATTTCTCAGTGACTGGTACACCAAGAGTCATAAGGTCTTACCGCTTTATCTGACTTGTTTTTTATATATTCATTTTAGGGGTTTTGACCGTTATATATAGTGAAACAGGATCTCAAGAAGGATGTGGAAAATGGCATTGACCTTGGAATCCCGGATGGTGTTCTTATCAATGGTTTTGGTCCTTATCGCTACGATGACACACTTGTCCCAAACGGCATTACGTACCAAATAATAAATGTGGAACCTGGTAAGAATATAGGACATCTTTTCTTTCTTGTTTTATAGGTGTATGAAATTGTAAGCTATTCACAAAAATTGCACATATTTAAAGTCAACTGTTTATCATATTGTCATAAACAGGGAAAACATATCGCATACGGGTTCACAATGTCGGTATCTCAACAAGCTTGAATTTCAGGATCCAAAATCACAACTTACTTCTAGTGGAGACTGAAGGATCATACACAGTCCAGCAAAACTACACAAACATGGACATTCATGTTGGTCAGTCATATTCATTCATGGTGACAATGGATCAAAATGCAAGCACTGATTACTACATTGTTGCGAGTCCTCGGTTTGTTAATTCGTCATGGACTAAAGCTACCGGAGTTGCCATTTTGCACTACTCCAATTCTCAGGGTCCTGCTTCCGGTCCTCTTCCCAGTCTTTCTGATCAAGATGATCCTTCTTTCTCTATAAATCAAGCAAGATCAATAAGGTTATTGTTCAGTACTTTGATTTATTTCATTGCTTGGAAAATTTTTCTATGATAAATGAACAAGTTTAGTACTAATATATAAAATGTGGTTATAATATACGGAAATATCTTACAATATTTTGTTATTATGTTCGAGTATACTAGTTTATTTCGTAGGGTTGATTTCTTATCCTAGAGTATCTTAGATTACCTCTTAAGACTGGTTATATTTCTTAGGGTATGATTGATAATATTTAAAATATTCCAGCAAAGCCTAATTAAAGATTTGGCTTAAATGCACTTTGGTCCCCCTATTTTCTAAAATATGAAGTTTTGGTCCCCCTATTTTAAAAATCATTTTTTGGTCCCCCAATTTCACTTTTTTTTCGAAATTTTGGTCCTCCATCTCATTTTTGGGTCATTTTTGAAGGTGTGGCCTATTCATTTATGATGTAACAGCACTTATTTGACATATTTTTGCTGACATGGATATTCAGTGTGGCCTGATAAGCACTGACGCATCGTAAATGAATAGACCACATCATAAAAAATGACCCAAAAATGAGACGGGGGAACAAAGTTCAGAAAAAAAATTAAATACTGAAGAAAAATGTTTCAAATATTTCATTAATTGGTGTTTACGGGACCAAAATTGGATACCGAAGAAGTCCTTACATGATTTCAAGTGTTTCATAAGTTGGTGATTACGGGTGGGAATACCAAAGTCCTTACTCTCTCTGTCTCATATTAAGTGTCATGTTCGGAATATTTGCCTGTCTCAATATTAATAAGGGACTTTAGTAAACGAAACTTATTTTGTCTCAGAAATTATTACACTCACTGATTATCTTAAGAAGTGCGCATAATCTTAAACAACACTTAATATGTGACATTTGTTGTCCTTTGGTCACTCATACTTTTATGGTTAGTTGTAAGAGTATTTTGCAATCATCAGTTCCTGACTGTTCAAAATCTCATCTGATAATGGTATTTTATAGGTGGAATGTGTCTGCTGGTGCTGCACGTCCAAACCCGCAAGGTTCATTCAGATATGGTGACATTACTGTCACAGATGTATATGTTATTGTTAATAGACCTCCAGAGCTTATAAATGGAAAGTGGCGAACTACCCTTAATGGTATATCATATTTACCGCCTTCAACACCATTGACGCTTGCGCAACACTTCAAAATTCTCGGGGTGTACAAGCTTGATTTTCCAAATAGATTGATGAACAGGCCTTCTAAAGTTGATGTGTCTCTCATTAATGGAACCTATAAAGGTTTTATGGAAATTATCTTCCAAAACAATGACACCACAGTTCAGACCTACCATTTGGATGGTTATGCGTTCTTTGTCGTTGGGTGAGAATTTAGTTCTAAAACTTTGATCTAACTTATTTATTTTTCATCTATGCAACGTTGGATTTAGGAATAAGAGTGAGTAAATCTGTCGTTTGAATTGTAGCATGGATTTTGGAGTATGGACTGAAAATAGCAGAAGTACTTATAATAAGTGGGATGGTGTCGCTCGCTGCACTACACAGGTATTGTTATCTTACACTACTGCTACTACCTCTATCCTTATTTATAAGCTCTTTTGATATTTTTCTCATATAGTAGGCTCGAGGGATTAGTCCCTGCAGTTGCACGCAGAAAATGACAACACTGAATTTATCCATGCTACTTTTTCTACTTTTCTTCCCATGAATTTGGAATCACACGCGATGTACAGAGGACTTTATTGTTAGTTGTTTAACCATACAAAAGGGCATGTAATTGCAAGTAAATTGAAACATGAATTTAACTTGATATTGCAAGAGTAACCATTTTATAACAATTTTGTTTTTCAACCTGTATTTTTAGGTCTTTCCTGGGGCTTGGACAGCCATTTTAGTATCTCTCGACAACGCTGGCATATGGAACCTTCGTGCCGAGAACCTCAACTCTTGGTATCTGGGCCAAGAAGTTTATCTGCATGTTGTAAACCCAGAGAATGATAGTAATGAGAATTCTTTGCCTGATAATGCAATATACTGTGGCCTACTTTCCTCCCTTCAAAGGTAAGACATCCTTAAACATTACCAAATTTGAGTTGTTTCACAATTTACAAACAATTACAATGTCTTTTGTACATACAACTTTGCTATGACAATTATAGTAACATAGCTTACGATTCATAAAAAGATTTGATTCAGGATTTAGAAAATAGGTCTTCTGATACACAATTTGAATTTTTACTTGAGAACCATGCTTATACTATATTAATAATGGCTAGTGCTACGGTGGACTACTTTCATAAGCTGTCTACTGTGGACTAGTGATTAAAATTGTCAGAAATTCTAACAATTGTCGACAATACTCTTTAGTCTTTACTGTTAAAACAATGACATGTTTCTCTTATGCAGGGACCAGTCTCACAAATTCCAATTCTCTGCAGGATCACCTTTAAGCAATAATTCTAGAATGATATTATACATGTTATTATTTCTAGCTCTGATTGAAAGTTTGTATGGCATGTGTAATGGTCAACATTAATGTCATGTAAAACAAAGAACAAGGTCATTCTTTGTAATATGAGGCTTACCTATTTTAAGATTTAGATGTGCATGGCCATTGAAAAGAAAATTTTGTGTATTATAACATGTTTGACAAACTTTATATAGTGATGTAATCATAACTGTAAACTAGAACCATGCACTGTTGTGAAGTTTTTTGACCCGGCCCCTACTTTGACAGAAAAATCCAAATTGATTGGATTCGGCCTCGTAACTTTAGTCCCTTTGCAAAAGAGTGACCCTCATTGATTTTAACCAAGTCAATGCACGTGTGACATGTGAGTTACTTGTCACATATGTGTTGACTTGAACAGGGGGTCAAAATCGCAAGTTTGTGAAAGTTAGGAGGTCAAAAGTGCAATTTAATCTAAAATTAAACAATTAGGTAGTATTAAAAGAAAATTAAAACCAACAGGTAATGACAACTCATTAAAATATAAAATAATTATAATTAATTATTTTTTTTGACAAAATTATAATTAATTATTAGGCACGACCAATCAAGTTATGACAACTCATTAAAATATAAAATAATTATAATTAATTAATAGTGTAATAATAAAACAATATCTAAACCAAATATAGAAAGAAAAAAAAGGAAGAAACAAAAAAGTATGTAGTCATTAACTATACTTGCCTCTCAATTTGTATGTGTTGTCCATCATATAATTTTTGCCTTTTTTTCTTTCTATATTTGGTTTAGATTTGATTTCATTATGACACTATTAATTATTTATAATTATTTTATATTTTAATGAGTTGTCATTACTTGATTGGTTGTATCTAATAATTAATGCTTAGGTGAGGACTCACCTAAGAATTTCTCAACCAACAGATAATAGATAGATGAAATATATCATACTAATAAAAAGAAATAAATATTATTTCCTCCGTTCTTTTTTGTTTGTCTTTTTAGAATAGTAATATCAAATTAAAGAAATATATTTTTGCATATTATTTTTCTATTATACCATTGTGTTAATCTACTAATAAATTTCTATTTTTTTTTTTTGCATACACTTCATCTTTCCAAATATATGGCATTAATTAGTTTTATTGAAAATGATAAGAGTAATTTATGAAGCACGGACTCTGACACGGACACTGCGACACGACACAACACGGACACTCCGACACCGCAAATCTAAAACATATACGACACCGACACCGCTACATATTTATAAAAAATATAAGTTTAGAATTAAAAATACATACATATAAATCTAAGTTGAACAAATTTTTCAATAAAAAAAGTTTTAAAAGAATATATGATAGTACATTTGACATTTACTCATCCAACTACTATCGAAAAACTAAAAATAATGTAATCAAAATGCAATATCTTTAATTCCTCATTGACCAATATTATTATTTCGCCACATCTTTAATCGTTGTATATATGTTTGAGAAAAATATAACCAAATAAAAAAAATAAAATTTGGACACTTACCCCGACACGTTTGTAGAAGTGTCTTATAGGTGTCGGACATCGATTTAAGGAGTATCGGAATAAAGAAAAATTTATTTTTTTGGACACCTCTCCGACACGTTTGTAGGAGTATCGTACGAGTATCATACGAGTATCGGACACCAACACGTGTCGGACACCGCGACACGTCTAATCATAGAGGTTTCGATGCTTCATAGCTGTAATTGACAAATCCTATCATTAAAATATAAAAAAGACTAAAAAAAACAAAAAGAGGACTAAAGTTTATTTATAATTATGAATTTTCTCCCTCCAAATCTTTTCATTAAAAACTGCTTCTTTTGAATACGCACCAAAAAAAAAAATTACGGTATATACATTAATTGCAGTCAAAGATACTAAATAAAGTATTTTCTGAAAGCAAAAGAGACAATTTTTATATAGAAAAATGTATGTATTTCTTACTTTGACAAATATTTGTATTTCTAAGACATCTAGATTCCTTCAACAATATCCCTAAAACACTCTTAATTGTGACCAATTAAATACTCTTTTTAATCTTTTTAAATTTATTCAATAATGTATTTGGTCAATATTATAGCTTATATACATTAATTATTGAATAAATGTAAAATGCAACCGTCTCATATAAAAAAAACTGGAGAGAGTACTTGTATTCCAATTTCTTCCATGGTCTAAGCTCGTTTTGGTACGTTCTTTATCCCAAAATAAATATTATTTTAAGAATAAAATTTTGTCTTAAAATAAATGCCTTTTACATTTTGATCTAATACAATATTTTCTAATTTGTACTCTATGATTATTACTCTATGCACTATTTCCGAGAAAACAAACCAAAAAATAATAGGAATAATTTAATAAAAATATTATTATTTCCTTTGGAAACATAATTATATTTCTATGTACCAAAAAAAAATTATATTTCTTAATATGTGTGTAAAAGTTTTAAACAATATTCATTTTGCGACGGAGGGAGAACCAATTTTGGACATTTGAACATCACAATCCTTAACTTGGACATCATTACATCCCAATACACTATCATATGTTTCCATTAATTTTCAATCAAAGCACTCAATTACTACTACATTTTGTCACTAAAATCGTGACATTTAATTTAATCAAGTCACAATTGGTCAAATATTAGGGAAAAAAGTAAAATTAACCATTACTTTATTATATTCATAATCTTTTTTCATTATAAAACGATTCTTCTCTTGACAAACAATTCATTTGGTCAAGGTCCAAATTACATTGTCCCTTCTCTATTTCTTTGCTTTTGCACTAGCAACATGGCCAAATTAATGGTCTACTTGTGCTTGGTCTTGCTTCACATTTTCTTGAGCAGTATTCAAACTCATTCAGCACCAAGAAAGTCCCTCATAACCAAGCTTCCTGGCTTCAGTGGTATTATACCTTCAAAGCACTATGCTGGGTATGGTATTAATTTCAACATACAATTTTTTAATTGCACAATTCTGCATGATTATTTTGATTGTCTCTGAAATGATTCGAGATTTTTTTTAATTGTGATTTTTATTTTGTTTTTCGCTATGGACGAGTTATAGTACTCTCGATTGTTAAAATTATTCAGCGACTGAAATTTGGTTGGAGTGACTATCTCTTTCGTTACATTATTCTAGTGCTGAGACTTGCCAGGGGACGGTTCTAGTCGTCTTAGATCTGTTGTTGTCTCTCTAAGAAAAACTATATTGTGGTATGAATCTCGTGATTCATGACCGAGATGTAATACTCTTAACCGTTAGATTGATCCAATAGTTGAGATTTGGCCGGATAGTCTAGAGATTATATGATTTTTTCACTTTTCAGCCAAGCCACAATTGTTTGAATAATTCAACGAGAGTGAGATTTGACTGAAAATTGACCGGAGTGACAATCAATTCTCTCTAGTCTCTTTGACCAAATCTCAGTGGTTATATTAATTAATCATTAATAATACCGAGATTTGGCTAAAGATTATTCAATATTGATGTCACGAATATGTGAATGCAAGGATTTCCGATGGCAGGGATGCGGGATCCCATGTCGCGTCTAGTTTCTTGAATTTTGTTATGTTTTTTTTTTTTTAAGGATTGTTATGTTTTATCTATGGCACACTATACCTTAGAAACATTATAATTAGTGCACTATTTCTAATCATTATTTATGATGCAATTTCCACACCATCTGAATTTAATAATGGAAGAATTACAAAATATTCACTAGCTTTGATTTTTTGAAATTGAAGGTATGTGACAGTGAATGAAAATCATGGAAGAAACTTGTATTACTACTTTGTTGAATCACAAGGTAATCCATCAAAAGACCCTGTTGTTCTATGGCTTAATGGTGGTCCTGCATGTTCTAGCTTTGATGGATTCATATATGAGCATGGTAAGGCTAATTAATTAGTTTTTCTATTACATTGTTCATTTTCTAATCAAAGTTTTAAATAGCCATTGCAATATATAGCTGTAGTTGTGTCGCGATCTTTAATATTGCAGAAAATTGTGGTCATTTCAATTAAGACTGTTTCTGTGTATGAGTTTTATGTGGTATTTACCATTCCATCAACGGATAAAAATAATTACAAAAAAATTCTCCATCGTTAAGATTATTTTCTTTTTTACCTATCTTTTCTAACAATGAATTTTCCTTATTTCTTCAAGAATAAAGAGTGTGTTTTTGTTTCAAATAATATAATTTATAACAATGTGTCCCAATTGGTCATATGTTTCAGGTCCTTTTAATTTTATTAAACCAAAGGCTAAGGGAGCCTTGCCTACATTGCAGCTCAATCCATACAGCTGGTCAAAGGTTAGACTTTATCAATGTTATCAAATAGCGGCTATAGTTGTGATGCTATTTAGTACAATGTGTTGTCAAATAACGATTATTATTGCGCTATAACATTGCAGCGTAGCGGAATTTGAATAAACCACCATGTTTAAGAATCTACAATTGACAACATTAACAATAAGTTGAATCTCGAAATTACGGGATTTCGTTTTATTTATTTACTTTAGATAAAAAAAAAAATTGGTTAATTTCTTACGATGTGGAAAAATTGTAAGCATGTCTCGAACCCTGAACCTCATTCGTAATAATCCTTTAACATTCCAACCAGTATCATTGAGCTACACCTTCGGAAAAATTAAGGCATTTTATTTATCTCTATAGAAAGAAAAAATTGATTTATAGTTCATCTAATAATTATTATGTTTTCTTGTGGTTTGCATTTATAGGTTTCTAACATTATATATTTGGACTCTCCTGCTGGAACTGGATTTTCATACTCAAAAAATGTATCTGATTACAAAACTGGTGATAAACAAACTGCTTTTGATACTCATAATTTTCTCCTCAAGGTAAGAAAAATGTCATAAACTTCAACATAAATTATTTGCATCTAAAAGTCCTTAATATAATATTTTTCTTACCATATTGCTAAAATTTCTACCTTATTTTTGAACAAATTAAACTAGTGGTTTAAATTATACCCTGAGTTCCTTGCCAATCCATTATTCATTGCTGGAGAGTCTTATGCTGGAGTTTATGTGCCTACTCTTGCTGATCAAATAGTGCAAGGTAATTAATTAATTAATTAATGATTATATGCTATGAAATTGTTGAGTTAAAATATTTTAGAATAATAATTAAGATAACATTTTCTTGATGTTCTTTAGGAATTGAAGCTGGTATTAAGCCCAAATTGAATTTCAAGGTATTTTTTTATTGAGTGATTTAAATTAATTTTCCAAGTTTGTGGCTACAATTTGAAGTGATTTTAATGTGCAGGGTTATATGGTTGGAAATCCAGTTACTGATAATATATTTGATGGCAATGCTCTTGTTCCTTTTGCGCATGGAATGGGTCTTATCTCTGATCAAATATTTGAGGTAAATATAAATAAAATAAAATTAATTATAGTATTTAATCATTGGTTGCAATCGTGACTATCACATCACGACTTTTTATGTCACAGTGACTGCAATGCGACCGCGATTTAGAATTTATTATTTTATTTAATTGTGAATATGCATTATTTAAGGACGAGTTTGGAACTTCGTCCTTAACTAATTTTTCTTATTTTCTTTTACAAGTCTATATGCTTTGTTACAATTTTTTTTTTTTATATGTTTCTATATTATGTAATGAGCAATTGTTTGTGCTGCAGGATGTAACAAAAGATTGTAAGGGGAAATTCTATGAATCAGGGAGTCTTAATTGCTCACTTCAGTTGTCAAAAATTGAAAAGGTGATTTAACTATATATATACTTTTTTTTATTATCATATAAGAACAAGTAAATAATCATTTTGTTAGTAATTTTATAAACAAAATTGATTATCTGAAGACAATTGAAAAATAGATTAATTTTGAAGATTAAAAATTGACACGAGTGACATATTTAAACATGTTTTAGTAATTTTAATAGATTTAAGAACATTTTTAAAAGTATCACATATACATGATCAAAATAACAATTTATTTTATGAGTTTAGTTCTGGTGATAGGAACATTACATTATGTATGCGAGAGTTAGAGGTTCGAATTCTGGACACTCCATTGAACAATTTACTCGCATGAAAATCTTAAGATTTATGTTTTTTTTTTTTTTTTTTGAAATCTTAGGTACTAAAAAATGTAAACTCATATGACATTTTGGAACCATGTTATCATGGTGGAGAGAATGAGGAGAATCAAAAACGAAATTCTAAATTGCCATTAAGCTTTAGGCAATTGGGTAAAACTGATAGACCTATGGCTGTGAGGAAAAGAATGTATGGTCGTGCTTGGCCCTACAAAATTTCTGTGATAGATGGAATTGTACCAACTTGGCCACAACTCAATATCTATGTTCCTTGCATTGTAAGTTACTTTTATACTTTACTTTTTTTCTTTTATTTATTAGTTAAATCAACCGCTAATTTTACTAAATACTTCAAATTTAATGTATATGATGTAAACTCATCCGCTGTATGATTATTAGCTTATCTGTTATCTGCCATATTTTAGGATGATGAGGTTTCTGTTAAATGGCTAAATAATCGCGAGGTCAGAAAAGCTATTCACACCGTCGAGGTTAGTATTCTGAGCAAGACACTTTTTTTGTGTGTGGATCATCAAAACACTAAATGTCATATTTGTGATAAAACAGGAAAGTGTGGTAAAAGAATGGGTCTTATGTACAGGCGACGAAGTTAAATATACTCATGATACCGGGAGCATGATTCCGTACCACAAGAAACTAACTTCGAAAGGATATCGCGCATTAGTATACAGGTAAAGATACATACATGATGTCATTAGGATTGTGAAATTTCCTTAAACATAGACGAGAGTAGTATTAAGATGAGTAGCGATCCATCTTGAGTGTTTTAAGAGTGTAAAGGGATTTCATGCATATCGATACCCAACATTCTTATCCACAATTGATGCGTTCAAAGAAAGATCGATGAGTGAATCACTATAATTTCGTCTTACAATTTTTTTTGAAGGACTAATGTGATAAAAAAAAAAGTTTCGATTTCAAAAATCATTTTGAAATTTTATTTACTTTGTAGAGATAAAATTACTTGACGACTTACGATTTCTGAGACTAAATTGACGATTCACTCTAAAATCAATCCATTTATAGTTCATAAGTTTGCACATCCTTACTTATAAATATTTTTTAATGAATCCTTACTTATAAATAATGAGATTTAAGAATTCATTGAATGTCTCCACACCATAGTAACACACAAAGTAGTACATGTCTTTTTACTTGAATTGTTATTATCTTTGATGATTCAAACTATTGAAAGAAGGCCTAATCAAGGTTTATGTCTTTGGCAGTGGTGATCATGACATGTGTGTCCCATATACTGGAACCCAAGCATGGACAAGATCAATTGGATATAAAATTGTAGATGAATGGAGGCCTTGGTTAGTCAATGATCAAGTTGCTGGGTATTGTCTCTTTCTTATCCCACATAATGATTTTTCAAATATTTAATCCATGAAATATTTGTCTTGAGATTATGAGTTTTACCTGTTTGACGAGATTAATAAGCTAGCTTATAGTATATAAGTTAAGGTATTTGTTTGGTAACGATCTTTTAAAAAAAAGTATATAACCTGTGTTTTCTTTATTTGGCTGCAGATTTATACAAGGCTATGCCAACAATTTCACATTTCTGACCGTAAAGGTATTTATATAAAAATTATTGTAATATATTTTCTACTAATTATCTTTAGATTGAATTAGTGTTGATACTAATTGATGATATAATATTTATGTGCAGGGGTCTGGGCATACTGTTCCAGAATATAAACCAAAGGAAGCATTGTATATTTACCAACATTTTATAAATGGGCTGCCTATATAAGAAGCAAAAAGGGTTTATAGTGCTTCATTAAGCATTTTAAAAATGTATAAAGAAGATAAGTTATATGTATTCTTTCTTTATATGCTTCCATGTATCAACACCATATTAGTAAAATTGTCTATTAAATAGTCTGTCTTCTGAGTGGTCACTTGATTGAGGTTTGGGTTCTCAATCTCAAGAAATTCGGTTCGAGACCTGGCATCGAGAAAAAAAAATCTATTAAATATTTTAAGAGGTGACTTTTTTTTCCAAATAAATAAAAATTTATTAAATAAGTCTGACTAAATAATTAGACGGAAATGAGTACAAAGCGAAAAACAAAGCATCAGAACAAAACAAAACACTAAAAAAAGATTCTCCTACTTTAGAGAATGAAGCGAGCAATTCATTGTTAGATAATTGGGCATTTTGTTATAATTGAGCTTAGGATAGTTTAGTCTTTTAAGTTTCCTATATATTGTAAGACTAACACTATATTATTGTACTCATAGCCTCCTTGTTTGGTTATCTCTATTATAACACTTATAGATGAAGAGAAACACATGACCTTGAAGATAAAAAGAAAGAAAAGAAAAAGCATTCACATTCACGCCTAAAAGAATAAATGAACACCTAGGCGAAAAATTAAAATACTAGAAGAACATGCATAAAAAATCAATTAAAACGTTTTGAAGTGGATCTTTTCCTTAAGTTTCACTGAAGTTTCGTTATGTTTTGAATTACTTTATCTTCTATCCCAAGCAACTCTTATAGACGAAGAGAAACACATGACCTTGCCGACAAAAAAAAAAGCATCTACATTCATTCCTAAAAAAATAAATGAACACCTACACGGAAAGCTTAAATACTAGAAGAACAAGAACAAAAAATCAATTAAAACGCATTGGAATGGATTTTTTCCTTAACTTTCGTCAAAATTTTGTTATGTTTTAAATTACTTGATCCTCTATCTCAGCGTAAATGCCCAACTGCTTCCTAATCTCCAACGTTTTCCTTGCTTCTTGAAAGCCTTCATCAGAGTTCTCTTGAAAATTTAAGTTAGCATTGCCTTACTCTTTTTTCAGTATAATTTTTTACTATTTTAATCGCTCCATTATTTTCATATTTGAAGACACATATTAATAAAAGAGTTTAATTGTTGTGCACTGTCAGTGTAAAACTTTTTTACACGTGCCTCCAATGATGTAATGAAAGTTTACACAAATATCCAATGAAAATCTTTCAATTTGCCACATCATCCCACTCATATATAGTTATTTTAAAACTACTTAATATGGAAGAGTGGTGATTTCTAATTGGATGTCCGTGTAAACATTCATTACACCGACTACTTACCATCTTTAAACTCATTAAAATATCCTAAGAGAGGTGACTTTATTTGTATTTTGTTGTGAATTCAAACAACAAATAAATAACACTGGCAACCACATTATCAAAAAAAAAAATAAAAAAAAATAAAATAACACTGGCAACCAAAATTAAACGGTACAAGCAAATAGAGACGAAAATCCACATAAAAGAACTCTAGATGTGTAGAGATAAACCAAAGAATCATGATAGATGAAAATGCACAATTCGACCTAAGATTAAACTATATTTGCAAGAAAAAGCAACTCTGTAATTCACTATTAAAAAATCTTGGCACAAATTTTCTTTAAAAATTAATTTCAAACGAAGTCATTTATTAACCATTTAATATAATATCTTGGTTAATTTGATAACCTTGGTATGGTCAATATGTATAATGTGCAATTGCAGATATTTTACTCAAAATCCACATAGCAAGACTCACCCGATTAATAGACCATAATAGTCTTTTGATATTTTCTTAATTAACGATTCAATAAATCTTTTTATGCTTAAATTGTAGTAGTATATATTAAGATATTTATTTATATATTTATTTTTTGGTACAATTTATATAGTATTATATTATTTTAAATGTAACCGTACGGTAATTAATTTTGAGAGAAGGAAAGTGTTTAATTAAATACCACTTTTTCCTCTTAAAATTAACATACTCATATTTGGTCACTACTATGATTAAAAATTTATTTTTATATTCATTAAATAATGAATAATAAATGTATCTAATTTATATTATAGATCGAATACATTAATAATTTAATAAATTTGAATAATGAATTTTTTTATTATAATAGTGACCAAATGAGAAACACTTTTTATGGAAACCAAAGATAAAATACTCACTCCATCTTAAAATATAAACAAAAATGGATTAGTAAAAGTTAATATTTCTTGTGTAAAAAAAATTTAATATATTTGATCTAAATTCTACACCCGATACATCAACCGGTAATAAATTAATGAAACAAAGAAAAAAAAACAAAATTATTTTGTCAGTTTCAAAATGGAATCTTCATGAATCAAGAAATCTTCACTTTAACATCATTAGTTGCATCACAATCTTATAAATCTTTTTTCATCTATAAAATAATCTACAAGTTATATTGTTCTTGACAAATAATTGGTTTAGTTTTTAGGCCAAAAATGGCAAACTTATACTTGATTTTGCTTCACATTTCTCTAACCTTTGTGTTGACACAATCAGCACCAAGAAAGTCTCTAATAACCAAACTACCAGGCTTCAATGGATCTCTACATTCCAAACACTATGCAGGGTATGCTACCTCTTGTATTTTTTTTTTCTTCTTAATTTTAATATTTTGTATATTTAATTTTAAAAGCATTAGCCCTTGTTTTTTGAATTACAATAAACAATAGAAGAATTATAAAATGTATGATTCACTAGCCTTGGTATTTTTTTTCAATTGAAGGTATGTGACAGTGGATGAACATCATAGTAAAAACTTGTATTACTATTTTGTTGAATCAGAAGGTAATTCATCAAAGGACCCTATACTTCTATGGCTTAATGGTGGACCAGGATGTTCTAGTATGGATGGCTTCATATATGAGCATGGTAAGTGTGTAATTGTTTTGCATTACCATTTTCATTTTTTAACCGTTTCTTACATAGTTAACCTTATAGTAATGTTGTTGAATTTTCTCCATGAAAAATTTAGAGTGAAGACTTATTTTAATACTTGAATAAATAGTGAAATTAAATTTGATTTATGAGCTTCACCAAAGAACGGTTTTTGAAAGAATCTGGGTTTGATTTTTGGGTAGAATAATTTTTAATTAGATATTACTTAACTCATGATCGAACTCTGTACTACTAGAGCGCTCCCTTCCCGTAGGAATTAGAGGGTTAAAAAAAATTGATTTATGAAAACTTATTTTCTATTTGAACCACCATCAAAAAATTGATTTTTTATTTGATGATGTATAATTTCAAAAGGACAATTAGTGACTAGACAAGAATGAAGAGTATATTTTAATTTCAATTTCAATAATCTAAATATGTGATCAAATATATGAATAATGTGTACAATTGGTGATGTATTTAGGTCCTTTTAATTTTGAAAAACCTGTCACCAAGGGAGCCCTACCTAAGTTGCAACTCAATCCATATAGCTGGTCAAAGGTTAAGGAATTTTCATCTCATGAGAAAGAGAAAATTTATTTATTTGAGTTAGACTTAAGTATGCTTTTTATGAGGTTTGATTTTAATTGCTGTAAAAATATTTTTTGTTTTTAATTTATTTTTGTACTTTAGTCATTACATAATTTATTTATATTGGAATTTGTCAAATTGTAATATGTAGCATATTTGATTTTAATCCTTCAAAATAAAATATAAAACATAAATATTTAAGGTATCAATTCATTATTTCAATATCAATAAATTTTGTGTTTGGTAAGTTCAATAAGCTATTTTATAGCTTATTGGACTAACTTATAAGCTTGTTTGAAAAAAAATATATGTGTTTGGTAAAAAAGAAAATTCACTAGCTTATAGCTTTTTTTTAGATGCTATTTTAAACAGCGTTTGAGCTTATAGCTTGTAGCTTTTTACAGTTTTTTCAATTTTTAACCTTTAATTTATTTAGTTTTTTAAAATAAAAAACTACCCACTAATACATAATGTCATTTTTAGTCATTTTATATTTATCAACCATTTTAAAAGCTAATTTTACCAAACATTTTTATTTCAATCAATTAGCTTTTCAACTATCAGAGTCTAATTTTACCAAACAGAGTCTAAAACAACAAAAATTGATATATTCGCAAGAACCGAGAAAAAAGTGTTTTAAGAGACTAAAATTAAAATGTGATATATTTGCAGAAATCGAAAATATATTTAATCTAACAATATTTTTGTTTTTTTAGGTTTCCAACATTATATATTTGGATTCTCCTATTGGAACTGGATTTTCATACTCAAAGAATGTATCTGATTACCACACTGGAGATTCTGAAACTGCATCTGATACACATACTTTTCTCCTAAAAGTAAGATTTTTTTTGGAAACTTTGACTTATTGCTAACAAGTCCTTCATTATTATTCTTACCATATTGCTAAAATATCTACTTTATTTTTTTTAACAAACAAGTGGTTTGAATTATACCCTGAGTTCCTTGCCAATCCATTATTCATTGCTGGAGAGTCTTATGCTGGAGTTTATGTGCCTACTCTTGCTGATCAAATAGTGCAAGGTAATTAATGATTATGCCATGAAAGTGTTGAATTAGAAGTGTTAGAATAACAACCAAGACGTACTAAAGTGGTTAATGAGTTTTTCTTAGAACGAATTCTTTAAGAGAATCCTAGTTCGATTCTTTATAAAAATATTCTTAATTAGGTTTTACTTATCTAGCGGTCGAACTCTGAATTATTAGAGCTCATTCCTCTTAAAGTCAGAGGGTTAGTGAAAAAAAGTGTTAGAATATATAATAACTAAGATGCATTTTGTTTGATGTTCATTAGGAATTGAAGCTGGAACCAAACCCAAGTTGAATTTCAAGGTATATATTTTGTCATTAAGTAATTTTTACATTATTATGTGTTTTAAATTTTGTAGCTAGCTTTAATCTAAAGTCATTTCAATTTGTAGGGTTATTTGATTGGAAATCCAGTTTCTGATGATAAATTTGATGGCAATGCACTTGTTCCTTTTGCACACGGGATGGGTCTTATCTCCGATAAAATATTCGAGGTAAAATTAAGATATATTTAAAAGTCTCATATTAAATCTGATATAAAAAGACGTTCGCCTTTTTTTTAACATATTTACTAATAATTAACGGTATGTGGTATTTATAGGACACAACAAGAGAATGCAATGGGACTTTCTACGAAGCATACAACGATAAATGTAATAATTTGTTGAATAAAGTTTCTGAGGTGATTCAACTATATACTATACCATAGAGACATGAAAAATCTTAATATTATATTGCACTTAATAATGTTTTTTTTTTTTTTAGGAAATTACAAATTTAAATGTATATAACATTTTGGAACCATGTTATCACAATGGAGGGGAAGAGGAGAATGAAAAATCAGATTCTAAGTTGCCATTAAGTTTTAGGCAATTGGGTAAGACTGAAAAATCTTTGCCTGTGAGGAAAAGAATGTTTGGTCGTGCTTGGCCCTATAAAGCTATTGTGAAAGATGGATATGTACCAAGTTGGCCACAACTTTCTAGTAAAATTGGTGGTTCTCCTCCTTGTTTTGTAAGTTACTTTGTTACTTTACTTCTTTACGATTCAATTTTTATGTCGAAATTTATGGTATGGGTTAAAACGGAATACCAAATAAGTATAAGGGTTTATTTTGATCGAATATTTGAGTTTATCTGCTGACACTTTTTGATGAACTTATGAAAATAATTCATGACAATTTTTATATATTCAGCTTATTTTCATAAGTTCTTTGATATTTTGTGAAAATAACTCGTAGCATATGAAAATAGCATACATGGACTTATATATAAGCGATTAATATGAAAATGTCACATACAAACTTATATATAAGCGCTTAATATGAAAATAGCACATACAAACTTATAAATAAAGCACATTTTATCAAGAAAATTAGTACACATTGATTTTCTTAATATGTATGCAAAACTAGTATATTTATGAGATTGATCATCAATATATATTTAGGACGATGAGGTTGCTAATGTATGGCTGAACGATCATAAGGTCAGGAAAGCTATTCACACTGTGAAGGTAAGGATTATCAATATTAATTATATCTTTACTATATCATTATCACACTCTCTTAATCATATATCTTGATTATCAAACAATCTCTAATTTTGATCTTTTGTGATAAAACAGAAAAATGTTGTCCCCAAGTGGTACTTATGTACTGGTCAACTTAAATACAAACATGATCTAGGGAGTATGATTCCATACCACAAGAAACTTACTTCCAAAGGATATAGAGCATTAATATACAGGTTTATTATTAATCTAATTCAAACATAACACTTTTTTTTTTTACATATTTATGCTTTTAAAGTGTGACAAACTATGAAACACATACACGACACACATACTGAAACGTTTAAATGATATAATTCAATAAAATTATAAATATCGGTGTCGTTCGTATTATTGTCTGACACTTATGTGTTTGATATCAAGATAGGTTACAAAATTCTAAATCTTCATATTTTTTGTAGTGGTGATCATGACATGTGTATCCCATATACTGGAACCCAAGCATGGACAAGATCAATTGGATATAAGATTGTTGATGAATGGAGGCCTTGGTTAGTCAATGATCAAGTTGCAGGGTAATTCTAGAGCTATTCCTTTTTCTTATCCTACATAATGAACTTTCAAATATATTAATTCATTAAATGGGTTTAAAATTCAATGTATATTTGTTTAAAATTAAATTATATTTAGGGTTAATAGGTCTTTACCCCCTGCAAAGTATGCGAGTTTTGTTTTACCCCTGTAATTTTATTTTTTTTAGAACACCCCCTGTAATGTTTTATTTTTTTGTTCGTAGTAATGTTGTTTTGTTTTACCCCCGGAGGTAAAATGAACTACGAAAAAACAAAATTCGCCTACTTTGCAGGGGTAAAGACCTATTAACCCTTATATTTTTATTCTGATAATGTTAGTCGATTACGAATTATTAATTAGTTGTTCAATAATCTCCTTCGTTGTTTGATGCCAGAGAATTAATCTTCATTATAACTAAAGCTGTAACTATGATATCGCTGTGATACCATATTTTTAATAGAGATTGAGTTAGTTTTCTTTATATATTTTCAGGTATACACAAGGATATGCCAACAATTTCACATATTTGACTGTAAAGGTATGTAAATAAAAATGTAACATATAGGATCCGTTTTATTTGCAAATCAGTAAGTACTGTACAGAACAGTACAGGACAAAACAAGACAATACAGGACAGAACAAGAGAATACAGGACAAGACAAAACTATACTGTAGAGAGATTGAGAAATAATATTTTTTATATTCGAAAATAAAATAGATATTTTCGTATTTTTTATAGTTGTACTATGGACAAAAAGTTGTCCTTTGGTTTAGTGGGGGACAAAAAATCTTGTTTTTGTCCTGTCCTTTACTGCCTTTTTTGTCCAGTCCCTTAACCAGTTTCTGAATCAAACAGAGTACAATAAAAGTTGTCTTGTCCAGTCCTCTGTTTTTTAGCAGATCAAACGCACCCATAGTTATACAAATTAACATAGATTGGTTTGGTTTTGATATATACTAATATTAATAAATATATTTACAGGGATCTGGGCATACTGTTCCAGAATATAAACCACAAGAGTCATTATATTTTTACAAACAATTTGTGGATGGATTGCGTATATAGGAAACAAAGTGATTGAAAGAAAGAAAGAGAGGGAGAGAGGAGTATATGGCCTTGGATTTTTTTATATATTTCAATTCAAGTAGTCAAAAGTGTATCAAGAAAATAATTGATGGTTTAATTGAAAATGATTTGGTTGATAAATTGAATTGGTAAAATTCAAGTTTAATTGTATTTTTTTTTTTATCTCTTTTATTGTACTTTTCTAAGAAGCCAAATAAAATATACTTATATCAAAAAGTGTATCAAGAAAATAATTGATGGTTTAATTGAAAATGATTTGGTTGATAAATTGGATTGGTTAAAATTCAAGTTTAATTGTATTTTTTTTTTATCTCTTTATTGTAGGCTAAATTGCAGTTTTGGCCCCCAAGTTTTCTAATTATGCGATTTTGGTCCCCCAAGTTTCAAACGAGCGATTTTAATCCTTTAAGTTTCAAAATTGTGCGATTTTGGTCCCCAAGTTTCAAACGAGCAATTTTAACCCCCTAAGTTTTACAATTGCTCGATTTTGACCCCCAAGTTTACCCCCTTTTGCATTTGCTAGCCCTCTTTTAATTTTTTTGATTAAAAATTACTTATGTGGCATTTTAAAACTAAGAGGATTAAACCTTATTAAATCTTTTATTAAAAAATGATTTTTACTGTAGTACATTTTTATAAATACAAATATTACTATTTATAACATTTTTTTAATTTTAAAACATATTTTTAATTTTAAAAACATCTTTTATTTATTTTTTAAAAAATTATTTTATTTTTAAATGCCACATAAGCAATTTTTTAATAAAAAAAATCAAACAGGGACTAGCAAATGCAAAAGAGGGTAAATTTAGGGGGCCAAAATCGAGCAATTGTGAAACTTAGAGGGTTAAAATCGTTCGTTTGAAACTTGGGGGACCGAAATTGCACAATTGTGAAACTTAGAGGGTTAAAATCGTTCGTTTGAAACTTAAGGGATCAAAATCGCACAATTAAGAAACTTGGGGACCAAAATTACAATTTCGCCTTTATTGTACTTTTCTAAGAAGCCAAATAAAATATACTTATATCAAAAAGGAAGTTAAGCATAATGTGTCAAACAAATAGAGTTTACACCAAAGTAAAGAGAACAAAAAAGTCACAAGGCATAAAAAATCAAGTCAATTTTAACCTCTAAACAAATTACAGAGTTTTAGACCACAACAAATTAAAATCATAATTAAAGTTATGATTGTGGGTCTTTAGCCATTACCAAAAAACAATTTATTTTTTTTCTTTTAAAGAGACCAACAACAAGCTAACCATAATACTTGAAGGTCAATCCGCATCTCTTTACCAACGGGATAAATATTGCAAAATTAGAGTACATGATCAGATACAATGTTCGGAAAAGGACAAAAAATACCTAACCAGTTTAAAATTTTAATCCAAAAAGACGAAGACATATCACAACCAACTACCAAGTGATCAATAGTTTCGGCGACTCTACACCCTCCTAGACAAAGCGTCGAAACCTAAAGAAGCATCCCATGACGGATCAGGTTGTCTTTTGAAGGTAATATGCTATTAAGAAGTCTCCATGAAAAAAAAATACCTTTAACGAGACAACTTTATTCCAAATGACATCCTTGTGTGCTATCATTGTGATTGGAACCATATGCGCTACAACATTAATAAATGATATGCACTTTTGACTGAGAACCCACCTAAAGGATCAAGAAGACACATTCATTTATCCAAAACAACATGACACTCTAAAACCAATTCATCCTCCCATACAAAGAGATGTCTATGTCATCTTCACCCATTATCCCAACCCCTCCTATACATATCAGCCACCGTAATATTTTTATCGATAGCCAACTCAAAAAGTCTATTAAAACGAATAGATAAAGTCCATATCACTCTCTTGTGGTCCCGTAGCATTGACCATATATTGTTTCTCCTAAACTCCTCCGAACACCACAACAAGTGGTATCAAATCTAGGGGTGCTCGCAGTTCGGTTTTGCGGCAAAAAATTATTCGACCCAAACTTAAAGTTACAAGCGGTTCGGTTCAATTTTGGATGGTTACTTAAAAAAAAATCCGATCCAATTTTATGCAGTTTAATTTGGATCGGTTTATAAATATTCGAATTACAAATCTGTTTATTAATTATTTTTTTGACAAAATCAAAATTAATTAATTTTATTTTATTCAAAATACTTAATTTGTTAAAATATAAATCAAGAACAAAGGTAGCAGAAAAAAAAAAATTAAAAAAAATAAAGCAGGTATGAATCTACTACACTCCCACTGTCTACACCGATTGATCCTCTTCACATTCTGACACGCCGTATCAATGGCGGCTTCACTCTTTCAACTACTACTACTCAATCAAAAGCGTTCACTCTGCACCAAAGTTTCCACTTCTAAATGGAAAGTGAAGCAAGTCACTACTTCAAATTTCAACCAATCTTTGGAAGAAATCAAAACCCATATCTCTTCTTCCGATTTTATCGCCATATCGATGGAAAAAACGGGTTCTTCATCGATGACTCCATGGCACCGCGTTCAACCCTTTGATACGGCGGAAACCGCTTATCTTAAGGCTAGTCAGTCCGCCCAGCGGTTTCAGCTTCTTCAGTTTGCTGTCTGTCCGTTTTCTGTTACAGACTCTAACAACTTCGTTGCTCATCCGTGAGTTCATTTCGAAACTTCAATAACTATAACCGTTTTTTTTTTTATGATTATTATTAGAAAGTGCGAAATATTATATTAATATTATGGGTCTGTTTGAATTAGTTTATTTTTGAGCTTATATGAAACAACCTAGGCAAATAAGCTAATGAAGATACAATTTTTGCTAGCGAGAACTTATGAATTAATATGAAAGTTTATTTATTTGCGTGAGTTGTTTTTCAAAAAATAAGCTAATTCAAACAGGCTCTATATAATTAAGTGATTGAGCTTAAATGGTTAATGAACTCTGCTAGGATGAATGTTCGTGAGTATTTGAGTTCGATGATTTCTAGGAGTAACAATTCTTAAGCCAGATTTTACATACCATTCGGCTGAATACTGAATTACTATATTACTAGGCCCCTCCCCTTCGAACCAGAGGGTTAGCGCCAAAAAAAAAATGTTAGTTAGGATATGCTATTTTTGAATAAACCTGAAAAAATGTGGCAAATCAGATGTGTCGGTGTTCTAAACCAACAATGTCGTGCATTGGACACACCCAAGTCATAATCATATCTTTTAAATTCTTAATCTTGAGAATGTAAAATGTTGATGATATTAATCTATAGCTAGTTGACACCAGACACATAATAAGTTCCTGATAAAAATTAATACTATGGATTATTTGTTGTTTTAAAGAATCAAATTCAAAGTGTAGTCCTTTTGCATTCTTTGGAATTAATTCATTGTTGTCAAATTTTCTAGTATTTAATTTGCGCCTTGATGTTTATTCAAAACTGTGTTTTATTGTGCAGGTATAATTTCCTTTTGTTTCCAAGGGATGAGTTGAAGTTGGGCATGCCTGCTTACAGTTTTTTGTGCCAGACGTCTCAGCTTGCGTCCATGGCTCGCCAGGGTTTTGATTTCAATGCTTGCATATATGAAGGTGTGAGGTTTTGTTTTACTTTGTGTTTCTGTTCTCCGTTGTGTGGTTCTAATGGGATACTTTTAAATTTTGAAGTAAACTATTACTAGGAATTTGTGTCTGAGTCAGTGTTGTCGATGGCGGATGGCAGAGAGCCAAAAACCCGCCATACGAGCCGACAAGTGACACCACCATCCTTCATAAAATGGGCCATGGCAGAAATTCAAAAACCCACCACTGATATCCGCCATGGCCAATATTTAACAACACTGATCTAGGTTTGTGCTTGCCATTGTAGGTGCAATCTAGATTCTGTTTTGTTATTCAAACAAATGCAATGCTTTCTTTTGCTCCAAATTTGAACGGTTAAATTTCAAAAAAAAAAATTTGGGTACTGTCTTCCTGCTGTTTAGTAATTATAGGGTATTTGGAAGAGTTTATTTAGACTTAAGACATAAATATTTGTATCAGTATTCAGAAGAGCTTGTGATAAGTCCTTAAGCTGTTGTCAGCTAATTTTCATAAGCTCCATAGGATAATTTTTAGAAACAACTTATATAGAGCTTATGAGAGTTTCCCCTCATTCTTTTTTCCATTGTAGAAACAACTTATTGATAAGCACTTATACAATAAGTTTAATTAAGTTGTTTACTCAAACTCATATTTACACTTGTTAACCATTAACACTCATTTCCTAGACTCCTACAGTCCTACCCTTCATAATTTACTGATCAAGTAAACAAAATAACACCTTTCATTCATGTGTTTTCTAATATATTTCAAATTTGGATACTTTGGAGAAAGGAGTTGGGTTTGTGTGGGTACTGTGTTGCTGTAATGTCCGGTTGCATGTTAATATCCATGCTACTTTAGTTGCTTATGTCATGTGAGACACTAAAAACTAAATGGAAGTTTGTTCTGTCTTTTCTAGTATACTGTAAGTGTTAAGGCAAGGTGAATGAGTAATATTTGGCAATACTCTTGAAAGTTGAAAGTGAAAAAGAAGGGAAAAAAAGGATATCATTGTATCAATTTCTTATCCTATTTATTTCCATGAGTTTGAAGTAGGCATTTCGCAATTGCTAGATACCCGAAATGATAATCTCTTCAACTGCATTCCAAAAATGTTTTAGAGCTCTATTATATTACAGAAAAAGTATGCTATTCTATGTGAATTGAGAATCTATGGTTTTGTTACGTATTTCCAAAGGCTTATGTATCATTTCAATTTGTGCAACAGGCATATCATATTTGTCCAGAGCACAAGAGTCAGTGGCTAAAATTCGTTTAGGGACTGGTTCTCCATCTCTTGCTGCGATGAAACCTTCTTCACCCCCTACTGTTGCTGATACAGTTTTTGTCGAGAGGATTAGATCAAGGATTAAACATTGGAGAAATACATGTAAAAAATCTAGCACAACAACAAGCAAAGATGGTGAGAAAATCTTTAATAAATTTTGTACAAGATTTTTCTTAGGTCCTCCTTTTCTTCTTTAACACTTGTTTTGTGCAGAAGACATTATCAACTCTATTAGGAATATTGTCCTGGGTAATGAACAGTTTAAATCAAGACCGTGCTTGAATATAGATGTTTGCAGTGATCGTCAAGTGCAACTAATTCTGCAGGTATAATGAACTTGATGAATTCGTAGTACTTTCTTTGATTTGATTGATGCAGTCTCGGACCCTAAGTGCATATAGCATAAGTGCTTATATATAAAGTAGTTTTATTTTATATTAAAAGATAAAATAACATCAAACTATTTCATATAACCTATAAGTGGTTTTTCATAGGCTATCCTGGAGATCTTATGAACATGTCATAAGTTATTTGAATATGCTCTCTCAAACAGTCTCACAAGTGCTTATGCTAGTAGATAAGCTCAAATAAGTCAACCCAAATAAGCCCTTACTCTCCTCACAATTGGTGGAATTGAATTAACTTCTTTCTTTCTTTTGTTCTCTGGTTTGTCTGTATGTAGATGATAGTAGACTTCCCAGATGACTTCCTTCCTTTAGTGATCCCGACAAAGGGTGGGACAACTCAGGCAGTACGTATTGTTTTGGCGAACTCAAGAGAAGATAAGGAATTGTTGGAGGTAACAAGAGTATTTTTCTCTTTGTTGGTTCCTCATTAGGTTTTACTTTGGGTATAATTCTGGATTTGCACTGCAGAGAGAGCTTCATAGTATTGAAGAGGAGGAGGGCAAGAAAATTCGTGGATTTCGAGAGGTGATCGATTTGATTTCTGCTTCACAGAAACCTGTTATCTCCCACAATTGCATTAATGGTGTTTCTCTTAAATGAAATTTTCTCAACTTAGTTCTAGTATACTGACATGGCTTACTCTCTTCCGTTTACTAACCCTTTATTGATTTATTTATGTAGACTGTACGCTTATTCATTCAAAATTCATTGGGCCACTCCCATCAGAAGTAGATGATTTTGTGAGCTCCTTGTGCAAGTTTTTTCCGAGAGTACTCGACATGAGTTATCTGATGAAGAAAAGTGGAACCATGAAAAAAGTGGCCAACATACGTAATGCTTTATCCTACGTGAATACTCATTTCTTTGCACCGGTTGATATGGAAATTCCCGACCAAGGTCAGCCACTCCCTCTTGAACGATGTTCCATGCAAAATATAGAAGTTTGGTTATTTGATTATTTTGTTCATGCCATGCAAAATTTGTGGAAATCTTTAAGATCAACCCTCTATAACTTGCATGCTGTCAATATTTAGAGATATGCCTAGCTATGAGACTTATTTAAGCGTTTATAGACATGTCATAAATTGTTTCATAAGCTCTTCTAAAGACTCTCACAAGTGCTTATGTCAGTAAATAAACTCGAGTCAACTCAAAACAGACCCTAATAATTATTGTAAACAAAAACGTAATATACAAAGTTAATTTGGCTAGCTTTTTTCTGTTCTTTTTGGTTTACAGATACAGTAAACAAAGGCAACGTTGATGGACTTGATGCATTAAGGCTATCCTATCTATTTACGAAGCTCTGCTCTATATTGAAAATTTCCCCTATTGTTCCTGAATCCGGAAATAGGCCGGCCTCAGAGCTTGAAGACTTCACTAATGTATTTCATCCATGCTCAGATGATATCCAAGAATCATCGTGTAATGAGGATGTTAGTGTATGGACCAACAATACAAGAAAAATCAACTGTGAACATTTGGTTTTCTTATGGGGATTTAAATTTGGCATGACGGCCAGCATGCTGAAGAGTGCTCTTCGCGCATCACATGAAATCTTCTCGGGAGAGTTTGATGTGAGATTCGTGGATAAGAGTTGTGCCATTGTTGTTTTCTGGCAACCCGGGTTGTCGAAAGATTTTCTAAATATAATAAATAGCGAAGAAGTTGGTGGAGGCTTAAAGGAGTTAGTATCAGATGGCATGAGGGTAACATGTTATGAGACCTATAGAACAATGTGTAGGCTAGGTTTGTGGGAGATGGATCTTGCAGAGTCTTTAGAAAGAGCCTTGGAGAGTTCCCTCACTGATAAAGAGATAAATAGTGAAAGAAAATCTTCTGAGATTCATTGGTGTAATGACAATGTAATTAACTTTAGTGATCTTTAATGTTGTAGGTTAACCTATTCTTTGAAGTTAGTTCTATTATTTACTGATTGGCATTGCAAAGAACATGGCAATATTTGATGTCATGCTGAACTTGTCATTATAATCTAGGAAGGTAGGATTTTTAGTTGTTGTATAAAATAGTTTACAATGTGACATTACGAAGAATTAGTTCTTTATTTGTTTGTTAAAACTCTAAATGCTACTCAAGGAATGATGACTGATATAACTTAGGAACATCTATATGCCTAAATGATTTGGATGCGTAAAACCACACAAATTAAACCAAATTTTTGTGTGTATAATTGGGTTCTTAAAAATATGATTATGAGTTTGATTTGAACACATGATTATTAGTTTGTTTGGCCTCTGTTAATATGGTACTAACAAGAATCTAAACTAGTGTTTTACTCGTAGCAAAATTACAATAGAAAATAAAAAAGAAAAATGATAAACAGTGTCCTGAGTATTAGTTAAGCATACTAATATGGAAGTTTTATTTTAAAATTTGTGCATTTAATACTTTAAAAACATAAAAGATTTATCTTTTTAACATTAATTTTATCTTTAATTTCTTTTTATAGTATTTTAACAAGTAACCCACGGCATTGTTTAGCATGACCAATAAAAAAGTACATTAAATATTAGACAAAAAAATACATTAAAGATTACCTCAATTAGGTTGTTTCAATAAAAGATGATGCAGCTCAATGACAAAAAAAAGATGATACGGCTCAATTACTTTTTTGTATTCTTAACTAGTATCTTGTGGCACTAGTTAGCATTATCTTTTGCGAAATAATCCCTAGTGGTCTACTAGTATAGGAATGTCCCATTTGTGTTACAGTTCTAAAGCAACGACTCAAAAGTTTTCGATCGATCGATCATAACATTCTCAATTATTATTATGATTCAATAGTTTCTTTGCTTTATTTTTTTTTTTTTTTTGAGGTTTAATAGTCTCTTTGTTGATAAACATAAAATTTTTACACTTTAAGGACAAGTATGAGAATCTTTAGAACTGATCAGCAATAACATAAATTATGAAGTCATTTATCCACAAACTTGACAGGAAAATAGTGGTGAGAAAACATATAATATGCTAATCCCATGTGTCATGCAAAGAGAGTCTATGGGAAACAATATTTATTCTCAAATTGCAATTAAAAATGTGAGAATCACATTCATCGTCACCAACATATTCTTTGTTTATTGTCCCTTGGAAGCACTTCTGAGCAAAGACAAAGTTCATTAATATTGTTTACAAGATTTTTCGGTTTTAAAAACAAAAAATCATACCCTCTTCAATTTTAAAACAAGACTTTGCATCCTCTTGCAATTGATTACTATTTTTTTTATTGATCGATAGAAGAAGAAGAAAATGAATATGGCTATTCTTCATCAGAGTCATTGCAGCATCAACTACTTCTCTTCCATTCATCACTCCTCATCATCACTTACCAAGAAGAGATCTTCTCTTTCCTACAAATACAAATTCCCTGCAACCAGAAATAGGATGATGGCTCGGTCATCTTCTTCTGATAATGATGATAAGGTTTTTGATGTTGTGATAGTGGGTGCTGGCATCATTGGTTTGACTGTTGCTCGACAGTTTCTTATGGATTCTAACCTATCAGTTGCTATAATTGATAAAGGTGTTCCTTGTTCTGGTGCCACTGGCGCAGGTATGCCATATATATCAAAAGTATCTTCAAATGTCTTTGATTAGCTGTTTGGTTGTTTATTGTGCCTTTAGTTAGTTAGTTAGTATTGTCACTAAATTTGTTTTTGGTTAGTTAGTTAGTTAGTTTGTTTAAGGGTGTGTTTGATCCGCTAAATGTATTTTTGGATCGTTAGTTAGTTTGTTTAAGGGTGCACTTGATCTGCTAAGAAACAAAGGATAGAACTACTCAAGTTGTACCGTGTTTAATTTTAAAACTCTTCCCTAGACCGGAAAAATTAGGGGGCAAGAGACTGGACAAATTAGAGGGCAAGGGACTGGACAAAACTTTAAATTCTGGTCCTCACAAAACCACAAGACAACTTTTTGTCCCAAATACAGGTTGTCTAAACTACCAAAATATCATTTTGTCTACGTAACATCGTCCAAGATGACAATTAGTCCTATCACAAGACAACAAACCTTAAAAGTTCGTCTTGTGCTGTTTTGTTCAATAATTGCCTTTTGCAAATCAAACAGACCCTAAATGTTGTCAATTGCGTATTGTAGAAAATAGGTGTTTGTTCAAACTCTACTATGCTTCACTGCTATAGCCGTTAATTGACAATACTTTATGCTAAATAGTGTATCACTGAACAATATTAGTGATTTGTTCAAATTATGCTATGTTATGCTATAGTCCCGTCATGACCACTATTTGACAACACCAGTTTGTTTCATCCCTAAAGTCACTAACAGTCTGATACTTTTGTTATACAATTTCATGCTTTTATTATATGAAATTGTAGTTTGGTCGAAATTATGAAATGGTCCATAAAATTAAAAATGATCAATCACATTAGTCTTTCATTGCATAACACATGCTAATCTTGTTAATCTTGTTGATTTCCCCCCTTTAGTGTTAATGAATTAAAAAAAGAATATATAGTTTCATGCTGAATTTTGATTAATTGTAGGATCTCTTCCTTTGTTTTGGAATTTGAGGTGGTTCTAGGGCAGGGATATCTGTGGATGACACACAAAACACCTGGGAGTCCTACATGGGATCTTTCTATGAGAAGCCACCAACTTTGGACGACAATGGCAGATAACCTACAAGAGCAAGGCTTGGATCCTATGGTGGAGTTGGGTTGGAAAAAAACAGGTATAGTAGCCAATCTTTCTACAATTTCTCTTTGTACGTTCTGCAATTTCGGGTGGATTCAAATCAAGATGTTTCAGAAATTGAAGCTGCATTAACCAATGCATCTTTAGATTTTAAGCCATCACATCACTGTGTGTAGACATAGGTGCAAGAGGGCTGAGTAAAACGGCGTGCCCTGCACCTAGGTATACCTTAGCATCTATCTTTTGATGCCATAATGCTTTAGATATTTCTGACGGCACTTTTTGACAGTACTTGAGTATGTTTTGATTGAAGTTTGCAAAATTGCCATCTTTGGAATAATATCTAGGAGGCTTTGATACTTTATAATCATGATAAAGTCTCTTTATGCCTCTTCTGCCGGATGATTAATAGCTATGATATACAAGTTTTATGATCTACAGGGAGCTTATTAGTCGGTAGAACTCGTGCAGAGTCAGACATGCTAAAACTGAGGGCGAAGCAGCTTAGTGAGGCTGGGTTGATAGCAGAGTACCTGTCTAGCAGTGATTTGTCTAAACGGGAACCTGATCTGTTGGTGGATAAAGACACCTCGGCTGCATTTCTACCAGATGACTGCCAATTGGATGCTCATCGTACTGTTGCATATATTGAACAGGTTTGCATTCTTGGTCCATTTTCTTTGCATATCTTTTACCTTTATTTATGTCATCGAGCTGTTATTAGAAACATAAAACTATTTAATTATGAATATGTAGGGTAACAGGAATTTTGCATCAAAAGGAAGATATGCAGAATTTTATGATGATCCAGTGAAATGTTTCATCAGGTTTAATTTTCTTTTCACTTCGGTTGTACTCGCACACTGAAAGCAAGGTGGTAGAGAAATAAATCTTGTCGAGTAAACGCTATATTCCTATTTGTGTTCAGGTCAGATAGCAATGGAGGTGTTGAAGCAGTCCAGACTTCCAAGACTACGTTATACAGCAAGAAGGCGATTATAGTTGCTGCTGGTTGTTGGACTGGTTCTTTAATGAAAGATTTGTTTAGAAATTGGGGAATGGAGTTTCATGTTCCTGTGAGGCCTAGAAAGGTATGTCTTTATACGGCTTGAACTCGCCCGATCTTGCATGCCTTAGAATTCCTTCATTGTTTCATTTTTACAAACAATGTTGTCTACCTAACACTATGGTACACTTTACTATTAGTTGTACTCTTTGGTTTGTGGAATTTTCTTATCTGCACTCTGTTGAAAATCATTCAACGTTTCCTCTAAATTTTCATTTTTTCACAATAACGTTTCTCTTTAATTTGTGCCAAAATAATTTTTGATAGACGTGTTAATTATTTTTCCATCTAAATTCTAGTAACTCATCTTATACATGATAATACTATCATATCATGGTTAAAATTCCTTTAAAATGCATAAAATTAAATAGTTTGATCTGATCAAGTTATTTTGTTGTTTAATTGATTCCTATTTGCTTTTATTTAGTCTTTCTTTTTGGTGTGAAGGGTCATCTACTTTCGCTTGAGAATTTCAATTCTCTTCAACTGAACCATGGCCTGATGGAAGCATGTTATGTTGATCATCGATCTGTTTCTGGTTTGGAATCATCGGATCATGGACGGGACTTATCTGTTTCAATGACAGCAACAATAGATGCTGCAGGAAATCTTCTTATTGGTAAGTTTCCTTATTGGTAATTTTTGCAGTTGATGCAAATGCTCCTATTATCTTCTACAATTCTAACATTGTTTTTTCTTATTGTCATTAAAAAAATATTTTCTCTGTTAAAGGGAGTAGCCGTGAATTTGTTGGGTTCAACACTGATTTGGACGAGTCTGTTATTAGTCACATATGGAAGCGTGTTGGAGAATACTTCCCAAGATTGAGAAGTCTTTCCCTTTCAGATCTCAGCGAAAGTAGAAAAGTCCGAATAGGATTGCGACCTTACAGTGAGTTACAGTCTTTGCAATCTTTTGTTTGGAAAATGAATCGTACACAATATGCTATATTTGACTAGCACAATGTTTACCCTGCCAGTGCCTGATGGTAAGCCAGTGATTGGGCCTGTGCCTGGCTTATCAAATGTTTACCTTGCAGCCGGACATGAAGGGGGTGGGCTTTCAATGGTGAGTTTTCATACTCCTAATGTTTTTTATTATAAACGGACGCACTTTCATGATATATGTTGAAATAGGATTTGGATTTGGTGTACTTTAGTTCAAAATTGATATCTTCCAATTGCCTTTGAGAAAGAGAACGAAAGAATTCCTTGTGTTGTCACAAGAATAGTTCAAGTTGAATGCAAAGCTGCATCACGCAGTTTTCAATCTCAACCATCTAATCTGAAATTAAAGGCCGAAATTGTTTTAAACTGATTTTGTTAGTGTAATATGAACCATCTGATTTCACATTAAAGACGGGTGTGTGTGTGTGTTATTTAAGCACACCTAAGAGGCTGTGAGTCTAATTTTTGCGATAAAAGGCTTTACATATTGATATTGCCCTAAACTATAAAATGGTAGTATGCCTGCACTCTGAATGCACATTGTTTTGTGGAAAAGTGACTTTTTTTTCAAATTTCCTCGGCCTTTGAGTTGAGAAGGGTTCTAACTAAGGACAAATTTACAGGCTTTGGGGACTGCTGAAATGGTCGTTGATGTGGTGTTGGGCCGACCAGGAAATGTTGATAGTGCACCTTTTGTTGTCGATCGAGTTCTTGAGTAAATGCGAGCGATTCATGAGTACTGTAAGTAGTGGCCTAGGATGTGAAAGCATGCATACATCTTGGAAAATTATTATGCATGAGTTCTGAGTGAGCTATATCCCTGTTGAAATATTTGTTGTTTGACTCCTTTTTCGTCGAATTTGTTCATCATGTAATCCCTTTCTTTTATTTTCTTACAGTAGCTTCTCATTTTTGAATAATAATATTATGAAAGAATTGCTAAAGGAGACTTAACTTTAGCACTTTTAATGGTTCATCTACTGTACTAGCATTGAAGATATGTCTGTTTTAGATTCTGATAGACTTGATTCTGGAGATTAGAATAAAAAAATCTGTGTTTTGTAATCTTATTTTAAAAGTGAGTTATGGATAGTTAATTTTGTTTAGAGGATAAAAATAGAATAGCTTTTGATGTGTAATATAGTGTGTGTTTGGATATGCAACATTTTGGGTCTCATACCCATAATTGATTTATACATTGCAATTAATTATATAAACAACACTCACCACACTTTAGCATAAGACATGCAAAAGGATGAGAGGAAACTACAAGCAACAGTCAAGGGAGGCCAACAGAGTCCAACAACTAAGGCTACAAAAGAAAACCCACCAAACAAGCCACAAACCACACCTGAAACCACTACTCCTCTGCACCTTAAAAAACAGTAAGCAAAACAAAGTAGCAGAACAGAAAAAACAGAAAAACTATCATGCAACTCAAAACACCAATTACACCCAACATCAACTACAGACAAGCCAGCACGCAAAGAGACCAGACAACTGCACATCAAGCTCTAGCCGTAATTGCAGTAAAAACCAGGGCAGAGCAAAACCATGACAGATTCTATCAACAACAATAAAAGGAAGGGGATGTTATTGAAGTTGTCCTAGTCTACTCATCGAAAGTTGGTTCTGAAAAGGTGAATTTCCTGCTGCAAGCATCTTGGATACTTGATCCATGGTTGGACGTGAACGCGGATTTTGACTCAAGCAAGCAAATGCCAACCTGGTAATCAACATGACCTCCTCATCGATTGGTTTCATAACTTGCTGCGGTCGTTGATCTAAAACATCTATCAGCAACATATCATTAGCCATTGGCCTTGTAGACGATGACAAAAATAACGAAATGAGATCTCCAGGATGTTTTCCCATTATGATTTCCAGAGCAAGTACTCCAAAGCTGTATACATCACACTTCTCATTCACCTCCATGGTTTGTGCCAACTCTGCAAACAAATAAATAAACTTTGTAAGTTATATTTTCCACAAATTAATGAATTTTAATATTATATGAAAAATGACATGATAATTTCAATTTCTATATGAGAGAAGATATGTTTCTAACCTGGAGCTGCATAACCAAAAGTGCCTGCAAATTGGGTCCAACTGAGTAAACCAGGCTTTAGAAACTTAGCGGTCCCAAAGTCGGAGACATGAGCTTCATAGTCAAGATTAAGAAGAACATTTTTGCTCGATATATCACGATGAATAACAGGAGGTGAGCAATCATGATGCAAATATGACAAAGCATTGGCCACACCTTTAACAACATTCACCCTCTTTTCCCAATCAAATGCAAAGGCGTATGTGTCATTGTTTAGTATATGATCTAAGCTTCCGCCTTCCAAGAACTTGTAAACTAAAAATGAAAACTTAGAATGTGAGCAAAATCCATAAAGCTTTATGTTGTTCCAGTGTTTGATTCCTGTCAAAGTTTCAATCTCACTCATAAAAGCCTTTGAACTGAAAGTTGACATTTCTTCATCTGTTACTAAATGAAGTTTCTTAACCGCAACCACCATACCTGCAGACAATTCTGCCTTGTAAACATTTCCTTGACTTCCTACCCCAATGAGATATTTGTCATCAAAACTCTCAGTCGCTTCAATGATATTTTCAAACATCATTTTCCCATCATAACTCCAGATGGAAAATAGTACTCCCCTTTGTGCTTCTTCAGTTTGACTTTCTTCAATTGGTTTATTTCTTCGACACAAAATATACATCGAAATTCCAACACCACACAGCACTAATATAAGAGCTCCTAGCGCAATGAATACGATTTGGAGGACATTTTTGCTATTGCTTGTGTGACAGGAATCCAAACCTGTGATATTTCCGCATAAACCTTTGTTATTTTCGAAAGATTCAAACAAAGCATCAAGAAAAGCCGGAATTTTTGGAAGTGGACCTTCCAACTGGTTATCTGATATGTTAACAAAAACCAATTCCTTCCAAAATTTTGAGGAATAGTTCCTGAAAGCATATTGTGTGAGAGATTCAACATTGATAACATCCCCAAGTTTTCAAGAGCTATTGGTATTTCTCCATTCAAAAAATTGCCACTAAGATCAAGTGACTCAAGAGCTGAACGAAACTGAGAGGGAATACTTCCTTCAATTTTGTTCCTGCTCAGATTCAACTTTCTTAACCTTGGTAGCTTCGCAACTTCTTCTGGTATTGTCCCGCTCAACTCGTTGCCTCCGATATCCAACTGTTCGAGTCTTTGAAGCAATCCAATTTCTGGTGGGATGCTATCTGTGAAATGATTGTTACTTATCTTGAGTTCTTCTAATGATTTCATGTCTCCTAATTCCTTTGGAAGTTTCCCAGTCAATTGATTTGAAGAAAGATGAAGCCTACCTAGCTTGGGTAAACCGATAAGCTCCAATGGTATACCACCCGAAACATTATTGTTGGATATCTTGAAAGTATCAAGATCAAGAGACTTCCCCCAGTTTGGTGAAATGTGTCCATGAAGTTTATTGTCACTCATATCAATGTATTGCAACTTCGGAAACACACCAAAATCTCGTCCTATATCACCTTCTATCGAATTTCCATTGATTGTGATTCTTTCAACGGTAGAGCAGTCTTTCAAACTTGTTGGTACAGGACCGGTGAAACGGTTTTGATCAGCATTTAGTTTTCCACCAGAACATATTTGAGACGACAAAAGCATTCTCCGACACAATAAAAGTATACCAATCAGTAATGTTATAAAGTCCATCTGGAATTCTACCATGAAGTTTATTGCTAGCTACTTCAAAGATAGTGAGCAGTTTCAAATTCCCAATTGTAGCAGGAATAGTACCAGAATGATTGTTTTTTTGGACACTAAAGGCTTGCAAATTGATCAAATTTCCTATCGAAGCAGGAATCGATCCAGAAAGACGAGGATTCATTCCCAAATACAAATGTGTGAGGTTTTTCAAGTTTCCAATTGTGGAAGGAATGGATCCAGAAAGTTGATTGAAATCAAGTGAAAGGTAACACACATTAACCAAGTTTTGTATAGAATCAGGGATTGAACCAGAAAGATTCATGCTATAAAGGTAGATATCAGTCAAACTAGTCATGTTCCACAAGGATGTTGGAATTTGACCAGACAACTTTTTGTTGTCATTAAGGCGAAGTACATTTAGTTTTCTCATGTTTCCTATGGTTCGCGGGATAACACCAGATAGAGAGTTTGTTGACAAATCAAGATCAGTTAGTTTTGTCAACAAACCAATTTCTTGTGGAATCGAACCGATTATATTACTATCTAGAATATGAAGAAACTCTAATTTGTTCAATTTTCCAATCTCAGGAGGAATAGGACCACCAGACCAATTGTTTCCACTTAAATCTAGATATGATAGGTTGGATAAATTTCCTATGGAATTATGAATTGATCCACTTAATTGACAGTAATAAAGATCAAGGCCTATTAAACTCTTTAATGTCCACATTTCTTGTGGGATGGAACCAACAAAAGGGTTTTCAGAAAAATTCAAAACATTTATTTTTGACATGTTACCTATTTGTGGGGGAATCATTAAGGGCTAATCATGCATTTTTATTTTGCAGGTCAGGTACTAAAATAAGATTGTCCCAAGCAAAAGTATTATATGGAAGAAAGCCAGCTCCAGTTATGGCTTCATACTCATCTAGAGGACCAAATAAAGTTCAACCATCAATACTTAAGGTGTCATATTTATACACTTGAATTTGTTATCTAACATTCTTTTCGTTTTAAAATGAATATCGTTTGAGATTTTTACACATATTAAAAGTTAATAGTAATTTTATCAAATTATTTGGTGTTTTTCAGCCTGATGTAACTGCGCCAGCCGCCAGGTGTAAACATACTTGCTGCCTATTCATTGTTTGCAAGTGCATCTAATTTAATTACAGACACTCGTCGAGGTTTTCCATTCAATGTCATGCGAGAAACTTCAATGGCTTGTCCTCATGTTGTTGGCACTGCCGGACTTATTAAAACACTTCATCCTAATTGGAGTCCAGCAGCTATTAAATCAGCTATCATGACCACCGGTATTTTCTCTCTGGCCACACACACAATATATAAAGTAAATTATAATTATATATTCAAGTAACTTTTATATTTTAGTACATTTTTACATATAGAACTATGTTATATGGTTGGATTTTATTTCACATTGGTCACACCAAATCACTTATCCAAATTTGTGTGCTTGCAGCAACCACAAGAGATAACACCAAGAAGCCAATAAGCGATGCATTTGATAAAACACTAGCAAATGCATTTGCATATGGTTCAGGACATATTCGACCCAACAATGCAATAGATTCAGGACTTGTTTATGATCTAACCATTATTGATTACTTAAATTTCTTATGACATTATAATGTAATATTGGGAAGTAATGTGTCTTTTTTTGTTTTGTTGAGGAATGGTTTATTGTGTTATTATTGGACTATAATATTATGTTTTTGTTATTTTACCGAATTTGTTGTTGTTGTCTGGATATGGTAGTGTGATAATTATGTACTAATATGTTTTGTCTGAATCAAAACAAATATTTTATTACTCATAAAATATGGTCAAGTCCTTTTTTATCAGGGGAACAACAAAGGAGGTGCAGAAAATCACCGACTTTAGAGCGCGGAAGTCTTACTTTTGCTTTTCTTCTAAAGGCGCAAAAGTCATATTGTCCTTTTTGTTTTTTTACTAATACGTGAAATACTTCACGTGTGACTTCTTTTTCTTTTTGTTTAATACTAGTTTTGAGACCCGTACTTTCGCACGGATTTATTGACTTTTATTTATAAAATATTGCTAAAATATAAGTGACGTGGTGTACCTAAAAAATAAAAATAATAAGTGACATTATTCTGTTATTTTTTTATAAAATTTATTAAATTAAGTAATTTTTTTCATTAAAGCAGTTGTCCCGTGTATGATTTTTGTGTAATAAACTATAAGTAATAATAACAAATATTTATTATTCAATTTCTTTTTTTATTAAAGCAATTGTCCCGTATATTATTAAATTATTTTTATTAAAACAATTGTCCCGTGTATTATTATTATTATTATAATATATATTCATCAATAATATATTGATCAACATTGTTCCGTGTATTATTATAATATATTATTTAATTCCTTTTTTTATTAAATTAATTGTCCCGTGTAAGATTAAGTTTTTATATTAAAACAATTATCTTGTGTGTTACTATAATATATATTTATGAATATATTTGTTTTATTCTCTTTTTAATTTTTTATGAGTAGATTTGTTTTATGCTTATCTTTGGATTTTTTTTTGTTATTTTTGTTTTGTATCCTTTTTTTATGAGTATATTTGTTTTATGCTGTTCTTTTTTTTTTGTTATTTTTGTTTTGTACATATCTTTTTTTCAATTTAGAGTTAAAATGACATTTAAGGGCATAAATGGTGAAATATTATTAAACGTACTAAGCACAAAATAGATTTTTTAGTAGTAATTTCTTTTAATATATTGTAAATAGATTAGATTAGATAAATAACACACAATTTTATTTTCTCTCGTTTTCTTCTATTATATATGACTCTTGAAGATCAAAGTCATATATTAATCACCAAAAACAACAACCAATTTACAATATTAATAAATCATTCACAATTCTTTCATTCTCATGTATTAAACATGACTTTTATTTATTTTCATATATTTCTCTTTTATTTATTTTCATATTTTTTGCAAACTAAATATAAAAGATAATTTTGTAAATCTACGGAGTACATTGCTACTATGCCCAAAACAATTATTATTATTTTTTTTTTGCATACATTAATAAATACAAAAGATAAATTTGGAAAACAAAAATATATATTATCCTCTAACTATTTACAATACTATTAAAATAAGTTTATGTTTATCCAATATTTACATAAGTTGTTTATCTCGAACTGTGCCCATAACAGAACCCACCATTATTTACGGGTATTTACTATATAATTTTTTTTTATTTTGATGTATACATTAAACTATTTGTCTTGTGCCTATGATGGATTTTATCCATAGTCATGGCTACCGTGTGTATGAATTTTTTTGTTATCCATAAATTATTTATCTTAATTATATATGGAAAATGCTAAATAGTGCACCCGGTGCACTAGTTAAGCACATAACTAAGAAAATTATGTCTTGAAATCCGTGCATTCAATACATTGAAAGTGTAAAAAGTTGTTTTATCAACATTAACTTTATGTTTTAACTGACCCCCGAACCAGATTCAACTGGTGGTGAAAAACCGAAAAAAAAAAAAAAAAAAAAAACATTAACTTTATGTTTTATTTCTATTTTTGGTATGCTTAACAAGTGCACCAGGTGCATTGTTTAGCATGATCCATTATATATAATGAAATATTTTCTATGCTTATGTGTGTGTGTGTATATATATATATATAAATATATGTGTGTGTGTAATGTAATCATTTTATTCTTTCTAAACATTTACTATTTTAACTTTGATAAACAAAAATTATTTATAAAACAATAATTTTGGTAAAATAAAAAATAATAAATTTTTATAAATCTAACCCAGACAACGCGGAAAATATTTTTGGCATTTAACTTTATCATTTATCAATTCAACTAAAGAAATATTAGAAATTTAATTGAGTATACTTATAACCAAATGGGGTAAAAAAGTAGGTCTTTCTTTAGCCCAAAAATTTAGAGCCTAAAGCCCTTGCTTTGGTCGCTTGACCCTTGGGCCGGCTCTGGTCCTGCTGATTGTCCTACTAGAAATTTGTTTGAACAAGAACATGAATATCGCAGAGCCTTGGGAACGTTTGGTTATGAAAATATCTGGAGGCATATGAATCTATCAAGTGCAAGGAGAGCGGTGTGCTGAAGCTATCAAGTGGGAGGGCACTAGCTAATAGGCATATGAATCCGGTTGGGGGATCACATGCAGTTTTCCAAGAATTGCAAGAGAGTGTGACTCAACTCAACTTAAACAATGCAAATCTCAAGGGTGAAAACACACAACTAACAAACTTGGTTGAAAGTCGCAACAATGAAATCTTGCACTTGCAAGAGGAAGTTCAAAATCTTCAAAACCAGGTTCATGATCTTGAAGCACAGAATAATCAGGATGACTTCAATCTGGATGGTTTGGATCTCTTCTTTGATCAAAATTCGTTGTGCAGAAGCCATAAAGTAGGAGGGGGCGGTAATAGATATCTGAATCTGGTTGGGGATCACACGCAGTTTTCCAAGAATTGCAGCAGACTGTGACTCAATTGAACTTAGACATTGCAAATCTCACAGATGAAAAATGTTATAGGTTCCAAATACAACTTACAAACAAAATTCAAAGAAAGTTACATATTTACAAATTCAACTTACAAACAAAGTTACGAGTTCAACTTACAAACATAGTCACAAGTTGAGAATCCAACTTACAAAGTTATACGAAACTCAAAAAAAAGGAAACAATCTATCCAAACTAGTATTTGCACAATGTTAGTGCATAGTGCATCTGGTTTACTTGTTTTGTTGTTTATTTTCTTTTAATTCAGACTTGTTTAGTTGCTTATTTTCTTTCAAATCTCTAGTGCATCTTGTATACTTGTTTAGTTGTTTGTTTTGTGAATAGTAAGTCAATGAATTGAATTGTGCTCCCCATGAGTATCGCAGAGACTTGGGAACGCTTGGTTATGAAAATACCAGGAGATGAATGGTGGAAACCATTGTGACATTGGAAGGAGAGCGTTGTGCGGAAGCCATAAAGTGGGAGGGCAGTAATAGGCATTTGAATCCGATTGGGGGATCACATGCAACTTTCCAAGAATTGTAATAGACTGTGACTCAACCAAACTTAGACATTGCAAATCTCACAGATGAAAAAACACAACTAACAAACCAAGTTGAAGCTCGCAACATTGAAATCTTACACTTGCGAGAGGAGATTCAAAATCAGGTTCACAGTTAAGGATGGAGCCACTTGTGGGCTGGGTAGGGCATGGCCCGCCCCAAGTTTCAATAATTTATTTTTATATGTATGTATATAATTTGTTTTAAAACTGTATATAATATATACAAAACATTGTAACATTATAACAAGTAGTATGAAATGGTGCAGTGGCTGGAACGTGCACATATTATGTAAAGGGTATGAATTCGATTCGCCTATTGATATATGTTTACCTATTTTAATTCTACTTTAAACAAAATATATTAAAAAACCCAACATGTTCTATTTTTATCATTTAATTCTACTTTAAACAAAATATATTAAAAAACCCACCATGTTCTATTTTTCCAATTTTAAACTAAATAAATTAAAATTATATAAGATGACAAAATCAGTACACCACAAATGATAAATGATATAGGTTTCACCACAAAACATATTAATTTAAACATTTTTTTTAAGAAATTAATTTAAACATATTAATCTATATTGACAAAACATATTCATTTAAGAATTTAATTTATATACACTATCAGTGTAAAAACTATTTTACACATTCATCCAATAATATACTAACAAATAATGCTAAGGTCACACTCTTAAAGACACTCTTTTGGACACACTCACACATATGAAGCCACATCACTCCCAATAAGAATTACGTTTACCTGTTACCTAATATTAAATTGAGATCTGTCGAAATTTTCTTTTTTATTTTATATTTTCATTACTTTAACTTTAACCACCCATCTTCTCCGATCATCCTCTCACTCAAAATTATCTCAGCAATTCATCTTGTTATTGTGTTCATTGTTCAGTTCCAAACTACAAAATCAATTTAATTCTCGTTCCTAAAACAACTCATACCATTTCAATAGAGTGTGTTTTTAACATTATTCATATACTAACACATCATGTATTGTGTTTAAAAACACATAATGTATAACATTCGTTAAATAATATGGCAACGCATCATTGGATGCATATGTAAAAAAAATTTAAAGTGACAGTGCACAACAATTAAACTCATAATTTAAACTTGAGAAAATGAATAACACCAACAAAGTAAAATAATTTTACACTATGGATCTATAATAAGTAATAACCATGTTATTATACGGGTTGTGGTCTTAGTGGATTGTGATAGCCCGAAGCCCGACCCATACGACTATGGGTAAAGCCCACACCAAAATCCCGTAACATCACAATTTCATTTCCATCAAAAATTTCCTTCCCCTCTCTCAAACTTCGCATCTCCAACAACAATGGCGTTAGCATCTCTCCGAAAACTAACAACCCAATCCCAACCCCGTCTCACCTCCCTCTCCCACCTCACCCAATCCCTAATCCACCGTCCCTCCTCCACCAAAAAAGTCACCGACCGCATCGTCCGTCTCTCCGCAATCGATTTCCAAGGCCAAAAACACTCCGTCATTGGCCTTTCAGGTCAAACACTTCTCAAAGCCCTAATCAACACCGGCTTAATCGATCCTGATTCTCACCGTCTTGAAGAGATCGATGCTTGTTCTGCTCACTGTGAAATTAACATCGCTCAAGAATGGCTTGATAAGCTTCCTCCTAGGAGTTATGATGAAGAGTATGTTTTGAAGCATAATTCAAGAGCTAGGGTTCTTAATAAGCATTCTAGATTGGGTTGTCAGGTTCTTCTTAATCATGATCTTCAAGGTATGGTTGTTGCTCTTCCTGAACCTAAGCCATGGGATACTTCTTAGTTTTTAGGGTTTTTTTTTATGTTTTGTTGTTGAAATTGAAATAATGTTATTGGCTGAATGAGGTGAAGTTGTTGAACCTTGTTATGGTTTATTGTTGTTATGTTATTTTTGAATTTGTGATACTTATTATGATGGAACTTTTTTGTGATTTGAACTATTGTGCCGGTGATTGGCAATGTCATGTTATTAATAACTATTTGCAACTTTGTATCTAGAGGTGCAATTGCATCTTTGTTATAGCATTTTGGGTGTGTTTCGAGTTCGACTCCCATAGTACGTGAACTATTTAATTATGAAGCATAGACATTGCATATGACATTGAGCGTCTGGTTGGATTGATTTATTTGAGTTTATTTATAGGAATAAGTGATTCTTTGATTGGTGTCCGACACATAATTGGTGCTATGTAATCTCTTTAATGCAATTAAAAAAATGTAGAGTCCTTTGGAGGTGCAGGAATATATAGTGTGTGTGGTTTGCAATAGAGAATCTGCAAACCAACACAGTAATAAATGTAGTATCTATGGATTTTTATTTTTTTTTGGGGGGAGGGGGGAAGTGTACCTTTTCCAACAGGAAGTAATCATATGCATGTGAATCAATTTTGAGATACGGGTTATTCTTTAGGAGGTACTTAGAGTTTTTCTTCTTGGGGGAGCTATGGTACTTGAAACCAATATGCAGTGGGGTCAAAGGATGATTGATTATAAGGGTGGTTGTTTGGATTACTGTATCGGTCACCTTTGAATCTTTTTAACTGTTCTGTGGGTTAATCATCCAGTGTATATTAACATTGTGCTGATCCAATGTAGCCATGTGACTAAACAGATTATCCCTAACCTTAATGATTAACATTACGGGTAGAGGAAACAGTAGCACAATGTGTACACATATATTAGACCATAGGTTCAAAACCTAAGTACTTTAGTGAGAAATTTTCGAACAGTTTCCTAACAGGAAATTTCCACAATTTCATATTTACTTTGGAAGTTCAGCAATCAGCAATTGATTTTGAAACATTACGGCTTTTTTTTTTTTTTTTTTTTTGAGGTAGAAATGTTAAGGCTTAACGTAAATACGTTGTACCCATTTTCACCATGTGAAAAGCAAAATGCTGTGTTAAAATGAAAGGCCATTAAAGGCTTTGAATTACAAAGAGCCGAATTGAAGTTATCTCTTTTATTTGCAATAAGATGGATAATTTATTATTTGAAGCAACAACAGATGAATGTGTTGTTTAAAATCCTTCTTTGCTTTTGGTTTGGAAGCTTGAATGATTAAGTAGATTCAGGGCAATATGAAGCTATGATGCAGGAACATTTTGATAAAGAAAATTTGAGGTGTGCTTGTGATTATATATTAATTATAGAAATTTTGTTATTGCAGCTGTAAGTTTCTATGATGTTATGATCTGTTATGTTATGTGAGGATCTGAATCTAACAAGGCTTAGTGTGCTTCAAGTTACTTGAAAGAAGTTACAGCTGTGTTCAACTTTGGATTTTAATAGAGAAGTTATTGATTTAAAAAACACATGCTTGCTTGACTTTTAAGCATAAGAATCCTGAATTACTTTCACTAACATATACTAAGTGTGTCAAGTCAATTGAACATACTAACTGAAAGAACAACGTTCTTGGCCAATGAATTTTATCAAGTCTTTCAGGATGTTTTATACTTAAGGTATAATGATACTTGAATAGGGATGTCATATGCACAATTGATGTTATTTACTAGCTTGATGAAAACTAACCAAGGTTTTGTATCCTATATGTACCTGAAGTTACTTTACCTTACTCACAATGTTTGAAGTCTCATTAGTTAATGTAGTAAATAAATAAGATGCTTGAATAAGAGGCTTATATGGCACAAATCGTTCTGTGAAATACCCAAAGTTAGCCACTGTATCGTGGTTAGATAGAAAACGACACTGATAATTGGTAGTAAGTTGGGTTCTGCTTGGTCCTAGGTTTGTGGCTAATTCCCTGTTCATACCTGCGGGTAAACCCTTTATTTACTTCTCCAGTGTATAGGTTTATCTTGATAATAATTTGTGTTGATTTCGAGTTCAATTTCAGCTGGCTAGGTTTTTCCTGGATATAAGAAAGGGTTGTCTCCCTTTCTACCTCATGTACATGCCAATAAACCGCAAAAGAGTGTATTTGGCAGTGTGATTCCTCAGCTTTCTTGGTTCATTTGGCTGATTTCATAGGTGATAAGCCATTATCTATATTGGAGTTGGTAATAGTGAACTTATTCAAACATCTGGTATACATTTGCTTCATTTCGGTTCATAAATTATAGTTAGTGTCTATTTCATTTGACAGAAGAGTAGTAGTATTTTAGACAGAGTCCCTTGTTCTAATCCTGCTTGTAAAACAACATACCAATGCTAATAAACTAAATGTGAGAGGTTGATGATTTATTAGAACTGCAATAAGTTGCGAATGAATGATAGTATTTCTCCACCCACTCTGCATTTAAATCAAAGTTCAGAGGTGTGACAGGTGGTAGAATAATCATAAGAAAATCAAATTTAAGTCGGTGTAGTTTGTTCAATGTAGTTTTAAGACCAATAACACAGATATGATATATACTGTGGATTGGTTTAGTTCGGGTTTCTGTTAAAAGACTAATGGTAAGAACTAAGAATATCATTCTAGGGTAATATGAAAGTGAAAAGTCATGCAAGTTTTTCATTCATGAGGACTTTGTTAAAGGAGATGCTTTGGGAAGATGAATCAGCATATTTGCTTTCGTGAGGATCAACATTTCTTCATCTCAATTTTCCCCCTTATGTTTTGGTTTTTCTTCTTTGTGCAAGCAAGCAATCACGTGCTTGAGTGTCGCTTTAGAGCATCTATAACGATGAACTTTTAAAATGAGATCTAAGCAACCACTAGTGTATCCACTAGTACACTACTACTATTAAATAAGCATTCAATTACTTCAATCTTATCTAACACATTCAAAAATTTACTGAAGAAACTCACCTAAATCATTATATTTTAATAATAATTTAAGTTTTCCCCACTAATAACTCTCTAATTATAAAACCAACAACTCTATAATTTAATTTTTGGGGCCTTTTAAGCAAATGATCAAAAGTTTGATCTGTAACTCTTGTGTGTGATAAAAAATCGATAGAAATGAATGAAATATTATATTGTGTATTCCATAGATTTTTCGATAAATATTAGTAATTGTTATTAAAAGGTGATAAAAATTTCATATCTATAGCATGATAACAAAAACTAAAAAGATCCACTTCAACAATCCTCTTACATGAATGCCTAGCTAGTGATACTTAATCGGTAAAATAACACCCAAAGCCAAGATGTGAATGTGGCTAAAAAAATTATTTATTCCTTCAAATCGGTAGATTATAAAGGATATAACACAAATTCTAAATTACTAAAATAGAAAAGAAAAATTAGGAACAAACTCATCAAATTTTTATCTCAATTTCCTCCCTCCTCTTGCGTATAATAAAAAATACAGATAAGAAATAAATGACCATATTTAAGATTAAAATTTTGATACTATTTTTGTATAGAATTTCATTTTTTTTGTTTACGTCAAAATATTAGTATTTCTCTATCTAAATTATGACGTCCTTATCATATCCCTGCTGTCACCATCACCATTTACCTTACTTCCTTGCATCCCTTTTGAAACTTTGAAAACAAATCCCAAAAGCAATTAAACAAACAAAAGCCAGCTACAAAGCAAACACATCTTTTGAGTCAATCAATCAACAATAAACCAAACACATCTCAAAACCAAACCCTTTCTTCTCTTCTCTCACACACATTCTCATTCCATGGACGAGTAAGTAATCTCTCTTTCATTTTCCAACTTATTTTTAATCCAATTTAACAAAAACAACTTAAATCATCAATTTCACATTATTATAAACAGATACAGATCAGAACAATCCCCAAAAGATTATACACAGTCATCAATGTCATCATCATCAACAACAAGCGTCCACGTCACCGCCCTAGACGGACTGGTAAACGTAAACTCTCTCTTCACAATCGCCGTATTCGTCGGCCTATCATTAACAACTCCAGGCCAACGTAGTCTCGAAAATCGCTCCTCATGCGACGCCGGAATCGACGTCGCAAAGAAGCTTCTAGTATTCGAAGTAATTTCCTTCAGTTTTTTCCTATCTTCATCACTTGTTGCTCAAGGTCTTAAACTAGCTCTTAATCTTTTGAATAGTAAAGATGTTGATGAAGCTTTTAGGGCTCATATTAATTTGAAGGTTTTGAGATGGGGAATGTTGGGATCTGCTTTAGGATCTGTTATGGGTTGTTTGTTCTTGATGCTTTCTATGGTTAATGTTATTGAAATTCGGTTAGGGTTGTTGTCTTGTGGAAGTAAATCTGCTGCTCATGCTGTTGCTGTTATGGCTATTTTGGTTTCTTCTGCTCTTTTGGTTTATATTTCTACTGCTATTTATGCTTTTACTCACTAGATTTTCAATTTAGTGAAATTGTATTAATCAAATTGTATGGTTTTGAGATATATATATGAATGAATTTGTTGTAATTTTGCAGCTAATAGATAGACATACATAGCTAATTTATGTCATTTTGCAGCTTGGAATTGAATTCAATGTGGGTTAATTGGGTTTAAGGATTGAGTTATAGTATATTGTTTATGTGATGTGCAATTTTTGCTGCTGGATTTAGTTGGGAAGTTCTAGTGATATATAGCATCTAGCATCGATACTTCAGATTGAAGGTGTATGTATCCGAGTGTTTGACCGAACAAGACATGTAAAAGTAACACTTTTTACATTATTAAGTGTAAGGGGTAATCATGTAAAAGTAACACTTTTTATAAATTTAATGGTGCAACCATTTTTCTTAATACCCATGAAATTTGTATGGGAAGAGATAGGGAGTAATTACTTCTATTTTCGGAAATTATTATTAGCATGTGGCTGCCGCCTACCACCACCCAAAGCCTCCTCCACTATTCAACACCTCTAGCCGTTGCCCACCACCACCACCTCTAATAACTATTATTAACCGTCTATGTGTTGGCGTTTGTGTAATGTTTAGTGTTTCTGTTTTGTGAGTGCTTGATAGGTCTAGTCTACTGTGGTTGAATGGTGTTTTATGATTTCTTGTTGAAGTTTTTTCTCTAGTTATAAGGTCGCTATTGTATACCTAGTTGGAAAATGAGCACAGCAGTGGTACTTTCCACGATGGTTTGTGATTAGTAAGTTTTCAGTTGTGCTGTGGTGGCAATCACATTGAAGATCTTTCAAGTTGTGGATAATTGCATCCAAATGCAGCTGATAGTTGCAAACAGCTCTAGAATGTTGACAATGCAGCTGTTATTTCAGCTTCATATCACAATTTAAAACAATAGGACTCAATGTTCTGTGGACTGGATTCACTTTTATCGAAGGAATTAAGTTTTTGTTTGTTTCAAAACACAGTGATTCAGTGGACTGGACTCTTGATTTATCTACATTAAGAAAATGAAGCTCACGTTCAGTCTAAGTCTCTAAGATACTTGTCTTAATTATCTTACACTCATTGTGCTTATAAATCTTAATTAGTACGTTTATTTGGCATGAGAAGCTTAGACTTATCATTGTAGTCCACAAGAGGTAAAATTGATAATCCTAAATGGGACATATTTTGACTGATTTGAGCTTGTCAAATTTGCAGTTGCATTGTAGGACCAGGAACTTAAAGTTACTGCTGTAGTGGAATCATTTGCATTATGGTTTTCAATTAATGTATTATATGAATTAACTTGGTGGATTATATTTTGAAGTTCAATGGATGTGAATTTTTCATGGTGAGCAAGATTTTAATTGTTGTTGCCATATAGTGGAACTGGGATGTGATTTCCTCACAATCTGTGATATCGCATAAAATTGCAGACGTGTATGATTGATGCGGCTACAATTATAGTTCAAGAGATCCTAAAAATGATAATCTACGACTGTGATTGTACTCCTTAATCCTGATAAGCTAATAGTCTTCATTCCCAACTCTAAATTGACACTATCAAACTTAGCTGATTGATTAAATCAAAGGAAACTACCCTCTTAATTCACTTAAAATCCTGTTCATCAATGTTGATCGAATCCATGAAGTGTTTAGATTTGTAGTTATCATCGATGTTGCTTACTACTTTCTCCATGTACAAACTCAACACCATCACACATTCACACCCTATATTAAACACATTATGTAATCAATTGAATCATCAGGATTGAAGAAAAGAAACTCAGAAGAGAAAACACTTATTCTACATAGGCATACACATGGAGATGCCACGTCATTAAAACTAGCCTCGTTACTATTTGTGGTCAAAATTGGTCAAAATATGCATGGGAGCTAGTAAGTGTAAATCGGAAATGAATTAAATGCAGTTGGTTTTATGTTCAGTCATGCATTCAGTACATTTGTGTCCGTCTGATTAAGATCAGACGCGTGAAAATTGCAGTTTATTTAATATTTGTAACACCCCACATTAAATATCTAGAATATAATGCGAAATGTTATTATTGGCACTGAGTTCATTAAAGTTACAACACTAAAAATTCATGCACACGCAGGTGCAGAGATACCAAACGATAGAAATAACACAGCGGAAATACAAATACAACTCGATCAGATAAAATGGGAAGCAAAGAAACTAAAAGTGCTCTCCACGAACAACAGCAGCTACTCCAAAGCACGCTTACCTACTCAACCTGTTTGCCTGAAAAGAAAAAAAAATTGGATTGGGGTGAGACTACTAAGTCTCAGTGGGTCCTACTACCCTCCTAATGGCGACTACGCCAGGTACCTAAATCAGTCCATAAGTGATATACTAACATGTCATAAATCATAATCATAAGCATAAATAAAGTGTATCATAGAAAACGTCTTATTAATTTTATTCCGCTAAGACACTTCGAGGTGAGCATGTCTCGAAGGCCCGCCTTGTCCGTCGACCGATTCGATCACGACATTAAGCTCACAATCATTTTCCTAATGGGTTGTTCCATTGGAAGTCCATAAGCAGCATAATAAACCGCACATGATTGACTGATACTAAGTTGAGTTCATACTACCATAATTATCCCAAGTCCGGGGAACATACAATAATTTCTAAAGTCCTAAGTTATACCCTAGGATTGCATTGTGATAACAAACTACTCATACTTTATATAAATTCCATTATTACAAAAATACCAATTCGATTCGAGGACATAAAACGAGTGTATAATTTTTTATGAAATGATAAAAATTAGGGTCATTCATACTTCTCTTGCCAGAGGAGCAATCCAACGAACCCAAGTAAGGAACCAAGGTCTGGTCTGAGTTATCTCGCCGAGCGGGCTAATTATCGCCGGGCCAGCCAATGCTCGCCGGGCTATTCAAACTCTGCCCAGAAAATGGTTGCTCGCTAGAAGGCTCGCCGGGCGAGATATGCGTAAACAGCCCCTGTTTTGGTATTTTTCAAATCTTTCAACAAAACCACCTACAATCCTCAAACCAAACCTTTGCAATAATGTTATAAACATAAAATATGACAATTTGGTGGAGAAATTGGGAGTTATTTCTCTTCACATATAATTTTCCTAAATTTTCTAAGTTTGCATGCAAAATTTCATTTGGGGAATTCTAGCTACACTAGCCTAAGAACCCACCTATAGATGAAGCTTTAATCTTCCTCTGGGCTCTTCTAACAACTACTGAAACCTTCCTAGCAAGACCCACGAACTCTGGACAGATTTTGGGGATTTTGCCAAAATGTTGAATTTCTAATTTTTGCTCTATAGTTGGGAGTTTGTTTGATGAATGATTTGAGCTGAGGATAAGGGTATTTATAGAGGGTTTTCTGATGCTAAACAGTAGAGAAGTTGCTCAGTTTTTAATTTACATGCAAGCCCATTGGTAGTGAAAATGGTGTGATGAGGGTTGTTCTTGTTTTGTGAACTTGTGAGGCTTAGGGAAGAGATTTTTACAGAGATTCTCTGAACTGAATTGTTTGAGTGTGAAAGGGAATCTCTAAAGAAGGAAGATGTTGCATGTGAGGGAAGAGCCAAGCTTTGGAATTGGTAATTTGAAGAAATTGGAGTTTTATGGATGGTGTTGTTGTTGGCTCGTGTGAGAGGAAGAGAAAGGCTCGCATGATACTGATTTTTCTGTTGTGAAGAAGTAACATGAGTAGAGTTTGATTGGTTTGCATGTCATATGGGTGTTAAGCTTGAGTGGAAACATGACTCACACTTGGTTATGAGGTGTGAGCTTGTGGAGTGTAGTAGAGTGTGACTCACAAGAGAGAATTTGAGAGAGGGAGCACGTGAGAGGGAAGAATTTGAGAGGGAGTAATTTAATTTCCTAGTGTTAATTAAATTATAATGTGAGATTAAGGTGTTAGTGTATAATTTAGGTTAGAACTCCTAAATTTTCACATATTCACTTAATTTCCAAATCTTATTTTAATTATTCATCTCTAATTAATTTTAAATTATTGGATTCACCTCTAATTAAAATTAATCAAGGAATTTAGAAATTGGGATATTACAATATTAAAAATATCTGTGATTAAATCATGGCCGTTTGATTTTGATCGGACGGCCATGATGACTGACTGCAGGGAATTTTTGACTGCACTAAAATCTGATCCGTATAATTCACTCATTTTAAATTTGGAGGGGCAAAATCTCACAATTATAAAATTTGAGGGCTAAAAATACAATTAAGTCTTCATATTTTTGGTAAATTGTGTCATCATATGTATAAGTTGCATTGTCCAAAATTATAAGTTGCATTGCAAAATGCGGAAAAAATTATCACAAATAATAACTCACTTCATTTTTTTTTTTAAGTGATTTAATATCAAAACCACTCTTTTAATTTATAAAAAGATAAATTTAAAATAACTTTTACTATTTTTAATTAAGTTATATAAAAATTATTTTTAAGAATACAAAAGAATTATTATTTTTTTTTAAAATTAAACCAAACGGGTCTAAGTCTCCTATTTTAAAAACTAACTTTTTATCCCTCCAATTTTATTTTTTCTGAATTTTTCTCCCTTATTATCCCTTCAACATTATTTTCTCTTTAAGTAAAAAACAACCATTATTATTTTCTTTCCTCTCATTTTGGTTTGTCATCCAAACAAAGAATACAACAACACCCAAAATCAGTGAATTTCACATACAACACGCCGCACAAGATTATTTTCCTCTTTCTTACTCAAATCTCTTCAATATCTATATCTTCGCTCCAAATTCTCTTCAAAAAGCGCTTCACTGAAAAAGCTCTTCCTCTGCTGTTTCACAGTAAGTTACGATGCCATGTTTGTTTTACTTTCCTTTTTGGAAGCTCAATGTCCATATATACAATAATTTTATGTAAATTTGCATGCTTAACGACTTAATTCACATATTTTATATAGTTCAAGACTAAATTGATAGGTTATTCATATAAGGTAAGATTGTGCAATGTCTTGTAGTATGTAATAGAGCTGGAGTAGTGCATCTTAGGATATGATGATGATGATGGTGTATGAGATTCAGATATGAACAAAATGAATATGGTTTAGAGGATTTGATAATTCATTGTAAGGTAAGTTTAGATGATAGTAAAATATATCAAATTTTAACTCCAAGATTTTAGCCCCTCATTGAATTTGTTGATTTAAGATTCCGCATAAATGATGACGTGACATGCTTAGTGAGGGGGTAAACCGAAATTCGCTAACATTACAGAGGGCAAAAGGAAGAAATCTTAAGAAGAGCATATTCAATGACGGGCTAAAAGTACAGCACATTCACATTATCGGGGGTAATAAAAAAAAAAAATATTACAGGGGTAAACCGAAATTCGCTAACATTGCAGGGGTAAACACTAGTTAACCCTTTCATTTATAAGTTCACTCAAATCTTACATACTTGCATTTGTAGTAGTTTATGTAAATCTTTTATTGGGCTATTAAAAGTTTTGTGTTCTATTTGTGCAGATTTCTATGGATTTTGTAGAAGTGGATTCAGACAAGGGAAACGGAGCCGCTCATAGCTGTCTAGAAGAGAGTTCAAGTATATTTGACGGAGTTGAAGTTCAAGAGCCAAATGTGGGCATGGAATTTGATTCTGAAGAAGCTGCTAGGAAATTTTATGTTGAATATGCTAGACGGGTAGGATTTGCTGTACGTGTTATGCAACGTCGCCGTTCTGGAATTGATGGCAGGACTCTTGCCCGTCGACTTGGATGTAACAAGCAAGGATTCTCACCCAATAGCAAGGGAACATTGGGACAAGATAAAAGACCAAGGGCTAGTGCCCGAGAAGGTTGCAAGGCAACAATTTTAGTTAAGATGGAAAAATCTGGAAAATGGGTTGTCACAAGATTTATAAAGGATCACAACCATCCTTTAATTTCTACAGCTAATGGTTTCACCACAGAGGTGAGTTTTCTGCTTGCTTATAATGTTTTTACTTACCTTTTCACTTGTTTTAAGTAGATCTTCAGTGTTCTTTAGACATGAACTTTGGCACATAGATGTTTCAATACAGCGATGATAATAAGCATGTTTTCTTATCTTCATGTATCTGCCTTGCTAGTGAGTCTATTTGGATTTTGCATAACTTAAATTTCACATGTCTTTTCATGAAGTTGCTGAAGTATACAAATAATGTTTGTCTTGGAAACTAATAAATAAGATGAGGGTTGTGTTTGATCACTTTAATGCGTCCTGGGGTATATGACAATTAACAAACAAACCAAACGCATCACATCAAAAGTAATTAGTTGAGTTGCAACACAACTAGTTTATTTTGTCTGTTTTGTGGTAATCAATGAACAACATGAGAATTTTTGGGTGAGAGGAGGGAAGAAAAGGATGAAGAGGGTTGAGAGAGAACGGGGTTTAAGGAAGAGGGTCTTTGAGAATTTTAATACTTAGTTGGGTAGTTTTGTTGGTGTCTGGGTGGTATGCATTTGTTTTCGGGCTTCCGAGTACTTACAAATATCCATTTTTGCTTTGCTTAGGTTTTATGTTTTGTAATGATTGGTTCTTTGCCATTAAAGTTGGGTAGTTTTACGCCTCTATTACAGAAGTTTATTTTTGGCGCCGCCTCATTTAAGTTAATTGCATGTTTTAAATAGAATAAGTATAGTAAAATGATAGGCATTTGGTAATTTATGTTGGTTTGGTTGGGAGAAACTAGGCTCTCTAAATTCCTAGAGGTTATGTTATTTTCTGGCAGTTAGTTTCTGCACTAGCCGCAGTTTATATTTTCCCCCTGTTTATGTAACCAACTCTGTAGTAAGTAATTCCCGCATTATATTGTTGAATATACAAGTATTGCTCCATTATATCCTATCTATTACTTATACCAGATCTATCATTTTGACTTTTAGATGCTGCTGTGTATGGGATAAAAAGTTTTCCATGGTTTACAAAATGTGTCATGGGTAGGCTGTTACAAGCTATGGTCTCACTGTAGCTCGTATTCTGTGGCAGTGTGGGGATGGGTCACGGTTGTGACAACATTTACCGTGCCTGCTTTGCTTTTGTTCTATGCCAAAACTTTGTAGGCCTTCCATCACTTTATTCTTCACAATAAGATGCCTTTTTCCTGCTTGTAAAGTAAAATGAAAACACAGTAACCTAAACAAAGAAAAGAAAAATGTGGTGACAATCAATGAAACATGTCAAAATGAGTAAAAATGCATGTAAAATTCGTAGAAAATTAGATGCGAATTCAATCCCATCAAATTCCCTTGAGCTTAAGATTTTGTTTACCCCCAGTGAAGAAACAATGATTAGGCGTCCCCAGCTCTATGATCATCTGCATTGCTGAATAGGCCTCAATGTTAAGTTCGTTAGTTCTGCAGACTGGTTGCAATTTGACCTAGTCATTCTCATGGCCAAGGTGAGATGGAACCAGTGTTATGAGGCCTCCGGCAATCTAATCAGAAAGAGCATTACAAACCTTTATCAAGTGTCTTATTAAATGATATTTTTTAACGCTATACCTTTGTTTACCATGAATGGCCTATAAGAACTTGACCTAAGTTTGACGGACAACACCGTCACTATCCCCACAACCAAATACAGTACTGCTGTCCTTGAAATGCTTAACATACCGAAAACATGGGTTTCGGGTAAGACTTATAATCTTCCTGGTTCATAAGTTTGTTAATTATCCCCAAAGTCACTGTTCATTTTCAGCAAAATCATGAACATTTCATCTATTGCCTGTAACACAGAATTTAAAAATACTGTTGAAGTCTTCCAAATTTAGTCTACGATTCTTGTTAAACAGAGTAAAATGATCAGGCTCTTATCACATTCCATATCCTGTAAATATTAAGCATAAACAGACAACAGTCCTAAGAAATTTCAGAGTAATTCACTCACCAGCAGGAAATCGCCATGTAGAAAAATAGTTCCAACATGTTTAAAAAACCGATGCGGATATCTGCATGCTTACTTCCTATTCACTTTTTTGTGCTTGTTTCTAGATTTTTCTATGTACACTTTTTGTTTTTGGATTCTTAGTTTATATGACTTAATACTACTTTATCATCTATTCATCCTTACTGTTTAAATTTAAATTTCCCTCTACTTGCAGGACGATAAAGATAAGAAAATTGCAGAACTTACTATGGAGTTGGAGCACCAAGATGAACTATGTGCTGCATATAGAGGAAAATTGCTCACCTTCATAAACAATGTTGAGGAGGAAACAGAAGAAATGTCCACAAGAATTCAACTCATTGTAAAAAATATAAAGAGTGCTGAATCTGAAATGCAAAAATGTTCACAGAACAGTTAGCCTTGGAACTGTACTTGTTGAGTGTACAAATGAATGAATATAGTATATAAAATTTCACTAATTATAGTACTCCATTTCATTATACATTGGAATTTGTTCTTTGCAAAATTGCAGTTCTCTTTCTCATCTCGTGAGTTCAGAGGGTAAGGAGATGTGCAGTAGCTTAATATCAAGTTTTGTAGTGTAAAAAATAAATGGGTGATAAATCAAGACCAATCATATGACACATAGGTGATAAATCATAACCAAATCATATTCATATATAAGTAATGGAAACAACTATAAGTTCAATGCAATAGTCCTGTAAAAAAAAGTTCAATGTAATATTAATTATTGTTTTGTCAATATTATCTTTAGTTATTTAATGCAAGGAGATAAATAAGATAATAAATGATCATATAGAAAAAAATATACTACTACTTATTGAGTAGAACAAAATTATGTAGTAAATAATTATATTGGAAGTAACAAAATTTATTAATTGTTTTGATATTTATTAAATGTTCTGCAACAACTTAAAAATGAGCAGAACAAGCTACTAACGTGAAAATTGTATTTTTTGATATTTGCAGGAATGAAAATTCTAATGTTGCAGGAACTATTGCAACAATAGCTTGGTGCATTTCGAATAACTGGAACAACTGGGTTTGTAATGGTCTCAAGGACACCGCGAAAAGCATTGCAATGAGAACTGCACACATGATACAAGAAAGGATGGCGGTGAACTCAGTTCAGCAGCAGCAGTCGCGCATACTCGCGCCAGTTTCTTCTATAGAGCAGCGCTCTGGCAGCAGCGGAGCAGCCCCAGGTGGGATGGTGGAAATGCAATACCGGATGGAGCTGGTGCATCCATAACTCCAATGGTAATTTTATTGTAGCAGGTACAAACATTACTAAGCATCATCTTTCAGTAATGGAAGGTGAAGCATGACAATTTTGGAGGCAATTCGTGAAGCTTCATAGATGGTGGTCTAATATTATTTTTGAAAGCGATTCCAAAATTGTGGTAGATGCTATACAAGCTAATCATAGAGGTGTATCGGAATTGAGTTCTATTATTTTGTCAATCAGTTTGTTGTTACAATGTAATCCTTTTATGGTTTTATCGCACTTTCTTTGATTGTGTGTTCCTTGTTGTATTGGTCGCCATTTAGCCGTTGGTTTGTACAATTCACTTGTTCAGATTTGGGATATCACTGCTTCTAGAAAGGTAAATATAATAATTGTTTTTTTAAAAATATTGTTCTTATGATGTTGTTTGTGTCCTTTAACCATTCTTTGTATTGTTTTCAAAGTTGCAAATTTTCTCTATTCTCATGTTTGTTTGGTTTCATTTTGGTGACTGCGACAGCTAACTACATTGGTGGGTGGACACACAGCAGGAGTGAGTTCACTGGCTTGGAACAGACATATTCTGACAACAGGAGGTTTGGATGGTAAAATAGTAAACAATGATGTTAGAGTGAGATCTCACATTGTCGAAACTTATAAGGGACACAAACATGAGGTGTGCGGGCTCAAGTGGTCACTATGGGCAACAATTGGCGAGTGGTGGAAAAGATAATGTTGTTCACATATGTGATAGGTCTGTGGTTTCTTCCAATTCACAGCCTTCCCGTTGGCTTCACAGGTTTGAGGAACACACCGCGGCTGTCAGGGCGCTTGCTTGGTGTCCTTTTCAGAGTAATTTATTAGCTTCTTGTGGAGGTGATCAATGCATTAAGCTGTGGAACACACGCTCGGGTGCATGATTAAATTCTGTTGACACGGGATCAGAAGTATGTGCTTTACTACTTTGGAACAAGAATGAGCATGAGCTTCTTAGCTCACATGGTTTCCCTAATAACCAACTTACCCTTTGGAAGTATCCTTCCATGATGAAGATGGTCGAGCTTGACAATCACCTCTCGAGGATGATGTACATGACAGAAAGTCCAGATGGGTGTACCGTGGCATCTGCAGCCGCAGATGAGACACTGCAATTTTGGAAAGTCTTTGGAACCTCCTCATCAGCAAGTGAGCCCTTTGCTAATTTTAATTGTATCCGTTGAAGATGAAATCTTGTCTGTGTAACTTGTACAAATCCATGTTGCAATATCTTATTGCTTGTTCTACCCTTAGGTTTCATTGGGAGTCCTACCCTTCTCTAGTTTTGTCTTAAATAGAAATTGTTTAATTTTTTTAATTGTTTCCCTATCCCCGTCCTAGTTTTTGTAGGCACCGCACAAATGTATCGATAGATACCTATTGTTTTTACAGGAAGATGCATACATTTATACAGTAAGAAAATGTAAACACTCGTGACTTAGAATTAATGGATATGATTTGATTTTTTTTATTTTCACTTTGTTTTTTTTTTTATCTTTCTGTTTTTTATTTTTTGGGAAGAGCCTGGAATCTGCTAGTTGGCTTGTTGTATAAGTCAAGTGCATTCTCTGACTTTGAAGTGTTACATTTTATCTATATTTAGGTTAATTGCAATGCACAGAATTTAGGATGTTCATTGTGATGTGTTCATGATAATGTTCATGACTTTGCTCTACATTTTGATCGAAACTCAATTATGGCTTTAACTGTTTTGAATAATTGTACCAGTATTGTAACTTCACTTGTAAATGCGCTGGCTTGAACTTCCCTGACCATTCATTTGCAGCAAAATCACAGGGAATTCATCTATTGCCTCCAACAGTGAATTTTCAAATACTGTTGAAGTCTTCCAAATTTAGGCCATGACCCTAAAATGATCAGACCCTTATCACATTCCATACCTTATCAAATTTGAGTATCAACATTGCTAAGAAATTGCAGTGCAGAAAAATAGTTCCAACATATATAAAAATTGCAGTACCTCTATAGCTAAATTTCTGATATCAATCATATTCAGTGTTTTTATAGCTAAATTTTATGTTCAATATATATGCTAGACAAGTAGGATTTGTAGTACACGTTATGCAACATCGACATTCTGGAATCGATGACAGGACTCTTGCTCGTCCGCTTTGGTGTAACAAACAAAAATTCTCACAAAACGGCAACGTGACATTGGGGCAAGAAAAAGACCAATGCGTAGAGCCCGAGAAGGTTGCAAGGCAACAATTTTGGTATAGAATATAGATGGAAAAATCTGCTAAAAGGGTTGTCAAGAGATTTGTAAAGGATCACAACCGTCCACTAATTGATGAAAGAATTTGGAAAATGGTGTCATTACAGCGGCGAGTTTTCTGTTTGCTTATAATGTGTTTACTATAGCTTTCCAGTTGGTTAAGTATATCTTCATTGTTTCTTAGGCACGAGCTTTAGCATATACATCGTTTACACATCACGGTAGTAGTTCAGTTTGTTTGTCCTGCGGGTTCTGCTATTGTGACCGCGACTTTTCCTGTTTGTTTTGCTCGAGTCTCGTTTTGTTGTGCATGTTAATGTGCTTCGGATGTGCTACTTAGTAATGGTTTTTTTTTTACACAAACCTAATCGAGGAAGGTTGGATGAAATCATATTTTGACACTCCGTTTCACAGAATGGTCAACGTGCCACATATAGTGCTCGACGAGCCATGTAGTTTTTAATAATAATAACAATAATAATACATTTAATCAACATTATACATCCTAATACCATGGTGATCAATTGAGTGAATTAAAGAGACAAATATGTCATATATGTGTAAGAGACATTTCATGATAAATATGATTTTTAGAAGGTTTCTTTGGCAACTCTGTACATACAAAAAAAATATTTAATTGAAACTAAAAGAACAAAGATCAATTGAGTGAATTAAAGAGACATGCACAACACATTCATATATGTAAGAGACATTTAAAGTTTTTTTACATCTAAAAATGCAATTCAATTGAAGTAAAAAAAAAACAAATTTTTTTACATTGTAAAGTTGTACAAAGGAGAAAACATATGGCTCAAACTTTGAAGTTTGTTTATGCTATTATTTTCTTTCTTTCTCTATGTCTTGTTGTAACCAACCTTGGTAAGACCCTTTTCTTATCTTTTATAAATTTTTGTTTTTACATTCACAATCATTCATTCCTTTTGACTAACCTTCGTTAAATTTTGTTTTACATTAATTGCAGATTTTCATTCTTGCATTAATGATAATGACTGTCCATATGATTATTGTATCCCTCCTAAATATTCTATGTGTTTTTGGAGTAGTTGTTATTGTATCGAACACTAATGCACAATGGTTAAGTTGAAAAATAATTCTATTATTTGATGTATGTATATACATCATAAATACAGTATCATTATTGGAAACAACATAAAAATAATTTGGATGAAGATAACAAATGTTTTTTGAGGTATGTCCTTTGTTACCTATGATAATGCTTTTTTTTTTTGTCATTTCTAATCATTCATTAAGTGAGTTAAATATTTTGTTCATGACATATTTTTATTAATTTTGTATTATATATAATTTTGATTTAAATCATATTATATAATTTTGAATTGGAGCTCATATCATCTATTGCATATGAAAATGATCTCATTCAAAATCTAAATAGAATACAAATTGGATTCCATGTGATAGACATTCATATGCATTATTTGAGAATAATAATATTACAAAGTGCCATCAAATAAGAAAATAACACAATTTAAAAGTTCCCTATATTGATCACTAGCTATCTCCCATGACACTAAAATGGAAGACATCTAATACTTATAATTAGTATTTGCTTAACCTATATCTTAATTAATTAGTAGTGTCTTTGGTTATAGATGCATGTTTAGTTTGAAGATGTACCAAAGAGTAATAAGCACCACAAGGTCCTTTAGCCAACAAATTTTTGTGACTACCAATCTCAACCATTTTCCCTTTATCTAAAACAGCAATAACATCACAATTGTGTATGGTACTCAACCTATGTGCCACAACCACACTTGTCCTTCCCATCATTACCTTATTCAATGCATCTTGCACTACCTTTTCTGAATTATTATCTAGTGCACTTGTTGCCTCATCTAGTAGCAAAACTTTTGGATTCTTCAACATGGCTCTAGCTATTGCTATCCTTTGTTTTTGACCTCCAGAAAGTTGCACCCCTTTGTCACCACCCCATGTATCATAGCCATCTTTTAAGCTAGATATGAAATCATGAGCATTGGCTACTTTTGCTGCCTCTATGATCTCAATTTCATTGATGTTGTCACTTATTCCATATAAAATGTTGTCTCTTATGGTGCCATTAGTCAGTGTTGGTTCTTGGCTCACAAGTGCTATGTGTTTTCTTAGTGACTTTAGGTTATATGATTTTATGTTCATATCATCTAATGTCACACTTCCTTTTAGTGGGTCATAGAATCTCTCAATTAATGTTATGATGGTTGATTTTCCGGACCCACTTTGTCCCACTAATGCAGTTGATTTTCCCGCTTCAATTTTAATTGAAAAATCTTTAAAGATGACTACATTGGGCCTAGCAGGGTATGAAAAATGCACGGCGTGAAATTCTATCTGGCCCATTAAAATCTCGGGCTTAAACCCATCAGGGTTGTCTGGCTCGATTTTTGTATGTCGATCTAAGATGGAAAAAATCGAGCACACAACATCAGCACCTTTGACAAGGTCTTTAGTCATGCTTCCAGCATCGGCTATAACCCGTCCTGTACTCACCACAACCATAAAGCTCTCAAACATCGCTTTCGTTGTTATGTACCCATCAACGATAAGCTTACCGCCGTACCAATAATTCACGGCCCAAGAACAAGACAAGAGAAATTGCGAAAGCCCAAGTCCAATACCCGCGAACCACGATTGTCGAAAATTCTCTTGAATTGGGCCTTGTTGGGCCATTTCAAGCATTTTGAGTATTCTTTCTTGAGAAGAAAAGGAAGTAATGGTTCTAAGATTTGAAACAGCTTCACAAGCTAACTTGCTACTTTCTTGTTGGGCCTTAGTGGACTTGCTTGACATGCTTTTGAGTAACACACTTCTTGTATAAAAGCAAGCTATTAAAATTGGTTGAATAGATATCATAACTATGTTGAGCCTCCATGAAATGACTAGACCCATAGTGTATGCTACCACTACTGCTGAGAAAGTTTGTACCAACAAAGACATTCTATCACCAACTAATGATCTCACCTAAAAAAGATTTGTCACCATTAACCACTAACCATGTAAGGTGGATATTTTAGATATAGGATTAGATTAGATTAGATTAGATTAGCATATGTACAAAAAAGTTGATTAAAGAGAAAGAAAAGATAAAAAGCATGATTGATTTATGCATTAATTAATGTTGGGTTAGTTGTATGTAGATGAGAAAAGTAGGGATGTCAATTTGCATCCGTCAGAGCGGATCTCCGCGGGGATTGCCCCGTTCGGAGATCCGAAAACGGAGATTTTTTCCCCGTGGGGACGGGGATGGAGGCAAAAATTTCCCCGGAGGCAGTTCGGGGCGGGGATCGGGGATTAAGCATCCGTCCCCGCGGATTCCACGAATCCGTCTATATATACTTAAATATATATTTTTACTACTATTATTATTCTAGGTTTATTTATATTTGACAATTCTAGGTTTCTATTTTGCTATGAATTATGATATATTTTGGTTATGAATTTTTGTATCATTATGCATATGTTGTTATGCATTATTTTTGGTTATGAAATGCATTATGTGTTGTTTTGATCATTAAAAAAAGAAAGATGCGAAATATTTATTTATTTATTAATAAAAAAGGAAAAAATAACGTCATAATTTTATCGGTAAAATATAAAAATTTTCTAATAATCGATCTACGTGGATCCCCGCAGGTACCGTGGGGATCCGTGGGGATGGGGATAGAGGCAAAAATTCCCCCGTGGAGATGGGGATGGAGGCGAAAATTCCCCCACGGATATTTCGGGGTGGGGAACGGGGATGCTTCCTCCGCACATTCCCTGCCCCGTTGACATCCCAGGAGAAAAGTATCTATCTCATGAAAAAGTAAAATTGAAAGCTTTCTTTAGTCATGGAATCACAGCCTCATACACAAAGTCTCATTGTCTCAAGCATTTCAAAGTTAAACAATATATTAATAATAATAATTATAATACAAAATAGATACTTATGGATATGAAGAGCGTTTGAAATTGGTTATATTATTTAATTTTATTTTAGATTCAAATGATTACATTAATTAATATCAAGGAATAATGTATACATATTTATATTCTTGGGAAAAATATTCTATTTGAGTGGTTAGGAATAAGAGCATAAATTTTAAGAGAAAAGTTATTCACAGCACCAAAATATATACCCTGATATGTTGATCGATTTATCTTCATTCTTTATAAAAAATATAAAAAATGAATAAATCGTTATTAATGCAATATACTATCAATTTGTCAAAGGAAAATAGAAACGTACCACATTAGCATCATTGGCAAGTCGAGAACAAATAGCACCACTAGAATTTTCATCACGATCAAACCAAGCAACTTCAAAAGTGATTATCTTAGAAAGCATGCTTTCCCTCACACGTTTAGTCAAATACTCTCCCATATATGCAAAGTTATAATGTTGTCCAACATTAACCACCAAAGTTATCACAAAGAGACCCAAAAAGCAAAGTGAATAGACCTTAGTCTTGTTTTTTATCTCCTCATAATCCGTATCAAAATAAATAAATATCAATGAACCCATTGCATATGCATATAACGGTTGAACCGCGCCAAACACTATTGCATTCAAACACCCTAAAATTGCTTGTTTCCATTCAGGAGCGTTTAATAAAAGTAATCTCCAAAACGACACATTTTTACATTCATTGACATTAACATTATTAATATTTTCATCTTCCACTAAAGAGGTTGGATCCACAAAACAGGTGAGTTGTGGGTCCGTTTTAGTGAAAGTAGTTGTAGCAGTTTCTTCTTCTACTCCTTCCTTGTCTATTTGTTGGTTGCAGACAAGAGAGGAGTAGACACTGGTGATGTTTTGGAGAAGTTCGTTGTGTGAGCCAATCTCAGTGATTTTTCCACCATGCACGACGGCAATTATGTTGGCATTTTGGATTGTGGGGAGGCGATGGGCGATTACGATGGTAGTGCAGCCAATTGTTGCATTGTCGAGTGCTTGTTGAACAAGTCGTTCTGATTTAGTGTCTAAGGCGCTTGTTGCTTCATCAAAAAGAAGGATTCTTGGTTTTTTTATTATTGCTCGAGCAATTGCTATCCTCTGTTTTTGTCCACCTGATAGTTGAAACCCTCTTTCTCCCACCTGCACACGTCATTACTAAAATGATCATTAGTGTCACTTAAATTAATTTATAAAAAATATCTCTTCCCAAACAAACTTTCTACAAAGACAACTTTACGCTGATATTGACATGACTATTGTTGATTAGATAAAACTCAAAAGGTGATATTATTATCATTATTATTTAATAAAACACAAATATTATTTTGTTAGGCTATTACCGTTTATTATTATTTTTTAAAAGGAATTTAAACATGTGATACATCATTTCATTAGATATTTTTCAACTAATATATATGTGAAATACTTTTTTGTCAAAAGATAACTAAAGAAGTGAAAGAGTATTTGTTACCAAAACTCATCGTGTGTGTACTCTCAAAAGTCTAAAGGTGTTCCTTGAGAATCATTTTTTCTGGAATAACATGTCAATGTGATTTGATGATTGAAGTATGTATATTGTTTTCCATCTTTTTTTCTTGTGTTGAAAAAAACATACTCCATATTTAAACACTAAGTTACTTTAAAAATATTTGAAAATAATTTTAATAAAATAGATGATATTTTTTATTAAAAAAGTAATATATATATTTGAAAAAATATTAAATAAAGTCAAAATAATAATATAGTTAGCATATTTGTTTTATTTTATTCAACCTTTTTTTCAGTAAAGAATCAAAATATTGAGAAAAGTCAAAATAGACATTTAACTCCAAAGTTTAGTCTATGTGCTAGAAAAATAAATTTCAAATTTGAGAGGTTTCAAATTTGAGTCCTGCTAATGTCTTGGAGGAGTAAATATAAATATCTTTTTATCTCAGTCTAGGACACATGTCTTTCACTTTAAATTTCTCTTAAAGTAAAAATAAAATAAAATTGTATGACACTTGATTGCCGACCACTTAAATAAAAAATTTACTATATTGTTATATGGAAATGGACAAGACAAGACAATTTTAATTATATCTTGTTATCATTTGTATAAATTGTCTAAAATATCAAAATTACAACATTTTATCAACCCCACTCCACCCTCTTACACGAAATAGGAAACACTATTTAAATTCAAATGCACAATTGTAAAGTTTTACGTTCGGACTTCAGTAAAGATCTTCAACATAGCAATATCGACATTATCGGATATACTTGGTCCTATGCATTTCTTGAGGCTTTTTTCTAATAATAAATATTTTAGTTAGAAAATAATAAATATTAAACAACACTGAAGCAATTAAGTTCATGATCTAACCCACTTGGGTTGGTCTGATGGTATTGGCCCGAGACCTGAGAGTGTGCTCCTCTTAAGGTCTCAGATTCGATTCTCATCGATGCCAATTTAGGTGGGTTAATTTAATTTCTTAAAAAAAATAAAAATTAAGTTCATGATCTAGCTCACCTGAGTATTGTAACCTTGAGGAAGCAATGAAATGAAATCATGAGCATTACAAATTCTAGCAGCTTCAACAATCTCATCCTCAGTGGCATCTTCCTTACCAAAAATTATATTCTCTTTAATACTTGTTGCAAAAAGAGAAGGTTCTTGACTAACCAATCCCATAATTGACCTTAGCCACTTAATATTCAACTTATTTATAGCCACACCATCAAGAAATATTTCACCACCAATTGGATCATAAAATCTTTGCAATAATGCTATCAATGTTGATTTTCCTGAACCACTTTCACCAACCAATGCTACTGTTTTTCCAGCTGGAATTTTGAGACATAAGTTTTTAAGGATAATTGTTTCTGGTCTTGTTGGATATGCAAATTCTATGTTGTTAAATTCAATTTCTCCTGAAACTGTTTGTAATATTTCTCCTGTTGTATTGTTGGAATCTATGTTTGGAATTCTTGATATTACTCTCTTGATTCTTTCACCAGCTGAACTTGCTTCTGAGAAATTCCTTAGGCTTGATAAACTTGATCCTAATCCTCTGTATCATATAATAAGAAACTTAATCACTCAATTAGCATATATATATTTTTTGCACATATAATTTAGGAAAATGCTAAACGGTGCCCCCGGGGCACTTGTTAAGCATATCAATAAGGAAATTTCATCTTGAAATTCGTGCATTCAATGTCTCAAAAGTATAAAAAGTTATATTTTTTAGCATTAACTTTTTTTTTAATTTCCATTTTTAATATGCTTAATAAATACCCCGGGGACACTGTTTAGCATGACTCTTTTTAAAATAATATTACTACATTTAATCGTGACGAAATGTGATTAGATGTCTATGTAGATATTTTTTTTACCTTATTAGTTTATGGTAAAAAGGTGTAAAAAAATGTAGATTTAGAGTATCAAAACTAAATAATATTTTTAGTGATTAAATTTTTTTAAAAGTGCATAACTCTGTGTTTCTAAAATATGGTTATAAATATTAAATAGAGATGAAGAGACTCTCCTCGAATGAAATATAAGCAAAAAGAAAAAAAAAAAAATCAGAAAGTCAAATATATTTGATAATTAAATATATCTAACTTTTGAAATTTTTTGCTTAAAGAAAAAGAAAATAATCAGAAAGTCATATAAATTTGATTTTTGAAATTTTTTGCTAAAAGAAAAAGAAAACAATCAGAAAGTCAAATATATTTGATAATTAAATATAGAAAAATGCTAAAGAGTGCATCCAGAGCATTGGTTAAACATATTAAAATAGAAATTTTATCTTGAAATATGTGCATTCAATACTTTAAAAACATAAAAAATTGTCTTTTTAATATTAATTTTATTTTTTATTTCTTTTTTGACATGTTTAACAAGTGCCCCAGGACACTGTTTAGCATGACCCTTAAATATATTTGACTTTTGAAATTTTTTGCTTATATTTCATTAGGGATGAAATAGTATATTAAGTAATTAAAAAGTTTGTTCTTGATAAAAAGAGTGATTAAAAAGTTAATAAAGCATAAATGAATTATTGAAAATAATGAGATAAAGGAGGGATAGATAAAATTACAATCCACCAAGTGCTATGGTTGCTCCAACAGCAAAAACTGTTCCTCCTTCAGCACCACGGAACATCACCAATCTACTACCATAATAGCACATGAAAGACCAAATTGCAAACACAAAACCATTGCTTCCAATAGCTAAACCTTTAGCTAATCCTTGTTTTAAACCCAAATTAACAGTCCCTTGTAATGCATTAGAGAAAGCAATCATGGATTTGTTTTCTCCCACAAATGAATAAACAGTTCTAATTGAAGATATTGTTTGTTCAGCTATTTTGTCAGCTTGATTGTACTCTTCCCTTATCTTGCTTGATAAACTCATCAATGTCATTCCATAGATTAATCCAGGGATCACTAGAAGAATTAAAAATGGGAATACTACAATTGCCAATCTCCATAGCATTGTAAATGCCACTATATAGCTCCCAATGAACAATGAAATGTTCATCAACAAATTTGGAACCTGTTTTTATTTTTGTTTAAGAAAAAATAAATTAATTTTATGTTAAGATATCAAATAATTATGAGCAAAGTTGCATTATATATATTTGAAATCACACGGTTTAAATTACGCATTCACTAAATTAACTTTATCTGGACTATTATATACTCCCTCCGGTCCTTCTTATAGGAAATAATTCACTTTTTAGATTCATTACATAATTGATGTATTTGATCTATATTATAGTTTATATACATTAATTATTGAATGAATCTAAAAAATCAACTGTCTCTTATAAAAAAGACCAGAGGGAATATTTTTTTAGGTCCGGAGACAATGATAAATAACATTGAAATAAAACATCAAAACTAACACATATTGCGGGGTCTCATATTCAAAAAGACGTCTAATTTAACAATATCGACATTTTTAATTGAGTTAGAGCTTATGAGCATCTTGAGTATTGATGTGATTACGAAATGCTCTTTTAAGAAATAAAATAGATTAATTATAGTTAGAGTTAAAAGAAGATTCTGTAAGTCATATAACTTAACTGATAATTTTTTTTTTTTAAAATTGTTAGGCCAGAAGTAATGAGCGGGGTTTGAATCCCGCGCCCTCATGTATGTATGTGAATTTATAACGACTTTATCATTTCGTCTATGTATCATTCATCTATGTATCAAAAACAATAAAAAAAATGACATATGCAAGGTTTTTTTTTCTTTCCTATTACCTTTTCACTAAGAACATCTTGAATTATAAGAGTGTCATTAGAGACACTAGTGATGATTTCTGAGGTACTTGTCACCTGCAAATCAAAGTAAGAAACTTCTTGTCTAAGAACCGCTTTCAGATACTTGCATCTCATTCTTGCTGCTTGTCTCCCACTTGTCCTTGTCCAACAAAAACCCTCTAAAAATAATGTTCAAAATCAGAATAAGAAATTAAGAATATAGAAAAACATCATATATGATAAAAATAAAACAAATTACAAAAACTCACCAAGGAAACAAATAACAAAAGATGCACAAGCCAAATATAACCAAGCAAGTGCATTCTGCATCACCAAACAATAAAGTCAAACCAAGTTTTCTATTCTTTAATTTGTGTATGAAAACTTGAAAAGGACTTTCATACTCTCCCACCACATTAAATGTGTAATTAACTTGGTACTCTTGTTAATTAGTCCAAAAAAAAAAAAAACTTAGTTCTTTTTGCAATTATTCCCCAAAATTCTAAAAAAGAAAAACACTCCATCGTAAATTATAAAGTAAAAAAATAACCAAAACATAATAATTTGGATTTTTTTTGTATTTTTCTTGAAATAAGTTACATATGAAGATGTAAAAATAATTTTTTATTTGTTATTAGTTGTGAAGAAAATAAGAGATTATAAATTAAATGCAGTTTGCATATAATTTTATGAGAATAAGCAAAAAAAGTTCTTAGAAAAGATAAATGCTTATTTTTTTCTCTCTTATAATTTGAAATAATAATAAAAATTCTTATATTTTGGGACGAAGGGAGTATAATTTATGTTGATGGGTCAGATCCCTATGAGAATTCGCATGATGGGATTCTCTGAGAAAATCTCTTGGTGAAAACAAAGATGACGGACATTTAAAGGATTGAGACGGTAAGAGAGGGATGACTCCCCACCCTATGTCGTTAAACAAAAAAAAAAAAAGAATTTATTATTGTGATAAGTGATTCAAAATTTTCTGTAGTTCGAGATAATTTATGTTAATATTTTCTACATTTATTTATAAAAAAATTACAATTTTTGATAAATACATTAGACATTATAAAGATAAGCATGTAATTTAAATAATTTTCACATTCATCATGTAATTACCAACAAAATTCTTCATACATGTACATTACTTTAAAATTTTAAATTTTAAATATAATAGAAATCATATCGTGTCTATTAGACTTAGACTAGTATGGGTACACTATGGAAGAAGGTCTTAATATGTGAGTATTAAGAGAGAGATAGAGAGGACCTTATTGATGTTATGGATGAAAGTGTTTGGTTCCATGGTTGATGAGCTCCCAATATTATTGATCATGCTACTACTAATATACAAAATCAAAGGAAAATTGAATCCTTCACCAATTGCTCCAATGGTACCTAAAACCATAAGGAACCAATCTTCCCCATCAGCATGCATGAAAATGGAGCATATAGACCCATTCTTGTTCTTCTTAAATAAATCCATCCACTTTCTATTATCCACACCACCCATTTTGTTGACACACCCTATTTTTGAGAAACAATTTCCACAGTATGATTTCTAAGACCCACTTGATTTTTTGGTCTTGCTTTGGATTTCTTAGCTAACTATATGTTGCCACATTCTTAGGAATTTATAGGAAGGATCAGTGGTGTATCTATCTATGAAAGGGTGTGGTGGGGTCAAAACTAATTAAAGATGCTAGAATAATGTTTTTGGAGAATTCATATGATGGCATGTGGTGTGGCTTGTGTTCATTACGGAGTCGCATGTGATGGTATGGTGGTGTTCACAATGTGTTCACAAATTCTTTATTCGATTCTATCAAATTTAATTACATTATATTTCATGAAATTTTTATCATTTAGACCAAATTTTACTATTTAAAATTTAAACATTTTAAATTATTTAAAACACTTCAAGATTAACACACAAAAATCTTAAACTTTATCATAACAAAATATTTTGTACAGGTTGCGTTTACAGTAAGTATTTGAAGTCATGAATCTATTACCCGGACCAATCACTTCAAATTTAAATGGATTGATTCAGGTTAAATCGGAACTTAAAAACTTGAATAAGTGCAGGTAAAATGATGATTGGTTTGGTTCCACTCACCGGATTGAACGGTCACCAAGACCCACAAACATCCTACCTCGTTATGTTATAATGAGGTAAAGATTCCGGTGTATAAAATCCTTTTTAAAATATGGGCTATAAAATTCCTTCTTGTGATCACGCTTTGCTCTATTCTAGTTGCATTCGAATTCAATGGCTTTCGCCAGGGCCTTCGAGCTAGTCTGTACCTAGGGTTGGGAACAGGCCAAGTCAGGTTTTGACAGGCCTGAGCTTGACCTATGATTTTTTTTCAAGCCTAAGCCTGGCCTACGGTCTATCAAATACTTCTTTTTTTTGGCCTGGCTGGGCCTGTTTAAAATCTGGCCTGGCCTGGTAGCCTGTTTAAAAGTCTATTTTACATTTAAATTTTTATAATTTTACAACATTAAAAACTAATAAAAGGCTTAGCACAATAATTTCTATTTTGCCTAACAAATATAATTGGTCTTTGTCAAAAAAAAAAAAAACAAATATATGTTGTCTAATAAATATTTTTTATTTATATAAATAATATTTATTTTTTATAAACGATTATATAAATAATAATATTATACAAATAATAATAATAATTAAATATAAATAGGCCGGCCTAACATGCTTTGCATGCTTTTTTAAAAGCCTAAGCCTGGCCTATTTATATAAATAGGCTTTTTTCAAATCCTGAACCTGGCCTTTTTAATAAATAGGTCAGGCCAGGCCGCAGGTCCCTGGAGGCCGCCTGGTCTATTCCCAACCCTATCTGTACCCATTTGAAAATCATTCCGATAATCACTTTGTTCATCCATATTTTTTAGACTTTAATGCAGTTTTGGTGCTCTTATTTTGAAAAATTTGAACTTTTGATCCCCCTATTTCAAAAGTCAACTTTTTAGTCCCCTATTTTTGTTTTTTTTTTTTTTTTAATTTTGATCCCCCAACTCAATTTGGTCAAATTGTTTCTGATATGGCAGGTTCTTTAATGACGTAGCAATGCCCATGTAGACAATAATATTCCATATCATTATTATTATTTCTTCAAATCAAATATTTTATTTTCAAAATATTAAAAAAATAAATAAATAATTAATAACAATTGAAAATAAAAAACATAATTGAGTTTAGTAGGAAATGAAACAAATTATCGTGTTCCCAAATCATGGAACCCTAAATTCTCTTCCGTGCAATCGTGTTCTACAAAGTAAAAGATAGGCAAGAAACGGGACATGAAAGTTAGCCTTCTGAGCCGATTTATAGCAACACTCTTTCTATTAACAAATAAAATTAGCATGCTGTGAATTTAGGTAATTAATTACTAAGACCAATTCAATCTAGAACTTGAAGACAATTTGAAAAAAAATTAATTGAACTTTATTGGGGAGATTTTAATGACACCTGATAAATGGGATGATGGCCATGGTTATTAGCCCCGGTTGCTCACAATAAAAAAGAAGAAAGAACAAGGAACTGACTAAGCATCATACATAGGATATGGGTAAAAGGAAAAAAGTTAATAGAAACTTGTTTCAAAATATAGCTTCTTCAATAGCTGCGAAGGAGAGAAGATGAATGAGTGATGGAGATGAACGAGTGATGAAGATGAATAGAGCAACTGCAAGGAAGACATATCGATTGTGAATATACTATGATGCGATTACAGATCGATTGCAATGAAGAGATTTTAGGGTTTCATGATTTGGGAACACGATAATTATTAATTTGTTTCCTTTCCTAAACCCAATTTTGTTTTTAGTTTTTCAATTGTTAGTAATTATTTAATTATTTCTTTTATTGTTTTAATATTTTTGAAACAAAATATTTGATTTAAAGAAGAAATAATAATGATATGGAATATTATTGTCCACATGAACACTGCCACGTCATTAATAAACCTTAAACATCAGCAAAAATTTGACCAAATTGAATTGGGGGATTAAAATTCCAAAAAAACAAAAATAGGGGACCAAAAAGTTGATTTTTAAAATAGGAGGATCAAAAGTTCAGATTTTTCAAAATAGGAGTACCAAAACTGAATTAAAGCTTAATTTCTATTCATATATATTTACAAAATTTTGAAAAGTTTCTTTTAGATATTTAAATTATCACAAAAACCAAAATAAACATCATCAAAATAAATGTACTTGCACAGTACATGACCATTGCAGACCCTATATAAACCGACAAGCAAAATATTTAGTGTTCCATCTTTTACCGTAGTGTGGGGTTTTTAGGTAAATGGTCCAAGAGAAAAATTGTACGAAAATATTAAAAAGTGTATTAAGATAGCTAGTTAAGAAATTTAAATAAAGTAAAAGTATTAAAATTTATATAGGCAACTTTTTAAAATAGTAAATATAATAATTTGTTTTCTTAACTAATCTGTTCCAATTTCCTTTATTCGAGTGAACTGCTTTAGCTTGAGCAAATTATTTTTTAACTCGTTAAGAAAGTTTGATTCGCTCCTACCTATCATTTGTCGCAGTACGATTCGTGAGATGTGTAATCATAAAAACCCACGGAGCGGTGACTGGATTGGTAATCTATTCTTCTTTGTTACCGGATATCATCTTCTCGACAATTAGATTCAGTGTTCATGGTCACTTAAGTACAAGAGGGTCGTCCTATGAGTGAATGCGCTTCAATCTAAGGTAAAAATTACTTGAGCTAAGAAAGTTGCAAGGCTCCAAACCATAGAGGATCAATTCCAATGAGCCTTTCAAACAAGTACTTTTTGTAATCGACTCTATAGCTTTTTCAATAAACGCATGAACCAAATTTATATGCTAACAACTATTTTAGGATAATTGCTATAAATTTAAATTTAAAATTTTATTTGTTTGTGTAAGTTGTGTAGTTAATATTTTAAAAAATTAAATCTTTTCAATCTGTAATTTTTTATTTATTTCTCTTTATAGTTTTTAACAAGTGCTTTCGCGATTTTTGTTAGCAATTTTTAATTTGTAAGATTTTATAAAGATATTATGTTGAAGTAATGTGTGTCCCAAGCTGGGACGAAGCTACGTCGAAGGTCCTGCAGGCAGGTGCCCCCACTTTCTTTTCAACCTTTATACTAGTATACATATATATGTTTCCATTCTAGCAGTATATATATATATATATATATATATATATATATATATATGGAAAATTCTAACATGGAGTGGTCCATGGTGGAGCATTAATGAAAAACCCTATAATAAATATGAATTTTATAAAATCAACCGTTGGATTGAAAGTTTATATCATATAGATCATCTATAGAAAATTTTAGAAAAATTGAAAATCATTTGATAAGTTATTGAGATCCATCAAGATTAACGGTTTATTAAATACTGTAAATCTTGATAAATCCCAATAAAATATCAAATGATTTTCAATTTTTTTAAAATTTTTTATGGATGCTCTATATGGGGTTTGGTTATGGTGCATATGGGCTTATGCACCGTGCATAAACTTCCTATTTGCACTCCGAAAATTCTTTTTTCTACCCCAACATTTATCTCTTTACCCCAACATAATTTGGAATATTCCCATTTTACCCTTACTTTACTTTTTTATATTTTATTATTTATTATTTTTCCATTTTATCATTTTTTTTCTACCCCTACATTTATCTTTTTACCCCAACATGTTTAGAAAATTGTACCCCCTGAAACACTATTCCGGTAAGGTATTTTTTTCCGGTATGTTAATTTTACAAGTGTTTTGATTTGCAAATAAAATATGAAATTGTTGTCGTTTATGATATTTTTTTCAACCTTTTCGGGATCTGTGCATGCACACCCATCAACGGCGGTAAGAAAATATTGTTTCGGTTTGTCATAATTTATAATAATACTTTGCGAAAGTAGTGTGTCGATTTTTCGCCATCGATGTATCGCCGTGGTGTCGCCTCCTCTGTGATTTTTTACAAACCAGAACAATTTACAAAGTGTTACGGTATAAAAAAATATATTTTGGGCACAAATAGAAAGTGTTGTGGTGTCGATAAAATATGTTTTCTAGGCACAAATACAAACCGGAACATTTTAAAAGTGTGCTCATATCAACAAAATATGTTTTAGGCATAAATACAAACCGTAACACTTTCTAAAATGTTCCGGTATCAATAAAACATGTTTTCTAGACACAAATACAAACCGGAACACTTTTAAAAGTGTTCCGGTATGTATAAAATATAGACAGAAATACAAACCGGAACACTTTGAAAACTGTTCCGGTATCAATAAAAGCATAAATACAAACCGGAACACTTTTAAAAGTGTTCCGGTAGGTATAAAATATAGACAGAAATACAAACCGGAACACTTTGAAAACTGTTCCGGTATCAATAAAAGCATAAATACAAACCGGAACACTTTTAAAAGTGTTCCGGTAGGTATAAAATATAGACAGAAATACAAACCGGAACACTTTGAAAACTGTTCCGGTATCAATAAGAGCACAAATACAAACCGGAACACTTTTAAAAGTGTTCCGGTAGGTATAAAATACAGACAGAAATACAAATCGGAACACTTTGAAAACTGTTCCGGTATCAATAAAAGCACAAATACAAACCGGAACACTTTTAAAAGTGTTCCGATATCAACCAAATATAGACAAAATTACAAACCAGAACACTTTTACAAGTGTTCCGGTATCATTAAAATATAGGGAAAAATACAAACCGGAACACTTTTAAAAGTGTTCCGGTATCAATAAAATATGTTTTCTAGCACAAATATAAACCGGAACACTTAAAGTGTTCCGGTTATCGATAAAAAAAATTATGGAACACTTTTTACCAATTTTAACACTTTTAAAAAAAATATTGTAAAAAATTATATTTTAAACAAAGGATAAAATGGGAATATTATGAAAAATGTAGGGGTAAAGAGATAAATGTTGGGGTAGAAAAAACAATTTTCTTGCACTCCTCTCATTTTGTTATACACTTCACTCAAAGTCCACCTTAAAATAATCACTCTTACAGTTGCTTAGTGCACCCCCCTAGTTACTTCGCGCCCCCCCATATACTACCCTATTACTTGCGCACCCCCCATTTGCTTAGCGCACCCCCCAGTTTTTTCTCATTTTCTCCCTAGATTTTCTTGTGAGCCCCCTAATTTTTTTTCCTCCCAAAATTTCTAGCGCGCCCCCCAATTTTTTTCCCTCCTCCAAACTTCTAGCGCACCCCCACCCTAATTTCTAACATGAGTGTGTGCCTAAATATATATGTGTTGGGTTTGTGCCTAAGGTAAAATTTCTCGTAAGAAATATGTCTCGAACTCCATGCATGATCTGGAAATGAAGCCACTACATATTGCTCTTCAACATCCATGGCCTCCTGAGTCCTGAGTACAAAACAAGTAACGAAGGTAACACATAATTAAGGTTAATTAGTACATTCATATGTGTGTTGAGTATTTAAAATAATGATTGGTTTGGTTTCACTCACCGGATTAAACGGTCACCAAGACGAGAAACACTTGTATATGCACAAACCTAAATCAAATTTATTTGGGCACACACTAATAAATTTAAAAATTTAAAACAAAAATAATATAGTCACATCAATCAACATCATTTTATTTCATTTCTATTTAATTTTATTTTGTTTTTGTGAGTGTGTCTAACATCTCACATTTATGTTTGTGTCTATCAAAGAATTTTCCCACCAAGACCCACAAACATCCGTCCTCGTTATGTTATAACGAGGTAAAGATTCCTGTGTATGAAATTCTTTTTGAAATATGGGCTATAAAATTTCTTCTCGTGGTCACACTTTGCTTTGTTCTAGTTGCATTCGAGGCTTTCACCAAGGCCTTCGAGCTAGTTTGTACCCATTCGAAAATCATTCCGATAGTCACTTTAGTCATTCATATTTTTTATTCATATATTTTTACAAAATTTTAAAAAGTTTCTTTTAGATATTTAAACTATCACAAAAACTAAAATAAACATCATCAAATAAATGTACTTGCACAGTACATGACCATTGCAGACCCTATATAAACCGACAAGCAAAATCTTTAGTGTTCTATCTTTTACCGTAGTGTGGGGTTTTTAGGTAAATGGTCCAAGGGAAAATTTGTACGAAAATATTAAAACAGTGTATTAAGGTAGCTAGTTAAGAAATTTATAAAGTAAAAGTGTTTTTTACCACAGGTTGATTCGTAAGAAGTGTAATAATCATAAAAACCCATGGAGCAATGACTGAATTGATAATTTACTTTTCTTTGTTACCGAATATCATCTCCTCGACAATTAGATTTAGTGTTCATCGTCACTTAAGTACAAGTACATGAGGGTCGTTTTATGAGTGAGTGTGCTTCAATCTAAGAGAAAAATTACTTGAGCTAAGAAAGTTGTAAGGCTCCAAACCATAGCGGATCAAATCCAAGAAGTCTTTCAAACTAGTACTTTTTGTAATCGATTCTATATCTTTAATAAATGCATGACCCAAATTTATATGCTAACAACTGTTTTAGGATAATTGCTATAAATTTAAATTTTAAATTTTATCTGTTTATGTAGGTTGTGTAGATAGGATCGTTTGGTCTAGTTTATATTTGAGCTTATGCAAACGGTTTATGCAATTTTTATGTATTATTATAAGTTTGTCAAGATAGTTTATGATAAAATAACTTATAAAAATTCAATTTTCACCAGTTTAAACTTATAAAATATCATAAAATCTAATTTATATCGCATAAGCTGTTTGCATAAACTCAAAAATAAGCTAGGCCAATCGATTCCTTAATATTTTAAAAATTAAATTTAATCTTTTCAATATGTAACTTTTTTTTTTTTTAATTTCTCTATAATTTTTTAACATGTGCTTTCGTGATGTTTGCTAGTAATTTTTAATTTGTAAGTTTTTATAAAGACATTATGTTGAAGTTAATGTGTATGCCAAGGACCATGTATGGTGCAAGGCGATTAAGGCCTATGTCTTAGTCCCATTTTATACTATTTATGTCCTATTTTATAAGAATTACTTTGACTAAATACACTATTTATATGTCTTACTTTGACTTCATTTTTCTAAAAATATATAAATATAAATATTATCATATAAAATTTTGTTTGATTTATTTCGATGAGTATTTTCAAAATATCAAATTTCTATATTTTTTACTAATACATAATTAAAGATATTCGTAATTAAAATTATGCATTGACATACGTACAAATACTCAAAGAGTTTTTATATTTTGAGACGGATATAGTATTAAGTATACTCTTTGAGAATTTTTAAGTGCACCGTTTTTTTAAAGAAAATTTTAGGTGGGATAACCAGCTAAACTTGCTTTATCATCATTTTCTAAAAAATTTCATGTTTATACGTGTTTTATTTAAAAGTTCTCATTTTTATAATCTCCGTTACTTAAATAGCGAACGTTATAAAAATGAGAAAATTTTTATGTTATAGAAGAGGGTGTTTTTTACTCAAATTTCATATTTTTTTAACATCTGCTATATACTTAAATAGCAGAAGAGTAAAATGAAAAATACATAAAGTATGCGAATAATCTATAGGATGACAAAAATAATTATTTTATTTTTATTTTATAAAGATATGTAATGGACAATAAAAACTACATATCATATCACATAATTTACTGCAGATATATTTAACCATTTACCCTCAAACCCTTCTCTCTCTTCGAAAGCGTACTCCAACTTCTCTCTAACCCCAAACCCTAGCCGCCGCCGCTGTTCTGTCCCACCCAATCCAAACAGAGCGGCGCGATGTAGATGGTGGTGGTGGTGGTGCGACGGGCATCCTGGCTCCGTACCACCTTGCTCGTTCCCGATCTGCTTCAGGGGTGACTGTTCTGGGTTTATCCTCTCCTCCTCCGTCGCTTCTGCTGTCGTTGCTCTCCATTGGTGTTGTGTTCATTTGGTTTCGTGTTTTTCTGGGGTTTTGCCCTCTGTTTTGGTTGTGTTTTGGTGTTGGTGTTTTGCTCTCCGTGGCTCTCTGCTGGTTTTATGCGGTGCTGGTGATTCGCGTTCAGTATTGGGGCTCAGGTGGTGATAGGTGTGGTAAAGGGTGGTGGTGATAGGTGTGGCGGCTTGCTTCATCTCGCCGCTGCAGAGTTCGCTGTGTTCGTTCTCGTTACCCGCTGTGTTCGTGTTGGCTTGGGTGTTTCGTTTTTCTCTGATTTGGAGTTCTTTGGTTCTGTCAAGGTGGTGGGTATTGTTCTCTGCCTAGGTGGTGTTTTGGTGAAGCTGCGTTCTCAGTGGTGGCGATGGTTAGACGTTCTCCAAGAACTTTGGTGGCGGTGGTGGTGGCGCGTGGTGGCTGTCAGTGATGGTGGTGGTGGTGCGGAGATTGGGAGTTGGGTGTTTTGCGTCTTGGCAAAGTGGTGTTGTGTTTCTCTGTTGTGTGGTTTATGCTTTGGTGACGGATTCTCTGTCAAGGGTTTGGCGTTGTTTCGCCTCCTCCGTCGTGCTTCTCTCATTGTCTGCATCCGGCTGCTGGTAAGGTCCTGTCATGGTGCAGTTTGGTGTTTGTTCCTCGCCGGAGTTGCTTTTTGTCTCCGGTGGGGGGCTTCTGCTATTGGTGGTTTTGGTTCTCCGGCGGTGGTTTCTCTGTTATTGGTGCCCTCCCTCTGCTATGGGGAGTGGTGGATGGGGTTATGGTGTTTGGGTGGTCGTTCTTCCTAGGTGGGTGTAATCAGTAGTTTGAGAGAAATGGAATGCTGAAGTTTTAGTTTTGGTGTTGATGCGGTTTAAGGATTTTGCAGGGGTAAGGTTTAGGTTGCTTCAGACTGCCATTTCTTGTACTGCTGCTTCACCTGATCTACGGCCAAGGATGTCACACGTTGTTAAGGTGATTGAGGACTTGTGTGGGGTCGAGGTGGTTTGGATCCGGTTTAGGAGATTTTGTTGTGGTGTTTGGTGGAGGCGGTAGCGAAGCAGTTGGGGTGGCTCGGTGTTACGTTGGTGATGGTGGTGGAGGTGAGGTGGTGCTGCCGTTTGGTGTGGAATGGTGGGGTCTCGTGCAAACTTGGTGTGGCCGGAGGCGATGTGGAATGGTGTGGAATGTTGGTGTTGTCTTAGGGGCTGCCATTGGGATTGTTATTGGCGTGATGGAATTTGAGTTGGATGGGCGGGATTGTCGGTATTTGGTGTAAGGGCCCGGTATGGGTGTTGATGTATGTAGGTGTTGTTTTAGCTTTTTCCTTTCTTGTAATGTGCTCGTTTGTGTTTGTTTTGCGCACTGAGTTCGTCTTGAACTCAGTTGCGTTATTAATAAAATTTAGCCGTTCAAAAAAAAAAATATCACATAATTTACTATTCATCAAATAAGTGGTTGCCATAATTTCAAAAGAGATGAATACTGCAAAACATCCACCCAAAAGTAGATTTTTTGATGGAAGAAGAATTTATATATTAAACAATTTTGAAGTTATGTTAGTATAGTACTATGGCCCGGTCTAGGGTGAGTGACATTAACAGGTCTCTCACCGTGAGAGACCAGCTTTTTGTTTTTTTTTTTACAACTTGTTTTTGCTTTTTGTTTTTTTTTTTACAACTTGTTTTTGGATCTTAGATTAAAAAGTGGTATATGATATTAAGATGCACTATTAGTATTGTATTATTTTTCATTTATTTTATTTTCTTTTATTCTTATAAAATATAGACCTTTTAAGTTTAGTCCTTACTTAATTTTAATAGTATTTTTAGTCGTACAAATTTTTTCTTAATACGTTGTTTAAATCCTGTTAAAATAAAATTTATTTAATTAATCTTAAACTCTTAAATTTTTTTAATGATTTTTTACACACGTGTTTATCACTTTATAAAATGCTCATTAACTAAAACTTATAATTTTTTAATGTGAGATGAGTTAAATATCAATTTTACGCATGCATATTATGCATCATACCGTACGCGAGTACAATTTTTTTTACTTTATTTTTTATGGTTTAGATTAAACGGAGTACATCATATTATAGTGCACTGTCAGTATTAAATATCGGTTATAAACGTCTATGAGATTCTTATACGAGATCACTTTTATCCCCTTAAATATCAATTATAAACGTCTATGAGATTCTTAGACGACTGAATAACTATTCTCGTACTTACATATCTCGCACATTAATATCTCTCACTCAAATATCGGTTATAAACGTCTATGAGATTTTTATACGACTTGATCACTCTTATCATATTTAAATGTCAATTATATATATATCTATGAGATTCTTATACGACTGAATCACTATTCAACGAACTAGCATATCTCGCATATTAGTATCTCCCACATTAATATTTCTCACTTAAATATCGGTTATAAACATCTATGAAATTCTTACACAACTCGATCACTCTTATCTCACATAAGTATCAATTATAAACGTCTATGAAATTCTTAAACAACTGAATCACTATTCTTAAACTTACGTATCTCGCACATTAATATATTCCACTTAAATATAGATTATAAACGTCAATGAGATTCTTAGACGACTGAATCATTATTTCGCACTTAAATATCTCCCACATTAATATCTCCTACTTAAATATCGATTATCAACGTTTATGAGATTCTTACATAACTCGATCACTCTTATCCCACTTAAATATCAATTATAAACGTCTATGGCTTTCTTAGATGACTGAATCACTATTTTCAAACTTACGTATCTCGCACATTAATATATATATATATATATATATATATATATATATCACTTAGGAAATTAATTCCGTCCCAAAATTATTTTATTGGGACGAAATTCGCGATAGATTTCTGTGACACATGATATTAATTAATAAACAAAAATATTTTATAATGTTTAGTTATTATTGTGTATACTTTATTTCTTTCTTTTTTTTTTTCACAAAATCCAAAAATATGTCAATTTGATTCTTATCATTGAAAAAAGTCCCAAAATAATATGTTAAGTATTTGATTTTTTTCCCTTTATCATTTTTACTATTACTATTATTATCATATATATAATTTCTCTCATTTATTATTTACTTCCTTTATCATTATTATCATTTATTACTATTATTATTATTATTATTATTATTATTATTATTATTTTTCTGATTTCTTTATATTTATTTTCTTTTATATTATTAATATTATTAGTTTTATTTTTTAAATTAATTTAAAAATAAAAAAACTGAGAAATGAAATAATAAAACTAATTAATTTTTCACAAAAACACAACTCTCTTCTTTCCCAATCCTCTCTCGGTCTCTCTCTTCTCTCTCTTACAATCCCGTCGCCGGAGAAGGACAAGACGGCGGCGCCACCGTCTTCTCCGGCGTGCCCACCGGGAAAAATCAACAAAATCGAAAGTTTTTGCGGCAAACCCCTTCTATTTTACATGCTCTTTTCAAATCAGGACTCTAAATTTCAAAAAGACTCATGAATCGACGGAAAAATTGTGTCGGAATCTCCTTTTCTCTCTCGCCTCAGTTTCAATCTCTGGGTTGTTTGTTTTGGTGTTCCTTTCTCAAACTGCAGTGTATTATTTGTATTATAAATCTACATTTTTACTGTTAAATTTATAAGGCCTTGAGGAGCTTGATGCTGCTAGTTTGCGAGAACATGAGGAGTTTACAAAAGTGAAAATATAGCTACTATTGAACTTGGAAGATATGAGATAGAGACATGGTACTTCTCCCCATTCCCATCAAAATACAATGACTATTTGAAGCTGTTCTTTTGTGAGTTTTGCCTCGATTTCATGAAGCACAAAGAGCAGCTTCAGAGGCATATGGTGAGTGGTGCTTGAAATAATCCGTTTTCCCCTTAACCAAGAAGATAGAATTGATTTTTTTTTTTTTTTTGAGAAGATAGAATTGTTATTTGGTAAATATATTCACTTTGTTTTCATTTGTCTTCATTTATTTTCTGGATTATTTACTTATTTAAGGAAGATCTATTTTAATTTGGTACTTTAAGTTCACCTGAATTTTTTTAAATTTACAATGATGAATTTTTACGGCGAAAGTTGAAATAATGCGATAACAGTTCCAATTCGAAAGAATGAAATCTGTATCTAATTGTAGAAAAATTAGAATTTAATTTTAAAATACAATAACAATGCTTTTAAAATTAATATAAAAAATTACTAATGTTCAAAAACGCTATTTTAAACTTACACTCGCAACCAATGACAAAGTGTATATGTGAGTTTAAAATATGGTACCGGTTATGCGAAAGCATATGGCACCTTTAAATTAAATTTCTACTAAAAAATAACTCTTGAGTAAAAATTGATTATTTTTCAAACATAATTTTGAAATTATAAGACGTACAAGCAGTCTATAATTCAGAGTTCGATCAGCAAAATTCTGATTTACATTTGTTTGTTAGTTAAATTACGTGATATTGAATGATCAGATTGATAAAATTCAAAATCTCCAGTTGAAATCAGTAATTTTAGTTAAATTCATGACCCTTTCGTTAAAACAAGGTTTTCGGTGACACTTTTATTACAATTTGTCGATACTTAACATATATTTTGGGACTTTTTTCAATGATAAAAATCAAATTGACATATTTTTGGATTTTGTGGAAATAAATAAATAAATTATACACAATAATAACTAAACATTATAAAATATTTTTGTTTATTAATTAATATCATGTGTGACAGAAATCTATCGCGAATTTCGTCCCAATTAAATAATTTTGGTACGGAATTAATTTTCTAAGTGGGATATACATATATATATATATATATATATATATATATATATATATATATATATATATATATATATATACATATATATATGTGCGAGATACGTATGTTTGAAATAGTGATTCAGTCGTCTAAAAATTTCATAGACGTTTATAATTGATATTTAAGTGGGATAAGAGTGATCGAGTTGCGTAAGAATCTCATAGACGTTTATAACCGATATTTAAGTATGAGATATTAATGTGGGAGATATTTAACTGCGTATTGATTCAGTCGTCTAAGAATCTCATAAACGTTTATAATCTATATTTAAGTGAAATATATTAATGTGCGAGATACGTAAGTTTGAGAATAGTGATTCAGTCGTTTAAGAATCTCATAGACGTTTACAATTGATACTTAAGTGAGATAAGAGTGATCGAGTTGTGTAAGAATCTCATTGACGTTTATAACCGATATTTAAGTGAGAAATATTAATGTGGGAGATACTAATATGCGAGATATGCAAGTTCGTTGAATAGTGATTCAGTCGTATAAGAATCTCATAGATATATATATCATTGATATTTAAATATGATAAGAGTGATCGAGTCGTATAAAAATCTCATAGACGTTTATAACCGATATTTAAGTGGAAGATACTAATGTGCGAGATATATAAGTTCGAGAATAGTTATTCAGTCGTCTAAGAATCTCATGGACGTTTATAATTGATATTTATGTGGGATAAAAGTGATCTCGTATAAGAATCTCATAGACGTTTATAACCGATATTTAATTCTGACAGTGCAATATAATATGATGTACTCCGTTTAATCTAAACCATAAAACATAAAGTAAAAAAAATGGTACTCGCGTACGGTATGATGCATAATATGCATGCGTAAAATTGATATTTAACTTATCTCACATTAAAAAATTATAAATTTTGGTTAATGAGCATTTTATAAAATGATAAACACGTGTGTAAAAAATCATTAAAAAAATTTAAGAGTTTAAAATTAATTAAATACATTTTATTTTAACAGGGTTTAAACAACGTATTAAGAAAAATTTTGTACGACTAAAAAATTAAGAGGTTTATATTTTATAGGAATAAAAGAAAATGAAAGAAATGAAAAATAATACAATGCTGATAGTGCATCATAATATCATGTACCACTTTTTAATCTAAGGTTGAAAAACAACTTGTAAAAAAAACGAAAACAAAAAGCTAGTCTCTCATCTTAGACCAGGCCTAGTAGTATATAACATAATTTAGGAATTATAGTAGTTGATCTTTTTTTTATGGGTGAATTTTATGGGCTTTGATGAAATACATTATCCATTTCAAGCTGACAAGCTCTATTTCTAGCGTCTTCAAGACACTTTTTAGGGTATCTAAAATAAAATAAAGTAACTGTGTGTCAAAAAAAAAAAAAAAAGTAACTCTATCATTAGATTAGTAGTAACTCTATCATAACCTTATAACACAAAAATCAAAATTCTTATTATTTTTTGTTTTTATAACAAAAGGGTTAAATTAAAGAATCAAAATTCTTATTAGGCTAAAATGCACTTTTAATCATCCTATTTTCAAATTTATGAAGTTTTGGTCCCCTATTTTAAAACTCAACATTTTTTTTAGTCCCTCTCTCATTTTAATGATGTGGAACTGTAGATGATGACATGACATTATTTAAAATTACATTTATTATTTAAAATTTCAATTCTCTTATTTTAAATTAAAACAAAAAAGAAACATAAAAAAACTGATTTAATTGAAATTGAAATGAAATTAAAAACAAAGTTGAAAAACCCACATTAAAATAAGATCCACGTTTTTCTTTATTCCCAAATTACATGAACCCTAAATTATACAATGAAGTGAAACCCACCTAACCCAAATTATGAATCGATGATCAAATCAAAGTGAAACCGTTCGTTCGAAGCCAATTGTTGTTTCTTCGTTCACTTTCAGTCGTCCGTCGTCGTTCGTTCTGTTCGTTAGTTCGTTCTGTTCGTTACATTTGTTCCTTCTTTTCTGTTCGTTAGTTCCCAACCTGTTTCGTGTGTTTGTGTTCCTATGTTATGTTTTATTTTGTTAAATTTAGCGGCTGTTATTGTCTAGGTGTTGTCTTGGGTTATTTGAATTTTTTCTGTTTTGCTGTAGGTAGGAAGGGGTTTGGGCGCTGCTGCAGTTGTTGTTGTTGCAGGAGTGGAGATTTTGTTTTGGAATTGGGTCTTGGTTTTGCTTGTGTTTTAGGTCTCCTCTTTTGGAGCTTGTTTGTTTCTCTTTTCTTGGCCTCTCCTGTCGCTGCTTGTGAAGGAGTAGTGTGTTTAATAATATTTGCCTTCTAAAAAAAAAAAAAAACTTCAATTAGCAGCTAGCGTAGAAAAAAGATCTAAGAAATTAGAAAATGCATTGTAGATTGGTAGAAAACATATATAAATAGATGCAGTTCATACTAACAGATTAAGAATAAACAACAAATTTCAATTATTTTATTTTTAAATTAAATGAAATACTATTTATTTTTTATATTTAAAATTATAAAGAAATAAAAGAATGACATGGGAAAAAAAATATTCATATTCATCATTGCCATGTCATCATCTACAGTGCCACGTCGTTAAAATGAGAGCGTGATTAAAAAAAATATTGACTTTTAAAATAGGGGGACCAAAACTTCGTAAATTTAAAAATAGGGGGATCAAAAGTGCATTTTAGCCTTCTTATTATTATTAAAATAAAACTTTCATCCTTGTCAAAAAAAAAAAAAAAACTTGAATCCATAACATATTATATTTAGAATGACCGCATAATAAAAGGATAAAACCATAATAACGAATTATAATAATAAATTCACGATCAAATTTCACACGAATTAAAGTCGTAAAATGCCATAAAACTAAATAATATAAGACTCAACATCCGCAATAAAGTTTAAAAAGAGTAAATAAGAAATATGTCTCGAACTCCATGCACGATCTCGAAATGAAGCCACTACATATTGCTCTTCAACATCCTCCTGAGTACAAAACAATTAACGAAGGAAACACATAATTAAGGTTAATTAGTACATTCATATGTGTGTTGAGTATTTATAAGCACATGACTTAGCATTCACAATAATCATATATATAAATGTGTCAAAAAAAAATCATATATATAAAATCACATTCAGATATGCACAAAAGCTAGGTCCTTTCTCAACATTTTAGAATAAGTAAAATCATTTTTCCTCTAAAGCTAGACCACTAATCACATTAATAGCATTGCATAAACATGTATCAAATTATAATTAGTTATTATACTAAAAAATCCTTATAATTATAACTTGATCTCAATAATGTTAATATTATATCCTAGCTAGAGCACATTCATCCTCATGTGTAAAATGGTTTTACATTCTCAATGTATACAAATTAAATTATTGATTATAAAAAACACTATTTCAATCGCTATAGAAATTACCAACTCTTCTAAATTTAATTTCTCATCAATTCAAAATATCATAATCTTATGAGTGTGTCTAATACTCTGGGGACCTCTTAAATATGGTTCAAAGTTGGATAATTGTCATTTTTAGGAGATAAAATCAAAATTTACTATATTTTTAGAAACGAAAAACTTATTTAACTCAATATTAAAATATAGAGAACAAAAATAATATTTTATTAAAATTTACTAAAAATAGTAAGGACTGCCTTTAAATCGAGTTCATGAGCCTAATCCTATTAATCACTAAATTAATAAACCATTCATGCATAATTTTTGTCAAATACTCTATCCATAAATTATAACACTCAATTTTGAACAAAACTCTTAAGACTCCTCCTCACACAACATTTCACAAACACATGGTGGGTTATTTTGAGTAACATATAACTCATTTCACAAGGCTAGCCCCAATTCACAGATCACACAAATTGAGTGAAATACACATGATTCCAACCAAAGTAAAAGGATCTAATAAACTCAATAGTTATAATACCTAAGTAGTCTTTTTGTCTCAAAATATAAGAAAAAATTGATCAAACAAAGTTGATTTATTTAGTCTAAATTTTTAACCAAATACATCAATTTTTTTTTACCAATTTTCTGTTATATTTTAGGACGGAGGGACTACTTACGAACAAAATTGCATGTAGTCAAAAATTTGTCGAGTCCAAGTAGGCAGCATATATTTGGTTATAGAACTGTCCGCAATCAAACTCTCTCTCTTTGCAAGCCGGCCCTAATTTTCTTTTTTCTTAAAGCCTTCTTCTTCTTCTTGCACCGGTGAGTCACCCCCTTTGCATCTTTTTTTCTTTCTTTCTCGTCTTTAATCCAAATAAGTGATTTTCACATAGATTAAGTCTTTTAGATTTTGCTTTTGTTGTGATTTCGTCGTCTTAGTGTGACGTTGTGTTGTTCGTTGTCATTGGTACAACATTTGATTTTTCGTCTTGTTGCGGTGTTCGTTTAGTTCATATTGAAAGATCAACTTCAATCAATTGCAGATTCAATCAATAATTTGGACATCATCGTTGCAGATCCGGAAGCATGGACATTCCGGTGACTTTAATATTATCATATTATTTGTAGGCATTTTGCCGTTGTATGCTATTAACTTGGATGTTGCGAATTTGTTCGCAAATTCATCCTTCTTGTTTTTAGCGATATTGAATTTGTATTTGCATCTGATGTACTCTTTGAATTATCGGAATGAATTAATATCGTTGTTTTGTTTTTGTCAAAAAAAATATATGTTGGTTATATTGGATCAATATTAGATGGTCTAACGTTTAAGCTTGGCATTTTTGTTTTATTAAAAACAAAATTTGTATTAAAATTTAAATCTTATGATGTCAAGCCAACAATTACAGATGTGTTGACTGTATGAATACGTCAAAATTCAAACTATAGGGAATCTAATTTCTCCAAACAGAGTCCAACAATAATAAAGGATCTTACCACAGGTAGAAGTAGATTGACAAACGACTACAAAAAGAAAAATCTCTTAGAGTTCCATCAATGTATAGGAGGGGAAAAAAGTTATTTTCCTTTTTTATTTGAACAAAAACAAAAATGTTACATCGTAAAAAAAAAACAAAAATATCGTTTACAAAATTTGAGAATGTATGTATAGTATATTTAAGTATAATAATCCAATTCGTCAAATTATACATCTAAATGGAAACGAGATAGGTATTTTCATTCATAAAGAGTCAATATTTTCTCAAGCAAGCACAATTAATAAAAATTACCATTAATAAAAATATAAATCGAGTCAAAAAGATAAAAAAAAAAAAAAAAAACTATGCTCAATAAGCTCAGAATGCATAGAATTTTTAAATTACCTCATCAAGAAGGATGGAGATCCAATCCTAGATTCAGTGTGGCCAAATTTTGTTACATATAGCTTCCCAAGCTTTCCAAATGAAAGAAAAACAATATTCATTTTGAACGATCTCTATTGGTTCAGAAGGCGACTCAATTATATTCATTGTATCAATTGGCCCCTCATTTCGACGTTCAACATGATTCTGAAGATCTTCATTTCTTTTGCGTAATGCTTTAATTCGTCTTCTTGTAGAAATAATTAATTCCCTGTCTTCATAGATCGTTTCAAGCTTACGAAACGGCCGAGGTTTGCGGTTAGCTGGCATTTGATAGAATATGAGTTAGAATTTAGATGATTTGGAGAATTATTTAGCTCAAATCTAGGAAAACAAAGATATAAATTTGGTGACCAAATAAATATGGAGTTGAAAGATTATCTATGTAAGGGTTAGTTTGATGGAGTTTGGAGAGAAACGAGAAAAAAAAAGACGAATTTGAGCTTTGAATATCAAGAATTTTTCTAGTAATATTTAATTTTATACGTTAACACTTTTGACCAAAATAATTTTTAAATCACGTCAAATGTTTAATTATTAAATTTATTCTAATTTTTTTAAAAATTATTAAATTCCTCCTGGATAACTAATGCAACACCCTAAAAGTTTGGTCCATGTGCATTATATATGAATATATAGTTTTATGTGTATTTGTTTTAAAAAAAAATTCACCACAAGTTGAATCTGGTCCGAAAGTTAGTTCTGGCATCAAGTGGCTTCAGTCCCATCCCGATCGCAGTTGCGGGGGATCGAACCGTGGTCCTCCCTACCAAGTTCAGCGTCAATCACCACTGAACCAACTAACGATTTTTTTATGTGTATTTTATTTTAATAATTTTATTTTGTTGTGTTTTTTAATAAATTAATTTATAAAATCAATGGGATGAGAAATATTAACTTAGAAGGAATTCAAATGATTATTAGTTTGAATGCTTCTATCCTCTATAGTATCATTTACAGGAATTAAGCAGCATTCTTCAACTTTATTGGATTCAGAAATTTCAAATCCATTAATGAATAGTTCTTCTAACAAAATAATCACATGCTCTTTGTTAGTAAGTCTATGAACACAACATACTATCCAAACAAGCAAATTATTCAAACCAAAGTGTTGATATAGACCTACTTATTCTTGGATATTTATTCATCAAACTTCTCATGAATTTGGATCCGCAAAAACATTCCTTTTATACCTTAATTAATCCGCAGAACAATACTCAGATATTCCTACGGATTATTTTTTTTGAAATTTTTTGCAGGAAAACAACATATTTCAAGTAGTGCCATAGGCTGCTGATTAGTGGAAATGATAATTATATTAGACTTTCCTCTTCAAAATGGGATTAATATATGATCTAGCAAACTCAATCAATACCAAATTTCTCGAAGGTTGATGAATTGTTTGATTTGGAAGAAAAAAAAGTGTACGGATATTATAAGAAATACTTGTTTTATCTTTTTGAATTAAATCAGATTCTTAGTTTTCCAATTCCAAACGATGGCACTTAATTACATTTTTTTTTTCTTTTTCAAATTATAAGAGTTACATTTGTAATCTGTTTGTCAAAAAAAAAAAAAAACATTTGTAATGTAAAATTTGGTGACCACAAGATATAAGAGGTGTTGTGAATCCGATGAACCTTACCAATAAATACTTTAATTAGTGTGAGGCAAAACAAATAAAGCAACCAGCAATAACAATGGACCAAACAATAATAATCAACCAAAAGTTAAACTATCAAAAACATTAAAGAACACAAGTGAAATTTGTTAACCCAGTTTGGTGTTAACGAACCTAATTTGGGGGAGAGAGCTTTCCTTTTCTTATCAAACTTCTTCCTTCTTTGATTACAATGAAATTTACACAAGAGTTACAAGAAATTAGTTTTTTCCTAATTTCTACCATTTTCCCAGATCTCTTCCCAAGACCAAAAGATTTCAATGATAAGTATTTACAAGGTGTTAGAATCACTTCCCAAAAACTTCCTCTATGAACCCTAACTTTGATTGGATGCACAAACCCTAAAACCCCTTTTCTGTTCTCTCTCTCACTGCTGCAAAATCATATATATATATATATATATATATATATATATATATATAAACTCGCGCACGTCGCTCAGGAATGGCGCATGGCGCCCCGATCTGAAGGCCAAACCTGTTCTTGCTTCATGAGTTTCAAGGCATAAATCAACAATCTCCACCTTGCCTTTAAATTCATGGTGATGCCAACTTCTCATCAACCATCATGCTCTCTTCATCTTGCTTACACCACACCCTCTTCGAACCCCGGAGTGTACCGCTCCGTACTCTCAAAAAATCGCTTGCCTTTCAACTTAACCTTAGAATTTTAAGTAAATTACACAAGCCACAACGTCAAACTCTCTTTGTATCCAACTACCTCCAATAGTCCTACAAGTTACCAAGTCTAATTGTTACCAATTTCCAATTGCCTCCCTGAAGATCTTCTAAGTTTTGCACTTCTTCAATTGGAAGAGAATATTGTCTATTAGAGTTCAATTGGAAAGATTATTGTAGATTTGAGATGTAAGGTTCATCGCAAATCACAATTGCAAAGATCACACGCACATGGTGATGGTTTGTTCGTGAATTAATTTTAATAAAAGGATTTTTTTTTTGACAAAAACAAATTTGAAAAGAATATTTGTTTGTTTTTTTTTTTTTTTTACATAAACAAATTTGAAAATGATATAATAACCAATTTAAACCAAATCCAAAAATTTAATTTGGATGGATAACCAACCAGATGAAAATGGTTTCGTTAATAACCATATACAAAAATCCGAATTGTTTAAAATGAATTTGAATCCGGTTGTGGGTTTGGACCTTCTAACCGGATATTTTGCACACCCATATAACTACATATCAGAAACGTGCACTATAAAGCTGAAAAATCAAAATTCTGCCAAGTTTGGATTTTATCTTCTAAAATAATTTCGGAATGCACGTTCCAAAATTTATGTTTACAAATAACACTTGAAAACTCAAAAAATAAACCGATTAAGGTGTACATTAGTTGTTGGATGACACCAAATAAGTGTAGAAACCCTCTATGAGTGAATAAACATTGATTTCAAGGCTTCAAAACATGAAGAAAAAAAAAATCAACTTGTATAATATAACCATTAATCGAAAATAATACATATTAATGTATTTTAGAATATAAGTTCCAAAACCTATATTCAAAGTAATTTCGTCAACACGGAGGCCGGGACAACAAATAAAACATCTTAAAAATAGCGATATAATTCGCTACTCGACTCAATAATTTTTTCGATGGCTTATTTTCAAAAACGAATTTTTCTAAATTCAAAAACAACATTATTTAATAGCTTGTGCATAAATAGATGAAAACTCTCAATTTTATGTTTTCCCTCTCTCTTCGGTGTCTTTTCGATTCTAACCTCACTTAAGTGGAGGGAAAAAGATCCAAGTTTATGATAAAATTGAAAAAGAGGTTGATGTTTATGATAAAGAAAATTCATTTGAAAATGTGAAAGACTATAGTAATTATTTCCTTGTTGCACCAAGCCCCCCAGACTAGTAAGCATTTTGTATTGTGTTGCTCTTTGCTTTGTTTTGATGTTGCTTTTGTTGTGCCGCATTGTACAATGCTTGTTTTCTGTTTGATAAAATGCTTCAACCAAACTTTATCTAAAGGACACTGATTATAAATGAAATGAAGCATGATATGTTTTAAGGTGACTTCTTTCCAAAAGAAAGAATAAGGAAATCATGTCTATTATATTTTGCCTCTATAGAATGTAAGCTGTTTGAAGACCTGAGCTATGTGGTAGAGTATTTAAGTGTAATGGTTCTTCTCCTTCATAGCTAACTTTTAATGGTGAGCTCTCCAAGTTCTTAGATACTCTTATTGAGTACAATAGATACCCTTAGAGTCATGGTGTGTCTATTAGTGCACAGTCGTCATGAACTCCTCAAAGAAGGAGGTCAGGTCGCCGCGCAAGTGAGGAGCTTTTTAGTATGCCTACTTTTAGTGGAAGTTTGGGGTAATTTGTAAGGCAGGGAGTCTTTATTCTGTTGTACCCTGGGCATCTAAGGCACAAGCCTAGGATTACCTTTTGAGCCAGTTAGTCTCCTCACATTGGTTTCATTACTCGAAGTTACTGTGTATTGTTATCGGAAATCCTTTATCTTTGTACATGTCTGTCTCTTCCCATCATCTATTGTCATTTGCTGCAAAAAATGTTTTGCATGTTGGTCCCTAGTACTTCTATTTTTCTATCCTCAAATGTGTGAACACAGACTCTCCAACTTTTAGGCTTTTTCCATTGTCTGTCTATCCACAAGCAATGATGCTTAAGGTCTTTCAATAGAGTCTTATTGTTTATGCTCTACCTTTCTTGTGGAAATTATATATAATTGGATAAACTTTTAAAGACTTGATCACTATAAATATTTCCTGCAAACTTAAATCGTCGCACATTAATGACATTCTAAAATTTAACAATTCACGGTATTCACCTAGTAATTGAATATTCATAATCCGGGGTCAGTCTTAATAACACATTACTCGTCTTGAGAGTTGAGACTCAACAATTTTGTAGTAAATTTAAGTCAAAACAAAATTACAAGTATATATATTTTAAATGACATGATATCTTACATTAACTTACAATAACAATAAAATAGCATTCCACACAATAGAAGTTAAATAGTTTACAAATTAATAAAACAAGAAAGAACATGTAGAACTCAATCATGTTTAAGAGGTATTATTCTCTAAGCTATTTGTGTGTTTCTGTTTGATAATATGAACCTAACCCATTGTAGACAAATATGACATTGCAAGTTCTTTGGTGACCTGCTCCATGGTAGGGCGAGATTGTGAACTTTCAGTCAAGCAGACAATAGCTATCCTTGCAATCGATACTAACTCGTTAACAAAAGGATTCAAAGGACGAGGGAGACGTTTATCCAACTTATCTGTCAACGACGTATCATCAAGTATGTTGCCATTAATTTTCCACAAAGGTGATAGCAAGGAATGATAGATAAAACCTCCGGGGTGTTTTCCAAAAAGTATTTCCAATGCTAACACACCAAAACTATACACATCACATTTCTCATTCACTTTCATTGTGTATGCATATTCTGTACCAAATCAAAAAGATGAATCATGTGCAAAATAGATTTCAAAAACAAACATAACATATAGATAATTATAAAGCAGTAATATAATATCTAACCTGGAGCAGCATATCCAAAGGTTCCTGCATACGAGGACCAGTTGGTTGAGTTAGGATTAATAAGCTTAGCGATTCCGAAGTCAGAGACATGAGCCACATATTCTAAATTTAGAAGTATATTCTTGCTTGATATATCTCGATGAACAATTGGAGGCGAGCAATGATGATGCATATAACATAAAGCATTAGCTATATCTTTAATGACATTCACTCTTTTATTCCAGTCAAATGCAATTGCTTGATCATCATCTTTTAAAATGTTATCTAGACTCCCTTTTCCCATGAATTCGTAGACCAAAAACGAAGCTCGAGAATGCAAACAAAATCCATGTAACTTAACAATGTTACGGTGTCTAATTTCTGTCAGAGCTTGGATCTCACTTGTGAAAGATTTTAGGTTGGAATTTTCTTCATCTACTACTGAATGGAGTTTTTTCACAGCAACTACTTGACCTGTCTCTAATTCCGCTTTGTAAACACTTCCATGTCCTCCAACTCCGATGAGATGTTTATCATCGAAATCTTCTGTGGCTTCAATAATATTCTCATACGCTATTTTTCCATCAAAACTCCATATGGTAAATAGGTTTTGAGTATGAATAACGTTCCCTCGAGCTAGATATTCTCTTGTGGTTGAAGTTTTGCAGAGATGATTAGAGAATTTGAAACAAACTAGTAATACTAGTATTAGAGTTCCAATTGCAAGAGGTAAAATTATCAATAAGACTTTATTGATCTTATGATTATGAGATCTAGTACTGCTTGATGCTGGACAAAGCTCCAAGCCAGTGACATTACCACACAATCTTTTGTTATTTCTCAAAACTTCAATGGTAGCTTTTTGGAAAGCTGGAATGTTTGGAATCGGACCCTCAAATTGGTTAAATGATATGTCAACAGATAACAAGCTGAGCATCTGATCAAAGTTCCAGGGAATAAATCCGAAAAGGTTATTATGTGATATATTCAATGACTCTAAATATATCAGTTTTGACAGTGTTAATGGTATTGTTCCGTCGAAAAAATTCCCACTGAGATCAAGGCTTTGAATGACTTTAAATTGGCCAAAGTCAACAGGAATATTTCCTATAAATTTGTTATGGCTCAAATTCATGTTCAATAATCTAGGAAAATATCCAAGTTCTTTTGTGACATAGCCGCTTAGATCATTTTCTGCAAGATTTAAGGTGTCAAGTTCCTTTAGTGATGTTATTTCTAAAGGAACGTTTCCTGAAAGACGGTTGTTGCTTATCAAAAGTTTCGACAATGAACTCAAGTTGCCTAACTTCTTCGGAATTTTTCCTGTGAGGTAGTTTGAAGATAAGTCAAGTGAATATAAGTTGGTTGCCTCACCTAGTTCTGGCGGTATACCACCTGATATATTATTATTGGAGATGTTAAGGATCGCCAGGTTTCGACATTTTCCCCAGTGGGGTGAAATGTGGCCATAAAACTTATTTCCACTTAACTGCATGTAATACAAATTTGGATACACACCAAAGTAATTTGTTATATTTCCAGAAAGTTGGTTTAGTTCAACCCTAATTCTTACAATACTAGAGCAATTCTTCAAACTCATTGGAATAGGACCAGTGAAGTTGTTTTTCAAAACAGCAAAGTATTTCAACTTTCCACCAATGCAAATGTTTTGTGGGAGTTGACCAATGAAATTGTTATCAAATATAAAGAAATATGCCAAATTGAAAAGCATGTTGATTTCTGTAGGAAGTGGCCCACTGAGATGGTTTGTAAATATGGTAAGGTTTTGTAACTTGCTCAAGTTTCCAATTGTTGGTGGAATTTTACCAGATAAAGAGTTATTGGACAAATTAATTTCAACCAAGTTTCTCATCATTCCAATTTCATGAGGAATGAAACCAGAAAGACTATTGTCATTAAGCCTTAACTGTTTCATGTTGATCAATTCACCAATTTCCACAGGAATAGAGCCAGATAAGTTGTTCATAGTAAGATATAGAAATTTTAGGTTCAATAACTTACCAATTTCCTTAGGAATGTAGCCATAAATTTGGTTATTTGCTAAATTGAGATACAACAAGTTAGTCAACTTTCCTATAGAAAATGGGATATGTCCTGTGACTTTGCAAAGTGAAAGAGAAAGGTATGTCAAATTTTCCAACTTCCACAAGTCTTCTAGGATAGGACCAATGATGGAAATATCACTATTGCTGAGATCTAGAGTCTCTAGATTATGCAAGTTTACAATATCTTGGGAAATTATAGAACCATTGAATTTGTTTTTTTCAACTAATAAGTACTTTAAGTTGCTCAAATTCCAAATTTCTTTTGGTATGTTTCCTATAAGGTTGTTACCTCCTAGATTCAAGTGTGACAAGAAGGCTAAGTTCCCGATCGAAATTGGAATAGTCCCAGTGAAATTCGCATACGAAATACGAAGTTCTCTTAGATTTCTTAATGCACCTATTTCTTTAGGAATGAAACCATTGAAAACATTGTTATCTAAATATAAAATATGAAGATTGATCAACTTTGTTATTTCATATGGGATTGTTCCTGTAAGATCATTGTTACTGAGATCAAGATAGGATAGTTTGGACAACGCCCCGATATCAGGAGGAATACTTCCATTCAAGAAGTTGTTACTAAGATTAAGAGTAACGATATTTGAAAGGGATGAGAAGTTAAGAGTTTCAAGTGTACCTCTTAATCCCATATTTGTGAGATTTATATTAGAGACAAATTTGTAATCTTCATCACATGTAACTCCTAGCCAGTTGCATGAATTGTTGCCAGTCCATGAAGATAACAAAGCTTGGCTTTCCATTTCAAGGTTGCTTTTCCACTTCAACAATGAATTTGCTTCTCTATTTCTTACATTAATTGTTGAAGAAGATGGCATAGCCATTGAAGAATCAACACCATGAGTAGAAGAGGCCATTATGAATGCACCAAAACATATTGCAAGAAGCTTTATGAACTTAAAGGTTGAAAATAAGAATAGCATGGGTGAAGTCTTCATTCACTAATCAGAGTTAAGGTTAGGATGGATTACTTGAAGCTACTTGTGTTTTTAGACACTGATATGTAATTCTTGTAATGTTGCATATATTTTTATAGATAACCAAAGTCTGGTGAGTGCTATGGTGTACCATTTTTACAAGTGGTCTACTATGCACCAATGTTAAAATTATAAGAAATTTTAACGACAGTTGATAATACTTATTAGATTAGAAGTAAAAATTCATGTCTTTCTTCGTCTACGGCTAAAATAGTGATATGATTCGTGTCAGTTTAATATGAGTTATATCTTTATTTTCCATTGTTTTAATACCGGTATGCAAATTTGACGTTGATTGATGTTGCCGGCCCAAATAAAATTCATTATCCATTTGTCAATAGTACTTATGAGAGAAACAGGCCAAAAATATAAAAGGAAGTTATATATCAACATGCCAAGAAAGAAAGAAAAAAAACTAGGATAATCCTATTCTAGACATTAAGCTAATTAATTAAGAAGAAATGATAGAAACACAATATTAAACTAATGCAAGTAGAGTCAAGACGCTAGAGATTTTTAAAGATTTTTGCTCATGATAGTCTAGTTTCAATCTTGAAGGGGAAGTAATGGGACTAACCATTTCATTTATTCTTGATGGAGAAGAAAACCAACTTGTTTTTTATCTTGAATTTGCGTTTATTTTTTATACATACTTGATCAATCTCAAAACTTTGACTTTGTATTATTAAAGTGACTAAAGTGTAAAATGAGAAAATTTAAAATTGTTATTTTAACAAACTTGTGATTTATTATGATTTAAATATTAACTTTTCGATTTGTTAGTCACCGGCCACAAATATAAGCAAAAACAAATGAAAGCAGATAATATTCAACATGGTATCTGGAGCCTGATTCGATCCTCCTTCAATGTCGCTGGTTGAGAATATAATAATAGTTTCCTCTTTTCCTATGTGTTTCCATCCCTGCTGCAATCTGCTGTCGCCGAGAAATTTGTACGGCACGCTTTCCTTCTTGACCACCACAATTGTGTGGAATTTCCCTATCTATGCAGTCCCGAAATTTCCTGGCCTAAAACTGTCTCATGACACATGCTTATAACATTCGTCATTTTTTTGCTCATGTGCCACTGTCATCAGCCGTGTTAGAACATCGTTTTCTCGTCTGGTTTTGCAAATCTTTTTGAGGTTGTTCATTAGTGCAATCTCTATGTAGGTCATATGTGAAGTCTTGCAGTCAATTCCAAGTTGTTTGTTGATCATTTGTCCATGTCACTCTTGTTAATATGGTCTGTAGTCTTTGGTCATAAGACACTATCAATAGTCTTCGGTAGTCCCATCGTTCGACCAACATCAAGGTTGAGTCGTTTGCACCAGTCACTGATGGCATGTTCCACATATGTTGTTCTATTATTGGGGTCCTAGTCATTTGGAGTTCGGCTCAGAGGTAAGTAAAGTCTGCCAAAAAAATTGTTTCACCCATTATTCGACCTCGGGTTCTCCCCGAAACGATTCTTCCGTAAGTGGAGTTCATTAACCACTCGAGCCCAATCATTTGGTTAGAAAGCTTATTGATATGCTGAGTAAATATCTCTATGATTAGGTTTGTTGGTTCTTATCCCTAAAATGGAGGAACCTAGTTGCATATTTGATTGTATTCACTTGGTTATAAATATCAAGCGATTATCAATAATATTCAAAGTTCTTAGTATTTTCTCTCTTCCTTTTATCTAAATTCGTGCAACGTACTTCAACAGTAACCATCCAACTTAAGCTGGCATCAAATTTGGCTTAGGCAAGTTGCTCAAATGGAAGTTTAGGGAATGCAGAGACACTGCAAACACTTTGAGGGGATATCTTCATTATCCCCTCTCCTCTCAACTACTAATTACATTTTTATAATTTACTCTAATATTATTAAAATAGCAATGATGTAATGTCATGCTATGCAAATATAATATCATAACATTCAAATATTGTAAGACAAATTAAGGATGAGACATTCATGTAATAATGTTTTGGCTAAAATACATTTTTAGTTATGACATGAGACATTCATTACATAACCATACAAGAATAAAACATCCTGCATTAGAAAGTTTCCTCACATAAAGCACAAAATTTCTATTTTATTTTCCACAACATCGACCGCATAAGGAAAAAACCAGCACAAACTTGCTCACTCATGCTCAATTTACAATCCCTCAGTAAAGGCCACCCCTGAGTTCTTTAACCAAACATTACCTTGGATTAGCTGTGCTACTGTAAACTGGCTAGCCTCGGTTGCATCTGTGATGATATGATAACCAGGCCAAGTCACTCTCTTACTGGTACCAGCACCTGGTCCATTGTTCATGTACTCTCCGTAGTACAATGTTTGCAAAAAGTCCTTGCTCGCGGCATCCCATTCAGCCCATCCTGTTGGATCAATGTGGCTGTCCAGAAACGATTGCAATACAACAGTTCTGGAGAATTTCTTCCACGGGCGGCCGAGGAATGTTTTGATGGAGCCAACAACAGGCTTAAGGTCATCACTTGGTGTTAGGTCACATTGTTGAATTGAAGTTCCTGTGTTCTGACCTGGATCTTCTCGGCCTTGAGCTGTGAACATGTTCTTTTGGTTGGATAGAGGCTTTCGAGCCACTAAATTGCACTTTTGGAATACAACAGCTGCATTACCAAAGATGAAGTCAATTGTACCTGTAATTACAGAGTCACGGTAAAATTGTCTGTTTGAGTGTGCATATAGAGTGTCTTGAAAAGCGTCAATGCGGCAACGGTTGATGACAGATTGGTCTGCGCCAACGCGCAGAGCTACTGCTTGGTGCTTCTCTGGGCCTGCCGTGTTTTGGAACCAAATGTCTTGTGCTATAAATCCATCTCCAACCGCAGCTTCAAAACCAGATTATTATGTGGTTAATTTTGATAGATAATGAATTTGATCATTATAGACATTGAAATTGTTATCTTAACTAATTTGAGGCATAATTTTTTCTTAAATACCTATATGGATGGATACATACAACACCGAATTAGTCTATTACCCCTACCTAAACCTTTCATCTACATCTAGAGGAAATACATAGGAGAAAATGTTGATTTTGTTAGGCCAAATGCATCTAGCAGTCTTTTAAGTTTCGCGTTTGTAATAGAAAGGTCCTTTTAAGTTTTATAGGTAACAAATAGGTTCTTTAAATTTGTAACTTATTGCATGAAAAATTTGTTAGCTTAAAAAAAAAGAAGTAACTGACAAAAGGAAATGGTACAGACAAAGGGGAAGGATCCATACCAACAGTGGCACTTTTGAAGGTGGTTGTTCCATCAATGAAATTCAAGTTGCCTGTGATTATTGTTTCATCCATACCATCACCAACAAGCATCACATTTGTTTTTTTCTTACCAATTTCAATATTCTCTTTGTATGTTCCTTTTTTCACATAGATAACATATGTTGTCTTACCCTTATCAGGTGCAGATGCTACACCCTCAGCCACAGTCTTAAAATTTCCACTCCCATCAGTTGCCACAATAACATTTGCCTTTATGTCTCCAACAGAAGACTCCAAAAGCCTCCTATTCTTGCTTGTAACCCAAGATGGAAATTCACCATTCAATGTTTCATCAATGAATTCGTCGTGACCCTTTTGAGGAAAAACAGCAAGAAAAACAGCCAAAGAAGTTCTAGCTCTGGATATCATTTCTTGAATATCACTTTCCATAAGGGTCAGAGATATGCCTTCTAATCCATCCAAGCAAGTTGCATGGTTAGTGAGCACACTACTTAACCATGTATGTGCATCTTTCTCCGAGTCAATATTACTTTCAGTCATGATGAACACCGAGTCCCAAATTCTGTCCATGGACAAGTCCATTAGTTGCTCACAGACATTCAAAGCATACATCCCTGTAATCTCTAAAGTATGATGACTGCCAGTAGGTTTGGACTTAATGGTCTTTATAGTTAATATTATTATTTTCTGTAACAAAAGTCTACATTACTGTGCCATGTGCAAACATTTTGAAATTTTGCTTTTGCATCAATAATTAGGAGATAGGATAAACGTTTATAAAAGAAAGACCAAGTGGAGAAGATATTAATTAAGTAGACTTTAATGTAGTAGCTACTAGGAGAGGCACAAGTGGGTAAACATTATTAGTGTTAGTAGTATATAGTAGAGCCATCTGCATAGTACTATTTGTTATGTTTATAAATTTTATATGATCTTGGCCTTATGTGTTAGTGATCTTGGCAAATGTGCAATTAAGCCTTTATTTAACCTTATGTGTTAGTGATCTTGAATTAGAATAGATCAAAAGTTGAAAAGCATTACTTTTCATTTTGTTTAGGAAATGCAGTGGTTTATTTAACCTTATTTTTTCGATGTAAACAAGATATTCACTATATGCAACTACAAAAACTAATTTCTCGAGTCTTGCGTAACTCAAATGGACAGCAAACTCTCCCTAAGACACATATTAAGTCAGTGATCAAACTTAAAACTTTGATTAAATTGAAATGTTCAATCTCATCTAACATATTTCTTGCAATATAGTACTATGTCAACCTTAAAAAACAGTACGGTTATTCTCTTGAATTTTATAATTGTTCTCTTTAAATCAGTGAGATTTAAAAGCAACTCTGTAATTTATTTTTTATTATATGAATGGATGGATTATAGTGTAATTGTGATAAGTTAGATGAAATAGTTTGAATGATCTTCCCTTCTACACGGTACCATCAAATTAGTAATTTTGGGTCGTGAGAAGAATCTTAGTGTAGCTAGGAATTTTCTATTTTATGATGTTAGGAATTTTTGTGTCTTCATTGATAAGTTGCCTGACATGGTGTGTGTGTGTGCGTGTATAAATAGATGATTTTTGGAGGTGGGCCTTTACAGGACCACTCAATTCCCGACAATTTTTGGTGCTGTTAAACTGACTGCTCTTTTGTTTCCCTTGAAGAAAATATGTAGCAATGTTAACATGGCTCCTATCATATTTTTCTAGTTGCCACATTTTGGACTTCAAATTATTTATTAAATACTTTGGTGTTTTCATATTTCATTCATGAAACAAAGTAAAAGTTGGTTAGGATACTAGAATCTTGATAATAATGTATGCATAAGATTTTTTTTCTTTATGGCTCTTATCCAACATTATACTTGGTGATTATCTTTGAAACTTGAAAGCATCTAATTTATAGTTTAATAGTAAATAAGCAGGAATTTGAATGTATGACTTTGTCATGGAAAAATTATATATGATTTTTTCCACCTGCGGCAAAAGCATGGGGAGATTCCTGCATCATTCTGAAAAGTCTTGTATATACAAGACTAAAATTTTTAGATGACGATTTAAATATTTTAAACTAGGAAGTGGGAAGCACTACGACAAAGTAAAGACAACTTTATTTTCGACGCGAGGCATTCATTACAACACCAATAGAAGACTATTACAACATCCTTACATAAAGCATAACTTTTCAGTTTTATTTCATGCAAAGCGTCTGAAATATATCAGTTCACGCTTGATAAAGGCCATTTTTACAGGCCTTCGATGTAGGCCACCCCTGTGTTCTTCAACCAAACATTACCTTGGATGAGCTCTGTTACTGTAAACTTACTTGCCTCTTCAGCACTTGTGATGATATGATAACCAGGCCAGTTCACTCTCTTGCTGATACCAGCACCGGGTCCACTGTTCTGGTACTCTCCGTAGTACAATGTTTCGAGAAAGTCCTTACTCGCGGCATCCCATTCAGCCCATCCTGTTGGGTCGATGTGGCTGCCTATTAAGGACTGCAGCACAACAGTCCTGGAGTATTTCTTCCATGGGCGGCCTAAGTAAGTTTTGATGGAGCCTAGCACAGGTTCGAGGTCTGGGCTTGCTATTACGTCACATTGCTGAATTGAAGTTGCAGTGTTCTGGTTTGGGTCTAGTCGACCTTGGGCTGTGACCATGTTTTTTTGGTTGCTCAGGGGCTTTCGGGCCACGAGTTGGCTCTTCTGGAACACAACAGCTCCGTTTCCAAAGATAAAGTCGATGGTACCGGTAATGAAAGAGTCACGGTAAAATTGCCGGTTGGAGTGTGTGTAGAGAGTGTCTTGAAATGCGTCAATTTTGCAGCGGTTGATGACGGATTTATCTGAACCGACGCGGAGAGCAACAGCCTGGTGCTTTTCTGGGCCTGCGGTGTTGAGGAATGCAATGTCCTGAGCTATAAACCCATCCCCAACAGCAGCTACATAACCAAATTATACATGAATAATAATCGATGTCACAGAAAAATGGAAATGGTAAATAGTAAATACAGACAAAGGGAAAAGTCCATACCAACTGTTGCACTTTGGAAGGTGCCTGTTCCATCGACAACATTTAAGCTGCCTGTGATTATCGTTGCATCCGCACCATCACCCACGAGCATCACATTCGTCTTTTGACTACTGATATCTACTTGTTCTTCGTAGGTTCCATTTTTCACATAGATAACATACCTTGTCTTACCTTTCTTGGGTGCAGATGCCACAGCCTCAGCCACAGTCTTGAAGTTGCCGCTCCCGTCCTTAGCCACCACAACATTGGCCTGTATGTCCCCAGCTGAAGATTCCAAAAGCCTCCGATCCTTACTTGTTACCCAAGAAGGAAAATCCCCGTTCAATGATTCATCAATGTATTTATAGTGACCCTTTGGAGGTAAAACAGCAACAAGCACAGCGAGAGAAGATCTAGCTCTGGATATCAAGTCCTGAAGATCACTTTCCATAACGGCCTGAGATGTACCTTCTAATTCATCCAAGCAAGTTGCATGGTTAGTGAGTACACTACTTAGCCATGTGTGTGCATCTTGCTGTGAGTCAGTGTTATCTTTAGTTAGAGTTAACACAGAGTCCCAAACTCTGTCCATGGACAAATCCATTAGTTGCTCACAGACATTCAAAGCATTTTCCTCTTTCGGGCTGTTAATTCGGCGTTTGATAACATTGGCCGTGTCCTTGGCATTTTGAATGTGTGTGATGGATTTGGTTAATAAGGATATGAGTGTACTCAATTTGTGGTCGTTTGTGTTGGCCAAGGTTGAACCTTGAACTACTTCTGATACATGTGTTAAGCATGATTTTGTGTCAATAGCATGTTCACACACATTGGGAGATGAGGAGAGGTTGAAGAAGGAGATTGGTTTGTTGAGATGAGAAACAATAAGGGCTGATGAGCTTATGATAGCAGCTAAAGAGAGTATTAACCAAAATGTTTTGGGAATAGATTTTCTAGGCTTGTCTAACAAAGACTGTTGAGTAGCCATACTGATCCTCACTATGATCTTTGTTCACTTCATCAAACTATATATATAGGCCAAAAATATTTTATTTTGAAGATAAGAATTACTAATCCAATGGCGCATGTGTTTTTGAATTTTTCATATAATTGTTTTGTACCTTAAAGTCAAATAACTATCGACATGGTGCGATCCAAGTGGTAGATGCTTAAATCCCTAACCATTTGATTAAGTGTTCGATTCTTTTCCGGTGCATGTGTAAAAATAATATGTTAGGGGAAGTCAACCCGTTAAATGTATCTAAATTATCTTGTGGGATTCGTTTTCCCAATTATATATGGAGATATCTTAGCTTACCAAAAAAAAGACTAAACTATACATTTGATCTTTTAAATTATTTTGCGGTTTTACTTTAGTCCCACAATTATTTTTTGGTTCTATTTTGATCCTTTATTTTACTTCAGTTAATCATATTAGTCTTTTCTTTAGTTTTTAGGCCAAAATTTTAACTTCAACTTATCTTTCATAATAGTCATAATTCATTCAAATTGGATTCATAAACAACAAAACAAGTCATGTTAGCCGATAAACAACAGCTCATGTTAAGTCATTTTAGAGTCTAACAACACCATAATTCATTCAAATTGGATTCATAAACATTACATTGATCATTTCAAGTTATGTTATGACTCCAAAATGAGTTGACATGAGTTTTTTTATCGATTAACATGAATTGTGCTGTTGTTTATGACACATAGGCTAGAGTTGACATTTTGGATAAAAAACTAACAGAAAAAACTAATGTGAACAATTTAAGTTAAAGGACCAAATTTATAATTTAACCAAAAATGATACATGTGTTATTGTAACAAGAGACCAAAATGAAATTACAAAATAAATTAAGGAACCAAATCTGTATAATTGATATCTAACACGTGATTAATTTCCCTGCCACAAAAAAAGCATATTTCTTATCTCATCTCTTATCTAATGCGATTTACAGTAAGCTTCATAAGTTTGATCCTTTGAAGGAAAATACCATGTGGTGGTGGGGGGTGTGGGAGGGGGTAATGGTGGTTGTGTAGTCATATTCATACTTTTGCAATGATAAATATTTGTCACAATCTATTCAATTATTAATTAACAAGATAATTGTACGATTATCATCTAATTATTATTACTTTTATGATCATGACTCTCAAGTAAGTCATCAATATTTATTAAGAGTATTAAGTAAAAGTCACAATTTACCTTTTTTATTATCTCTGGTCAAAAGTTTATATTTTAGATTCATTTTAAAATTAATTAAATATATTAATTTTACAATGAATATAAAAAGTAAGCATCTTATATATAGGACTAAAGCAAGTAATTATTACATTTTCTTAAATTATATGTAAAATGGTTAAACATGTCATCTAATATTAGGACAGACGAAGTAAACTGAAAGTTGAAGACATTATTACTCTCGTGTGCATACATTTTATTAGGAAAGTGGTGAGTGAGGTATTATGAAAGTTGCTGAGTTTTTTCCGGAGAGAAGCTCCCTCTGGATTATGAGCTTAGCTCTGGTAGAAGTTCATAGAACTCTCTGTTCTGTTATTACATCCATTATGCTATCAATCAATAAAATAATTTATCTTATGTATGATTTATTTACTATAATAATTATTTTAAAATTATGAATTATACGAATTAATTACATACTTTGTCCCGTATATGATAGTTATTTTAACAAATATTTTTCCATATTATTTTATGTATATATCAGTCAATAATAATTGTCCTATATGTATCTTATGTATGATATATTAACTATGGAAAACACTTGTTGTTACGAGACGAAAAGCAAGAAGAAGTCACAACCATAGGATTTATATCCCACTCACACTTGTTCTTCCTTTCGTTTGTCCATTGTTCGTAACAAATAGCATTGCTGATTAACAATATATAAAAATTATTTTGAAATTGTTATGAATTCTACGAATCAATAGCAGACATGGAGGTTTAGAGAAATTGTTATGAATTCTAATTATGTTTTATTTATATGAATAATTAAAAAAATTGAATGAAAAAGTTTAGAGAAAAGGAAGAAAAATTTAGAGAAAAGGTAGAGAAAATTATTAAGTGAAGATGAAGAAATTTAGATGGAGAAGTTTAGAGAGAAGGTGGAAAAATTTGTAGAGAGAAGGGATGAAATAGAGAAATGAATGGGATTAAGTATATATAGAGGTTGGTGAAGAAAGGTAATTTTTTAATTTAAAAAAAAAAACTATTTTTTTGCGGCGGCATAAGCCGTCGTTAAATGTTCCTGCTTTTTTTTTTAACACTGTTATTTTGCGGCGGCCTTGACCACCGCTAAAATTTTCCGCTTTTTTTTTAATTCTGGGTTAATTTGCGGCGACTTTGACCGCCGCTAAATTTTCCCGCTTGTTTTTTTAATTTTGTGGCGGCCATGGCAGCCAGTAAATTATTCCCTTTTTTTAAAATAAATAAATAAATTTGCATCAGCTATGGCCGCCGCTAAGTGGTAGAAATCATTTTTTTTTAGTTTTTGGCCGTTTTGCTTTATTTTGTAGCGGCTTTGGCGGCCACAAACTTAGTGGCTGTCAAAGCGGCCAGTAAATTAATATTGGATCCGCCAATAAATTGATGTTTTCTTGTAGTGTATATTTATCTTATATATGATATATAATAATTATTTTTAAATTATTATGAATTATACGAATCAATAGCATACTTTGTCACGTATATGGTAGTTATTTTAACAAATATTTTTCTATATTTTTTTTTATGTATGTATCAGTCAACAATAATTGTCCTATATTTATCTTATGTATGATTTATTTACTATATATGATAATTATTTTGAAATTGTTATGAATTCTACGAATCAATAGCATATTTTGCCCCGTATATGGTAGTTATTTTAATAAATATTTTTCCAGATTTTTTTTATCTATGTATCAGTCAACAATAATTGTCCTATATTTATTTTATGTATGATTTATTTACTATATATAATATAATAGTTATTTTGAAATTATTATGAATTATACGAATTAATAACATATTTTGTCCCGTATATGATAGTTATATTAACAAATATTTTTTCATATTTTTTTATGTATATATCAGTCAACAATAATAGTTTTATATTTATCATATTTATTATAGTTATTTTATAATATATATAATAGTTAGTTTAAAATTATTATCAGTTCTATAAATCAGTAATATAATTTGTCCCACGTATGATTTATTTAATTAATATATATATATATATATATATATATATATATATATATATATATATTACTTTGGAATTATTATGAATTATGGTTAGATTTGTCCATATAAGATAGTTTTTTAAAAAATTGTTATTGGGTCTTGAGATTTTTCTTAGAGACCAAAATAAATCATCACTTTATTATTTATCCGATATATTAATATTTGTTATGTAATAAATTTTGTAAAAAATTAAAAAAAAATATATATATATATATATATAGAGGAACTTTCAAGTGAGAGGACATCTTATTGTGAAAGATGAGGGTGTTAAATCGTGACCATTGGATCCATCATTACTGTGATATTTATTTTTTATAACCACAACAGAATATATTTTCAACGCCTTTGCATCCATCATTCTCTTCGGTTGATGCATCTTCTTCTCTCTTGTTTGTTACTGTAGTTATGTGTCGCACACCATATGCATATTTAAGGAATCAGTATAATCAACTTGTTTCATTAATTTTAATATTAAAAAAATACCTTGTTTCATTATTGTTTTTGTCAAGAATTTGTTTCATTGTTTTAGACTATTTTTTTTTTTTGGTGCATAGAAGAATTGGCAAAGTAAATATAAGAAATTCTCACATAAGTGAGAGAGCCAGGGTTTGAACCCCGATCATGACGTCTATGTTTTGCAATTTCAGCAAATTTTGACAGTTGAGCTAGGACTTATAGAACTGTTTTAGACTTTTATTAACTCATCAATTTACTTAAAAAATTCTTGTTAGTAGGTATATAAATCGGTAGCATAATTTGTTCCATGTATATATAATTAGTACCATAAGGTAAAATATTGGTGTAATGTGAAAGACAAAATTAAAAGACATGAAATAAATAATGAAAAGTGAAAAACAAATTTCAAAATTTGAGATACTAATGATCATAAAACCTCTACAAAAACCTTGCAAATTCACCATACAAAAAAATAAAAAATAAAATTCACATAGCATGTGAGACTGTGAGAGAGAACGTGGCATACATGAAAAGATCCAATGAATTATGATGTGTTAATTACAGTTAATAATAAATATTATTTAATTATCTCATGAAATACAACTATAAGAAATCAATCTCCTAATTTGATTGTCAATGGGCATAAAATGGTGAGTCAATGATGCTCATCAAATACAAACTCTTTCAATTATTTATATGACTAAAATCACCTTGATTTGAGAAATCTCCAATATGAAAATTCTTAAATTCACAAACAAACAAACACTAACGATTAGCTTGATCTGTGAAACAAAATTGAATCCAAAAGTGTAATAATGTTTACCATCGCAACATACACCATCACTTCGACCATGAGCCACTGCGAGCAATCAACCGTTGCCCGAAAAAATGGATACTCCTGCAGATTAATAAAGGAATAAAAAGTCAAGAAAAGAAATATTTGAGGGAGGGTAAGAGCAAGAGCACAAACTGATATCATAACAACAATGGTAAGAGCAACAAATAGAAAAAATGGGAAATGAAATTATCTGAATCCTGAGCATATGATGGTTCTTAAAATCCTAGTTTCAACAGGCGATTGAGAAGAGGACGAACTACAAGCTTCATGGCAAAAAAATAAGTAAAATCATGATTTACTTTATAAATACAGAAACAAAAAACATAAAAACAATGAAACCGTATCTGAGAAATTAAAATAAAAAACAATTATGAACCTTAATTGTATTCAGCATATTTATGCATCTAATCTATGAATTAACAAAAACTCATAGAGAATTTTAAAATAAAAAAATTAGTGATAGATTGAGGAACATACTGTTAATGATCTCAAGTGTAGTTTTATATTTAGTGACAACTTCAGAATAAGAGATATCCAACTCCATTTCATCTCAAGTGTAGTTTTGTATTTAGTGACAACCTCGCCGGTTGAATTACTGATGCTTTTGAAACCCCAAATGAAATTTAAAAAATTAAAATACACATAAAAGTAACAGCATGATCAGAAAAATAGAGGTTACTTAGAAAGAGAGAGATAAAACGCAGATTTTAAGGGAACGAATCACCATACCGAGAACTTGATCAACACATACAAACCCATATTCAAGAATAACAACATGAACAACAAATTGCAGTAGGCACCGATCTCAAAATTCTCTCACTACTCATTCCAAGAAATTGACGCTAAGGATGTCGATTTTGTCTCTGTCAATACTAAAATAGACTCACATAAGAAACATCTCATTTTCGTCATGTAGATTTTGTTGGCTATAGGAGAAAGAATTATGGGAATGGAGAAAGAGGCGGGAAAAAATAGAGAGAGATAGAGAGATTGAGAAAAACAACAAAAGTGATGACCAGTGGTGGAAAATATTTGACGACGGCGGCGGCGAGTGAGAAGATATTGAGATAGAGAGGAACGACGGCTGAGAAGAAAAAATGGAGAGAAGAAAGTAAGAAAGAAAGAGAGAAAGAGAAGAAAAAAAAACGTATGAGAGAGGGAGAGAGAGAGAGAGAGAGAGAGAGAGAGAGAGAGAGAGAGAGAGAGAGAAGTGGTGAATGCATATTTTACTCCCCAATGCATATTCATTCCTAAAAAAAAGCATAGCATGCACAATAATAATTACCGTAACTTTTCCAAGGAAATTTCAAAAAAAACTAAGCTTTTCATTTAATGAGCCGAAAATCCCGAAGGGGAAAATTAGGCTTAAGTTATAAGCTTAATTATGATTTTAGGAGGGGCTTAACTTAACTTTTATTATAACTAGACTTTGAACCGTGCGTTGCATAGATTTAGTTGAACGATAAATATACGATTGAAATTTTTATAATAAAAATTGTAAATAAAAAAATAAAATGAAATCTAAACATAAATATATTGAAATTTAAAACAGAGAGTACAAATGAAACTAAACAATACTAATAAATTAATAAAAATAGAGGATACCATAAAATTGAAATCATATAGAATCAAAATAATTTGATTCAGAAATTGTACTACAAAATTAGGTGGTTAGAATGGAGGTTTCATATCTCTTTGACTCAGGTTCAATTTTCACATTCAACGGTGATGATAAAAAGAAATTCATACATTCAGCAAAATAAATATATTTAATTTATTCTTATCAATTTTATACTCACTAAAAAATTTATTTTAGATTTCTACATCAGTTGGACCAATCTTGAATAATTGAGTCAAATGATAGTGATTTCAAAAGATTGAGAAGATGACAAATCATGCTAATGTTCAAGGTGACATATTTAATTTTATAAAAAGTATTTTAAAAGTTATAATTTTTATATCAATCAATCTTTTCCTATTTTGATTGTATATCTATGTTATTTTCGATGCATAGCAAATGACTAATTCAAAATTCAAATTTAGGTGAGAGAAGTGTGTTATTTTCAATACATAGCAAATGACTAATTAAAAATTCAAATTTAGGTGAGAGAAATTATATGAGAGTATTAATTAATTGTGGTTTAGGAGGGAAAACTTAGGGTTAAGTTAAGAGCTTAATTAGGGTTTTAGTAGGTACTAAACATAACTTTTATTATAATTAAGATTAAGATAAGATTAAGATAAGATAAGATAAGATAAGATTAAGATTAAGATTAAGATTAAGACAAGATAAGATTAAGATTAAGATAAGATTAAGATAAGATAAGATTAAGATAAGATTTAAGATTTTGGCACGGGTTAGAAATTCTCTTAATTGATTTTTACAAATTTACTAAATATTAATATATTATTTAAATATTTTATTTAGAAATTATATACACATATAGAAAAGAATGAATAAACTACATGCACATATAAGAAAGAATGAATAAATAAAGAAAGATGAGAAATAAAAATGAGGTTGAAAAAGAAAAAAAAATGGAGAGAGAAAAAAGAAGAAAAAAAATAACGCAGAGAAAGAGATGGAAATAAATATCAAAATGGAGAGAAAGAGAAAAAATAGTGAAAGATAAAAAAAAAGCCTAATTTTTAGGTAAATAAAAATTATATATGCTATTAATTAGAAAGTGGAGTGTTAAGTCTATATTTTACTCCCAATGCAAACATAATCCCAATGCATTTTTTTTCTCATTTTTTCAATGTTGTATTTGAAATTCAAATTTGTATACACAATAAATGAAGTGGTAGTTGGGGTGGTAATTAAGAGAATAATTAGGAGAGAAAAAGTTAGGGTTAAGTGATTACTAATTAGGGTTTTAAGAGGGGGCAAACCTTGCTTTTATTATAACTAGTCTTTTACCCGTGCGTTGCACGGATTTGGTTCTGCGATAAATATATAATTTAAATTTAAAATTAAAACATAGTTATTAGTAAAAGTTTGAATTATAGAAGTTATAATACAACCAACACAATTATCAAAGGTTTATTGTTAAATGCATAGCAGTTTTGGTATTGGCTACCGATGATGATTTCCTATGCAAATTAATGTGGTATTTTCGTATAAAACAAAAGCATTGAGCAAGTATTATTATACTAATTTACTTTTTATTCCACACAAAAAAACAAAAAAAAAAAAGCAATGGGAAAACAAAATCATATGAATTGGCTATTTAATTACTTAGGATAAATACAATACAATGAATTGGCTTTTGTCTCTGGTTCATATTAGAGCGTCTTTAATTCATTGATTTCATCTTTTAAAGTGATTACTTTTATCAAAAACAAAATACACTGCCAATGCTATTGATGTGGTAAGCAAAAATTCAATATATCAAAAAGAATATTAGTAGTCTGATTGAGTTCATATATCCAATGAATTGCTTTTATGATAAAAAAAAAAGACCAATTTAATGTGTAGGTGAAAATTAAGAATACTAAAAAGTTTTTTTTTTGTTTTTATATTGATATATGTGGAATTATTTTTTTAAATAAGAGTACCTTTTTTTAAAAAAGGGCCAATGAATTGCTCACATCATATCATTTAAAATTAAAAAGTAGAGTACCTTTTTTATATAAGAAAAAACAAAGTCTTTTTTTTTTCGGTCACAACAAAAGATACATATTTTTAAGAAAACTGGTATACTTTATTTTATATTATTATTGTGCGAGAATATTGTCTTTTTAAATCAAATTAGTAGGATGTTTAAAAAATATATAAAATATTGCGGAGATTAAAAAGAACATCCCCCAATAACTGGACATGTATTTTTTTGGACCGCAAGTTAGCAATGTTTAAGCAAAACAAATATATGTATTGATAGAAAAAAAAACCAAATCTCATCATGCCTAATACATGGAGTTTTTTTAATATTCGAGTAGACCATGTAACTAAATTAAATTTGGCATATATTTCCCACATACTCTATTTTCGGCCAAATTAATGCAGAAAGAGAAAATCTCATTATGTGATTAACCTTCCTTTTTAATAAACCAAAATGTAAACTCCAACAAATTAGCAATGTAGGAGTATTGTTATTGCTTTAAATGCATAGTTGGTTCCAATAATAAATATATTAAAGCGCAGGTATATATACAAAGAATATATAATAAATAGATTTGCTCTTTCAATACAATTTACTTGATGAAAAACGGCCAGACCTACAATATTGCAAAAAATTAAGCAAGCAAACATAGGATTAATATAACTCTGTTTTAAATTGATGCTATGTTTTCCTATGCTACTGGGCGGACACATTTTGATATGTTACCCTATTATTTATATGTTTGCCTTATTCAAAAAGAACCAAACTATCCAACCATGATGTATTAAAAAAAAAAAAAAACTAATCAACCATACACCCAGTAATAATTTCCATATATAATTTAGTCATATAGTAAAAAAAAATCATCTTTATTCACGAAAATAAAATAGCAATTAATACTATTTTTTTTTTTGACAAAACATATAGCAATTAATACTTTTTTTTTTTAAAGAAGCATATAGCAATTAATACTATATGTATAAAGAAAACAATATAATCTATATTCATGGAAAAAATAAAACATAGCAATTAATACTATATGTATAAAATAAAAAGTAATCACATATATCTTATTTCTAAAATAAACAAACGATCTGCATAGATTATAAGGAATAAAAATATATGTCATTTTTTTAACATTGAGAGGATTAATATTTTCTTATAAAATGTCTATATTATTATTGGTCAATTCAATAATATATGTACAGATGGATCAAATTGCATCTACATAAACTTGCATATTTATCGTTTGATGTGATTTTTTCTAGGAACGTAACCACCAACAATAAGAGGAAAACAAAAGAAATAGTAATTAGATACAATAGAATGACTGTGAAGAAGGTTAAAACTAACAATTTATTTAATAAAAAACCAATTTCATCTTCTTCATCTCATACCTCACCAATTCGTATTTGAACAAATTCGTATTTTCAGCAATCCACAATTGATAACACTGGTGCCGCTACAAGACATGCCACAGCAGAGCACTAAGTGTGTAGCAGCCGCCACGCCTAATAATGAGTTCAAAAGTTCCAAAAAAATTCCTTCAAATTTATGTGTGTAGTATAAATTATATAAACTGTATTAAATTTCAAAACAGCACTATCTGCTATCTTGTAGTCTGGAAACTTATTTGTTTATTTTTATTTTAATGGATTAATAAACATCTATTATTAGAAGTTTGTGTCTTCAGTGATATAGATTGTGCATTAGTTGCTTGACATGGTGTGTGTGTGCGCGCGCATATAAATAGATGATTTTTGGAGGTGGGCCTATAGAGGACCACTCAATTCCCGACAATTTATGGTGCTGTTAAACTGACTGCTCTTTTGTTTCCCTTAAGGAAAATGTGTAAGAATAAGAATCAGCACCATGCAACAAAAAGAGATTTAGACCTTTATTTTCAAAATATAATATTGATTTTTTTTTTTTTTGTGTATTTTTATTTTCAGGTTATTACCGACTACAAAGGCGGTCAAATTTCTGGATGGTTTGGAAAAATGCATGCACAGTTGGCTTTAGTTTTAAGCAATGCTTTTCTTTTACAGGTTATATTTTAATTACTCAAATTGACTAGGCACATTTTATTTATTAAAGGGTCATGCTAAACAGTTCTAGGGGCACTAGTTAAGCATACTAAATACCTTGATCTTTTCGTAATTCATTCATAAAACAAAGTGACAGTTGGTTAGGATACTAGAATCTTGATAATAATGTATGCATAAGATTTTTTTCTTTAAGTGCAAGATAACTTGTCTATAAGATCTTTGTTGTAAATTTGTAATGTACTTCAACTATTACAGAATTGAGATTATCGACTCTTATGAGTCTTATCCAATATTATACTTGGTGATTATGTTTGAAAGGATCTAATTATATGGATCTCAATATGACCAATAATTTATATGACCAGATAATTTATGGCTTGATAGTAAATAGGCAGGAATTTGAATGTATCTCTTGTCATGGAAAAATTAGATATGATTTTTTTTCTCCCACCTGCGACAAAAGCATCGAGAGATTCCTGCTTCATTCTGAGAAATCTTGTATACAAGACTTAAAGTTTTAGTTGACGATTAAAATATTTAAAACTACGAAGTGGGAAGCACTTGGGCAATGATAAAACAAGTTTATTTTCAACACAAGGCATTCATTACAACACCAATAGAAGACTATTGTAACATCCTGCCATAAAGCATAGTTTTTCTGTTTTATTTCCTGCAAAGCGTCTGAAACATATAAGAACGCGTTTGCCAAAGCCGATTTCTACAAGCCGGCGATGAAGGCCACTCCTGTGTTCTTCAACCAAACATTACCTTGGATGAGCTGTGTTACTGTAAACTTGCTTGCCTCTGCAGCACTTTTGATGACATGATAACCAGGCCAGTTCACTCTCTTGCTGATACCAGCACCGGGTCCACTGTTCTGGTACTCTCCGTAGTACAATGTTTGCAAGAAATCCTTACTTGCATCATCCCATTCAGCCCATCCTGTTGGGTCGATGTGGTTGCCTATCAAGGATTGCAACACAACAGTCCTGGAGTATTTCTTCCATGGGCGGCCTAGGTAAGTTTTGATGGAGCCTATCACAGGTTTTAGGTCAGTGCTTGGTATTACGTCACACTGCTGAATTGAAGTTGCAGTGTTCTGGTTTGGGTCTAGTCGACCTTGGGCTGTGACCATGTTTTTTTGGTTGCTCATAGGCTTTCGCGCTACGAGTTTGCTCTTCTGGAACACAACAGCTGCGTTTCCAAAGATAAAGTCAATGGTACCGGTAATGAAGGAGTCACGGTAAAATTGTCTGTTGGAGTGTGCGTAAAGAGTGTCTTGAAATGCGTCAATTTTGCAGCGGTTAATGACAGATTGATCAGAGCCGACACGGAGAGCAACTGCCTGATGCTTCTGTGGGCCTGCAGTGTTTTGGAACCCAATGTCCTGGGCTATAAACCCATCTCCAACAGCAGCTACAAAACCAAATTATACATGATGAAAACCACTATGTCATAGAGAAATGAAAATGGTAAATACAAACAAGGGGTGAAGTCCATACCAACGGTTGCACTTTGGAAGGTGCCTGTTCCATCGACGACATTTAAGCTGCCTGTGATTATCGTTGCATCCATACCATCGCCCACGAGCATCACATTTGTCTTTTGACTACTGATTTCTACAATCTCTTTGTAGATTCCCTTTTTCACATAGATAACATACCTTGTCTTACCTTTGTTTGGTGCAGATGCCACAGCCTCAGCCACAGTCTTGAACTTGCCGCTCCCGTCCTTAGCCACCACAACATTGGCCTGTATGTTGGCAGCTGAAGATTCCAAAAGCCTTCGATCCTTACTTGTTACCCAAGAAGGAAAGTCCCCATTCAGTGATTCATCAATGAATTCGTCGTGATCCTTTTGAGGTAAAACGGCAACAAGCACGGCAAGAGAAGATCTAGCCCTGGATATCAAGTCCTGAAGGTCACTTTCCATAACGGCCCGAGATGTACCTTCTAATCCATCCAAGCAAGTTGCATGGTTAGTGAGTACACTACTTAGCCATGTGTGTGCATCTTGCTGCGAGTCGGTGTTATCTTTTGTTAGAGTCAACACTGAGTCCCAAACTCTTTCGATGGACAAGTCCATTAGTTGCTCACAGACATTCAAAGCATTTTCCTCTTTCGGGCTGTTAATTCGGCTTTTGATAACATTGGCTGTTTCCATGGCTTTTTTAATGTGTGTGGTAGACTTTGTTAATAGAGATATGAGTGTGCTCAATTTGTGGTCTTTTGTGTTGGCCATGGTTGAACCTTGAACTGCTTCTGATACATGTGTTAAGCATGATTCGGTATCAATAGCATGTTGACACAGATTGGGAGCTGAGGAGAGGTGTAAGAAGGAGATTGGTTTGTTGAGATGAGAAAAAATAAGGGCTGATGAGCTTATGATAGCTACTAAAGAGAGTATTAACCAAAATGTTTTGGGAATGGATTTTCTAGGCTTGTTTAACAAAGAATCACTGGTAGCCATACTGATAAGATGGTGCTGGTTACTCACTATGATCTTAGTTTGTTTCAACATCCTTATATAGACCAAAATATAAGGACTTGTTTTTTTTTTTTTTTTTTATGTTGATATTTTTAAATTCACTAATGTTATTTTGACAACTAAATAGTTGTCTGACAACCAAAAAAACATGGGACCCGTCACCTTTTTGCTATTTTTTATTATTTTTGGCCTGTTTCGATTTGCGTGCAAAGAAAGAAAAAGTCGATTGTCTATATGCGACAACTTTTTTGGATGTTCAAATAACACTCCTCTTTTAAATTAGCATAATTGAGCTTTAGTGTGTGATTAATTTTATATTATCTAACATACGTCTCTGTGAGCTCCAAAGTATGACTGCCAATGGATTTGGACTTAATGGTCTTCATGGTTAATATTATTTTTTTCTATAATAATAAAAGTCTACATTACTGCCACAGTAAGGCCAATTCTAATATGGACCACTTATTCAAGTGGTCTATGGTGGACCAACGCTATAACGAATACGAATTTTACAAAATTGATCGTTGGATTGAAAGTTTATATCATATAGATCATCCACAGAAAAAATTAGAAAAATTGAAAATCATTTGATATGTTTTCGGGACTCATTAAGATTTACAGTATTTAATAAACCGTTAATCTTTATGGATCTCAATAACATATCAAATGATTTTCAATTTTTCTAATTTTTTTTTATGGATGATCTATATGATATAAACTTTCAATCCAACGGTCGATTTTGTAAAATTCGTATTCGTTATAGTAGTATTGACCACTTGTCCACGGTAGACCACTTGATGAGGTGGTCCACCATAGCATTGGCCGCCACAGTAATACTGTGCCATGTGCAAACATTTTGATTTTATGCTTTTGCATCAATAACTAGGAGATATGATAAACATAAGCGAAATGATATTTTGATATCTAATTTGGGATAATTTTGGACAATTCTTTTCACAAAACCATTTTACTTTTTTAAATAATTTTTTATTTGTTTTGTTATTTTGAGTCGTTTCATAAATTGTAGTTGTCCATATAACACACATCTATAAACGTTTATAAATGAAAGACCAAGTAGAGAAGATATTGATTAAGTAGACATTAGAGTGCTGGAAAAGGCAGAAGTTCATAGTATTTTTATTATTATTATTATTATTATTTAATATTTATATATAGCAGGTCATCTACATACTATTTGTTATGTTGTGATTGCACCATTTTACTGAATGGATGTAATCCAATCAAGACGTCAATGCAATCATGCAATCAGACATTAAAACTATCTTATTAAGATTAAATAGTTTTAATTTGAAAATAATGTTTTATTACTTAACAAAAGAATTTTTTTTTTGTTACCATCTGATTAATCAAACGGTTAGAAACTCGGCGACTATGCCATTTTATAGAATGAATGTAGTCCATTTTCATTTATACTCCCTCCATTTTAAATATAAGAAGAGAAAAAAAAACTATTCTTTGGTAGCCATGCCTTAAGGTAGATACTAGGTAGTAGCTACTGGCTGCAAAAAATAATTATAATTGATTGGGTAAAATTTTGCATTTTGAACATGGATATATATATATATATATATATATATATATATATATATATATATATATATATCCACAAAAATGAGTGAGTATGAATATTTTAGTATCTACATAATATTTATTTATATTATATGATAGTATATATACATTAATTTTTAAAAAATACAATACTAATATTATTGTACATGTTTAATAATAATGTTTATTTATAACATAATTCAAATACAAAAAAAAAATCAATAAAGATATGTATTTTAGCATGAAATTATTCATAATTTTTATAAGGTATGTTAACTTTTTTAATTCTATTAAAATGATATTTAATTGTGTGTGAGTTTAATTTCAATGGATTACCACTTCATCTAAGACCAATAAAAAAATATTATGATATTTTATAATGAATCAATTGATTCTAAACAAAATTGCAGATAAAGGACACGAGTACCCAAATAATATGAACATGTATACAAATATTGTTATTCACTTATTCACACTCATATTTACTCACACATATGTAAGTCTGAATACATGTATTTACCAATAGCATTTCTGCTTCATCAAACTGATGTATAGACAAAAAATTATTGTAGTTTGATGATAAGGATTACAAATCCAATGGTACGGTGCACGTGTTTTTCATTTTTCCATATAATTGTTTTGTACTCAAAGTTGAATAACTATAGAGATAGTGTGATGTAAATAGTAGATTCTTCAATCCATAACCATTTTAACAAGTGTTCGATTCTTGGTCGATGCATGTATAAAAAGTATATGTTGGGAGAAGTCAATATGTATCTCAATTATTTCGAGAAATTAGTTTTTCCATTATACACAGAGATATCATAGCTTAAAAAAATAGGTACGATTTCGTCCGAGATATCCTTTTTAATGTCTTTAGGTGTGCAGGAATATCCGCAAAAAAAGAGGCCCCTGTGAACTTTTTGACCGACCCACAGGAAGGACGATCAACTCTCAGACCGGCAGATGTTATGGTGTATGAATGGGTAGGTGGAAAGCATGCATGTGTGGATTTGACTGAAGTTTTGCCGCTTGTTGGTTTAAGGGCTGGGACTTTTACTGTGGGACAAACAGCTTTCGAAGCTGCTTCAAGTAAAGTGGTAAAACATGAGAAAGCATGTTCTGACAATCAACATGCTTTCATACCATTTACTTTTGACACTTTTCGCTTCCTAGCACCAGAGGTCGTGAGTCTTTTGCAACGAGTTCAAAATGTTATGAATAGCAATGTTGTGTCCCCTAAAGCTAAGAATGTTATATTTATCCGAATTGGTTTTGCCATTCAAAAAGGGTTGGCGACGCAGCTTGTTGTTCGTTTGCCTTTAATTCATATGTAATTACTTATTTATTAATATATATATTTGATCCAAAAAAAAAATTATACATTTGATCTCTTAACGTTTTTTTGTTATATTTTGACCTCTTAACTTAATATCGGTTAGTCATATTTGTCATTTCCATTGAATTTTAGATCAAAATGTTAACTTCATCCTAACTTTCTTAAATAACAACACAATTCATGTTAACCGGTAAACAACTATATAAACATGGAAAAGGATTGCATGCAGTAACTATGTGCCGCTTAAATAAATTTCAACCATCCGATCATGAATCAACGGCAAAGATCATTTCGTACAAATTTTTAAAAAGAGTAATATCAGCTGCCCGATAAAAAATCAATAATTCTGATTCATTACTGCATAAAAATGTGTCAAATATCTACGGCAGGAAATCCTGACCTATATAAATGAGTTAACATAGAGTTATTGTTTATCAATTACATGAACTGTGTTGGTTTATGACACGTAGGTTGAGGTTGATGTTTTACCTTGAAAACTATAACATAAAAGACTAATATGACCAACAAAAAATTAAGTTAAAGAATCAAAATTTAAAATAAAAAAAATTATGAACCAAAGTGAAACAACAAAAATTAGATAAGGGATCAAATGCGTAATTTAATCGAAAATCTGTGTAATTGATACTCCGTGTTTAACATGTGATTAATTTCCCTGTAAAAAAAATGCATGAAGTGATTAATTTCATATATCTCTTGTTTGGTGCGATTCATAGTAAGCATTAAAGTATGCCTGCTGGTGGAGGAGTTGTACTTGTACCATTCGTCATAATTTTGATTCTTTGAAAGAGGTGGGAGTGCTGTCTAGTCATGTTCATACTTTTGCTTTTTCTTGTATTATTGCATATATGTATCCATCATTACAAACACCAGATAATTCTTTTCTTAAATGAAAATGGAAGACATTATTGCTGTCGCGTGCATGCATTTTATTTTCTCACATGCACAAATGATATGCACACGTTGTAAAATGACAAAGAAATTGGAATTCATTAGTAAACAAATTTAAGTTCTTATTTCTTAATCCCTACCTTTATTTACTTACTATTAATTTATTCCTAGTATATTCTGATAAGGACTAATATGAATAAAATTTGACAGAGTCAGAGAATAACTAATATTTTTAAGAGAGTAGCAAAATATAAAGACTCATCTAATTTTATTTTTTTAAACTAATATATATAAATGTTTCAATAATTTTTGTTTATATAAAATGTCGTTAAAGTGTTCCGTATATTTAAGTCAATTGATAGGATTAATATTGTATTATATATATAGGAGTCGGAGTTTGAACTTAAATTTCTCAATTTATTTATTTTAAAGGGTGAATTTTTAGTAATTAATAAATTACTCAACCAAACAAAATGCCATTAAAACAATAATTCCAAATGAGAAAACAAAGATTCTTGTTGGGATTAAAATATATACATATGACATCCCAAATGAAAAAACAAAGATTCTTGTGGAGATAAAAATATATACATGACATGTGAGAAAGTGAGAGATGATCAGAAGGTTGTGTGATTTTTTATTTTATTTTTTACATTAAAAAATAACTCAGCAAATAAACTTAGTTAGACACGGTTGTGTGAGTCACTGTTTTTGTTGCTTTTGTGTGTTTTCTTGTGTTGTTTGTTGCAACTTGTGAGAATGTGAGAGATGGTTTTGTTTCAAGAGGATTCATGTTCGCTTGAATTTTCAATTTTATCTTCTCTGTAGGTTAGATAACGAGTGTGTAAAATAATAAAAATTAAGAAAAAATAGTTCCATACTTAAGTAATTAACGAATTAAGTTTACTACCTAGATAAACAACCTTAAAAAAATCATTTTTTTCCTCCCCTCACTCATCTCTTACCTCTCATGATTTTTTTAATGAAACAAAATATTTTGAATGAAATAATGTATGAACGAGTGATTAAAAAATAAAAAAAAAGTTTTAATTTATAGAATTATATTGTGCGTAATTCTATAAATTGAAACATCTTTCTTTTTTTTTTCTTTCAATTTTTTAATAATTTATAGAATTATAATGTGTGTGTTCTTAAAAAAAAAAGAATTATATTGTGCATCTAATCGGTTGATACTATGTCACAGCTGCTCCAGTGGTGAATCAAAATATGATCATGGATGGTGATCAAATTTTTATTAAGTTCACTAGTTAAAGTACAAAGTGATGAAATTGAAAAGATGTTGAACGCTTTCTGGTGAGGGAACTCTGAAGCTCGATCGTAACAAAGGAATGCATTGACTTTCTTGGGATAAATTGTCTATGCATATTAACGATGAAGGCATGAGCTTCAAAAATCTTCCGATCTCAATTTGGCAATGTTGGTAAATAATGGTGCATTTGGACTAGTCCTGATACTCTTATTGCTAGATTATACAAAGCAAAATATTTTCCCAACTGTAGTTTTCTCGATTCTAGTCTTGATCATAATTCGAGCTTTGTCTAGAGGAGTATTTGTAACTAAAAATTTATTCTCATATATCATGAAACAAGCGAAGAATTTGTAACGGTAATAACATTTAACTTTTGAATGAAAATTGGCTAGCTGATGTTTTACCTCTTGAATCTGTAAATAATAATGATTTATTCTATGTTGATTTTCTTGTTTCTTACATTATGGAGCACAATTCTAAGGAGTGGAATAGTAATATTGTGCAGTCCTTATTTGATCAATCAATCGCGACTAGAATTTACTATGGTCAATCAAAGCCCTGCCAAGGGTTACAAATCTTCTTTGGCCTATTTGTCGAAGTTGTGTTCTGGCCCGGGTTCGATTGTGGTCTAAAGGAGTAAATTGTCTGCCAGTTTGTACTTTGTGTATTGTGGAGGATGAGGATAGCAAGCATGTGGTTTTAAATTGTCATACTAGTCAAAATGTGTGGAGTATGTCTGATTTTTCTCAAGTGGTAACTAGTGCTGCTAACGGTGACAATGATGTTAAAATTGTGATTTTCCATAGTCTGCAACGACCATTAAAGAATGATGCATTCTTGTTTGCATGTATTTTGTGGAGTATTTGGAAGTAACACAACAATCAAATTTGAAATAATGTCACTGATTCTCAGAGTTTTGTATTTTCCCATGCTATTTCAATGTCCGTTGGGCATGACAATGGGGCGGGATGAGACAAATTTTGGGCCCGTTTGTTTCGGATTTTTTTTCAAAAAAATCTATTTTTTTTCAAAAAAAACTATTTCTTTCATAAAAAAATCTATTTTTTTTTATCATACTTGTGTTTGTTTCAGATTTTTCAAAAATCATTTTAGTAAAAAAATCATTTTTTTCATCAAAATGAGAATCTATTTTCAATAGCTTTTATCAAAATCTATTTTTTTATCACTCATCATCTCTCACCATCTTAAAAAAATAGATTTTTATGATTGTAAACAAACGGCAAATAACTTTATATTTTCTTCAAAATCTCTACAAAAAAATCTCTACATTTTTTTAAAAAAAATCCATTTTTTTTAAAGCTGAAACAAACAGGCCCTTTATCTTCCCCAAACTCAAACTCATAAAGTTCTGGTATCCAGATATCCGTCTCAATTCTCAACAGAGATGAAAATAAGATTGCTCATAATTTATCTAATGCTTCCATATTATATGCTAGTTTCTAAGTTTTAATTGATGTACTAAATTGTATCGAACACATTTTAATTAATGAAATTTTATAAACAATATTTCATAAAAAAAATTATTATAAAACATATACATATGATTGCTGGAAAAAAAAAAAAAATTGAACGGCCACTTTGTATGTTAGTCTCTATATTATTTTACATACATAAAAATAAAAATTTTGAAGCAAAATTATCACCATTATCGTTTTTTTTTTTTTTGAAGCAACACCATTATCGTTATGCATTTTGCTTAAGCTCAATTCTCTTAAGCTCAATTAAAGATCTGTATGGATTGACTTATTTTTGAGTTTTTGTAGGATTATAAATTTTTCAAGATAGTTTATGATAAAAATAACTTATAAAAATACAATTTTGTGAGCAAAAACTTATAAATCAACCAAAAAATTTTGATGGGAATACAATGAACAAGCTGATGCAATATTTTGGCTGTTTGATATTATCCTAAAAGACTTCCAATTTACTCTTTGTAAAAGGAGAAGCTAAACTCCATGGTTGGAGCTTGAGAATGTGTGAACACTGAGGAAGATGATAGCATAAGGCAAAGCTAAAGAGAAATGAATGGAAAAATTTATTCACACAACTAACTATTACAATGAGGTTTGATATCTTTATATACAAAAAGGTAAAGCTAGTAATAATACTTCTAACTGAATAACTAACTTCTAACAACCTTAGACAAACAGTTGTGGAAGTTAGAAGGTAGGTAAAATGGTTAGAAGCAAAGTGACTCAGTTAACTTGGTGAACAAGTAACTGAGTCTGCACTATCTTTCACAGCCCCCCTCAAGCTAGAGTGTATATCAATAACTCCTAGCTTGGTAAGTAAAGTATGAAAAGGACCAGGATGCAGAGATTTAGTGAGAATGTCAGCAATTTGATCCTTAGAGGTAACTGGCAGAAGGTGAAGAGTTCCAGCTTGTATCTTATCTCTCACAAGATGGCAATCAATCTCAATATGCTTGGTCCTTTCATGAAAGACAGGATTGGCTGCAATATGTAATGCTGATTGATTGTCACAGTACAAGATAATGGGTGAAGGGTGTGGTATTTGAAAATCCTTGAGCAAAGAAAGGAGCCATTGGCCTTCACAGGCAGCCTGTGCCAAGGCGCGATATTCTGCCTCAGAGGAGGATCTAGAAACCACTGTTTGCTTCTTGCTCTTCCAGCTAATAAGTGAAGTGCCAAGGAAGAAACAAATGCCTGATGTGGATCTTCTTGTGTCAGGACAAGCACCCCAATCAGAATCTGAAAATCCCTTGAGTGTAAGAGGAGAAGAAGAGCTAAAAAACAAGCCTTGACCTGGGTGATTTTTCAGGAACTTCAAAACATGTAAACCAGCTAGCATATGAGTAGTAGTAGGAGAGTCAAGGAATTGGCTTAATTTGCTGACAGCATATGATATCTCAGGTCTGGTGTGAGTCAAATAAAGTAACCTGCCAATTAATCTTCTATAAGAAGTAGGATCAGTGAGAGGTTCACCCTGAGACTTAGAGAGTTGAAGCTGGGGCTGCATAGGAGTAGGGCAAGGTTTAGCTGCTAATAAACCTGCATCTTGGAGTAAATCCAAGGTATATTTTCTCTGACATAGGGATATACCTGTTTTTGATCTAGCAACCTCAAAACCAAGGAAATATTTTAAAATTCCTAAATCCTTGATGCTGAACTTTTGGTCAAGGAGAAGCTTGATTTGTGTAATTTCATTCAAATCAGTACCCCCTAGGACAAGATCATCAACATATACTAAAATGATTGTAAAACCATGATTAGTATGTTTTGTGAAGAGAGAATAATCTGCCTTGGATTGAGTGTAACCTGAAGAGATGAGAGTTTCAGTTAACTTGGTATTCCATTGTCTGCTGGCCTGCTTTAATCCATATAAAGACCTTTCCAATTTACAAACAAGGTCTGGATGAGTAAGTTGGAGACCTGGTGGTGGTTTCATGCAAACCTCTTCAGTGAGATCCCCATGTAAGAAAGCAGTATTGACATCTAGTTGGAATAGAGGCCAGTTTTGGGAAGCAGCTATTGCCATTAGAACTCTGACTGTAGTCATCTTGACAACAGGACTAAATGTGTCTAAGTAGTCAATTCCTTCAGTTTGAGTAAAGCCTTTGGCAACTAATCTGGCCTTGTATCTCTCTACAGATCCATCAGCATGTAATTTCAACTTAAAGACCCACTTGCAGCCTATAGCTCGTTTGTCAGAAGGTAGATTAACCAAGGTCCAAGTGTTGTTCTTACTGAGAGCAAGTAACTCAGTACTAATAGCATTTCTCCAGTTCTCATTTTTCATAGCTTCCTCATAGCAGGTGGGTTCAGTGATAGATGAGAGATTAAAAACAAAATTTTTATGATTTGAAGAGAGTTGATGATAAGATAAATGTGAAGATAAAGGATACTTACTTGTAGAAGAAGAATCAGTAGCAGGCATAGGTGAATTATGAACTGTATCATGCATAAGGGTGCAGTGGTAAGCCTGTAGATAAGGAGGAGGTTTACTGACTCTGGTGGATTTTCTGGTAGGATTATCTTGAGGAATAACAGGTGGAGGAATGGAAGAAGGAGATGTAATGTGAGTAGATTGATGAGTAACAGGTTCATCAGAAGAGATAAGGGGTGGAGTGTTGGGCAAGGAATGAGCAGATGAAGGAGTAGTAGGAAGAGGAATGGTATTATTTATGGGAGCTGAAACAGAAAAAGAAGAATCATTGGTGTTATGTGAGGGAAGTAAAATATCATCAAATATGTCATTGGTAGGATGAGTTGTAGGAGTGATAGGAGCAGTATTAGTGTGATAAGGAAAAATATGTTCAAAGAAAATGACATCTCTAGATATGAAGATTTCTCTAGAATGCAAATCAAACAATATGTGACCCTTGACTCCAACTCTATAACCAAGATAAACACATTTTCGAGATCTAGAGTCAAGCTTCTTTCTATTATGAGAAAGGGTGGTGGCAAAGCATAGTGAGCCAAAAATTTTGAGAAGGTTGAAATCAGGTAAGTGATTATGTAAGATCTGATAAGGTGACTTGTTGGCCAAGAAAGGTGTGGGAAGTTTGTTAATGATATGAACAGCATATCCAACAGCATGTGCCCAGAAAATGTTAGGAACTTTGGATTGAAATAATAAGGCTCTAGCTGTACCAAGGATATGTTGGTGTTTCCTTTCAGCTATCCCATTTTGCTGAGGAGTGCCAACACATGAACATTGATGAGTTATGCCATTTTCAAGGTAAAAGGTTTTGAGTAAAAATTCTGGTCCATTGTCAGATCTTATGGACTTAACATGAATGTTGAACTGAGTTTTGACCATGGAAATAAAGGATTTGATATATGTAGGAGCTTCGGATTTGAGTTTCAAAAAATACAGCCAAGTGAAACGACTTTTGTCATCCACAATGGTTAAAAAATATTTGTAGCCAAGGATAGAAGGCATAGATAATGGGCCCCAGATATCCATATGGACAATATCAAAGAGATTTTGAGAAATAGTAGTGCTATTTGGAAAAGGTAAACGTTTTTGTTTTGCATAGAAACAGACATCACATGGAATAGATGATTTTGGTACAGAAATATAAGGGAAAACTTTGTTTATTTCAATCAATTTGGAGTGTGAAGCATGGCCTAAACGCTTGTGCCACACATTACAATCAACATTTTTATTTTGAGACAAGCTAAGGCAAGTCTGAGTACATGATTTGACAGAATTAAGAGGAATAGAACTAAGGGAAATAGATCCTAAGCTAACAGTTGGTTGAGTTAACAGATACAATCCTTTATCCAACCTAGCTGCACCAATCTTCCTCATTGAGTTGGTGTCCTGTATCACACATTCAATATTATCAAAGGTTAAATGACATTTAAGAGAGCAAGCTAGCTTAGGCACAGAGATAAGATTAAAAGAAAAATCAGGAAAGTACAAAACATCAGTGAGGTACAGGTTTTTATCAAACAAAATTGTGCCTGCATAGCAAGTTGAAACAAGGGTTCCATTTGGTAGTTTAATGTGAATAGGATTGACTCTCTTCAAGCATTGAAAAAATTTGAGGGAGTAACAAACATGGTCGGTTGCTCCTGTATCTAGAATAAAATGGTCAGAGTTGGCTATATTAGGAATAGTACAAAGGATACCTGCACCATGAGAATTGCTGGTGGTAATGTGGTTAATGCTATGAGAATGAGATGAAGATGAGCCTTGGAGAAGTGCTAGAAGTGCCTTGTGTTGCTCAGGAGTGAAGCCCAACTTGCTTGAATCAAAGTCAACCTGGTCTTCAGCAAAACCAACAGATTGCACCTCATCATCATTACCACTAATGTTATTTACCTTCCCAGCTTCTTGAAGGTGTTGAAGATGTGGTGGATAGCCATGTTTCTTCCAGCATGTGTCAATAATGTGGTTAGTTTGACCACAAAAAGAACATTGTCTATTACCTTTACCCTTGCCAGCACTAGGCCTGCCACCTCTAGTACCTCCTCTTCCTCTGTGAGATTGGCCTTGGCCTCTGCCTAGAGAAGTATTGCCCATAGCAGCTACTAATTTTGACTCATCTAAAGGAACAACATTTTGTCTTTCTTGTTGAACTAAGAGAGAATACACACGACTAATGTTGGGAAGAGGATCCATGAGCATGATTTGTGCTCTGACAGGGTAATATTGTTCATTGAGCCCCTTTAAGAATCGAATCACTTGATCACTATCTTTATACAATTTCATCTTGGCAAGAGCATTACAATCAGCAATGCAATTGGATTCAGGAAGAGGACGAAAATTATCCAATTCTTGCCATAATTTCTTCATCCTAGTATAGTAAGAAGATATAGAAGAATCACCTTGCTTCATGAGATAGATCTCTTCGTGGATGTCAGAAATTTTGAAGATATCACCTTGGTAAAAACGATCTTTCAGGTCTTGCCACATCTCTGAAGCAGATTCCATCCATAATATGCTCTGAGAAATCTCAGGTTCCACTGAGTTGCTTATCCAAGACATAATCATAGTGTTACAACGATCCCAAGCCAAAGAATCATGATCATCATCCATGGGACGTGGAAGGGTATTGTTAATGAAATGCAGTTTGTGCTTAGATCTAAGAGCAACTGTCATAGCACGGGACCAAGAATGGTAGTTAGAACCTGAGAGTAAAGGAGAAACAAGAACATTACCAGGATTTTCATTAGGATGAAGAAAGTAAGGGTTTAACGTATCGGTTTGATAACCCTTATTCTGAGGAGTAGAGAAGCCACCATTAACACTAGCAGAACTACTAGCAGACATGATGAAGGAGATGAAGAAAAAATGAATCTTCACAGAGAAACAATGGAAGAAGGTTCAAAGAAAGAACCAAGAATGAGAAAAAAAATGTAATGGAGAGAAGAAAAAAAAGAGGAGCAGCGGAAAAAAGAATGGATCGAAGAAAGAAAATGGAGCAAGCAATGGTAGTACCTCAGTGGAGGCCTGATACCATGTAAAAGGAGAAGCTAAACTCCATGGTTGGAGCTTGAGAATGTGTGAACACTGAGGAAGATGATAGCATAAGGCAAAGCTAAAGAGAAATGAATGGAAAAATTTATTCACACAACTAACTATTACAATGAGGTTTGATATCTTTATATACAAAAAGGTAAAGCTAGTAATAATACTTCTAACTGAATAACTAACTTCTAACAACCTTAGACAAACAGTTGTGGAAGTTAGAAGGTAGGTAAAATGGTTAGAAGCAAAGTGACTCAGTTAACTTGGTGAACAAGTAACTGAGTCTGCACTATCTTTCACACTCTTAATGATTTTATTTCCTAATGCTCTCAATTTTCTATTCATACTGTTGACCTGGTTTTCATTGCCTTTTGAGCTCCTGTGTTTTGTAATAATCATTTATCTAGTTACCCATATCGGTACATGGGCTACATGCTATTATTATAATGTGTTAATGATGTATGTTGGATTGAATCATGAAGTAGTTCTTTGTTTACAGGAAAATCCAAGAATGTCTCTTTTTGTTGATATTTCAAGAGTTTTAGAGAAGTTTTGCTGTATATTTGATGGGAAATAACTTGGACGAAGCTCGATTTGAATGGAAAATATTGGTCCCTTATGTTGATCAGGTTTCTTCCAATATTTATGGATTCCGTAATGACATTGATTGACTTAGTTTTCAGTTGTATAGTATTTTCTTTAATTGTTTTTTAAATGCAGGAAGAATACATTGCATGAAGAAACCGTTGTTATTTATGTATGAGGCCAGTCACATTGGTTATCTTCTGAACTTCATTAATGGTTGAATGCCCTCGAGAACAGGGGTGAAGATGCAACTTGCGATATAGTAGTGTGTCCTGAGCCCTAACTAACTTGGGGGGGGAGGGGGGGGGGGGTTAATTTCTCCTGTTCAGAACATGTTTAAGAGAACAAAAATAACAGATTTTCGATGAAAGCCATTTGAATTTGATCTAGTATTTAACATTTAAAACTGTTATGGTGGCTCTCTTGAATTTTATAATTTCTCTTTAAGGAAGTGAAAGTCAAAAGCAACTCAATTTTTTTTATTATATGAGTGGATGGATTATAACGTAATTGTGATAAGTCAAATCGAATAGTTTGAATAATCTTTCCTTCTACGGGACAATGCAGACATGCAGTGTTGTCAATAGCATGCTGCAGCTGCCACGTTACAGTAGTGTAGCAGAGCAGCCCCTGGCTGCTACAAGGCATGCAGTATAGGAGGACTTAGTGTAGCAGCCATAGCGGTCAAAATAGTGGCTGTTGCGGCCTCAATAGCGCCATACCTCATAATGAGATTGAAAGTTCCAAAAATCCCTTAAAATTAAGCATTAGAGCTTTTGGAACAAGCTATTTTACGAATTTTGCAAATAAAAAATCATATGATCATTTGGGCTTTTCCTCTCGCACTGTCCCATTCATGTGGCATTTCCAACCCTCTCACTGGTTAGTCATATCCCCCTATCTGTTTACTTCATTTGAAACTCTTAATGCGGTAATGTCCATAGCGAATTGCAGAAAATAGAGGTTTGTTTGCATTCAACTTTGCTAAAGTGCTATAGAGCCGCTATAGCTTCTACTCAACAACACTTTGTACTAAATTGTGTATTGTGGAACAATAGCGGTTTGTTTAAATTCCGCTATGCTATAGCTATAGTGCTGCTATTTGACAACCCTGAAATCATAAATATATATTCTTTGGAGGTGGGCCTTTAAAGGATCATTCAATTCCGACAATACGTGGTGCTGTTAAACTGAGTGCTCTTTTGTTTCCTTTCCCATGAGGAAAATGTGAAGAATAAGAATCATGAGCATGTAATAAAATAGATATTTGGACCTTTATTTTCAAAATATCATAGTTTTCTTTTTGCATGATTAATAATTTTTTTTGGATCCAGGTTACTACAAAGTCGGTCAATTATCACTTTGATGGATGCTTTGGAAAGAATACATGCACACTTAGCTGTAGTTTCAAATGTTGCTTTACTTTTACAGGTTAGATTTTATTACTCAAACTGACTGGGTACGTACGTGTATATAGCAATGTAAACATGGCTCTCATCATCTTTTCTAGTTGCACATTTTGGTCTTCCAAATATATATTTGACACTTTGATTTTAGCATATTTCATTCATGAAAAGAAGTTGCAGTTGGTCTGGATATTAGAGTCTAGATTTTTCAGGTAACTACGTAGTGTACTTCAACTACTCTGTAATTTAGATTACCGACTCTTATCCAATATACTAATTAGTGGTTATCTTCAATTGTCCATGAGATTTCGTAAGAGTTTGACCTTTATAATCTCGAGGGACAGAGTTCGAATTCGTTGGAAAGGTTATGTAATGACAATTAGATTGACTTCAATTAATAATAATTTCCACCATTGCCCAAGTTGTGTTATGAAATTATGAGAGAAATTATACATGATTTTCCGCATGCATCAAAAGCATTGGGAAATTATACACTAGGTGAAGTTAAGACAATATTATTTGCCAGACACGAGGCATCCATTACAACACCAGTAGAATACTATTATAAGAACATATGTAGGAAATTTTACTAATTAACCTCATTCTGCCATAAAGCATAATGTTTCTATTTTATTTCCTGCTAATTCTACTCATATCAGAAACATAACAGAACACACTCTCTGAAGTTCATTTCTACAGACCTTCGATGAAGGCCACTCCTGTATTCTTCAACCAAACATTTCCTTGGATGAGTTGTGCTACTGTAAACTTGCTAGCCTCTGCAGCACTTTTGATGATATGATAACCAGGCCAAGTCACTCTCTTGCTGGTACCAGCACCAGCTCCACTGTTCAAGTACTCTCCGTAATACAATGTTTGGAGAAAGTCCTTGCTTGCGGCATCCCATTCAGCCCATCCTGCCGGGTCAATGTGGCCGTCCACGACGGATTGCAGCACAACTGTCCTGGAGTATTTCTTCCATGGGCGGCCGAGGTATGTTTTGATGGTGCCTTGCACAGGCTTGAGGTCTGAGCTTGGTATTATGTTACATTGCTGAATTGAAGTTGCAGTGTTCTGGTTTGGGTCTTCTCGACCTTGGGCTGTGACCATGTTTTTCTGGTTGCTCATGGGCTTTCGTGCCACGAGATTGCTCTTCTGGAACACAACTGCTGCATTTCCGAAGATGAAGTCAACGGTACCTGTAATGTAGGAATCACGGTAAAATTGCCGGTTGGAGTGTGCATAGAGAGTGTCTTGAAATGCATCAATCTTGCAGCGGTTGATGACGGATTGATCAGCACCAACGCGAAGCGCAACTGCCTGGTGCTTCTCTGGGCCTGCCGTGTTTTGGAACCTAATGTCCTGAGCTATAAATCCATCGCCAACAGCAGCTACAAAACCAAATTATACATTAATAAAAATACGTATGTCATAGAGAAATGGTAAAGACAGAATAGGGGAAAAATCCATACCAACAGTTGCACTTTTGAAGGTGGTTGTTCCATCGATGAAATTTAAGCTGCCTGTGATTATTGTTGCATCCATACCATCACCAACAAGCATCACATTCGTCTTTTTCTTACCAATTTCTACATTCTCTTTGTAGATTCCCTTTTTCACATAGATAACATACCTTGCCTTACCGTTGTCCGGTGCAGATGCTACAGCCTCAGCCACAGTCTTGAACTTGCCGCTCCCATCCTTAGCCACCACAACATTGGCCTTTATGTCCCCAACTGAAGATTCCAAAAGCCTTCGATCCTTGCTAGTTACCCACGAGGGAAAGTCCCCATTGAGTGATTCATCAATGAATCCGCTGTGAACCTTTCGAGGCAAAGCGGCAACAAGCACAGCAAGAGCAGATCTAGCTCTTGATATCAAGTCCTGAAGGTCACTTTCCATAACAACCCGAGATGTACCTTCTAAACCATCCAAACAAGTTGCATGATTAGTAAGCACACTACTTAGCCACATGTGTGCATCATGCTGTGAATCAGTGTTATCTTTTGTTAGAGTCAACACCGAGTCCCAAACTCTATCCATGGACAAGTCCATTAGTTGCTCACAGTCATTCAAAGCCATTTCCTCTCTACGGTTGTTAATTCGGCGTTTGATAACATTGGCGGTGTCCATGGCTTTTTGAATGTGTGTGGTAGACTTGGTTAATAATGATATGAGTGTGCTCAATTTGTGGTCTTTTGTGTTGGCCAAGGTTGAACCTTGAACTGCTTCTGATACATGAGTTAAGCATGATTTTGTATCAATAGCATGCTCACACAGATTAGAAGCTGAGGAGAGGTTTAAGAAGGAGATGGGTTTGTTGAGATGAGAGACAATAAGAGCTGAGGAGCTTATGATAGCAATTAAAGAGATGATTAACCAAAATGTTTTGGGAATGGATTTTCTAGGCTTGTCTAACAAAGACTGTTGAGTAGCCATACTGATAAGCTAGCTAGTTAGTACTCACTACTGGTTTTGCTCACTATGATCTTTGTTTACTTCATCATTCATATATATAGACAAAATAATATTCCATTTTGTAGATAAGGACTATAAATCCAATACCGCATGTGGTTTTCTGAGATCTAAAATTTGATTAGTTTTGTCTTGGCGTAATTTAATGTAAATTATTAAGTATGGCTGCTAGTGGAATTTGACTATTGGTCGTATGTTTTATTTTTTATCTTACTCCAATAAAATGAGCAATTTAGTTTAGAATATAAAATGAATAATTTTAGCGGATTAATAAATCAAAAGTAAAGATTATATGCATACTAGTTTATTATTAATATATTTTAAACTTTTTCACTTTATATTTTATTTCTTTCGGTTACTATTATAAACAAGGAAAATTTTAACATGGACCACTTCTTCAAATGGTCCAGGTGGATCATTCATAAAAAATCATATAACAAATACGAATTTTACAAAATTCACCGTTGGATTTAAAGTTTATATCATATAGATTATCTATAGAAAATTTTAGAAAAATTGAAAATCATTTGATATGTTATTGAGACCCATCAAGATTAACGGTTTATTAAATACTGTAAATCTTGATAAATTCCAATAAAATATCGAATGATTTTCAATTTTTCTAAATTTTTTTATGGATGCTCTATATAATATAAACTTTCAATCTATCAATAAATTTTGTAAAATTCGTATTTGATAGATCACTTATTCATGGTGGACCACTTGTGAATATGGTCTACCATAGTATTAGCCTATATACAAAATTAACTTTTTTTTATATATATTGAAAAAGTGATTTATTTGATTCATAATATGATCCATATACATCACTTTTTCAATATATCAAAAAGTTAATTTTGTTTATAATAATGATTAGAGGGGACATTTAAGCTGATCCAAATTCGATTTTTTATAGGAAAAGTATGCAAAGTGGGATGTGGTGTCACGTTCATAGTATGTACCGTAGTATTATTAAATGAATCATTACAAGACAGAATAAATATTCTTATTAAATGAAAGTGGAAGACAAATGTTCTAATATAATTCAAAGAAAGTCGCAGACGTTATTGCACAAGATTTTAATGGGAGAATATTAACATGTGCCCAAGAAAATAAATATGAAAAGAATTTATTGAATTTGTGGTGCATTCAATGTTCTAAACATTAAATTATTTATATCATTAAATGATATAATTATAATATTAGGTATCTTAACATGTGTCCTCGGGGAACAACTTAATATCACCCTTTTTAATTTACCTCATTTTCTTTTGTAATAACCTAAAAATATTTTTTTTGCTTATAATAATCATCATAGTAAATATCTTAGAATATAAAATTAAGATTAACTTTGCACATATTCATAGGTATTTTAGGGACATGGTATCATTTTGTCAAAGAGTGTGGTAATCCACATTAACTTATCAGTCCATCCCATGTGACCTTTCGTTTTCATGGATTTGAAATTTGTTTTTGGTACTAATTGAGGATTTGAAATTTGTTTTTGGTACACTCTCTAACCTCAATTTTGCACATAAATTAAGAAATGATATTTTTTTTTTTTTTTTTGGGTCAAGAAGAAATGATATTTTTATCATGTGAAAAAGTTGAAAATAGTAAATTTGTATTAGAACAGAATAGGTATGTTTACAATGCAACATCTTTCCCAAATTCACCTTAATATCGGTTGAAGTTGCATATACTTGTTGCGACGGTTGTTATTTGTGCTTGAGGTAAGTCACATTTGTTAATTTCATCATTATTGAAGGCCCTCTAGAACGGGTGAATATGCTAGTTCAATTTAGTACCGTGTCCTTTAGTAACTCGGAGTTTTAACTTTCCATGTTTATCTATTTAAAACTTGGTTTTTCGTAGCAAAGATTGAACTCTGAACCGCGTACATACAACTCGTTCGGTGTCCCAAGCCAACCACTGAGCTACACCTTCAGGGTCGTTACTCGTTATATATGGTGGCTCCCTTGATGTTTATGGATATTATAATCCAGATAATAATAATATGTCAAAAAAAAAATTCATGTATGTGTAGGATAAATTTACAAGTTTTTGTTGAAAATTGCTTACTTTACTTCAACTTATCCAAAAGAGTTGTGTTATATGAACACCATAAAAAGTTGTCCAACCGGGACAACTAAACTTTTCTATCTATGCACGCAAATCGAAACGGTATAAAAATAATAAAAAACATAAAAAGTGACGGGTCCCACACCAAAATAGTCGTCCAACAACTATTTTGATGTCAAAATAACATTAGTGTATCCAAAATTGATATTAATAACTCTCCTCCAATATCATTAGTGCATCAAATTATATGGATCTCAATCTGATCACATAATTTATGGTTTAACAGTAAGTTGATAGGAATTTGAATCTATGTCTTGTCAGAGAGAAATTATATATGGTTTTCCACCTATGTCAAAAGCAAAGAGAAATTCCTGCATCATTCTGAAAAGTCTTGTTTATGAGATTAAAAAGTTTAGATGATCATTGGAATATTTAAAACTAGATAGTGGGAAGCACATGAATAAAGTACAGACAAGTTTATATTCCAGACATGAGGCATTCATTACAAGTACAACAACAATAGAAGAGTATTGCAACATATTGCCAAAATGCATAACTTTTTGGCTTTATTTCGTGCAAAACGTCTGAAACATAGTAGTACACGATTACCAGAGACGATTTCTACAAGCCTTCAATGAAGGCTACCCCTGTGTTCTTCAACCAAACATTACCTTGGATAAGCTGTGTTACTGTAAACTTGCTAGCCTCTGCAGCAGTTTTGATGATATGATAACCAGGCCAAGTCACTCTCTTGCCGGTACCAGCACCTGCTCCGCTGTTCATGTACTCTCCGTAATACAATGTTTGCAGAAAGTCCTTACTTGCGGCATCCCATTCAGCCCATCCTGCCGGGTCAATGTGGCTGTCCACGACGGACTGCAGCACAACAGTCCTGGAGAATTTCTTCCATGGACGGCCTAGGTATGTTTTGACGGAGCCTACCACAGGTTTGAGGTCTTAGCTTGATATTATGTCACATTGCTGAATTGAAGTTGCGGTGTTCTGGTTTGGATCTTCTCGGCCTTGGGCTGTGACCATATTGTTTTGGTTGCTCATGGGCTTTCGAGCAACAAGTTTGCTCTTCTGGAACACAACACCTGCGTTTCCAAAGATAAAGTCAACGGTACCAGTAATGAAGGAGTCACGGTAAAATTGTCGGTTGGAGTGTGTGTAGAGTGTCTTGAAATGCGTCAATTTTGCAGCGGTTGATGACAGATTGATCAGAGCCAACGCGGAGAGCAACTGCCTGATGCTTCTGTGGGCCTGCAGTGTTTTGGAACCCAATGTCCTGGGCTATAAACCCATCTCCAACAGCAGCTACAAAACCAAATTATGCATGAATAAAAATCACTATGTTATATCGTAAAAAAATAAAAAATAAAAAATCACTATGTTATAGAAATGGAAATGGTAAATACAGACAAAGGGTAAAGTTCATACCAACTGTTACACTTTGGAAGGTGCCTGTTCCATCGACGACGTTTAAGCTTCCTGTGATAATCGTTGCATCCATACCATCACCCACAAGCATCACATTCGTTTTTTTACTACCGATATCTACTTTCTCTTTATAGATTCCCCTTTTCACATAGATAACATACCTTGTCTTACCGTTGTCTGGTGCAGATGCTACAGCCTCAACCACCGTCTTGAACTTACCGCTCCCGTCCTTAGCCACCACAACATTGGCCTGTATGTTGCTAGCTGAAGATTCCAAAAGCCTTCGATCCTTACTTGTTACCCAAGACGGAAAGTCCCCGTTCAATGATTCATCAATGAACTCGTCATGATCCTTTGGAGGTAAAGCAGAAACAAGAACAGCGAGAGAAGATCTAGCTCTGGACATCAAGTCCTGAAGGTCACTTTCCATAACGGCCCGAGATGTACCTTCTAATCCATCCAAGCAAGTTACATGGTTAGTGAGTACACTACTTAGCCATGTGCGTGCATCTTGATGTGAGTCAGTGTTATCTTTTGTTAGAGTCAACACTGAGTCCCAAACTCTATTCATGGACAAGTCCATTAGTTGCTCACAGTCGTTCAAAGCCATTTCCTCTCTACGGTTGTTAATTCGGCGTTTGATAACATTGGCTGTTTCCATGGCTTTTTGAATGTGTGCGGTAGACCTGGTTAATAAAGATATGAGTGTGCTCAACTTGTGGTCTTTTGTGTTGGCCAAGGTTGAACCTTGAACTGCTTCTGATACATGAGTTAAGCATTATTTTGTATCAATAGCATGCTCACACAGATTGGGGGACGAGGAGAGGTGGAAAAAGGAGATAGGTTTGTTGAGATGAGAAAAAATAAGGGCTGAGGAGCTTATGATAGCAATTAAAGAGATGATTAACCAAAAGGTTTTGGGAATGGATTTTCTAGGCTTGTCTAACAAAGACTGTTGAGTAGCCATACTGATATGCTAGCTAGTTAGTAGTACTGACTACTGGTTTTGCTCACTATGATCTTTGTTTACTTCATTATGATCTTATATAGACAAAATTATATTCCATTTTGAAGATTAGGATTACAAATCCAATTATGCACGTGATTTTCATTTTTTTTATACAATTCTATTATAACTTAATGTTAAAGGTGTAGAACTGAGATCTAAAATGTGATTCTGGTGTAATTCATAATTCATAGTATAAGCTATAAAGTATAGCTGCTGGTGGAACTGGACTATTATTTGTCATATGTTTATTTATTTATTTTTTAAAAAAGCTTATCAAGTGGCTTATTTGTCATATTTTTATATATTTTTCTAGAATAAAGTATATACAAGTGGACTATATGGAGTCAGTTCATACTTTCTCTTTCTTTCTTTATTATATTATTATTATTGTATATGTATGAATCATTACTAATGTTTTTCTTATAAAATGAATGAAAGTAGAAGACATTATTGAAGAGTAACGTGCATGAATCTATTCTATATTCATATGCATGATGCACAAGGACAAATGTTATGTTATAAAATACAAAGAAAGTGGAAGACATTTTTAACACAGGTTTTTAACTTTGGCTCTATTTGTCACACGGCTAAACTGTTACTTTACAGTCAATAGTTGATGATGGATAATAATATTTGGTAATACTAGCAAATAAACTTTTTTTTGGGTACTAATTTAGGGTTTTTTCAAAGCTACTTGAAATAGCATATTTTTCACAAAACTTTGATTCACACACTTGAGTTAACATATACTTTTTTCTGTCGAGATATATCAAGTGTTAGTTAAGTGTAACATTGATTAGAAAAATTGATGTTATAAATGAGATAACTCATAAACTTAATGTCTTAAGGTTTCAAATATGATTACTTTGGGTGGAAGAAACATATAAAAACCAAAAAAATAATAATAATTAATCCATTCTACGTGGCCTTTGATGTTTATGGACTTGATTATTATTTTTATGGGACTATGGGTTAGAATTTTTAACTATTATGATTAGTTAATTCATCCCATGTGACCGTTCTTGTTCATGAATTTGATTTTTCTTTTGGGTACTAACCTTTATAATTTTATACCTACTATGTTTGTCCTGTTTCTTATCTCTCATTTTTCTTTCCATTTCTTTTTTATCTTTGATTAGGTAAAAAATGATAAAATTGTAAATAGAATAGTCGATTAAATAATGAAATTAGATGAAAAATGGTTATACCAAAAGTTGATTCTCCCTATGGTGAAGACTCATCTCATATTCTTTTCTTATGAGTCATTTTCTAATATCCTGTCAAATTTGGTAAAATATTTTTGTTTGGTTTGGTGTTTCAATTGCTTGTTAAAATCATTATCTCCAACATGGACATTTCTTATCTTATGCGTAGTAAATTTCTTTTGGAAGGTATACTTTTTATTTCATTAGTTATTAAGACAAAAGGAGAGCAATAAGTGCCTCTTTTTTTTTTTAAAAAAATCTTTTGGTTATATAAAAGATTTTCATTTTGACTCGGCACATCAAAATCATTCATATGTCTGACTTTAAAAGTAGTTAGGATAAAAGTCAAATATTTTAATGATTTGAAGATTATAATTGATCGACAGTGTAAAAACTTTTACACCAACAATGTATATGATTTTTTTTACCAAAAAATATCAACTCATTAGTGTAAATGAGTTACAAGTTGCATTGGAACCTAGTATTCTACTAGATGTTTTTGCTCATTCTAAATAGCATGTTGTTTCTAGATATCGTTACGAACGAGTCTCATAAAAAATGCAAGAATAATTCGTGGAATAATTGATGATGAGTTTGACAGAATCGTGTTGTGCCACTGTGACTTTGGCATGCTACACTTTGGAGCTTCAACAAAATCATTGATTTCGTGAAACTCACCATGACTCCAAACATGCACAAAGACTACTTACACAGTGCTAAAGCTTTGAGAGAGTAATCACTAACTTTAAACATATACATTCACTCAAAGGAATGGATTGCTAAAGCAAAGGAGCATTGTTTTGCTAGAGAAATGACGGTATCCTGAAAAGTGAGCATAATTCGTATAGCACGCAAGTCAGCATAATTCTCTGCATCCTCGCCGTTTTACTTTTGGTACATTTTATTCTAAAAATAGTTAAACTTCATTTTTGTCACAAAAAAAAAGAACATGTTAAATGAAGAAATGAAAAATACCTTCGTCCGATGTAAGACACATAATTGCACAAGGGATCTCTAGTTTAGTTTGTAAAAGCAATTGTGTCATGTTCTTCAAGCTTTCAATCCACATTTGAATTATAAAGGGGAAAGTGGACCAACTCATATGTACACTAAGAATGCTATCAATCTTGAAATGCTTACATCCGAGGCCAAACTTGACCATAATCATCTTTCTTAAAATATCGCCGGTCCCAAGACCAGGGCACATCTGCAGAGAAAAATTGATAATTAGAAAACACATAAACATGGATCAGCCTACTTGGATCAGGACAGTAACAAGTCACCACCTTCAGAAGTGTAAGGCAATGGAGGGAGCTCATAAGGCACAGGTAACTGGACGATAACTTCAGACGACGAATGTGTAGTATCCCTTGCTGGCCCAGTTAGAGTCATTAGTTTCGTTTTCTTCATTTCAGATGTTTCCTGTGCCGGGGATTTATCCTGTAATTCTTTGTTGGTTAGCACAGTTGTCCTTTTCCTTTCTCATTTCCATGGTCAGAAAGGTGTGATCAGAATATCGCTTCTCTCTAACCACGATTGATGATTTAATCATATCAAGCATAAACATCGTGAAAGAGTAAGGATGTGTCTGCTACCTTCGATAGTTTAACATTACTAGTACAAGAAAATCCACATCCACGTTTCAATGAAGATGGAAGAAAAAGCACTCCCAGCTGTAAAGAAATATGCATAAAAATATTAAGTGCATCCTCTGGAGAACTGGATTAAATGAATTTCACTAATCGTCCAAGCATAAGAAACAATAATTAGCGAAAGCACTCTGCTCCTTTAGAGCTTGTATGTGTCAGTGTCATTATGCAAGCTTTTAAAACAATGAAGCTGATCAATTTTTTTGGGTCAGAATTGCTAACAAGTAACAGCAAAAGCATGACAAAAAAAATACCTCGTACGAACGAATCATCAACTGACTATTATTCTTCTGAAGTGCTCCCCAGGCAGCTTTGCTCAGATTTGAAGAAGTTAAACAGAACCAACTATTTGGGAGCATGGTGTTTCAAAGTTAATAATCTATAGCATGACTTAGCAGTGCACTAAATCAAAATGACAAAAAATTCAACAAACGTTAAAGTAGAAGAGCAGAGAATAGGTCTGATAAAGCTCTTACGCGAGATTCTGATTATTGTAACGAGCAAAAGTCTTTATATGTGGCATTGCACGGCTGAAAGAGCAAAAAGAAATAGGTGAGACACAATTTTTCATTAACTTCTAAAAAAGATTGGGAGATATATTCAGTGTTTCCAAGTAGGTGTAGAATTGGATCATAAACAATGCAAAAACCCAATCTTCATTGCAGAAAACCCAACTCTGATATATAAGTAAACGGATACAGAAGCAGTGATGAAGGGTGTAGAAGAGTAACTAACTCTCTTCATCCCAAAAGAGTCCCAACCCAACACCACTACCTTATGTAACAACCCCTGAAAAGAGCTTACCAACCTGAAAATGAAAATGGTTTCTTCTGCTATTATGATAATTATAACTTCTATTTATAGTCACTGGTTCTGTTCCCCTGTCCCTCCTACTTTTCCACCAAATTGGAGATTAACTATTGTCTATAGGGTTTCAGATGAATCAATGTCGTGGAGCCAAGGCACAAAATCATTAAAGTTTATGTGAGAATGCCCAAGAAAGGGATGGCATCTGATGACCGTACCGTCAGATGCAATGTGCCTGATAGGCTGATAGTGACTAAAAGGGCGAGTGCCCTAACTAACTGCCTCACGGCAGTAGTGGTGGGAATGAGGTATAGGTGCGATGCGAGGACTGTGTAAGAGGTAATATATGCCATAGCCCATAGTCAACAAGTGGGAACTGGGAAGTAGAGGAGGCTGGAAATCAGGTGGAACTTAGTCCTGTAAATCTATCATGTGGGTTATCTCAGGTTAAGTATAGACCCACTAGTCTCCCCTGTAAATCCTCCTTTGCCTTGCTGTTATAACTTCAATTGGATGATAAAATATACTTACGTGCGACCAGTATGGTTTGCTTTCCATTTTGCCCAATATTTTTTCAAAAATGGTTTCTCCACATTCTTCAAGGGACTTGGGATTGCACTTCCAGCTGCATAGCCCTAAAGAATAATAAATGATAAAGTCGTTTGAAAAGATGCGCTTAAAAATTCAGCTATGAAAAAATCAACAAATATATAAAACTTTGCACATCTTTATGTTCAAGAGAAAAAAGGAATTAAGCATATAGAAATAAAAATAAATTCAAAGTGATTGATGAAGCCATTATATTATTTTTATAGCGAAGCATTTCTAATATTTATCAAGTTATCATACAAAACCACAGGTGAGAGTAGAATATAGATGAAAATTGGATCCAAAAACAACGGGTAACCCAAGAATATTAACTAATAGGATCTAATACAGATATAGCTAAGGATAAGTAGCACTTGAGAAACTCCCTTAAAGGCTAGCTATCAAGGGGAAATAACCAAGTCATGTAAATACTCCACCAAGCATCCCATACCACACAATGTGGGGATTGAACACCCCAGTCTTTATCATAGCACAACCTTCAGGGCTGACATTCCAAGCGGCTTCACTTTACCGGGCCTTTCCGGTTAGCCCCGTCGTAGTCATCCCTTTCCGAGACACCGACAACCAGGCTCTGATATGAATTGACAAGTATCCAAGCACTTGGGAATCCCTACCTTAAAAGCTAGCAACCAAGGGGGAAGGGACACTTATATGCTCCATCGAGCATCTCATACTACTTGATGTGGGACTTGAGCACCCTATAATACTGTGGACCATATTAGTTATAGTAAAATTAAAAGTTTCAGCAAAATCCAAGAAAAATTTACCCTTTGTCTTAACTTCCCTTATACTACAACTTAATACCTTTTAGATGTCCTACCCAAAAAATCACCACAAAATATTTTTTAACTTAAAAAGTAATTCTTGAACTAAACCTTTTAAATCATCTCAAAATTGATCATGAAATGCAAACCGAAAGTAGTTTTCTTCTTTGGTCAGAACATAAAAAAACCATCATTAAGATTCAAGACCTATATATAGTTACCTCTATAGAACATCTGACATCTTCTACAGTAGGCCATATTATTTGAGGCTCCCCCATACCAAGGGGTACTTTATCTTCAGAGAGACCTGCTGACATCGATGATGCCAGTTCAACCATCCATTTTTCATCTAAAGAGCCAAGGGAGGAGAACTGCAATAGATATATGCTAAGTATATCATCAAAAGTAATTATTAATACTGCAGTTTTCTAAAAGTAATTATTAATACTGCATTTTAGTCGGAACTTACTACCATAAGTTGAACACAAAAAAAACGGAAGAAAGTATGATACTTTGACATTGATTTCTTCATCAAACATAGGAGTAATGAGCTACGATTAAACATGAACTAACTGAAACTGAAAAATAATGTAACTTAGCCTACAGCCTGACAGTACCTGATAAACAAGGGGGGATTTCTTAAACTCTTCATCAAATGTACACTCTTGGAGCACCGAACGAAGCTTCATATGGCCCCATTTTTTCAAACCATTACCAGAATGATATCCAGGTACAGATGCAATTAATCTAACCTGTACATAATGAAAAAAACATCATATATCCTGATGTACAAGTAAAACGTATCCAAGAATGTAACAAATTATCAAAAGAAATAATAACTAATATCCAATAACCTTTAACTAACTAACTAACAAGTGTATCACTCAATTTAAAAAACAATGAAAGGAAAACATACCATTGCATCACTATAGTCGAACTTCTTGAAAAATGATGGACATATACTGAAGTTTCCAAGAGATGGAAGATTAACAGAGAATTCGGGCCACTGAACCACCAAATAAGTCATGAATAAAAAATATGAATAGTCATAATAGCAACCCTAATTAATGACAACACACGATAAATCAACAAGATTAATGTCAACTTCTGTTGATAATTAGAAATGCTATAAGTTGATTTAATCAAAGAAAAAGCTATTTCAGAAGAGAAACTAGAAATGATATGGAAGGTTTTCTCAAAACAGCATAGGCTCAATAACTTTTTTAACCCAATTGTTTAGCAGTATGGGACATAATATCATCCTTACTTCATGTAGTTGACCACACTTGGTTAGAAAAGGATATTGTTTATTGAAGCAACATTTACTTCTTAAGACATTTTGATAAGTTTTTGAAGTATAAAAGAACAATATATATCAGTACCTTCAACGCACTGAGATATTCAACCAAATCATTTTCAAATCCAGATCCCTTGCTAAGACTATTTTGATCTTTCCATGGAAAATCTTGCATCCAAAGACCTTGGCTTTTGTTATTCCAATCTACATAAATTAAGTTTGCTGTATGTACAATGATTCTTACTCCTCGAGGATATACGAGAAACATGGCCTTTGAATGGTGTGTCCCAAATGAAATTGGCAGTGGCGGTTTGTGCAAAATCCAATTTTTAGGTTTGCTTCTCTAACAACCATAGCAGTAGCAAGTTAACATTCATTTAAAAAATCTTATATATTTAATCTAGCAAAGCAAGTAGATCTGAAACAAACCTTAATGCAAGCCACCCTCTCATCACTCTCTCCATGAAGAACAAGAACATGGGGAACTTTTGAAAGTGCTGGACATGCTGCACCAAGAAAATAATGGAAGAGAGAAACTCGCTAAAATGAGATAAGAAAAAACAAAAGAACTTTGATAAAAATGCACATATATATGCCCAAATTTTACAGATTGATAATTTACCCCTTTGGTTATATTAATATGTAAATTACCCTAATATAAATTCCTTATAAAAATCATTTGACACAGCATGTGTTATATCCTTGTTGCCATACAAACTACAGAGGCATGGAATTGGGGCGTTTTAATATATTATATCATAGTATACTAGTAAGGAGGGGCAGAGAAATGACCAGCAATTTCAAAATACAATGAAGAACAACTAACTTCTGAATTTAAATAAATTAGTGCAGCATGTCAACGCAGTTTCAAGAGCATAATGGAAGTTAGAATGCAAGCAGGGAAAGTCAAGGATAGAAGAGAATGATACAAGCAAAGAGGAATTAATTGGAAAAACCAGAACAACAAAAGACTCACCAGGAACCAACCAGTCAACGTCTACCATGTAGTTTGAAAGAATAGCAACTAGAATATCCCCCTACCAACAGTAACCATTGAAATAAGTGTAGTTAAAATTTTGCCGATATCAAATTCAACATGTATTTTTATGAAAATTAGTTGTCAAGCCAATCATGAAACAGTGCAAGCTTTTTCTTGAAGCACTGCATGCCTATTTTTAACAAATGGTTGAAAGTTTAAACATTCAGTTCAAGACGTTGCCGCAAGAACAGAGTACGGCATAATCAAATATAACTAAAAAGAATATTAATATTGTTATCACACTCTTTCAGATTCTTTTTTCAACATTCTCTCCATGATCGAGTTAAATTCGTGTGGATCTCATTAAATTATGCGAGTCTCATCTCCTATTTAGGGAGACTCATTCCTAAAGTGGCAGAACCCACATGAATTCCACCCAATTGTGGAGAAAACCATGTTACATATAGTGTTTGATATTTAATCATATAATATTTAATCATTTACTACCTGTATAACATCATTTATTGAAACACATGAAGTATTTGCCCAAGGTGGTAACCCTTGCACACGCAAAAGTCGGAAGGTGCAAGGTATTTGATCATCATATACACGGAAATCACGAATAGCCTCTTCACATGACCGGGAATAACCATGCTTTTGTGTCACAGCAATTTTATCATGCTTTTGTGTCACTGCATTTCTTCCCTGTTCCTGCACATTTCACATAAAACAATAAAAATATTTGTTTCAAGTCCACACATAGCTGCATTATCACACAAACGCAACACAAAACACATACACGAGCTTCATTGTCAGCACCACTTGAAGATCTTTTGGACACTTGATATTTAAAAAGATGGTGACCTGGAATTAGCTCAATTACATCTCCGTCAGAAATGGTAACTGTTTCTTTGGAGTTAAGCTTTCTTCTCTTATTCCCAGAATTAACAACAACTGGATTTGTCCCTTCCTAACATTCACAAAGCAAAAATTGCTAATCAAAAGAAAAGAAACACATCAGGTAACATAATGTTACTTGGTGGTTAAGTTGCAGGAGTTAAAAAATTAGCAAGGGTGTGTTTGGATTGATTTATTCGAGTTTATCTACTGGTACAAACAATTGCGAGAGTGTTTGAGAAAGGTTGTGGAAACAGCTTATGACATGTTTCTAAGCTGTTTTTAGCTTATTTTCATGAGCTTTCCAGGATATCTTAAGAAAGCAGCTTATAGCTTATAAGAAAACAATTTGACTTAATTTTATCTTTTTTAATAGATATAGGGCCTGTTTGGATAAACAGCTTATTTGCAGCTTATAGCAAAAACGCTTATCATAATAAGCGCTTATGTATAAGCTTGCATAAGCTATTTTTATAGTAAAACATAAAATAAAGATAAATCATTTTTATATATGCTACGAGCAATTTTCATAAGTTATATTGTAGAACTTATGAAATTGAGCTGCAAAACGCTAATTAAAATTGTCATAAGCTGTTTTCATAAGATCTCCCAAACAGTGTGACAAAACATAAGCTAGCAGATAAGCTCAATTAAGCCAATTCAAACAGGCCCATAATTTATACACACTTATATGATACGTTTTATGCTATAAGCACATAATTAACCCGTATATTTAAAAAGAGAGCCTAAATACCCTATAATCATGTTTGTCCTATTCAGATCCATTAACAAATCTATCATAGACATTATCAACGTAATTCAAATGCATTCTTGACATTACTAACTTTGGGCCCTTTTAGATTGGCTTATTTTGGAGCTTATACAAAACAGTTTATGTAAATAAATAAGCTTTTGTGTCCATTTGGATAGACTTACTTTTTAGGTTATACAAAACAGATTATGTAAATAAACTTTTATGTATTATTCATAAGCTAGTCAAGGTAGTTTATGAAAAAACAGCTTATGAAGATACAATTTTCGTTAGTGAGAATTTCGAATTAAAATAAAAACTTATTTATTTGTATAAGGTATTTTTCATAAGTTAAAAAATAAGTCAATCCAAACAAGCTTTTTATGAATTATTTTAAAAGCTTGTCAAGGTCCTATATAAAAAAAAAACAGTTTATGAAGATACAATTTTGGCTAATAAGAACTTAAGAATTAACATAAAGTTTACTTATTTGCGTAAGCTATTTTTCATACGCTAAAAAATAAGTTATTCAAATCAGGCCCTAATATCATTATAGTCCCCGTAACTACCAACAAAGATCAATTAAGAATATTGATACAATTCTACAATTTCAGGGATCAAATTTGTTGAAAAATAGACATCAATGATTCCATCACACTATCACATTATAATACTAATTATACTAACATTTCTTGTTATAAAAAAAAAAAAAAAAAACGGAGAATCAAAGAGTTAATACCAACCACATGCAAATTTGCAGTGCCATCGGTAGAAGCAGTTATAGTGAGATGTTTCCGGCTAAGTCTCTTATCGGTGACGGCAAGATTGTTCCGTCCAATGATATTAGTGCCGTCTGAGATATGTAATTTGGGGATTGAAGCTTTTTGTTTTTCTTCTTCGAAATTATGATTCAAAGGAATCAAATAACCAACTTGAGAGTGAGAAGAAGACATGAATGAATGAATGAATGAATACAACTGAGAATTAGTTGCAGGTTGATTCTCAAACTCCAACACTCACTCTATTGAGTATTGCTCTTTTTACTGCCATGGTGAAATGAAGAAGAGAAAGGAAAAAACATATATTCGATTTTAACCCCTATTTTGTTCTAATTTAAATTTTAACTTCTTATTTTAAAATTCAGAATTTTAGTAGTTTTGGAATAAGCGAATATAAGTGTTTCATGGTTCATTTGATATGTTATTGAGATTCGTTAAGATTTACGGTATTTAATAAACTGTTAATCTTTATGGATATCGATAACATATAAAATTATTTTCAATTTTTCTACATTTTTTTATGGATGATCTATGTGATATGAATTTTCAATCTAACGATGAATTTTGTAAAATTCATATTTGTTATAATAATATTAATCACTTGTTCACGGTGAACTACTTGAGGAGGGGTCCACCGTAATGGCCGGTGAATATATGTAGAAAGTGATGATCTTTGCCTAATCGCGGTTAGGTCTATATCTTTTTGAAAAAAATAAAAATAATGGGGTCCGGTTATCCTACATAAGCCAAGCTTATGTACGGTACATAAACCAGCACCCCCACCCCCCACCTCCAACTCATTTTTTTAAAAATTTTTTTATTTAGTTTTTTTTTATAGTTTTTATTTTTTATTTTTTTTATTATGTATGATTAAATATTTTCGTAATTATTTGTAAACTAAAATTATGCCCAAATTATTTTGGGGTGGAATAATTTCATAATGGATCTTTGAAAGCATAAATATTGTTGAAAAAATTTTTCTTGAAAAATCGGAACTTTTTTTTCGAAAAAACAAATCGAAAATTATTTCGGAAAAAAGATCGGAAACTTAATGTCCGATTATATTTGGTTTTAATGTCCGATTATAACAAATGGTTATGGATTATTTATGGACGGTTATTTAGGATTATCCAAGATAATCAACACTAGTTTTGTAAGAAACCATTAGGCAATTATTTTGGTTTCACATAGAAAATTATCAAAACCATTAAACCACATTTATGGTTTCAGTAATAATCGGTATTTAAAATCATTGAACCATTTAGTGTAAAACCATTTTACAATACAAATGGTTTTACTGTTTAACTCTCTGAAACCATTTAATCAGCATAATGGTTTCCAGGATTTTTAAAACTATAAAAACACAATATTGGTTTCAGTAAACACATAAAACCATTTAACAATAGTAATGGTTTCATTGTATAACTACCTGAAACCATTTAACCAGCATAATGGTTTCCAGAATTTTTAAAACCATAAAAACACAATATTGGTTTTAGTAAACACATAAAACCATTTTACAATACAAATGGTTTCACTGTTTAACTCTCTGAAACCATTTAACCAGCATAATGGTTTCCAGAATTTTTAAAATCATAAAATAACAATATTGGTTTCAGTAAACACATAAAACCATTTTACAATACAAATGGTTTCACTGTTTAACTCTCTGAAACCATTTAACCAGCATAATGGTTTCCAGAATAATATTGCATAAATAAATGATTTCCAGAAACCATTTAACTCTCTGGAAAAAAAAATTGATTTTTATTTTTTGGAAAAAAAGTTTCCGATTTTTCAGAAAAAAAGTTTTTCGATTTTTTTTCGGGAAAAAATTTTCAGAAAAAAGTTATCGGTTTTTTGGGAAAAAGTATTTGATCTTTTTTCGGGAAAATTTTATGATTTTTTTTCGAAAAAAAGTTTATAGTTTTTCCGGAAAAAAGTTTTCGATCTTTTTCGAAAAAAAAGTGAAAAACAACAATTCAAAAAAAAATTTAAAAAAAAAATCAAAAAAAATGAGTGGAGTGAGGGGGGTGGGGTGGGGGGGGGGGGGGGGGGTGGGGGGCGCACGGAGTAATGAGGTGGGGGTGGGGGGTGCGCGAGCAAATTAGGGGGTGTGAGTAAAATCCTTGTGTTTTGATTGGCTTATGCACGGTACATAAGCTTTGGGCTTATGTACCATAACCTTTGCCAAAATAATGCACTTATAACATATTACTAGTATGTTAGCCCGTGCCGTGCACGGGATAATTCTCTTTTAGATATTATTTTTATATTTTGTTTTAAATATTATTTCAGTAATTTTGTATAAATTAATATGAGTATATATATATAATCTCACGTATTAAAACTAAATAATTGAGAATATAAAAATATTCATCCCCGTACGTATTAAAATATGAGTATAAAAATATGATTCAATTTCCATAAAATAAAAATAGAAAATTATAAAAAATAAGCCTTGTATTAATGTATGAGTAGAAAAATATCCTCCATAAATTAATAAAAAATAGACTCCCGTATTAATAAATGAATATAAATATAAGTTTTTGTAAAAATTATAAAAAAATAGACCCGCATCCGCATATCAATATATGAGTAAAAATAAATGTTGTAGCTTCAATTATATGGAAGATCAAAATAGCCTCCTATATTAATATATGAGTAGAAATATTATTATCTATAGAAATTACCAAAAATAAGCACACATATCTTCCTTATCTTACGTATTTCTAATTTCTCTAATTTGCAACTAATCAAAACTCTAATATGATGTTTACTTAGACGGGAAATTTTAATGAATAAATATCACTAGTATGGTAGCCCGTGCCGTGCACGGGATAATTTTCTTTTAAATATTATTTTTATATTTTATTTTAAATATTATTTCAGTAATTTTATATAAATTAATATCAGTATATATGTAATCTCACATATTAAAACTAAATAATTAAGAATATAAAAATATTCATCCCCGTACGTATTAAAATATGAGTATAAAAATATGATTCAGTTTTCATAAAATAAAAATAGAAAATTACAAAAAATAAGTCTTGTATTAATGTATGGGTAGAAATGTATCCTCCATAAATTAATAAAAAAGAGATTCCCATATTAATAAATGAATATAAATATAAGTTTTTGTAAAAATTATAAAAAAATAGATCCGCATCCGCATATCAATATATAAGTAAAAATAAATGTTGTAGTTTCAATTATATAGAAGATCAAAATAGCCTCCTATATTAATATATGAGTAGAAATATTATTGTCTTTAGAAATTACCAAAAATAAGCACACATTTCTTCCTTATCTTACATATTTTTAATTTCTCTAATTTGCAACTAATCAAAACTCTAATATGATGTTTACTTAGACGGGAAATTTTAATGAATAAATATCATCTTTACTCAATTGTTCCCCAATTGTTATCCACTGAAAATTTTGTTATTTAGATTCTCATGTTAATCTCTAAAACTATGTCAATCGTTATTCCCTAAAAATATGCTGAAGTCCTTATCTATTTTTTTTACATAGAATCCAATTAAAATTTAACTTTCATAAGAAAAAAAAAGAATTTTTTTTTTACTTTTCTCTTACAATAACAGTAACTATACCCGTAAAAAAGGAATATACTAAAAATATTCTTTGAAAATTCGCTTATATATATCATCATATTTGAAAATTTTGCTAACTTGAATTTTATGTCAATCCCTAAAAATATGATAAGTTGATAATCTCATTCTAGCCAATCTAAGAGGTGATTAAACGGTATAAAATAAAATAAAAAGTTAAATTATGTACTAATATGAATAAAATTATAGGTCTCCATAGAAACTATAGATAAATAGTTATGCATACATAGAAATATATAATAGACAATTCAATTTTATCCAATCTTCCTTTCTATGCAACGTGTGTAGTTAATACCAATCTTGACCATCACCTGTATTAACATAAAATGTGAATAATTACTAAACACATATTTAGTCTTCTGATAACTAAACATTATATCAAAACAAAAGTTTTACGATTGAAAGAAATCAAATATTAAAATAAACTCAAACATAGGATAATGAATGAGAAGATTCACAAGCATAACACTATTAACATGTTCCGTAAAAATAACATAAAATTATTATGAATATGGTCAGTTTTTGAATAATATAAAGTCTTTCAACAATAATTAAAACAATCATGAATATTTGAATAAAAAAAGCACAAATAAAAAAAGAGTTCTATAAACATTTACCTTAATTAACCAACAAAAATTATTTGTCGTTTCGTGTATCTTCACGTTCACCTCCTATCAAAATTAAAAAGAATGAATAAACATAAGAACAAAATCATAAATTATAAAAAAATATATTATAGAAAAATATAAGAAACATATTTTTGAAGCATGATTATAAGAAATAAGGAATGAATTGAATAGATGTGGAAGTGAGAATTGAAAGTTTAAATATATTGGTTTAAGAATGCACGAGAAATTTATAATAATGGGTTAGAGAGATATATCCGATTAATTTAATAGTATATATCCAAAAATTTGTTTTCTTAAAAAATAATGGGTTAGAGAAGATTAAAAAAATACAAAATAAAAAAAATAGAAAAACTCTAATTGAATGCCACCTAAGCAAAAACTCTCTAATAACTCTAGTTAAATGCCACATAAGCATTTTTCTTGAGAATGCACGAGAAATCTCCGTGGGAATCTCGCTATGTATATAATAAAGATATCCGATTAATAGTATATATCCAACAATTTAATTTTTTAAAAAATAAGGTTATATATATCCGATTAACAGTATATATCCATCAATTTTATTTTTTTAATTTTTTTAATAGTATATAACTGAATGCCACGTAAGCAATATTTTATAAGAATGCACGAGAGAGCTTTATTTTTTAAGAATGCACGAGAGAGCAATATTCTCTTGAGAATGCACGTGAGAGCTCCGTGGGAATCTCGCTTTGTATATAATAAAGATTAATCAAGAAGTGTTCAATGCAATAAGGTATGTCAATCATAATTTGGGGATCACTAGCTATATATGAAGTTGTTTTAGCTAATTTATGAGTCATTCCATTTGCTTGTCGCCTAATAAACTTCACACTATATAGAGTTATTATAAAAAGAAGAGAAGAGTCTTCTACAATGCGAAATAATATTTCTCAGCTTAGTATCATCACTTTTGTTGGAATGAAATGTATCCACCACAACCTTCGAATCAAGTTCAAAATCAACAGTACCCGAATTCAACTCGTGATCCAATTAAAAGCGGAAAGTAGACCTAGAGCTTCGCCGATCTTCACATCACACAATGGAGCGAATTGTTCATATTTTCCTAATACATAAGCATCAAACTCATCTCTAATACAAATGTCAATACTAACTCTATTATGTAACGACGAAAAAGACAATCAACATTACATTTTACCTGCCCTCTCGCTACTTTTTTCCACTTTTGTTCCTACACTCTCGGCTGGACTGAAGGACCATGTCTAGCATCATGCACAGCACGTCAGTCATGTAGCATGTTATTTGTGCGTCTATAACATTATTCCAAATAATATTATTTCTCTGTTTCCATATACTTGAGAAGACATATGCCAAAAGAGAAGAATAAAATGCATTAAGTTGCCGCAACAAATGAAAAACATGTTCTGCTGCATCATGAATATTTTGCATTGCTCAAGTTATTAAGGAATTAAAATTGCGCATGCTGCATATATATATATATATATTCATACTATTAGGACAATTGAAAAACAAATGGTAGTTGTCCTCTTTATTATTGTTGCAGAGTGTACGTAGTTGTGCAATTCACACCCTTCCATTGTAGATTAATGCAAGTAGAAATACAACGACGACAAATTCGCTACAAAAGGTTCTTAACACGCGAAGGAGCTTGAATTTTCCAAAGTAATAAATTCCATGCACCATTCATTTTTAAGTGCAAAGTATCTATTAATTCATGAACACATAGGTGGTTGTAACAGCCCGAGCCTTTGACGAAAACTGTAAATTTTTTGTTTTAGTCCTTGAATGTACAAAAAATTTTGGTTTTAGTCCCTAAAGTCAAAATCCGCAGGAAAATCTGAAGGAAAACTGCAAATTTTCCTGTGGATTTTGACTTTACGGACTAAAACAAAAAAATTTATACATTCAGAGATTTATTTGCAACAAAACAAGATACATGGACTGATATAAAAAATTTGCCAACATACAGAAACCTAAAGATCTATTAAGCCTTAAATAAATTGTATGTGAAAACAGAAGCGGGGCCACTCAGATGTGCCCCTATATCTGAATTTATATACTTAACCAAATTTAATAAAATCAATCTCACAAAAAATTGAAAGATCATAAATAATCAAAATAATCAATCATTCAAAATTTCTCTTACGAGATAATGTAATTTGATACATGTTACACTTATTCGTAAAGAAATTCATAATTTTAGAAGATTAGTTTTGTCAAAAATTCATAATTTTCTGTTCAATAATTAAAATTAGAAAATATCTTTTAAAATGAAAATTATTCCGTATTTGGCACAGATAAACATACTAATGTAATGGACTCTCGCTGGCCCCTCAACTATAATTTATTTAATATTGTGTGAATATTTGATTAGCGAGTTGGAAATTCTGATCCGTCAATTCATGGATGTTGAACGTGAGTTGCGAGAAGAAATGCGGGGTATAGTTCTAAACCGAGTTCATTCAACTGATTTCGCCAATAGTCAAATCTGTCATGATTTGGTTTACTTAGAAAAGTATCTTAAAATTCTGAACGATGAATTGCTGTTTATTAAAGTTAAAGTTAATAACCTGGAGGAAAATATTTCAAATTGGCGCCAAGAGGGATGGAAATGAATAAGAAGGAAATAGTTATATTGGTATCCAAATTTCAGATACTAAACATGGTTCATTACTCTATTAGTTGTTAAAGTCCATTTTCAAAGAATAAAAATTAAAGAGTGGTGTTTTGTTAAACAGAGCATATCTATGTTTCATTTCTAGTTTTGATGCAAAGTATGCTTTGTAATTACTATTAGTGTAACTTTTATTCTAAAAGAAACATAGGTATGTGGCTGAATACCTAGCTTTCTATACCCATTTTAATTAGGGTATATGTATATGAAACACTGTAACATTAACAAGAAGAAAAAGTTAACATTTGAAGTTCAATGAAAATTTTATGCAACAACTTGACTGCTGCTTGCTATAGAAAACGTCAAGAGTGTGTTAACATTTGCAGGTATAGCGTTTAGATTCACAACGGTGATTGAAAATATTTGACATCAAAACATCACAAACTACATGATCATATAATTAAAATGAAATAAATATTATGATAACATTTTACTGTCAAATTTTGTAGCAATATATATCATTAAGGTTTAGAAGAAAAAATATTTAAAAAGTCATAACTATATATTCTTTATCTAATGACTATGGAATTATTTAGCAAGAGGATTGAGCACTTGTCCGGTAAAGAGTATAATTCCACTAAAATCATCTCTGATTATAAAAAAGAAAGGATGGTCAGCAACAAAGTCGATCAGAGTCGGAATGAGCTTATACATTGAACAACCTTCTAATCTGGTAACGGTCGCCGCTGCAGCTGTAGTGCCTTCTTCATTCATTTCAATAAAAGACTTCTGAATTATGTCAGAAACAAAAAGTTCTTCACTTAGAGGTGAGTCCACCATTTTTGTCAAACCTCCCATTTCGAAAGGTAAAACCAATCCTAATTCCTTTAGCAACTCGGTAGTATCGACACCAAAAGAAAAATTAAATTTTGGAATCCTAAATTTGCCAACTTCCACTTTTTCATAAGGAAGCATATCCTCCAAAAACTCAGCATTAGAAGTTACCTTATCAATCAAAGCTAACAATCCATCTTTTTCATTAGGGAGAAAAATGTAAATAGAGAATTGACGCGTATCTTTGCCTTTTTTATAAGGAAGACGAAGGACTTTAAAACCATCAAAAGAGCTGATAAATTGATCATCCTCGCTGGTCATGAACGGAACCTCGACCGAGCTACCATTGAGAAGATGAAAATCATAGTCTTTTGATTTTGAAATATCAAACCCTTGTTTCCATGCTCCTTTGAAATATAATGCATTTGCCAAGATTAGTCTTGTTAAACTACTAACCATCCCAGGTGAAAGAATATCTTTAATAAGACCTTTTGTCTTGTTTTCCACCCATAAATTCACCTCTTTGCGCGCTTCCTCATGCTTTAAAACAATATCAATAAAAAACAACAAATAATGCATCATGCAATTAAGTAATACAAATAGTTAAATTCTAAATCTTAAACCCTAAACTCTTATTTAATTAAAAAACAACAAATAAAAATCCTAATAAAAGCAAGCCACTAGGATTGGTTTTGTGGTGAAGAATTTGGATGCATGAGATTCTAAGTTAGATCCTCATTGACTGCATGGTAAACCAAACAAAAATACTAATAAAAGCATGCATGACATATGAATTCAAGATTAAACCTTGTTCACAAAATCAACTGAGGCAAAAGCAGCTTTGAAATCGGTAGTTATAAGTTGCTTGAAGGAAGGTTGGAGAGAAAGTGATTGTTCAACCCATATACCATTGGCGAAAGACAAGCGAGGTCCACCAACGGGTGCCCCATCAGAGAGCACCGAAGAAATGATATGAGAGGATAAAGATTTGAGATGACCGGTGGATTTGGACTCGAGGAAGGAGAGAAGTTGGTGTTGTGTCGAACCCTCAGAGCCATTAGCAACCATACTAAGCACGGTGTAGAGCGACAATGGAGAAAACACGACATTCTTCTCTTTGAAGTTTTTATTTGATAACAAATGTTTGGTGATGTTCATGGAAACCTTGGTTAGGTTGGTGATTGAGTTGCCAAGGAAATCCATTATTTTTCTTCTTGTTTCTGTGCCTAAGATACTATAGATTAGGGTTTATAACGTTTATTCTATAAATTAGGTTTCGGGACTTTTTGTTTTTGGTTTTTATAAAGAGATGGGACGTTGAATTTACAAGCATAAGGATTTGGATTTGGATCCATTTTTTTCCCTAAAAACTATAAATCTTGCTGATCAAGTCAACATGGTGAACTTTATTTACTTTTCTGTTGAATTATTTTTGTCAGCAATTGTTTTCAAATGTATCAATCAAATCGATCTACAATCAAATATTTTATTAAATCGTCAATGTTTCTTGGTCCTGCAATGACCACGGTTCCATCCCATAATTACGGTCGAAGGATTTAATGTCAAAATTGACGCCCGTACCAGATTAGGCATGAGCCAGATAACGATTGTGAAAACAAAAAATATTTTAATAAATCAACTTGTAAAAAAAAAGTAAAAAAATTACGAGAAAAAAATAATCAAACATTGACTTGTTTATTTATGTAATACTAAATATAACTAACCAATATTATAAAAAACGAACGGTATGATCCGATTCATGGTTGAATCGGTTAGACATTTTAAGCGTTTTAGCAGGGCTTGAATGATAAAAATTAACCCTTTAGTAAGAAACGTAAAAATTTAAAAAGAATTATTTTATTTAAATTATAAATAAAATTAATTAATAATATAAAAGATAGTCATTTATGTAACTAACATAAAAAATATTCTTTCATAAAAAAATACAATTTTTTTTTTCAAATAATTTAGTGGGTAGAAATTCAACCTTGAGGTGAATAATTCGAAAAATCCGATTTCATATAAATAATACATTTAGTGTTAATTTTTATAAACAATTCAAAATATTTTAAATAAAAAAATTAATACATAAATAAATTTTACATTTTTTATCATCCGCTACTTATCTAGCAGATGACAATTTGACAGAAAAAACCAGCAAAAAGGGGATATTATAACAGACATGAATGAAACATTATTGCACGTAAAAGAAATATTATTACATTACATTGCAATTCATTACATTCAACACAATGAATTAATATTACATTTGAAAAAAGAAAAAAAATCGATTAATCATAATGACCGGTCGATCTTCTTCGGGGGTAAAAGACCAATTTTGGACAACCCCCTATAGCAAATCTAAGGTAGACGAATCCACCATGACCACCTTTACCACTTCCTATTGGGGTAAAAAGAAGTCAGGGCCGATCCTTTTCTATTATCATAATGATTCTAATATGTCTCAAAAAGTCTCTCGTCGACTAATATGATAATCTCAATCGCCATCATATCAAAGAACAAGCATAAGATCATTATGATTAATCTACGACGATCATTAAGGTTGTTTACACCTACAATAACAAAACTACAAATACACAAAGCTAAAAAAAATTAAAATAAAGCAATGAGAGAAGAGATGGGAGATAGGAGAATGAGAAGAAATGAGAATGAGAAAAAATGAAAGGAAATGTTTCAATTTATAGATTTTTCAGAAATGATATTCATACAACTTTGTTTTACAACTGCTGCAACTTTGAGACCCTATTGCTTTATATTTATACATAATTTCCATTTAATTTTTATTTGTTTAAATCCATTTTGTGACATTTTCATTTTTATTTTTAATAAAAAATTGATGTCACTGTTCTTTCTCTCTTCTCCGATCATCTCATTGTTCTCTCTCACGCTTCAGCTCTCACCGGAACCGGTGGTGGTAACAGGCGGTATTGATGGTGTGGCCCTTGTTGGAATTAATTTACTAATTAATCATATAATACATGCTCAATAATAAAGATTAAAACTTTAATATTTTACTTTAGTGCGGAAGCCAAATAAACAATGAACATGTATATAATTATAGGATCTACAACATGTCGATTTATCAAAGATTAGTATTAGAAATACCTGGATGTAAAAGAATATGAGCAAACCGTAGGTCTCGCCAATAGCAATCCTGAAACGCAATGAGAGACGAATGACGAGCATCCGGTGGCTTGTGGTTCTTCCTCAACCGAGACTCTTTATGCCCTAAGCGCTCTTCAGATGGGGAGAAGAGGCGATATGCGGTATGTCTAGTATATTGGGGACCATAGCCTATATATAGTGTGATGGCCAATTAGGGTTCCCATTATTCCGAAATGGGTCATCCTGACATCCACTCATATTGAGCCCATATCCAATTAATTAATTAATTTCTAAATAGAAATCTAAATAGCCTTTTATCTTTACTTGATCACTTAATCAATTAAGGCTCTTTATTGATAAATAGCTAATATAATTATATAAAGATATTTGCCCGCATAATATTATTGGAATATCATAAAATATTCCAACAATCTCCCACTTGGGCTATATATCGTAATAATTATATCATTATTCTTTAGGCACGCATCCGAATACTATTTATCTTTATATTTCAACCTTACAATCTGGTCCATCTTATACATCAATGATGGGACCACCGCGGCTGTCGTCACTGACGTATAACGTGACGGAACCCCGACGACCACCATATCAATGTACTTGACGACATAGATCGATGTGGATGAGTGGCATGGAAATTTCATGCAACGTGATCTCTAAATCATGCCTATTTTCAACTGGTTCAACTAAAGTCTTTAGTGAGATCAAACTGAAGTTTGCAAATCAAATTTGCACAAAAGATACATAATCAGTTATAACAATTATAACCTCAAACTTTATTTATGCAGAAAACCTTAACAAAAATTATAAATCTGTGTCAATACCAAAGTTAGAACATAACTAAAGAGAGACTCCCACTAATCCAAGACATCCTTAGTGACAACAACAATATGAAAGACCTTAGGTTTCAAGTCTTTGATTAGTGAGTCAGCTAGCATAAAATTTATATTTATATGTTCTATCGTTCAACAACTTATAAATTGATAAATAATAAACAATAAAACATTTGTTGAAGCATTATCTGACTAATTTATGTCACAATATAACTTGAGTTGTCTTTCAAAAAATCTTTTACTTTATGCAACCAAGTGACATAAATACTTACAGTCATTCATTTCTTGAGTTAGAATTTCCATTATAAATGGACATTCAAAATGATCAGAGTCTGCTATATGTGAGCACAAATTATTTTTGTTCACTATAACAATCATTATGGTTGCTTCATTTCAACAATTCAAATTTTGAATTGCTCAAGTATCTGCCAAATGATCTTAATATATATACGCTATTTCCAGATGCATATAAGTAAGATCATACATATGTTTCTCAAATTTAAAGCATATCAGAAAACACTATATTTTCTAAATTTCCAGATTTTCTTTTGGGCAATTATTGAGACTTTTAAACAATCTCCCTTTATGATTAAAACAATCCCTTAGTTTATTGATTTTCATGTCGAATTTACTTTCAACTTTATTGATATACTCTTTTGAAAAACCGAATGATACAATGAGAATAATCTCTAAGTATCAAATTTTCTAATACAAAAGAGGTGTGCCCAAGATCTTTTGTCACTAAACTTTTGTTAGTGATATCTTGGTTTCGCACAACGATCGTATATCACTGTTGACTTGATAAAATAAAATCGACATATAAAAACTAAGAATATGAACATACTCCCACTGAACCTGTATAAACCACAACTCTCCATAATATACATCTCAGAACCAAATGAGACAATTACTTGATGAGACTTTTGTGGTACTATTAATGAGACAACTTCCTAAACTCACAGATGGATTTCATTTCTTTGCAAGCCATCTACTTTGTGTCTATTGATACAAAATTCCTCTTATTGCACCTTATTGTATTTCATAATGTCGCCATTAAGAAATACTATCTTGATATCCATCATATGAAGCTTCAAAATTATAATAAGTAACAAGTGTCGTGACTATCCTAATAGAGTTTTCAAATCAAAACAGATATGATTTCTCTTTTCAGTCAATACTTTATGACACTCGACACCACAATTCTTGAAGGTATTGAGTTTGATATTTATGAATTAATTTCTTAACTTAATTGAGAGGAAGAACTCTAATGTCCTTATGAGGATCCAAATTTACTATATAAATAGCAACTTTATGAATTGATTTAGAACCAATTCTTCCTCACTCAATTGTGTTCTTTTACCATATCTCTCCCCCAAACTCAATATCTTCAAGAGACTTTAAAGTTTCTATCTCAAAATGTTCATTAACATGGGACCAAAGTTTATATTTCTAAAAAATTCAACAATTTTAGATTGTCACAAGTAATAACTGCATTGACTATAATAATATTTATATTTAAAAGACATATTCAATCTCTCGTTTTAAAATAATAATAAAGAATTAAAACAAAACAAAACTCAAATAATGATCCATAAATTGTCTTTTAAATAGAAATATAAGTTAGTAACAACAATCTGACAAATAGTTGAAATACCATTAATCTTCACCGACTTATGTCCCCTCTAGATTGATGTGTCTTTCAACATCATTGGAGATTTGTCAGTTTAGATCATATTTTCTTATTATTCTTTATATGCCCTTATCCTTTGAGGTATTTACATAATGAGCACTATTTTATTTTCTCTTGCTTCAATATTTTCTTTATTGCACACTTTATGAAATGATCATTTTAAAGAATCATTTCTAACTTTAATAGCGATAAACTAATTGTGCAAAGAGAACACTCAAGGATATATTTTCAACAAGGTCACTTGATTGTCGAAATCACAACTCTTCAGCAAGATTAAATAGTTACATAATGTGCTCATGATATTTTCTTTGCTCAATGATCCTAATGAAATATTAACTTTCCAATGAGAGCTTATCTTTCGCCTTATTGCTTTAGAAGCACTTTAATTTAAGCAAAGAAAATATGACACAAACTTAATGTCATCTTAAATAACACCTCCAATGTCTCTGGAAAACAAAACTTTATGATCACACGACCTACGTGATTAGGAGTATACTCACTTTCTAAACTTAATTCTCACTTTAAATCTACTGAATTGTGAGAGAATTTGAGTTTCTCCATCTTTATTGAAGAACATAATGTTCTTCTTTTATTCCAAAGAGTTAGAATTTTTAAGAATTTAAATTCCAATGTTATTTTGCAGATACATAAACTATATTAGTTTATAGAGAACAAAAAATTACTCACCAAAATACCTAGTGCACCATTGATGTCAAGCCCTTAGAAAATTACATCAATTGCTAGTGGTATTTTGTGACAATGATCAAACACTCACAATCAATATTGACAAACAATAAATCCTTATGATCGTCACATGTTTACCATTATAGTGTGAATGCAATCCCTAAATACTTGCACGGATTTACACTTACACAATTTTATTATGCATGTCAATAAATTATTACATGGACATGCACATCTTTATTTGTAAATTATAAGACAAAACAAGATATCAAACGCACCATTAATCCACAATCTTTGATTGCCAAGAATTAACTGCAAGCAGTACTCTCAACATAATGATCAAACATTGGTAATAAGTCCTGTCAGATAATGTATGTCTTTGACACCAACCATTACCCACATGGAAAAACTTAATAATCACCACACATTTACCATCACAGGAATGAAATTATCCGGCCAAATTGTGTCTTCCTTTTGGCCGACTATAACAGCTCGCATGAATAATTTCACACCACATCTTTTGTAATTCCAACTGAATCAAATTTACGCAACAGAGGTTACTTTTGCAACTTGTTGTTTCAACCAACTCAATCAAAATTACTAGACAATTTAATAAATTGTGACAACTCAATACATATGTATAATTATTCGGCCAAACTGTGTCTACCTTTTGGCAGACCAAAATAGCTTGTATGAATAATTTTATACGTAATTTGTGATTCCAATTGAATCAAATCGACACAACAGAGATTACTTTTGCAACATGTTGCTTCAACCAACTCAATCAAAATCACCTAACAATTTATTAAATTAAATGGGAAAAGTCTTAAATTTACAAGGCACTACCCACAAAATGTAGGCCGTATTCTTTTATGATGTCGCTTGATAATAATAAGATTAAATGACATCCCTTATGTGAGAATAAATCCTCACCAATCAAATTAAAATTGGCATGAAAAATATTCAAAAGCATGATAAAATAAATTATTGTAGAAACTTAATAACAATAAGCATAAACATCATAATCATACTATAACCAAATATTTCATTTCAAATAAAACTAAATCTTTATATATACCAAATAATTCATGCCACAATTAATTCACATATACTTAATGATTCTTTAAATAAAGAAACAAATAATTCTAGAATCATATTTTCCAAATTAAAAGGAAATAATTCTTTATCCTTTTATACATAAACAAATAATTCTAGAATAAATGATTTCTAAAACAAAAGGAAACAAAACTTTATATTCTATATAAATAATTAATTATAGAACCTTTATTTTTCAAAATTTAAAGAATCGTAACTTAAATTTTGTACATATCAAATTGAATCAAAATATTTTGAGATTTATCATTAATTGCTATTTAACTGCAATTAATCTCATACGAAAAATATATATACTAACCAAATATATAAATATTTCTCAAAATAAACCTTAAGTACAAAACTAACGTGAATCAATTTTAATTTTAAATCAAATCAGATAACTCAAATCAAACCCAAAAAACTTATTTTAAGCAATAAACCATGTTTACAATAACCTTTTAAATAAGTCAAACCGAAGATTTGATTTAAAAACTTAATCACCAAAATCAAATCTGAATTCTAATTTTTAGGCAACAAACTTTACAAATAAGTCAATTTATATTCAATTTCCGAATATCACAAGTCACCAAAAATAAAACAAACCCAAAATTCACTTCAGTTCACTGTCCAATTTGCAAAATACCCAAAAATGGCCGAACAAACAAAAACAAAACTTTAACCAATTGAAAAAAAAATGAAGTTTATTGATCCAAATAAAACTTCTACAATCAATTGATATGGAACGAGACAATGAAATCAATATACGTACGTACGGCACTTACAAAGTATTTATGGGTTTGAATTAAATATAATAAAATAACTCAAATATCAAAAGAAAGTTATCACAGAAATTCTTTCATGAATATTATAAACCCATACCATAAAAGTGATTATCTTGCCAAACAAGAATAATTCATACTGTATAAAATCAATATTCTTTATGGCTTAGTTAAAAACAATATAAAGCCAATATTTTGTTCTGGAAAATCAAACGAACTATTATACCCAAACAATAAACAATTTTGAAGACACAAGAATCCAAATTTAAACAAAATAGACTAATAGAGTCTAATTTGTATTCACAAACCAAAACGCATGAATAATGATAGAGTTACTTGGTCAATCAAAGAAAAAACAATGCCTTTTACCATATGCATATGACGTTTTCTTCTTCTTCATGCAACACAAAATCAATAAGTGTACTTTCAATGTGTATGTACTTATCACATTAAGCCGTATATAATTTAGGGTTCATATGAATCCGGGAAAAATCATATTGAAACAGAACATGAATCACGCAAAAGAATGCAAATAATCTTAATAAATCAAACATGAAGACCCGCTCTGATACCACTTGTTGGAATTAATTTACTAATTAATCATATAATACATGCTTAATAATAAAGATTAGAACTTTAATCTTTTACATTACTGCGGAAGCCAAATAAACAATGAACATGTATATAATTATAGGATCTACAACATGTCGATTTATCAAAGATTAGTATTAGAAATACCTGGATATAAAAGAATATGAGCAAACCGTAGGTCTCGTGGCTTGTGGTTCTTCCTCAACCGAGACTCTTTATGCCCTAAGCGCTCTTCAGATGGAGAGAAGAGGCGATATGCGGTATGTCTAGTATATTGGGGACCATAGCCTATATATAGTGTGATGGCCAATTAGGGTTCCCATTATTCCGAAATGGGTCATCCTGACATCCACTCATATTGAGCCCATATCCAATTAATTAATTAATTTCTAAATAGAAATCTAAATAGTCTTTTATCTTTACTTGATCACTTAATCAATTAAGACTCCTTATTGATAAATAGCTAATATAATTATATAAAAATATTTGCCCACATAATATTATTGGAATATCATAAAATATTCCAACAGCCCTTTCTTCGTTTCCATGTTTTTCGTTTTCCATCTCAACAATTTCCAATCTAAAAGGAATTTTCAAACAAGAAAGTGAAGGCGGTGGTCGTGCTCGTGCACCACCACGACGGAAAATAACATCTGAAATGAAAATGAAGGTGGATCTGGAGATGCAGAGCCATGTCGGAGGAAGCTTTCTGCAATAGTGACGATGAAGCTTTCTATTTGACAGAAGTGCGGTGACAACGGTTGCCGGAGGTGATGTGCGACTTTGTTGTTGTGGTGGCTCGGACGACGTGGTAGTGACGGAGGGCGGTTTAGTGACTCTGGCGTGGACTGTGTGGTGGTGGCGTATGGTGGTTCATTGAAGAGAGAAGGTAAGTGAAGAAGATAAAGTGATATTGATTTTTACTGAAATGTCTTAGTTTGAAGGGTTGGAATGTCAAAAATGCCACTAGTTGTAGTATAAGTAGTACAGCAAAATTGTATAAATAACATTATTGTAGATTTTTTACTTGAATTTGATTGGTTGAACAAAGTAACAACTTCCAATGGTGATCAATCAAACACCACCACCAATATAAGAGAATCATGATTGAAACACCACCACCAATATAAGAGAATCATGATTGAAGCATCTAATTCGCGACATGTTGGTTTAATTTATACATTAATGTGACAACTCTTTGAGCGTGGGACCCACCGCTGTTTTACTTTTTTATTATTTATAGTCTGCATTGATTTGCGTGCCAAGGAAGAAAAAATGAGTTGTCCATCCGGGACAACTCTTTTTGGTGTTCAAATAACACTACTCTAATTTATATCTCAACAGTTTAAATATTTTTTTGCTTTATCTAGTGTTTGTGTCAATTTACAGTTATATTTATACTTGATATTTTCAGTTTCAACAACAATATATTTGGATTTCATTCTATTTTTTTTAATTTTAAATATATATGTCGTTCTAAAAAACATGTGCATCGCACAGGTCACCAACTAGTATTATATATTTTTGACTTGATACCATTTCTATACTCATTTGGTCTATGTATGAATTCGAAACACGCTACATTAACTTCAATTTTATTAACTCCAATAAGGGATTGGACAACATAACTTTAGTTGTATTGTGTTTGATTTTAAAACTGTTTCTGGTATTGGATAAACTAAGAGTCAAAGGACAGGACAAAAACTGAAATTCTTGTCCTCCATCGAACCACGGTACAACTTTTTGTCCTCTGCACAAATTGTCTAAAATACCAAAATAATATTTTGTCCACCAAACATCATACAACACAAAATTTGTTCAATAAAGTAAACGTTTGTCTTGTGCTGTTTTGTCTTGTATTGTCCTGTGTTGTTTTGTCCAGTGATTACACTTTGTAGATCAAACGAACCTAAGTGTGTATAAAATAGTGGAAAAGGTGTTGGCAATAAGACTTGGATTGGTCATGGGAAAGTTAATCTCAAAGATCCAATCGTCTTTCATAAAAGGTCGACTGCTTGTTGATGGTTTGTTGACAGTGAATGAGGTATTGGATTTAGCAAATGGTTGTATGATATTTAAGGTGAATTTTGAGAAGGCATACGACTCGGTAAATTAGAGACTCTTAGAATACATGTTGACGAGGTTCGAGTTTGGAGAAAAATGGATTGTTTAGATGAAAGGCTTGTGTCTTTGCCGAAAATCTTTCTATCTTGGTAAATGGTAGCCCGACTCAAGAGGTGAACATATCTAAAGGTTTAAAACAAGGGGATCCATTAATATTGACACCTTTCTTATTTTTACTTATGGTTGAGGGTCTTGAGGCACTTATGTCAAGAGCAGTGTGCTTGGGCTTTTTTAAACCTTTTGTGATAAATAGTTCGGAAGTTTCAGTCGGTGTTGCACGTACAATATGCCGATGATACTTTGCTCATTGGAGATGCGTGTGTTGAAAATTTGTGGGGTATCAAGGCAATTCTTAGATGGTTTGAGTTGATGTCATTCGGGGATCAAAGTGAATTTTGCAGAGAGTAGGATTTTCATTTTTCGGAATGCTTGTCGACCGAATATTCTAGGAAACAACAGCAAAGTTTTTAAATTGTAATTTGGGGGAGTTGCCATTCATCTGTCTTGGGCTATCGATCACTGTTAATCCAAGGAAAGAAGCTATGTGGAAGCCGGTAATTAAAGTGCTTCAAAAAATTACTACATTCAAGGAAAAATATATATGTGAGTCTAGGTAATTTTAATGAACTCCATTCTAGCGGCAATTCCAACATTCTATCTATCATTTATGAAAATGCCGTTAATAGTGTTCAAGAAAATTAAACGGTGATGATACAAAGGAATTTTATGTGAGGCGGAGCTAATGGAAGGGAAAAAATTGCTTGGGTGAAGTGGACGGATATATGCCGGTCAAAGGAGTGTGGGGCCGGCGGCCGGGGCTTGGAATAACTTACTTTACTCACTATATGAATGAGTTACTTTACTCACTATAAATTTGTAACTAAAACACTCTAGTTCTGCACCCTTTGTTTTTGGGAAAGAACTTGTAGAACAAATTAAAATATACACTGTTTAATACATATTGTTTGTTTGATAGTCACTCATTACTGGCCAAGAGTTTAATTGTTCAGGATCCTGTGGACTAATATATAAATGAAAACAAAAAAGCAAATTATTACATTTGAAGTTCAATAAAAATTTGATGCAACAACATTGCAGCTATAATCATATCAACAGGGTGTGTATTAACATTTGCAGCTATAATCATATCAGGGTGTGTTAACATTTGCAAGGGTGATTGAAAATGTTTAACATCAAAACATCAATATGAGTACATGATCATATAATTAAAATGATATAAATATTATGATAACATTTCACAATCAAATTTTGTAGCAATATAGATATCATAAATAAAGGCTTAGAGAAAATATTTATAAAGTCACATAACGATTATTATAGTTTTCTAGGTTCTTCATCTATTGACTATGGCATTATTCTTTAGCAAGAGGATTGAGCACTTGTCCAGTAAAGAGTATCGTTCCATTAAAATCATCTCTGATCATAAATAAGAAAGGGTGATCAGCAACAAAGTCGACCAGAGTCGGTTTGCGCAGAGACATGCATTTTCCTATAATGACTGCCGTTGCAGCTGCAGCCGTAATACCTTCTTCGTTTACTTCAATAAAAGACTTTTGAACTATGTCAGAAACAGTAAGATCTTCATTTTCCACCATTTTTGTCAAACCTCCCTCGAAAGGTAAATTCAATCCTAATTCCATTAGAAACTCTTTAATATCAACCCCAACAGAAATATTGAATTTTGGAATCCTAAATTTGCCAACTTTAACTTTTTCAACAGGAAGCTTATCCTCCAAAAACTCAGAATTTGAAGTTACATTATCAATCAAAGCTAACAATCCATCTTTCGCATCAGAAAGAAAAATGTAAATAGAGAATTGACGCTCATCATCGCCTTGTTTATAAGGAAGACGGAGGACTTTAAAATCATCAAAAGATCGGATAAATTGATCTTTCTTGCTAGTCATAAAGGGAACCTTAACTGAGCTGTTATCGAGAAGGTGAAAATTATAGTCTTTTGTTTCAGAAGTATCGAACCGTTGTTCCCACGCTCCTTTGAAGTATATTGCATTTGCAATGATGAGACTTGTTAAACTATTAACCATCTCAGGTGAAACAATATTTTTAATGAGCCCTTTTGTGTTTTCTTCCACCCATAAATTCACCTCTTTGCAAGCTTCATCAGGCTTTAAAACAATATCAATTATACAATTAGTAGTTCTAAAAAGAATCAATTGATTTTTTTTTTTCATGAGCATTTCAATGGAGGAATTTAAACTTTTTGTTGATATTATGGCATATTTTGTTACTAATGTTAGAGAAAAACATTGAAGTCGTATATTGGCCCAAATTATTAGTCTTAGTAAAAAAAAAAAGTAGACATTAATAGTAACAAATCATTTTATAGAATGTGACAAGAATGAATATTAACTTTAGGCAACTTTGGCACCCTAACACTTTAACCAAACAATTAAGTAATACAAATACTAGAATTTTAAATCTTAAACCCTAAACTCTATCAATAAAAAACAAAAAATAAAATACTAATAAAAGCGCGCATGACATATATACATGGATTCAAGATAAAAAAAATTAAAAAATAAAAAAGATTATATAATATACCTTCTTCACGAAATCAACCGAAGCAAGAGTAGCTTTGAAATCGGTGCACTACAAGAAAAATCTGTTTTCTTGACGAATTTTTAAATTTGATATAGAGGGCCTGGGCCGTCTGTAATTTAGTGACGGCCAGGCCGTCGCTAAACATGCCAAAGCCCTCAGAAAAATAAAAAAATAATATAATTTGCATTCAAATCCGTCCAACATTTATCGACGGCTGTGTCCGTCAGTAAAAGTACCAATCCTGACGGCCTAAGTCGTCAAAAAATATTGACGGAGATACCGACGGCTTAGGCCGTCGCTAATTATTGACGAATTTTTTCTCCTCGTTTCTGCAGCAACGTTTTGATTATACTCTCCATATACTTCTTCCTTCCATTCATTTTCATTCATTCACACAATTCATTCTCTTTCAAAATTTCTCCAACATCTCTCTAAAAATTCTTCAACATCTTTATATAAGATATATCCTATTTTATCTTCATTCTAAAATTTGTTCAACATTCTCACAAATCTAAAATTCTAAAATTTCTTCTCATTCTCACAAATCTTTACACACAAATCTCTTCTCATTCTAAAATTTGTTTTCTACTACTTATCAAGTTTCAAAATTTATTGTTTTATGTTTATATTTAAATTATATTACGAATTTATATTGTTTTCTACTACTTATCCATGATATTTCCACTATTTGTTACAGGAAAAAAAGTTTGATTTTAATAAAAAAGTTTGTATGTTATTTAATTAAAATATTAGTAACTAAATCTCTTTGTATGTGATTAAATTAAAAGTGAATTCTTATTCTTGTATACTATCAATTAATAAATTTGTTAATAAATAAAGTTGTTAATTTTAAAGTTTGGTATTTATATAAATTCAAAACATAACATTTAATTTTTGTTAACTATTTTTTTTTAAAAAAATTAAGTATTTAATTTTTTTTTAAAATTAAATATTTAATTATTTTTTTAAAATTCGCCCAGATTTAGCGACGGCCTAAGCCGTCGCAACCTGAAATTCCCAGATTTGACTGTTGCCTATTAGTGACGGCCACAGGCCGTCGCAAATTCCGTCCTGTCCGTTACAGACGACCTGGGCCGTCATTAAATGAGCATTTAGCGACGACCACAGTTTAGCGGCGAGCGTTTTAGCGACGACCACAGTTTTTTCCAGGCCGTCAATAAATGAGCATTTAGCGACGGCTTTTAGCCGTTAGCGAGGGCTTTTGGCCGTCGCAAAATGGCTTTTTTCTTGTAGTGGTGGTTATAAGTTGTTTGAAGGAAGGTTGAAGAGGAACTGATTGTTCAACCCACATACTATTGACGAAAGATAGGCACGGCCCATCGACGGGAGCCCCGTCAGAGAGCGCATTAGAAACGAGATGAGAGGATAAAGTTTTGAGATGATTGGTGGATTTTGATTGTAGGAAGGAATGAAGTTGATGTTGTGTGGCACCCTCAGAGCCGGTAGCGACCATACTGAGTATGGTATAGAGTGACAATGGAGAAAACACGACGTTTTTCTCTTTGAAGTTATTCCTCGATAACAAATGTTTGGTCATGTTCATGGAAACCTTGGTTAGGTTGGTCATTGATTTGGCGAGGGAATGCATATTATTTTTCTTCTTGTTTCTGTGCCTAAGAGACTAGAGAAGAGATTAGGGTTTTCAATAACTTAGGGTTTATGACGTTGAATTTATAAGGATACGGATTTGGATTTAGATCCATTTTCAATGTATACAGTATAATCTGTTGCAATATTAATTTTTAATCAAATCTTGCTGATCAAGTCAATAAGATGAATTTTTTTATCAAAAAAAAGTATAATCAAATCTTGCTGATCAAGTCAATAAGATGAATTTTTTGTGAAAAAAAAAGTACAATAAAATTAGCTGATCATGTCAATAAGATGAATTTGTTGTTGAAAAAAAAAAGTACAATCAAATTTGCTGATCAAGCGAATAAGATGATATATTTTTGTAAAAAAAAAAAAAATCAATAAGATGAATTTTATTTTAAAAAATAGTAATTTTGATATAAGATAATTTCGAGAATAGTTATTAGAGATTTTATAGGAAAAATATAATTTACTATGTGTTTGTTTATAGTAATAAAATTACTATTTTTAATAAAATAATCTTTAATTTATTTGGGCGGGACTTTTTAATAGACCGATCAAATGACATGTATTTGATTGCGTTCTTTTTGTATGGGTCGAGTACGATATGTACTTATCTTACCGGTGTTGATAAAGTACCTCTTGTACTGTTCTTTTTCATCAATAAAATTGTTTGCCGTTCAAAAAAAAATCAAAATAACAACAATTGTATTTACTTAAAAAAAATATACACTTGTTTTCTCTCTCCTCTAAAAAAATTTAAAATTCGTAACAAACAGATGCAATATTTTTAAAAGTGGTTATTTTTTAAAAAAATAATATTTTTTTAAAAAAAAACTAAAGCATAAGGAAAAAGATTAATGATACCTGGTCTTCCGGTCCATCTCTATAAGATAAGATGAATGCTTTTTTATTTTTTTTTAAAAAAAACTAAAGGTCTGTTTGGCCTATCTTATTTTAGAGCTTATGCAAATGGCTTATGCGATATAAATTAGATTTTTTTGCTATTTTATAAATTCAAATTAGTTAAAATTGAATTTTTATAAGCTATTTTATCATAAACTACCTTAAAAAACTTATAATAATACATAAAAATTGCATAAGTTGTTTGCAAAAGCTCAAAAATAAACTAGGCCAAATGGGCCCTAAGCATAAGGAAAAAGATTTTTAAAAAGTGAATTTTTTGTCAAAAATAAAAGTCAATAAGATGAATTTCATTTTTTTTAATTGAATTATTGTTCTTAAATCATAGTACAATAATATAAAACTATTAATATATAACCATAATAATACTATTCTATATTTTTATTGCAAGGAAAATATTACCATCAATTTTTTCAAGCCCCCATAAAATTTAGAAAAATGTTAATATGTGATCTAAAAACATATGTTAAGGAACTACTTATAACAATTTTCTCCCAAAAATCATGTAATCAATTTTTTCATGTACTATCATCCAAAGAAAAATGTGTTTTAATGTCCATTGTAAAGTGGCGCATTAGGTGTGGTATGAGGTGTTCAAATGGCTTGGTGTGGTTGTTGTGATGACGCCTAGCATTGCTACCCTTTTTGATTGTGTAAGTGAGGCGGTGAAGAATAACAAAGTTAGAAAAGACTTTCGTTTGGTGTGGCATACGGTAATTTGGTCGTTGTGGAAGGCGAGAAATGATTTTATTTTTAACAATGGGGTGGCGGAGCCTAAGGAGATAGTTGATGATATTAAAGTTCTATCTTGGAAATGGAGTGTTGACCGGCTTAATATCACACCGTGCCTCTTTTATGAGTGGAATTGGGACCCCGGAGATTGTTTCCTTCGCTAATGCTCTTGTTTCGGTGGGTGGGCAGTTGGCTTGTGGGCTTGGTGTTTTTTCTTGGCTGCTCTGCTTTTTTTTTTCTTCTTATTTTGTTGGTAGCTGTTTTCGTTTGCTGTTGCTGTATAGGCGTTTGTGCCTTGTGTTTTTGGTTGGTGGGGCTTTGTCTTGGCTTGTAAGCATTTCCCCTGCTATACCGTCCCTGGCCTCCTTGTATTTTCTTTGCCTCTGGTTGGTACTGCTTGTGCCAATCCTTATGGCCTTAATAATATTTTCGCTATTCAAAAAAAAAAATGTCCTTAATTACAAAATCCTTTTACAAATTTTTTCCCCTAAAATATAACACCCTCTATAAATTTTTGGTTTTTTTTTTTTATTACTTCTTTTTCAAATATATCTCTTATTAATATTATTATTTTGCATTGGAATATGAAAATTTAACACCAAATATATATAACACAAATAATTTTTTTTGCAATAGTCACATATTTTATGCAAATTTACTAATCCAACAACTTTTCTCAAAATCTATAATTTTTTACAGAGGTTCCTAGAATAAAAAAACAGAGAAAATATATTTTAACCCCACTAATGAAAATTTATGAATCCACCACTGTATATAACATTTGAGAAACCACTTGTTCATAAACAGAAAAAAATTTCTCCTACACCCTACAAATAATTCATATTCCCATTTTGCCCCTTTTATTATTTCACTTCACTCTTACGATTAGTCGAAGTTACAAACCGAAAAACTTAAAAATTGAGTTCCAAAAATTTAGCCACAGTTAAATCGTGGCTAAACTGGAAAATTTTCGAAACACTTAAATAAAGTGCTCGGGTAAAAAAATTGCAAGCCGGAATAGTTAAATAAAATGTTCCGGTAATAAAAATTACACACCGGAATAATTAAATAAAGTGTATCGGTAAAGGCCATTCAGTTGAAAAAGCTCAATTCCTCTCCTTTCAATTGCAAACCGGAATCGTTAAATAATAAAGTATACTGATAAAGTCTCATTTGTTTGAAAAAACTTAATTTCTCTATCTTTCAAAGTCTTTCCCAAATAACTCTCACATGTTTCAGAATCATCATGTAACAAAGAAATATCATATGATGAGGTGTTTCCATGTTCCAATTACCAACGGTTGTGGTTGAATAAGCATAATAATCAAAATAACCCTGTTTGTTTGATTTAGAGCTGCATGTGTTTTTTATTCCATTGAAGTGAACAAGATGAGAAGAAGGAGATGTTGCTAAAGCATGGTGATTTAGGAGCTAGGCAATGTCAATATCACGGAGTGGGTGAAGTGAATGTGGTGTTGGTTTTGTTTCTTGAATCAGGAAAAGAAATAGTGAATATTGGTGAGATATGGATGTTGTTGGCATTGAATCATGTTTGTTACTGGAACACTTCATTCAGTTAGTCCGGTTTGCAATTCTTTTATCGGAATACTTTATTTAAGCGTTCTGAAAAATCGTGGCAAAATTTTTGAAACTCATTTTTAAAGTTTTTCAATTTTTAACTTTGACGAAATTAAGGGGTGGAGTGAAATAATAAAAGGGTTAAAACGGGAATATTAAATTATTTGTAGGTGTGAATGGATAAATATAGGGGTAGGAAAAAAAATCTCGAAAACATTTGAGAAACCCGTGTTTGCTGCTTTGAAAAAGAAAAAAAAAATCATACAAAGATTGATCGATGACTCATACCTTGTTGGAGTTAACTTTGTATGAAATATGTACTACTTTAAATTATTGAGAACTGAGGACATATTGAACCTGTATACATGCATTATGAATACAGTAAAATTTCAATCAGAGATTAAATTGACAAAATCATAGCCAACTCAAATAATCAAATACTATAAATTAAATAAATTCAAATAAGTTACAAAAGTAAAATAAATAAATAAATAAAAAATGCAAAAGCTGCCGTCTAAAGTTATTATGGGGTTGAAGAAAGTGTTTGAGTTGTTATTTTGGCTATTGGCTAGTGTAGAATACTTGTTGGGTGTTCACCTTTGTTTGTATAGAGTTTTGAATTAAATTACCTTTATTGTTGATCCTTTATTGTGAGATTTTTTTTCAAACAAAAACATTAAATGATAAATCAATTTGAGAGGAGAATGTTTGTGAAAATGTCACGTGTACAATTGCATTTGAAAAAAACCTCTCAATATATATATATATGGAAGGCCCTAATATGGTCCCTAAATTTAAAGGACCACCCATGGTCCCCTTTATTTTACCTGCAATAGTCGGTTCCTAGCTAGTTTTAGTGTTTTTTTATATGGGTTATTTTTTGCAAATATGAAAAGTTTTACGGAGGATTGTGAAATTCCTGAAATCGTGAGATGCAAAGGGAAAATTTTCATTGTCTCTCAAATCTAATTCAGTCACTCACTTCTTCTTCTCAGTCTCTCAAATCATGAACCCAGACTCACCTCGAGTTCTTTCTCACTCACTCAAACCCTTCTTCTTCTTCCTCTTCACTCTCACCGTCCCGCAAAAACCCTTCTCCGAACCAAAACGCATGTTTTGAACTTTTAAATGCGAACCAACAACAACAACAACTCAGTGTTCGCGACACAAATCGACCATCACAAAAGTTGTTGGTTGTTTTGGTTTGGTTTGTGAGGACATTCAAACCATCAATTATGATAAAAGTTGCAACGCCACTGTTAACAAATCCTTGGCAGTTAGAATGAATTGGGAATGGATAAAAGTTGCAACACCGAAATTGGGTTAGTGGTTGGGAATGGCTAAATTAGATTTGAGACTTGAGAGATAGGAATTAATTGCTAGTTCTGCATCTCAATTCTCAACGATAGTGTAATGGTTTGAGAGATATGAATTGTTCCCTTTGCTCCCAAGACTTTTGGTATTTGCAAATAATACCTCATGTAAAAAACATTAAAATTAGTAACCGACTATTGCAAGTAAAATAAAGGGATCATGGGTGGTCCTTTAAATTTAGGGACCATATTAGGGCCTTCATATATATATATATATATATATATATATATATATATATATATATATATATATATATATATATATATTATTTAAAATAAAAAATTGTTCATTATTTAATTTCGCTATATTGGTCCCAAGAAAAAAATATATTTGAAGTTGAAAAATATAATAATTTGAATATTTTAATTATACATTTTAATTAAAATTTGAATTTTTTCCTTTATAATGTACTCATTTGTATAATATAAAGATTTGTTCATACTTTGTTTATTATTCATCTTTTATTGTGAGTTTTTTTTTAAGCAAAAGCATTTAATGGTAAATCAATATGAGAGGAGAATGCTTGTGAGAATGTCACGTGTACATGTACATTTGAAATATGATATATATATATATATATATATATATATATATAGATAGATTTTGCTTAGAGGTACCATTGTCCACCAACATGGATATTGGGTACCAAAGAATTGGTGAGCAAGAATTCTCCGTCCGACTGAAACCCGACATAACCGGAACATAAACCTGTTTAGCGGTCGGTTTTATGTGGGCTTCGGGTGGCACATGTGAAAGAAATCAGTTTAGCATGGTTTAAAGCGGACAAATCGGTTCAACAAACTGGGAGCTGGCGGTGACCGAATCCGACCGTAACCGACCGTGTTCACCCCTAGAATTGACCTAGATATTATTCTTTTAATACAATTTATCTTTTTTCTTTTTATACGTCTGTGGCTCTCTAGCTATATTACAATTTAAACTTTGAAAATAAAATTGTATTGATAAAATAAAAATTGTATTGATAGAATCACTCACCCTTTTAATGTTGTTGAAAGAAATATTCATAAAAAATATTATCAACTTTTTTTGATAGAAAATATTATCAATTAACTTTTTTGGATTAAATAAATTGTATGTGAAAAATTTACTTTGATTTGGTAATAAAAAACTTCAATTTCTATTTTCCATGGTTTTCATGAGAAATTTTGTCAAATATCTTCTCAAATAAAATAGAGGCCGTTCGGATTAGCTTATTTTTGAGTTTATACAAAACAATCTATGCAAATAAATATATTTTTATGCAGGGTAAATAAGTTTTTAACCCCTGTAAAATAGGCGAGTTTTGCGTTTGCCCCTGTAAATTTTTTTTGTAGGAATACCCACTTGTAATGTTTAAAAAAAAATTTGGTAATGTATTTTACCCCCTGCCGAATTTTTTTTTTCCCAACATAGGGGGGAAAATGCAAAACTCGCCTATTTTGCAAAGGGGTACTCCTACAAAAAAAATTTATGTATTATTATAAGTTTGTTTGGGTACTTTGGTCCTATTTGAATTATCTTATTTTTGAGCTTATGCGTAACTTATGCAATATAAATTAGGTTTTATGCTATTTTATATGTTCAAACTAGTTAAAATTACATTTTTATAAGCTATTTTATCATAAACTACATTTACAAACTTATAATAATACATACAAATTGCATAAATTGTTTGTATAAGCTCAAAAATAAGTTAATCAAAACGAGGCCTATATGATAAAATAACTTATAAAAATACAACTTTTATTAGTAGAAAATTATAAATTAACCTAAACTCATTTATTTTAATAAGTTGTTTTGCATAAGTTCAAAAATAAGTTAATCCAAACAGATCCTAGTTAAGTTTTATTTTAAATTCTCTATTTTTTTTTAAATGCATTTTAACAAATGAATAAAGATATTCATTATAAAAATAATATAAAATTATATATTTCTTTTTTTTTTTTTTTTTTTTTTTATGTTGATGAGATCCTGGAAAGGCCGTTGGAGATAGAGACGCAGAAGAATTACTCCCACTTTGATGTGCCCCTTTGATATATCTGAATTTAAATACTTAACCAAATTGAATCAAATCAATTTGACAAAAAATCAAAATAATTGATGATTCGAAATTTCTCTAAACGATATAATTTAATTTGATACATGTTACACACTTAATCATAAAGAAATTCATAATATTAGAAGATTTTTTTTTCTTTCAAAAATCCGTCATTTTTAATCAATAATTAAAAAATAAAGGCTTAATTATAGTTTTGGTCCCTCTATTTTGCTCTTTTCACAATTTTGGTCCCCCTATTTTAATTTCAACCAGTTTTAGTCCCTCTTATTCAAATTTGGTCTTATGTGTCATATTTTTAATGACATGGCAAACATAGTGGTAATGTGTCAAAGTCCACATATATTAACATTTTCCATGTCACTAATTATGTTTATTTTAATTTATTTATAATAAAAACACAAAAAATAAAATAGTAAAATAGCAATTATTATAAACCAAAAAAGTAAAATAGAAAATAAAATTGTTATTATTTGATTCCATAAATAAATAAGAATCAAGAACCCTAAAATAGAAACAAATTACCAAATTTCTCAAATCTCTACTTCTCTCCATCGAAGTAAGAATCATACAAATCCCCAAATTTTCTTGCTTCACTTTTTCGTTCCTCTTTTTATTCTTCCTCTTCAATTGTTATTATGTGATTTTTTTGAGTAGTTTGATGAGAAGATAACTGATGATGCTAAAGAATTATTTAAAATAAAGTACTAAATTCCTATAACAGAAGATGAATGATGTGAAGAAAAAAGTGTTTCAAACAAGGCTCATGATGATTTAAAGTTGAAGATTAGTTTTTTAGGAATTTTTTTATAATTTCTAGTGTATTTGTGTACCGAAACAAATTCCCCTCTCGCGAACATTATTCTAGCAACAACGAAGAACGGTTTCGAATGGGTCGAGTTCTAGCAACAAATATATTTGCTTCTTAGGGTCGATTGAGCGGCATCGATTTGGGGATCTCTGAGATGTTTTCAAGGAGAGAATGAGAGATTTGGAAGATTTGGGAATTTGTTTATTGATTCTTATTTATTGTTTTATAATAATTGCTATTTTAATTTGTGTTTTTTTTTTGGTCAAATTTTTGTATTTTTATTATAAATTATTATTAAAATAATAAACGTAGTTAATGATATAGAAAGTGTTAATATATGTGGATTTTAACACATCATCATTATGTTTGCCATGTCATTGAAAATATGACACATAAGATCAAAATTGAGTAAGAGGGACTAAAACTGGTTAAAATTAAAATAAGGGAACTAAAACTGAGAAAATAGCAAAGTACGGAGACCAAAACTGTAATTAAACCAAAAATAAATAATATTTTCTAAAAAAGAAAATTATTCCGTGTTTGGCACGAGTACACATATTAGTTTTCCATAGTATAATGATTCTCGACGGCCCCTCAACTAATTAATTTAATATCGTGCATATCAATGACCCAAATTTCGATATTAAACATAATTCATAACTCAATTAGTAGTTCAAATAAACTTTAAAAGAAAAAATAATAATTAAAGAGTGGTGTTCTGTTAAACAGAGCATCTATGTTTCATTTCTAGTTTTGATGCAAAGTATGCTTTGCAATTACGATTAGTGTGACTTTTATTCTAAAACAAATTCAGGTATATGGCTGAATACCCATTTTAATTAGGGTATGTATGAAACACTCTAACATTAACAAGAAGAAAAAGTTAACATTTGAAGTTCAATGAAAATTTTATGCAACAAACTTGATTGCTGCTATAGTAAACATCAAAACATCACCGACTACATGATCATATAATTAAAATTAAAATGATATACAAATTATGATAACATTTTACTATCAAATTGTGTAGCAATATATATCATCTCTGATTATTTTTAAAAAAATGTATTTAAAAAGTGAAAACTATTATTTATCTATTGACTATGGAATTATTTAGCAAGAGGATTGAGCACTTGTCCGGTAAAGAGTATAGTTCTACTAAAATCATCTCTGATTATAAATAAGAAAGGATGGTCAGCAACAAAGTCGATCAGAGTTCGAATCCGCTGATATAGCGAACAACCGCCCGCTCCGGTAATGGTTACCGCTGCAGCTGTAGTACCTTCTTCATTTAGTTCTATAAAAGATTTTTGAATTATGTCAGAAACAAAAAGTTCATCACTTATAGGTGAGTCCACCATTTTTGTCAAACCTCTCATTTCAAAAGGTAAAACCAATCCTAATTCCTTTAGCATCTCCATAATTCCGACACCAAAAGAAATATTAAATTTTGGAATCCTGAATCTGCCTACTTCCACTTTTTTACGAGAAAGCTTGTCTTCGAAATACTTAAAATTAGAAGTTACCTTATCAATCAAAGCTAACAATCCATCTTTTGCATCAGGAAGAAAAATGTAAATAGAGAATTGACGCTTATCGTTGCCTCGTTTATAAGGAAGACCAAGGACTTTAAAACCATCAAAAATGCTGATATATTGATCATTTTGGCTGGTCATGAAGGGAACCTTGACTGAGCTGCCATTGAGAAGATGAAAATCATATACTTTTGTGTCTGAAATATCAAACTGTTGTTTCCATGCTCCTTTGAAGTATATTGCATTTGCAATTATGAGTCTTGTTAAACTACTAACCATCCCAGGTGAAAGAATATCTTTAATAAGACCTTTTGTGTTGTTTTCCACCCATAAATTCACCTCTTTGCGCGCTTCATCATGCTTTAAAACAAATATCAAATATAAAATTAGTAGTTCTAAAAAGATTGGATTGATTTTTTTTTTCATGAGCATTTCAATGCAGGAATTAAAACTTTCTGTTGATATTATGGGCATATTTTGTACCTAAACAACTGTTAAGATATTTGAAGATGACTTTCTATTCAAAGGCAATCTTGGAAAGAAGCAAGGGTTTAATGTTACAGAAAATCATTGAGGTCTTATATGCTAATTAAGTATTGGCCCAAATTAAGGATGTTTATCATATTCATAGCCATAGGCATTGTCATGTTTGCATGATGATCAGAATACAAAGAATGTCATCAGATCACCAAAGTCACATTTTTTTCACAATAGAACTGAGGATCAAATCTAGATTCCTCACCATTAGACCAAACCTAGTGGCTTAAAATCATATTAGTATTGTAAAGAAAAGGGATACAGTAATAGTAACAAATTATTTTATAGAATTTCTTTTATATATATATATATATATATGTTTGCCATTAAAAAAAAAGTAATAGTAACAAATTATTTTATAGAATTTACTACAAAAAATTATTGTAATGAATGAGACAAGAATGAATATTAACTTTAGGCAATTTTGGCACCCTAACTCTTTAACCAAGCAATTAAGTATTATAAATACTAAAATTCTAAAACATAAACCCTAAACTCTATCGGTTAAAAACAACAAATAAAATACTAATAAAAGTTGGTTAACATACCTTGTTCAGAAAATCAACTGAGGCAAGAGTAGCTTTGAAATCAGTCGTTATAAGTTGTTTAAACGAAGGTTGAAGAGGAACTGATTGTTCAACCCACATACCATTGGCGAAAGACAAGCAAGGCCCACCAATGGGAGCCCCATCAGAGAGCGCATTAGAAACGTGATGAGAGGATAAGGTTTTGAGATGATTGGTGGATTTTGATTGGAGGAAGGAAATAAATTGATGTTGTGTGGCACCCTTAGAGCCGGTAGCGATCATACTGAGTACGGTATAGAGCGACAATGGAGAAAACACGACGTTCTTTTCTTTGAAGTTATTCCCCGATAACAAATGTTTGGTCATGTTCATGGAAACCTTGGTTAGGTTGGTCATTGAGTTGGCGAGGGAATGCATATTATTTTTCATCTTGTTTCTGTGCCTAAGAGACTATAGAAAGACCTAAGAGAGATGGAAATACAGTAGCCTTTAGGGTTTATAACGTTGATTTTATAAGGATTTGGATTTCGATCCTTTTTCAATGTATAATCTGTTGCAATATTTTTTTTTTTTGAATGGCAAATATAATTATATATATATATATATATATATATATATATATATATATATATAAGAGAAAAAATGATACACCAAATAGAGTTCAAAAAGGGAGTACCAGAAGTACTAAGTCCCCCAAGAAAATAAAAATACAATAAAAATAAAAGTGAGAAAAACTCCTACTAGACTATGGATAGTCTCAAATCACCATACGAGCAAAAAGGAGAATGAAAAGAAATCATGAAAAGAAGGCAAAAAGCAAGCCCAGAGTCCACCAAGACCATCAGTCCCCAGAAAGACCACCTCACACGACTCTAACGGTTCCAGCACAAAATAGGTTGCATCTCCCACTCATAAAGAGAGCAGGGGTTAGCAGGGTTTTTGACCAGATACCACTTCCATGAAAAAAGTTTCACCTTATCATCTAGGTATTCAACCGATGAAGATCCTCCAGAAAAGATTAAGTCATTTCGGGAATTCCAGATCGACCAAATAACAACATGCCAGATTAACAACCACATAAGGTGAGCTCTCCTACCAATACCCATCCCTAACAGATACTCAAACAAGCCTATAAGCTCCCTAGGCAAAACACATTGGAACCCTAACCACCTAAAAATAGAGTACCATACCGTAGAGGACACCTCGCAAGTTAAGAAAAGGTGATCCACTGACTCAATTGAGTTTCCACATAACACACATAAGGTATTGTTAATATCTATAATCACCCTTCGCCGAAAGAGGTTTTGACGAGATGGAATCCTATTCTGAAGAAGTTGCCACGAGAAGACAATCACTTTAGAAGGTGCCCAAGACTTCCACACTTTAGCCAAGATAAGTCCGGACACCTCTGGTGGACCAACTTCAACCCTAGAGGCTAGCTCAACAACTGAGTAAGCTGACTTGCCAGAGAAAATCCTAGTAGCATCATGCTTCCAGAACCAAATATCTTGAGCCTTTGTGATTTGAATGGAATTCAGAGCCCTCATGAGGTCATCCAGTAGATCTGCCTCCCAAACAAACAAAGCTCTCCTCCATTTTAGGTCCCACACCCACTCCCCATCTACCCAAGTGCCCATCTCTCCCACCTTACTATTACTTTGCTCCGAGACTTGGAAAAGTCTCCGATACTGCACCCTAAGGGGAGTGTCCCCAATCCACGTTTCAAACCAAAAAGAAGTCATAAGGCCATCACCTACTTTCTTTCCAATTCCTTCATAAAATCAATCTGAGGTAGAATCCATAGAGCTGCCAAGAAGGGAGACGTCTCTCCACCAAACAGAAGTTCCTCTAAAGCCTATAGGTCGACCTGCAAGATGAGGTAAAGGATACAACGACCCGTATCTGGCTAGGAGGATGTCTCTCCAAATGCCTTGACCCTCAGAAAGAATCCTCCATCTCCATTTACCTAGGAGGGCAAGATTCACCGCTCTAAGGTCCCTAATTCCCAGCCCTCCGTCAGCTTTGGATTTGCACACATTTGTCCAACTAACCCAGTAAATCTTCCTCTCCTTATTTATACCTCCCCATAAGAATTGCCTTTGCAATTTGACAATTTGCTTCCAAATATTTACCGGCATCTTCATGAAAGAGAGGTAAAAGATGGGTATAGAGTTCAACAGAGTTTAGAAGGATGACCCTACCTCCCAAACTTACATACCTAAACTGCCAATTGCCCAGTTTTTTGGCAAGGGAATCTAAAAGAGGCTTCCATGTTCTTTCCTTCCTTGGATTAGCTCCCACAGGTAATCCAAGATACATGAAAGGTAATGAGCCGACTCGGCAATGGAGGAAACGCTCAGCCACACCTAGAAAATCACTACTGACATTAACGCCCATCACACTACTTTTAGCAAAATTAACCTTAAGACCTGATGCAAGCTCAAAGCTTCGGAGAATTGCTTTAAGCGTCCAAAGATTAGCCACAGTGGCTTCGCCAAGGAAAAGAATATCATCGGCATACTGGAGATGAGAGACAGATAAACCTGCATTTCCCACCCTAAAACTGGTAAACAAATTTCGCTCCTCAGCGCTCCTAATAGCCCCACTCAACCCCTCAACTACAAGAAGGAATAAAAAGGGGGCTAGGGGATCTCATTGCTTCAGACCTCTTTGGATATTGATTTCTTCGGTTGGACTCCCATTTACCAGAACATAAAGGTTCCCACTAAACACACAAGCACGAATCCAACTTCGCCACTTCACACCAAAACCAAATCTCACCAACATATAGTCAAGATAACTCCAACTAACTGAATCATATGCCTTTTCAAAGTCAACCTTAAAAATTAAGCAATTCCTTTTTGATTTCCTAGCAAAATCTATAATTTCATTAACTGCCACCACCCCATCTACAAACTGCCTCCCTTTGATAAAAGTAGACTGGTTAGGAGATATCAACTTCTCCATCACTGTCGACAATCTTTCAGCAAGAACTTTGGCCACTAACTTATACAAAGAACCCACTAAGGAAATAGGGCGAAAATCACCAATGCCAAGGGGAACATCAACCTTGGGAATAAGGGTGATAAAGTAAGAGGAGAAGCTCCGCGGAAGGGTTGAGGTTACAAAGAATTGGTTAAACATGATCATCAATTCAGCCTTAATTAGATCCCAGAACTTCTTATAGAAAGAGAAATTGAAACTGTCCGGTCCCGGGCTTTTATTGCCATCTAAAGAAGCCACAACATCATGAATCTCCTCCAGGCGGAAAGGTTGGGTCAATGCCGATACCTCATCTAAAGACAATTCCACAAACTCGATACCATCCATCGTTGGACGATAGAGTGAACATTCAGAGAACTGCACCTTAAAGTAATCAACTACTGCCGTGCGAACCTCCGCCACACTTTCCACCCATCTATCACCCACACGAAGAGCCAAAATAGAATTACGTCTACCCCGTCTCTTAATACTAGCGTGAAAAAAATCGGTATTTGCATCTCCCTCCTTTAACCAACGAGATCTAGATCTTTGAAAAATTTGTGAGTCTCTACACTTCAATAACCCCCACAATTCAGTAAACCCTTTATTGCGAGCATCAAACTCCACTTGCGTTAAGAGACCTATTTCTGCCTTCAAATCCAAGTCCTTAATCGCCTCAATCACTAGCTCGATATTATGGTCCAAATTCCCAAACACCTGATCATTCCAAATTTTAAGATCCCCTTTAAGAAGTTCGAGCTTCTCTTTGAGACTATAAGCCATCCAATTATGGGGAGATGTCTTACTCCAACTCTGCACAACCACATCCTTAAAATCACAATGATCTATCCAAAAATTATTAAATCTAAACGGTTTCGGACCCCACAGTTGAGAAGTGTATCTCAAAATAATGGGGCAATGATCTGAAACATCTCGAGCCAAGGCCCACTGAGACGGCTCCCCCCACAAATCCCACCAACCATCCGAAATCAAAAAGCAGTCTAGTCTACTCATCGCACGACCATTTGGCTGAGACCAGGTAAATCGTCTTCCTAATAACGGAAGATCTAGGAGACCCATCTCCCCAACAAAATCATTAAACTCACGAATTTCATTGTTTGGACCGCTCAAAGATTCCCCAGATATACCTCTCCTTTCTGATGTGGAGAGAACTGAGTTGAAGTCTCCAACAACACACCAGTTATCTCCGCCATGAATCCCCTTTAGGTGGATTAGCCTCCCCCACAAAGCTCTCTTATCAGCTATAGAACACCCGGAGTAAACATTAACTATAAAAGACTTATGGTTGGATACCCCCCAATGAAGACATATTCCAACAAAACCAGGACCAGAAAACGAGTACACCGCCTTCCCTTTGGAGCCACACCAAATTGAAAGGATGCCACCACTATTATCCATAGCTGGTGTAAAACTCCAATTACAAAAAGAATTACCCCACAAAAAATGACAAAGACTCTCACTAACGAACTCTAACTTTGTTTCTTGAATCGCAATAAAGTCTAAATGATTAGACGAGATCAACTCCTTAATCTTTTTCTTCTTAATACGCCCCCCTAACCCTCTAACGTTTAAAGATCCTATGATCATTTAACACCACTTCTAGACTCCTTACCAACTTTTATAGCACCATCTTTTTCTTCTAGAGCTACCAACCTAGACTCCTCTAAAGTATCTCCTAACTTAAAAGAAAACCCCACATGTTTAGCTTTCAATAAAAGATTTCTGGCAATCATGCTGTTATTTGAACCACTGGAATCCTTAGAAAAATTTAAACCTGGAGAATCTAACCTCTGAATACCAGGAGAAGATGACACTCCTAAATGGATAGATAAGTCTATACCCTGAGTCACCCCTACCCCTATAGGGATGGGAGATGAAATCCCATCTTTCAGACAAAAACCAACAGAGAAGTGTAAAGGCGGAATACCTGAGTTTTTATGGAGAATCAAGGATGAATCTACAGGCTCAGCTTCTGACAGTCTAATCAATGAAGACTCCTCCATTTCCACTATCTCCGGAACAAGATTCAATTGGCACTTAGAATTGGATGGTGAGGGCAACAACGGTTTTTTAAAATTTGATGGAACAAACACATTATCGTTGAGTCGCACCAGCGGTAAAATAGTCATTTCTGGATGTAAGTCTGAATGGAAAGAGGAGACGGACAATGGTGATGACATACGAGAACGCTCGCTAAGAGATAGACGCAAAGGAGTATGAAGAATTGTTTCCATTTCCAACCCCACGGGTGATTCACATAAATCATCCATCAAATTAATAGAGGGGGACTTACTTCCAAGTATAATATAATCAAAGTATAATATAATCTTACTTCCAAAAAAAAAAAAGTATAATATAATCTTGCTGATCAAGTCAATAAGATGAATTTTTTTGTATTAAAAAAAAAGTCAATAAGATGAATTTCATTTATTTTTTTATTGAATTATTATTTTTGTCAGCACCTTTTTTTTCCGAATATATCAATATAAGTATCAAATATTGCAACAAAAATATTTGTTTCTTTTTATAAAAAAAAATATGGTTTTTTTTTACGCAATAATAAATGGTTTTCAAACATAAGTAAATAAATCAATGGGACACAGCAACACGACATGCCTGAACAATGAGATTTGGTCTTCACTTTCAGAAACTGTTTCCCCCCCGCTTTTATAGATATTAGCATGGTAGCTCGTGAAATTCACGGGATTATTTTTTTTAGTATTATTGAAATGTTTATTTTAAAATACAATTTGAAAATAGGCTTAAGTGCAGTTTTACCCCTCCTATTTTAAAATAGGAGGGGTAAAATTCCGATTCATTTAAAATAGGGGGGTAAAACCGCATTTAAGCCTTGAAAATATTATTTTTAATTCTACGATTAATTGAAGATAATTTTTGTTCTACAGTATTATGAGATTTTTTTCTCCCGTCTTCATCCCTAAGACTATATAGGAATCCTATAAATATAAAATAATTATAAATTGTATTATATTTCAAATAAATATATGTCAATCTATTTTGACTATTGATTCTATTTTTAAATGAAAATATGTTCTGATTTTTCATGTCCTTGGAGATTTTTTGGAAGCATGGCTTTCCATAAAATTAAAATATATCACGCGTAACAGTTCATGTTTCTTCTCTTATATAGTGCGCAGCCTGACACTGTACCTCACGATCTTCTCTACTCCTCTCTCTATAGAGTTTTTGATTTACGTGAGAATCGAACCATGTTCATTGGGATTCAAGTACATGTTCAATCAATTCCCCTGTGTACTCACATTGATAAATTAACATCCTTAAAAAGGTTGTACAAAGGTTTATGGAAAGTTTAAAATTGAAATTACAAAAAAGATACCAATATATTTTTGGTTTCCCGTGGATGATTTCATCAGTTTGAAGTAATTCTAATGAAAGTGCGTTGAACATAAAATGAGGATTTCTCTCTCTCTCTCTCTCTCTCTCTCTCTCTCTCTCTCTCTCTCTCTCTCTCTCTCTCTCTCTCTCTCTCTCTCTCTCTCTCTCTCTCTCTCTCTCTCTCTCTCTCTCTCTCTCTCTCTCTCTCTCTCTCTCTCTCTCTCTCGATTCTCAAATTTTTTTAATAGTGCGATGTGAAGTGCTCCTCATTTCCCATTCTACGCCACTGAGAAATTCTCTCAAACTTTTTTAATAGTGCGATGGAAAGTGCACCTCGTTTTCCATTCTATACCATTGAGAGATTCTCTTTCTATTTATATCTCTTCTTCGTCTCCGTTTAAGGTATCTATAGTCTCCATCAACAACAAAAATAGTTTTTGATTCTATATTATTTTTTATGGGGTGGTGTCTCGACGCAAAGGAGAACTAATTGGATCAAATGGACATATATTTGTAAATCGAAGAAGGAAGGTGGGTTGGGCGTGAGGGATTTAAGGGTTGTCAGTTTGAGCTTGCTTGCCAAGTGGCGGTGGAATCTTTTAGAGGACGGGGATGAGTTGTGGAAGAGTGTGATTAAGGCAAAATATGTGGAGGGGGTGGTTGGTAAGACTTGTTTGGAGGCTTCATCCTTTGGTAGAATTAGTTCTCCTTGGTGGGGAGATTTATGTGGTCTAGATAAAGGTGTTGGATTGTTTAACCAATTGGTAGAGGTTAAATTGGGTTGTGGTAATCTCACGAAGTTTTGGACGGATTGTTTGGTGGGGGAGCAATCTTTGAAGGTCATGTTTCCTCGCCTCTTTAGTATTTCAACCCAACAAGATCTCTTACTTTCGGAGGTTGCTACGTGGATGGAAGGAGTGTGGAGGTGGGATTTGAGGTGGCGGAGAATTTTTTTTGTATGGGAAGAACTTTTGTTTAGAGAATTGGATGTGGTTATTAGAAATGTGGTGATCTCTGAATCGATGGATAGATGGATTTGGAAGCCCAATGGGGTAGAAGGGTTCTCGGTAAAGTCGCTCTATGACACGTTAGACAAGTTGTTGTTATCGTGTCGTGTTTTATCTCCATTGGAGGCTTATGCTTTCAATCACATTTGGAAGGGGGTAGTCCCATCAAAGGTAAGTGCTCTTGCTTGGCAACTACTTTTGAATTGGATTCCGTCTAAGGAGAATTTATGTCGGAGGGGACTTTTGAGAAATGACGAGACTCTATGTGTTCTTTGTGGGGATGAGGTGGAAACCTCTTGTCATGTATTTCTACATTGTCGATTTTCTACTGCCGTATGCAATTGGTATGGTGTTTGTAGGTGGCTAGGGGTGATTATCATTGTCTGTCCGAAGGTTGTCATGTCGTATAGCCTCCTTACCGGGAGCGGCTCGAATAAAAAGGTGAAGAGAGGTTATTCTATTGTGTGGATGGCCTTTATTTGGGTGATTTGGAAAACTCGGAATGATCGGATTTTTAGGAATAAAGACGGAACGGTGGATGACGGGGTGGACTTGGTTAAAAGGCAATCTTGGCAATGGGGTTGGGACCCGGGAGATTGCATGCTCCGGTGAGTTTTTAGTAGTTTTGTCTGCTACCCTTTTGGTGTTTCGGAGGGTCTGCTTTGGGTTGGCTGAAGTCGGTGTTCTGCTCCCTGCAATACCGTGTGTTTTTTGCTTTTTCTGTTGGTTCTGTGTTTCTGTTAGTGTTTTGTTTGCTGCTCTTTAGTTAGTTGGGTGTTTTAGTTGGTCTTCCCAATTCGTGTTGTTTTAGGAGCTGCAGGGTGTTTGTATTTTGAGAAGTGGTGGCACTTTGTTTGGTTTTCTTGTTTGTACTGTTTCGCCAGCTTTGTACGTCTTGTACAATTTCATGCTTTTTAATAAATTTTGCGGTTAAAAAAAAAATTAAAACATCACAAACTACATGATCATATAATTAAAATGATATAAATATAATGATAACATTTTAATATCAAATTTTGTAGCAATATATATCATAAAGGCTTTGAATTAAAAATATTTAAAAAGTCATTCTTTATCTATCGACTATGGAATTATTTAGCAAGAGGATTGAGCACTTGTCCAGTAAAGAGTATAGTTTTACGAAAATCATCTCTGATTATAAATAAGAAAGGATGGTCAGCAAAAAAGTCGATCAGAGTCGGAATGGGTGTATACATTGAACAACCGAATCCTCCGATAACGGTCGCCGCTGCAGCTGTAGTGCCTTCTTCATTTATTTCAATAAAAGACTTCTGAATTATGTCAGAAACAAAAAGTTCTTCACTTATAGATGAGTCCACCATTTTTGTCAAACCTCTCATTTCGAAAGGTAAAATCAATCCTAATTTCTTTAGCAACTCGGTAGTATCAACACCAAAAGAAAAATTAAATTTTGGAATCCTGAATGTGCCTACCGCCACTTTTTGACGAGGAAGCTTGTCTTCCAAATACTCTGAATTAGAAGTTACCTTATCAATCAAAGCTAACAATCCATCTTTTGCATCGGGAAGAAAAATGTAAATAGAGAATTGACGGTTATCGTTGCCTCGTTTATAAGGAAGACCAAGGACTTTAAAACCATCAAAAGAGCTGATAAATTGATCATCCTTGCTGGTCATGAACGGAACCTCGTCCGAGCTACCATTGAGAAGATGAAAATCATAGTCTTTTGTTTTAGAAATGTCAAACTCTTGTTTCCGTGCTCCTTTGAAATATAATGCATTTGCAAAGACGAGTCTTGTTAAACTATGAACCGTCCCAAGTGAAAGAATATCTTTAATAAGACCTTTTGTCTTGTTTTCCACCCATAAATTCACCTCTTTGCGAGCTTCATCAGGCTATAAAACAATATCAATTATAAAATTAGTAGTTCTAAAATGAAGAATTGAATTATTATTTTTCATGAGCATTGAGGAATTTAAACTTTCTGTTGATATTATGGGCATATCAGTTTTTTTTTTTTTTACCGAGAGACAAAGAATTGTTTTGTTTTTTGAATGGCAAATATATTATATATAAATATAAATATAAAAGCGAAAAAAGTACAAGGAAAAGTTCGATAAATTAAGGAGGTACAAGAAGTTCATTCCATTAGAATCCAACAATATCTAAAATAAGACAAGAAAAAACTAAATAAACCACAAGTAAGGAACACTAACAATACACTAGAACCCCTCGTAGGCATCACCACAAGAAGAGAATATCCGTCAAGAAGAGAGGCAAAGATCAACCACGGGGTCTCCAATCCCCCTAACCATTCGAGACCCAACACGACAAAAAAAATTGATCGGTTTCCGCATAAAATAGGCCGGGTTGATACCCACTCATAAAAGGAACAAAGAATGTCATTTGATCACCATGCAATTCAGTAATACAAACATAAAATTCTAAATCTTAAAGCATAAACTCTGTATGTTAATTAAAAATCAAAAATTAAATCCTAATGAAAGCAAGCCACTAAGATTGGTTTAGTGGTGTAGGTTGGTCCCAATTGATTCCTTCGTAAACCAAACAGAAATACTAATAAAAACATGCAGTTATAAGTTGTTTGAAGGAAGGTGATTGATTATATAACATACCTTGTTCACAAAATCAACAGAGGCAAAATAAGCTTTGAAATCAGCAATTATAAGTTGCTTGAAGGAAGGTTGAAGAGAAAGCGATTCTTCAACCCACATACCATTGACGAAAGACAAGTGAGGCCCACCAACGAGAGCCCCATCAGAGAGCACATAAGAAACGACATGAAAGTATAAGGATTGGAGATGATCGGTGGATTTTGACTCGAGGAAGGAGAGAAGTTGGTGTTGGGTCGGACTCTCAGAGCCAGCAGCGACCATACTGAGCACAGTGTATAGCGACAATGGAGAAAACACGACATTCTCCTCTTTGAAGTTTTCACTCGATAACAAATGTTTGGTGATGTTCATGGAAACCTTGGTTAGGTTGGCCATTGAGTTGCTAAGGATATCGATATCCATTATTTTTCTTCTTTTTCAGTGCCTAAGATACTCAAGGATAGGGTTTATAATAACGTTTTTTTCTATAAATTAGGGAGAAATGCTATGTACAAACTCTCAAACAAACTCTTTTTAACACACTCTCATCCATGAAGCCACGTGACCCACTTTTTCAATTTCATACTTATTAACCGGCAGTGCAAGTTTTCCTTTTAATTTTTATTTTATATTAATAAAAAAAATTGGTTAAACTTGTACTTGCGTTTACATCGGTTGTTAGGTATCCAACAATGGCTCACTCAAATCAAATATAACTTTTACGAATTTTTTTCTTCCTTGTATTTGAATTGCTGGAACCTGATGATATTATTCATGTACAGAGTTTAATTTTTCTTAATCATATACCACCGATTTGTGTAGGAGGTTAATAGTGAGTTAAATTTTATTTTTTATGACAAAAATTAGTGAGTTTAATTAATAGCAACTAAATGGTGCAAATTTGGGGGTTTCTCTACAACCTACCAATTCTAAAACAAATCAATAACAAAAAAATTAAAATCTAAGATTGACAGAAAACTGATCGTTTCAAAACTATGGTGTGGAAGGCTGCCAACATAGATCAATAAAGTGTCTGTAATACTGTATGTAGAAGACGATTTGTTTTGTTATGTTTGAGAACAAACGCACAAAACTATTAGAAAATTAAAAACAAATTAAAAAATAGATAAATAAGGGGAAAACGTGTTGAACTAGTAAGTCGGTAACCGAGTGTGAGATTGCAAAAAATAGATGACGTGGCTTCATGGATGGGAGTGTGATGAAAAGAGTTTGTTTGAGAGTTTGTAGATAGCATTTCTCTAAATTAGGGTTTGGGACTTTTTGTTTTATATTTTTATAAGAGGTGGGACGTTGAATTTATAAGGTTTTGGATCCAATCTTTTTTCCCTAAAATTCCGAATAACTAAATCTTTCTGATCAAGTCAATACGGTGAATTTCATTTACTTTTTTGTTGAATTATTTTTTTCTAGCAATTGTTTTCAAATGTATAAATCAAATCAATCTACAAACAAATATTTTAATAAATCAAGCTGTAAAAAAAGTTATCAAATCAAAGATTTTGATATACGAGCAAAAAAATAAATATCAAATATTTCTTCGTTTTTTTTATGTGTCGTTTTTGAATAGTAACATCAAATTATGAAAGTTTTTACACAATTTCTTCATATATACCCTCATTTTAATCCACCAATAATTTTTTTTTTTTTTCACACATTTTCTCCTTCTATTCATGTTGATTTAATCATATAAGCAAGTTGATTTAATCAGGGTAACAAAGAAATAAAAAACAATGGAAAATGAGGCAAAGGACGGATAAAGATCATTATTTATTTGTTTTAATTCGCCTTCTTACATTAATAAGATTTGTTTATTTGGGTATCTCTGTGTGGCTTTCTTCTAGAGCTATTGTATTAAATGCAATTCGTATTATTGACAACGCTAGTATTGAAATATATGTTGTATTTGAACCAACGAATTATGTGATTTTAATGTAACTAAAATTAGTTCTTAACCTCTCAGTCGATATTCTAGATAAATCGACTTTGAATCTTAAATGATGTGTTAGCCCACGGGTTATGTGATTGACATGCAAACTATTACAAAATTAAATTTAAAAAATTAATCACTTTAAAAAAATTCACTCAGGTTCAAATTCAGACATCATAATGGGATGTATGAATTTCTTATGTATAATTTTTGTTTTGGACAAATTTTTTGGGATAACAGTTTTGGACAAATTTATTACTTTTTTATACTTTAAGAAATTCAACTAAGATATATTTTTTTGTCGGGGTGGGTTGGGATTTTGATCTCGCTATTAGTGTCAGTCCCACCTAACCCACTAGAAAAGAGGGGCGGTGACGGGGACGTACTGGTTGGCCGGTTGGATATAGTGATAAAATATAATTATTTCACCTTTGAAGCTCATTTTTTTTTAAACCGGTGAATTCAGCCTTATTTCCTAAATTCATACAAATTACTTGATCTTTCTCATTACTCTTTAATTGCTTTTCAAACAAATTCTCAAATTCTCCCAATATACTTTCAGCCTTATTTCCTAAATTCATACAAATTACTTTGTTAAACAATCTCTATGGAGACATACTTATATAAATATTATTATTTGACGACAAAATTTTTGATTGACAGTCGCTCATTACTGGCCAAGAGTTGTATTGTTCAGGATCCTATGGACTAATTAATTAAGGGTTAATAGGTTAATACCCCCTGCAATGTTAGCGAGTTTTCCGATACCTCTATAAATTTTTTTTTGTAGATTCCTCCTTGCATTGTCAAGATTCCACGCGTTACCCTTCTGGGTGCACACCCTGGCTGATGACTGGGCAGAATCTCCTATGTGGCGTGCAGACGTGGATATAAATATTATATTTTAATATTTTATAATTAAATTTTGCCATGTGGAAAATCCACATAATATTAATTAATAATTTTTATATAAAAAAAAATTTCATGTTTTTAAACTCATTATTATTATTATTTATTATTTAACTTATTATTAATTTAAAACAAAATAATAAAAAAAAAAAAAAAAAAAAACAAAAAAGGGTTATAGAAATAGAAAGTGAAAGGTTAAACACAGCATTTTTGCATTTGAACCCTGTAACCTTGCCCTAGCATACGATGAAGAAGACGAAGACGGCGAAATCGAAAGCTGAAACCAAGGCGAAATCCATGGAGAATCTTGAGAATGCGAAGAAGAAGACGACGAATCTTGACAATGCACCCATGGGGTAATGCGTGGAATCTTGACAATGTAAGGGGGAATCTACAAAAAAAAAAAAATTATAGGGGGTATCACAAAATTCGCTAACATTGCAGGGGGTATTAGTCTATTAACCCATTAATTAATCTACAAAGGAAAGGATACCAAGAAGCAAATTATAACATTTGAAGTTCAATGAAAAATTTGATGCAACAACTTGATTGCAGCTATAATAACATAAACAGGGAGTGTTTACATTTGCAGGTATATAGCGTTAACATCAAAACATTACTGATCAGTAAATGATCATATAATTAAAATGATATAAATATTATGATAACATTTCACAATCAAATTTTGTAGCAATATTATAGTCATAACAATTATTATAGTTTCCTAGCTCCTTCATCTATTGACTATATATGGCAATATTATTCAGCAAGAGGATTGAGCACTTGTCCGGTAAAGAGTATCGTTCCATTAAAATCATCTCTGATCATAAATAAGAAAGGGTGATCAGCAACAAAGTCGACCAGAGTCTTCGGCTTGCATAGAGACGTTATTTTTGCCATCATGACTGCCGTTGCAGCTGCAGCCGTAGTACCTTCTTCGTTTACTTCAATAAAAGACTTCTGAACTATGTCAGAAACATAAAGATTTTCATTTTTCACCATTTTTGTCAAAGCTGTCGTGAAAGGTAAAACCAATCCTAATTCCATTAGAAACTCTTTAATATCAACCCCAACAGAAATATTGAATTTTGGAATCCTAAATTTGCCAACTTCCACTTTTTTATAAGGAAGAATATCCTCCAAAAACTCAGAATTAGAAGTTACGTTGTCAATCAAAGCTAACAACCCATCTTTCGCATCAGGAAGAAAAATGTAAATAGAGAATTGACGCTCATCATCGCCTTGTTTATAAGGAAGACGGAGGACTTTAAAATCATCAAAAGATCGGATAAATTGATCATTCTTGCTTGTCATAAAGGGAACCTTAACTGAGCTACCACTAAGAAGGTGAAAATCATAATCTTTTGTTTTTGAAATATCAAACTGTTGTTTCCATACTCCTTTGAAGTATATTGCATTTGCAATGATTAGTCTGGTTAACCTATCAACCATCTCAGGTTAAACAATATCTTCAATAAGGCCTTTTGTGTTTTCTTTCACCCATAAATTCACCTCTTTGCACGCTTCATTAGGCTTTAAAACAATATCAATTATAAAATTAGTAGTTCTAAAAAGAATCAACTGATTTTATTTTTTTCATGAGCATTTCAATGGAGGGAGGAATTTAAACTTTCTGTTGATATTATGGTCATATTTTGTTAATTCCTAATGTTACAAAAAATTATTGAAGTCGTATATACTAATTAATTATATTGGCCAAATTATTAGTCTTGTAAAAAGAAAGTATACATTAATAATAACAAATTATTTTATAGAATGTGACAAGAATGAATTTAACTTTAGGCAACTTTGGCATCCTAACTCTTTAACCAAGCAATTAAGTAATACAAATACTAGAATTTTAAATCTTAAACCCTAAACTCTATCGATAAAAAACAAAAAATAAAATACTAATAAAAGTGTGCATGACATGTATACATGGATTCAAGATATAAAAAAATCAAAAAATAAAAAAGATTATATAATATACCTTCTTCACGAAATCAACTGAGGCAAGAGTAGCTTTGAAATCGGTGGTTATAAGTTGTTTGAAGGAAGGTTGAAGACGAACTGATTGTTCAACCCACATACTATTGACGAAAGACAGGCATGGCCCACCGACGGGAGCCCCGTCAGAGAGTGCATTAGAAACGAGATGAGAGGATAAGGATTTGAGATGATCGGTGGATTTTGATTGTAGGAAGGAAAGAAGTTGATGTTGTGTGGCACTCTCAGTCTCAGAGCCGGTAGCGACCATACTGAGTACGGTATAGAGCGACAATGGAGAAAACACGACGTTCTTTTCCTTGAAGTTATTCCCCGATAACAAATGTTTGGTCATGTTCATGGAAACCTTGGTTAGGTTGGTCATTGATTTGGCGAGGAAATGCATATTATTTTTCTTCTTGTTTCTGTGCCTAAGAGACTATAGAAGACCTAAGAGAGAGATGGAAATACAGCAGCCTTTAAGGGTTTATAAATTATAACGTTTTTTCAATAATAACTAGGGTTTATGACGTTGAAGATAAGGATTTGGGTCCATTTTCTATGTATAATCTGTTGCAGGTTGGGTTATGGTGCATAAGCCCAAAGCTTATGCACCGTACATAATTTCTCACGCCCCCCCCCCCCCCCCCCCCCAATATTGCTACGCGCGCCCCCCAACACCACCCCCCCCATCCCCCCCCCCCCCCCCCCCCCACCCCCCCTCACTCCACTCATTATTTTTTTTACATTTTTTTTTAATTGTTGTTTTTCACTTTTTTTTCGAAAAAAGATCGGAAACTTTTTTCCGAAAAAAAATCAAAAAAATTTCCCGAAAAAAGATCAAATACTTTTTCCAAAAAAACCGAGAACTTTTTTCTGAAAATTTTTTCCCGAAAAAAAATCGAAAAACTTTTTTTCAGAAAAATCGAAAACTTTTTTCCGAAAAAATCGGGAACTTTTTTTCCAAAAAATAAAAATCGATTTTTTTTTTCAGAGAGTTAAATGGTTTCTGGAAACCATTATGCTGGTTAAATGGTTTCAGAGAGTTAAACAGTGAAACCATTTGTATTGTAAAATGGTTTAAGTGTTTACTGAAACCAATATTGTGTTTTTATGATTTTAAAAATTCTGAAAACCATTATGCTGGTTAAATGGTTTCAGGTAGTTATACAATTAAACCATTACTATTGTTAAATGGTTTTATGTGTTTACTGAAACCAATATTGTGTTTTTATGGTTTTAAAAATTCTAGAAACCATTATGCTAGTTAAATGGTTTCAGGTAGTTATACAATGAAACCATTACTATTGTTAAATGGTTTTGTGTGTTTACTGAAACCAATATTGTGTTTTTATAGTTTTAAAAATCCTGGAAACCATTATGCTGGTTAAATGGTTTCAGAGAGTTAAACAGTGAAACCATTTGTATTGTAAAATGGTTTTACACTAAATGGTTCAATGATTTTAAATACTGATTATTACTGAAACCATAAATGTGGTTTAATGGTTTTGATAGTTTTCTATGTGAAACCAAAATAATTGCCTAATGGTTTCTTACAAAACTAGTGTTGATTATCTTGGATAATCCTAAATAACCGTCCATAAATAATCCATAATCATTTGTTATAATCGGACATTAAAACCAAATATAATCGAACATTAAGTTTCCGATCTTTTTTCCGAAATAATTTTCGATTTGTTTTTTCCGGAAAAAAAATTCCGATTTTTCAGGAAAAAAGGTTTCAACAATATTTATGGTTTCAAAGATCCATTATGAAATTATTCCACCCCAAAAATGGTTTGGGCATGATTTTAGTTTAAAAATAATTACGAAAATATTTAATCATACATAATAAAAAAAATAAAAAAAAAAACTATAAAAAAAAAAACTAAACAAAAAAAATTTTTAAAAAAATGGGTTGGGGGGGGGGGGGGTTGAGGGGGGTGGGGGGGGGGGGGGGTTGGGGGGCGCGCGGAGTAAATGGGGGATGCGCGGAGTAATGGGGGGGCGCTGAGTAAATGGGGGGCGCGTGGAGTAAGATCTAATGGTTGAAAATGGCTTATGCACCATGCATAAAGATGACTTATGTATAATAACTTTGCCCATCTGTTGCAATATTAATTTTTAATCAAATCTTGCTGATCAAGTCGATAAGATGAATTTTTTGTCAACAAAAATAAGTATAATCAAATCTTGCTGATCTAGTCAATAATTAAGATGATTTTTTTTTTGTGAAAAAATAAGTCTAATCTAATCTTGCTGATCAAGTCAATAAGATGAATTTCATTTTTTTTTATTGAATTATTTTTGTCAGCAACTTTTTTCGAATATTTCAAATTTTGCAACAAAAAAATTTGATTTTTTTTTTTTATGAAAAAAATATGTTTTTTTTTTTTTGGTTACAATGCTAAGAAGGAAAGACAAGAAAAAAAGAGAAACTAAAGCCTAGGAAAATAAACTCCCATAGCGTCGGATCTGAGCTGAGCTAGAAGGTCGGCTGGGGGGGAGACAAGAGTGACTAGTGCATCATCTGAAGTAGCTCCTTCTTTGGCTAAAAAGTCGGCGCATTGATTGCCTTCTCGGAGAGTGTGGATGAGAGGAAAATTATGCCTAGCCAATAAGTCCTTAATATCTTGTATGAGAGTAGCATAGATGTGGAACTCAGGGGTGCCTCTCAGAATGAGATCCAAAGAGGTTTGAGAATCAGAGTAACATACCAAATTTGTCAGGCCTTTACCAATGGCAGCTTGCAATCCATGATGAATAGCCAAGAGCTCAGCCAAAAGGATGTCGTCAGTGTTAGGAATATAACCAAAGAAGCCGAAAATGAAATGGCATGTATTGTTTCGCAGGAGACCGCCAAAGCCGGCACGACCATTGATATAACTACCATCGACATTCAAGATATTGCCGGTATGGTTGTTGGAATTCCACTTTATTGCACGATCAGATCGGGGGGCAGCTGTGTCTAGATGAAAACACGATATAAGAGCTTCAGCTGTGCTTTGGATGTTGTTGCTCAAACGGTAAAGAGACCAAGATTCATTGTTGATACACATCAAGTTTCTGAAAAAAATATGTTTCCAAACATAAGTAAATAAATCAATTTGCCAAAAAAGAATTACTTTGGTGTCTAGTTATAATAAAACCCTTTTGATATGTTTTTGTTGTCCCTTTTTATAAGACCGTACTCTTTGAATTTTCAACGACTTTAATTAATACTTTATCAAACCATACATACCCCTAATTATTCTACCTCTTTTTCTATATCTTATACAATAAATAATAACTTGATAAAATATAAATAATTTTCTCTTTAAGGATAAATTATAAAAGAAGTATTCACTGTCAATAAAACAGTGTTGCCGAGATACTTTTTAAAGATTTCGTTTAAAGAAATAATTTATTCAAAAAGTTAAACATTTCAATTCCCAACACGATTTTTATAAAACAAAATTAACGAGGTCTTATATTTATGGATAGAGGTAATATCTAATATTAATTTACTAGCCCAAAAAATATCAAACATTCATCGTACCAAAAAAATAAACTTATATTTGTAGGAACAAGAACTTTATTCCACCCAAAGAATTTGTTCAAGAGATATTGAAAAGGTTTAAAATGGACTATTTTAATCGAGTTCATAACTCTATAACTCTTGGAATTAAACTTGCACAGGATGATGAAAGAATGGAGATTGACAGTACTTACATTTGAGTACGTCTCTCTTAAGTGGAGACACAGTTTAATGATCTTCAAAGAAATAACCTATTGTGACTATCTACAAATGAAGCAAAATTAATAATTGTTGCATTATGTGTTTGTCAAAGCATTTGCCTTAGAACTTAATTAGAAGAATTTTGAAAGACGTCTACTTATGTTATTGCGATGTTTCATTTTCTTCATGATCTTGCTAAAGATGGAGTTGTTGAACTATTCTACTGCAACAAAATCTCTGAAAGCTGATTCCTTGAAGTTAAGGGCAGTTTGCCTGTGTTCCAAACAACAATAAATAAACTGACTGTTTATGATCAAGCGGAGATTTGTATTATTTGTTGTTTCTTTCTGTTCATCAGTCGCAACAGGATAAGTGTCACCTTAGTCACTAGTGAACCATGAAAAGGGAACAAATATAAAAGCTGATGTGAGAAATCACAGATATGATAATACTGACCAAAAGAGCTATTTTATTTTTTATACAACCAAAAGTAAATGTTCTAAATTATTAAAATCTAAAATGAAGATAGTGAACATTGACAAGATTTTATGAAATAAAAACTATCTATCTATTTTATTCCTTCTCCTGATGCATTGTGCATTAATGATAGTTGTAGCAGCAAAATAGTAGTATATCCTGAGCAAGTTGGTCTTCCAGTCCATTTTACAGAAAGTAAACAAATCAGAGAGCAGAATATATTGACCATGGAGGATTTATTGGTGCATGAAGATTCAATACTCAGTAAAGCATAGATTCGTCATTCCATCGTGAATAGGAGTTGCTACAAATAGCAATTCATTTAACAAATATTAGCAGTTAGGCAGCATATCACACAAATAAGAGACCTAATATCAAAGCCATAACATAAATCAAACTAAACTTATCAAAATAAAATCAGGCTGAGCATACCTCCATGGTCTCTCATTGGAGTCATAATTGGATGCAAAGGAGTTTGAGAAGGATGCATTGGGGTTTCACTTCCCATCCCATATCGAGATGTATCACTGACAGAACACAAGAGTCATATGGTTGAATATCCTCTGATACACAAAAAGAATTATGAATGTTAAGTACGTATAACTTACCGGTACGGGGTAACAGCCACATTGTCAGAAATATAATTGCGGTCAACTGCAAACAACCAACCAAGTCAGAGACAACACAAAAACAATAGTGCAAGTGGTTCAATCAGGTGTTTGCCCAAACTAGAATATTTACCTATTACAGGCATCATTTGGGACTCTAATTCAAGCCGAACTGATGTGCCTTGAACACCAATAACACGGCCACGAAGACCTTTATACGGACCCTGGCGTACTTTAACAGTTGCACCACATAAAGCATCAAGGCGCCGCCTTCCACCCCTACCATTAGCAGCCTCTTGATTTTCACTATTGCCAGATTTTCCACCAGATAAGGCATCACGGCTCCCCCTCCCACCCCTACCATTGGAGCGTAAACCTCCCTTAAGATCATGAAGTTCATAGTCCCCAATTCTTGTAACTCTGGAGGTTACTTCAGAACTCTCTACAGCATCATCTGCAAACACACGGATCTGAAGATAGGATATTTTTGTCATTTCTGCACTAAATGTAGGAATAAATATTCAAACGTTTGTCAAGCAAGTTATCAAGGGACCATAAAACTCACCTCCTCCTTTGTAACATCAGTTATTAAGGTCAGGACATTCTCCTCTGCATCCACAACCGTGCCAGTAGCACCCTCTTGAGCACCAGATACAACTTTAACGTGGTTTCCCAGTTCAAAATATTTACAAAGTTGCATTGTGTTCACCGCAATAATTTCCTACAAAATGAAGAGAAAAACATATCATCATAAAAAAGGACTTCTTTTACTAATAAATAATAATCAACAAGCAAAACCGGATGACTATGCAGTGAAGGAAACCAATCAAATATCATTTTATACTCACAGTAAGACCCTGTTCTTTTGGTCTTATAAGAATATTATCTCCATCCACTTTCTCCACACGTCCCTTTAGGTTCTTTAAATCTCCTCTTATTATAATGATAGCATCACCTTTGATAAAATTATGTTTCTTTCTGCTTGCAAAAAATCCATCTCCACTCTCACCCGGTTTATGAAATTTTCCAAGCTCATTGATAAAATTATGTTTCTTTCTGCTTGCAAAAAATCCATCTCCACTCTCACCCGGTTTATAAAATTTTGCGAGCTCGTCAAACGTAGGTTTGATATTCTGGGCACTAATGGATTTTATTGCTACAGTTTTGTAATGGAACCCGTCTTTGAACATCTTGCCTCCAATAGCAATAAAGTGTTTTCCAGAGGCATCACGCTTATGCTCCACACGGATATGCAATTTCCTGAAAGAAGCATAAATTCTATCAGATTGGGAAATTGAAAATTTCCAAGAAACAGCAGACACTCAAGCATTAGCAAGCGGAGAATCAGCAATACCTAGCTTCATCAACACGCATAAAACGCGGAGGGGGAACAAAGCCCTTCTTTATCACAGCTTGTCTACCTTCCTGCATGATTATTGTGTTTTGCACAGAATGTTATTTAGCTTTCAAGGCGCTGAACATTCAACAAATAGAAAGGGACATGTTATACCAATTTGTTTGCAAGGGCCTGCAAGTCTATTCTTGGAATTAATTTCACAGTAACCCTCTGCCGCACATTATCAACATCCACTACCTATAGCAAAGGTATTAGATAGTAAATTTAAGAAAAAAAAATGGGATAGATTCATGAAAAATCTCAAACATATGATTCACACCTTGGCGAGGTCCCCTTTATATATCCCAACCTTCATTTTCACCCAAGTGTCTCTAGCAAGATCAAGAACTTTGCTTTCAACTGACAACACATCAGCCATTTCTTTAATTGGAACAAGCGTTATATTTTGGTTAAGTATATTGCTTAGCCCTTTGCAAGCCTGAAAAAATTGTAAAGAAATTCACAATTCTAACCACAAAGATGTGTGATAAACAATAGATATTTCACATGACAATACCTCTCTAACATGAGCTTCTTTATATGCTTCCACATAAATATAGTTTTTGAGATGGTCAAGAGCAATAGCTGATTTTATTTGTAATTCAGAGCCAGTATGCATATACTTTCGAATCAGGCAAACAGCAGTTTCCCGTTCACGGCCAATCTAATGAATATAAACCAAGGAATATGACATCCTCTATATCCTTCACAGTTGCCAGAACAATGAAATAAGCAACAACAACAAAAAAGAGATCAATCATACCGCACATTTGACCAACCACATTTTAGGGTCTCTGACAGAAGGCAACAATGATTGTTGTACAATCTTTGTGGTTTCTTCTTCATGATAATCAACTGATATATTTTGATATCTCTCTTGAATGCTTCTTTCAATCGCTTCAAGATCTTCATAATCTTGTTGGTATGGTGGCGGCATACGCAGGGGACCTTGAGGCCTCCCTCCATCTTCCTCAGGCAGATCATAATTTCCAGGAGACTCATCAATGAAATCTGCAAGTTTGTTTTAGAGGGTTGTTAACTTATCAACATAGGAAAAAATCAAACAGAAAAAACTAACATAAAAAAGATACTAGGTTTTAAATAACTTCAATGGAACAAATGAAATTTACCTAACCCACATTGAAGGTTCAAAACAACCTCAACAAAAAAACCTAATTTCAGTTACAATTGAACCCTAATCGCAGTTTCATCCCTAATTGAAACCCTAAACTTGCAATTAGCACCCTAATTTCATTCCTAATTTTAAGTTGAAATTTAATCTTAATCGCAGTTTTATCCCTAATTGAAACCCTAAACTAGCAATTAGAACCCTAATTTCATCTCATTCCGATAAAAACAATGAGAAAGATGGAAAATTGAAAACTTACCGTCGTAGCCTTCTTCAGACCCTTCTTCTTCCTCTTCATCAGAAACAACTTCAACGTCTTCATCGAAAAAACGTGCGGAATTCTGAAACCTTCTACGCTTCCTTTCATACTCTTCCTCCTCCTCTTCTTCTTCCTCCACGTTGTGCTTCCCTCGGCGACTCGTCATATCGCAAATCGCAATATACCAATTCTTCAAAAATTTAGCTTTTTGAAATTCTTTGTGCGACTCAATGCAATGCAATGCAACGATTTTTATAGCTTACGATAATGGGCCACGCTATGATTTGGGCATTTTCAGCCCAATTCATCGAATTCGATCCGAATCGTGATGAACGATTCTTCTTCTACTGATGAGGGTGATATGGGAATCGATAGAGCCACGGTGATTGCGCAATCGCTTGTTGTTGAATCGCACACGCAATTGATCATCAGCGCCATCGATAACGGTTGTTTCCGTCTCAACAATTGGGGGAAAATTTCTCAGAATTTGTGACGAGATGTGGAATTGTAACCCTAGGTTTAGCTTCCATTTTATTCAATTTAAATACAATTCTATTATATATATTTTGTGGCAAAAAAAAAGCCAAAAATGGGCTTTGCTTGCCGATTAATTGGGCTTTGTTCTATGCACGTTTGGTTTGTTTGTTGTTAAAAAAAATGAATAAAAGAAATATTTTTCTTTTATTTTAAAATAGTTTTTTATTTCTTTTTGGTGTTAATTACTGTAGTTAGCCACCAGTTCCTAATTCCTAAATTTATAAGATACTTTTATTCTATAAAAAAAATAAATATACTTTTACTCTCTAAATTTATTCTCATAATAAAAAAAATAGTCTTTACTCTATAAATATTTTAAAAAGATCTCTGATTTTTTTAGATTTTACTCATATTAATCGTTCAAAGAATATACTAATGATTAAATTGAGAATAAGTGGATAATCTTTAACACCAAATTGAGAGTAAGTTGTAAAATATAGAAATTTAAATGACAATAAATAGTTAATATAAGGTCCAATTTGATATTTTGACCAAGATTGACATGCTTCTGTATATAAAAAAATATAGTCAGAATTACACTATTGATCTTTTATCTTATTTATTTGTAACACTTTGATCTTTTATTTTTTTTTCCCCAAATTAGTCATTTATCTATTCAAACGTTTTCACATAAAACCTTTATCTGATTTCTTTTAAACAAAACACTGATGTGTCAAGTTTCTTAATGATGTGGTGTTAACTCTGTTACTTCATCAAACGGGAGATCAAAATCGCAACTTAGGGCATCGAATCACAAAATCCAAAATTGAGACACAATTGTAGCACACAATCGCATAAATCCGGGAAATTGCAACTCAGAATCACAAAATCGAAGCACGAAATCGCCCACCCAAGGAATCGAAAAACACAATTGCAAATCAAAAACGGAATTGGAGGTATGCAAATCGCATACAGAGAGAGATGAAAAAAATTAAGACGGTAAATGATGAGGCATTCAAGTATTTGATCACGATTTCACCAAGGTTTTGGAGCAAGTCACACTTCACTTTTCATTCAAAGTGTGATGTGTTGGTGAATAACATGTATGAAACTTTCAACTCCGTTATAATGGGACCAAGACAAAAGCCAATAGTTATAATGCTTGAAGAGATAAGAGGTTATCTTTTGGAAAGATGGGCTACTAATAGAACCAAGTTTAACAATTATGATGGTTCAGTTCTTCCAAATATAAAAAAATGGTAAATAAGTTTTTATCTCCCTGTAAAATAGACGAATTTTGTGTTACACCTATGCAATTATTTTTTGTAGGAATACCCCCTGCAATATATTTTTATTTTTTTTATAGTGTATTTTATCCCCTTGCCGAATTTTTTTTCCAACATAGGAATAAAATGCACTAACAAAAAAAATAAAATTGTAGGGGGTATTCCTACAAAAAAGAAATTTGCAATAGTGTAACACAAAACTCACCTATTTTGCAGGGGAGTAAAGACCTATTTACCAAAAAAAAATTAGAGAAAGAACAACAATTGACAAGGTTCTTGATGTGTCGGTAAGATGATCCTTTATGTTTTATATGGATTTAAATATGAATTGATTTATATATTTTCTCACTGTATAACAAAATAGTCATGTTTTATATGGTTTTAAGTAGGAATTGATTTATGATTTGTGACAAGGTTGGTTGGGGAAGAACTTTATGATGTTGTTTCACTACGGATCACAGCTGCTACTACTGAAAAGTATATTGTTGATCTCAACAAGTTGGAGTGTTCGTGTAGAAGATGGATGCTCACAGGAATACCATGTTGTCATACAATATGTTGTTACATTGACAAACAAGAAGATCCAAAATATGTTATTCCATCTATTTTCAGAAGGCAAGCATATAAAGATGTTTATAGTCATATTATTTACCCAACTAATGGTGAAAATGTATGGGTTGAAACACCATATGTTGATATACTACCACCCACCGCCACTAAGAAGGGCGACCAAAGAGGTCATGGAACAAAGATGCCGATGAAAAGAGGCCTGACACAGGAAATGCTGGCAGGAAAGCAGTGGTTGGAAGGTGTACCAAATGCAAACAACATGGACATAACAAGACAACATGTAAAGGTCCAAACACAAATGGCACAAACACTACTCCAGCACCCTCAAACACAAATGCCACAAACACCATTTCACCACCCTCAAATACAAATGTCACAAACACCAATCAATCTGAAACTTCATAGTCCAAAAAAAAACCTCAAAAAATCCAAAGTTGGTCCATCTCAATCATTACCAACTTCACAGCTATTACCCTAAAAAAAATCCAAAGTTGGTCCATCTCAACCATTACCAACTTCACAACCACTACCGTCCAATAAATTCAAAGTTGTTCCTTCTCAACCATTACCACTAAAAGCAACGACAACATCAAAGTTGTTTTCACATACAATGTCTTTAATCATCGATGCAAGTAGGAAGAAGATGTCCCCAAAAAGAGCACAAAATTAAATAGTTGAATTTGTTTGCTTTGTACTAGTTTAGCACAATATAAATGCTTATTTTGATTGTATTATGCATCAATATGGATGCTTATTAGGGTATTGTTATGCACCAATATGGATGCTTACTTTGGTATTATTATGCATGCATCAATATGGATGCTTATTAAAGTTATAATATGTTGTTACCAAAGTTTATATTTCTTATTGAATTCCAAAGTTTCTAATTCACACAATTACATCAACAATTTCATTAGCACAATTAGATCAACAATGTCTTTTTCAATCTAAGATTACATCAACATTTTTCACTTCCACAAATGCACTAAACAGTTGACATAAGCACATAATCTACCATTACATCAACAATTTCATTAGCACAATTACATCAACATTTTTCACTACCACAAATACACCAAAGTGTTGACATAAACACTTAAATATATAACAATCAACCATTACATCAACACTTAATCTACCATTACATCAACAATTTCACTAAAACACTTAATCTATCATTACATCAACAATTTCATTAAAATGCACATAAACATGACGCATGTTACACTTAAAAGTAAACATATAACAATCATGAATTTCATGATATTCTTTGTCGGTATGTTATCTTCGTGCATCTTCATTACAGTGTTTCTAATTGACGCATTTTCCATATCCTTTTTTGAACATTCTTTGCATTGTGTATCAACTATATGTGTCTGATTGTCAGGCTCTGAATACTAATAAAAAACCGCAACCATAATCAACATCATGACTCTGGAGAACACAAAAAAGAAGCAACATTATATATATGTTAAAATCAACATTCATGAGCTGCATCTGAGAGAAACTGAAACTTAGATGCATCAAATACCAACATCCATGACAAAAACTCAACTCAACAAAAACATTAAAACTCACCACAAAGTTTCTACAACCCCAAAATTTCTTGCCTTTGTTTGTACCATCTTTTGTAACTGTTTGTCTCACTGCTCTAACATGACAACAACATTCTAGAGCTGATTCATTGCAAATCCCACTCAAACTGTAAAAAGAATTGTTGTTGTTTCTGGAATTCGAACAACTATTGCGGGTTGAAGCCATTGTTGTGTCCAATTTGTGTTTTTTTTTTTCGTTTTTTAGGGTTTATGAATTGGGGGAAATCAACATTCAAAATTTAAAGAGGGAAGAACATTGCCAAGCTGTTAATTCCACGTTTTACATTGTTAATTTAAGTTTAATTGCCACATTAGCAAAGAAAATTACACATCAGTGTTTTTTGAAACAGAAGTGTGACTTTGGTTAATGTTGCAAACGTTTGAATAGATAAATGATCAAAGTGTTGGACAAATAATGTAATTTTGCCAAAAATATATTATATATCAATATTTCGTTCAAATCAAATTCTACATTTATTTATTAGAACCGGCCAAGACTGACATACTTCTATATTTTATTAATTTTTTAGGTTGTTAAGTTATAGGTACTACAAAGTCATAAAAAAAAGTTATAGGTAGAAAGTTTTTACCATCGTATAGCGGTGACAATCTCCATCAAGAACCTATAAGATACACAAAAGGATTTTGTCCTCTGAACCAAATTGTCTGCATACGCAAGACTAAGAGAGCGAACAACTTTGTGTTTTTTCTTTTCCACTTATTTTTGGCGTAAATTAGGTATCTTATACGCTCAACTGTATAGACTAATCTTTCAAACCTTGTGGAATCCAAATGGATGACAAATTATCTCTGACTTTTAACCTTGGTGCATGCCCAAACCATTTCATCTCATCTAAAAGCATCCACATCCATAAGATCCATTTTGGTTGCATAAAGGGACCCGACTTAAATTTTATATTATTTTACACTTTTGAACTTTTTAAATAACTCAACTACATTTTCTAAATATCAATACAACCCATCATAAAATTTAAATTAGGTCTCACTAACTCCACAATATATTAAAAAAACATATGTTACAAAAAAACACACACACAAAGCAATGTTGTTATGTTTGGCATTGTGGGAATCACAACTTTCCAGATATTTTCTTCCTTCTAGCAGCTACAAATCCCGCCACAGTATTGATGGATCGTGGTGCTATTTTTCCATAAGTTTTAATCTATTTTGCGATTTTTCTTCAAACTCTTTGTGATGAATCAACTCTACTATAATTATCACTAAGCCATATAATTATGCATAAAAATTTACTAAAAAAACTCTAAAACTACTAACAAAATTCTAATACGACCACCTGTCATCAAGCACCATGAATTGACATAAAATAACTTTTGACAACGCATGAAAAAAATGAATTAACATAAAATAACATTTTAGCTCAAAAGGTTTATTTGATTGTGAGGAGAAAGTGAAAAGACATAAATTAATGAGAAATAGAGTTGTTTTGATGTGTTTAACCAATCAGATGAAACTCTCACTTCTAACTCTCTCGTTGCTTACTCTCTTAAATCAATCAGGTCAATAGAGATTAGAGAGTAATAGTGGAAAAGGCAATATATCACTTCTATTACATATTATTTTCGCATCTTTGAAAAGAAAAGGTATATGAGTCCACATATTTTTATTGCTCTTTCGTATTTCACCTAAAAACTCATTTTTATGCTGAAATTTCTGGCACGCTGTATAAGATGTGGGATACAATGCTATAGCTTCTTAACCCTGAAACGTAATGCTGTATACAATGCTATAGCATCCTACTGCGTAAATCTCAAGATAAATAAAACAAATATTTGAAAGCAAGTAAAAGAACACGGGATATTTGTTAACCCAGTTCGGCGCTTAAACAAGCCCTAATCTGGGGGATACCAATCCAGGAAGATGTCCAATAAGCAATAGCCCTAGACTGATGACAACAACCCGCAAGTTATGCCCTTTCCATCTAGCAACTCCCCTATTGTCTATAACCTAGGGTCCTAGCCTAGATCTGAGATATACCTGATCTCACTTCCTTACAACCTTACAAACAGCAAGGATTTCAAAACACAAATATGGAGTCACACTCCTAGAAACTAAACCACTCATACCTAAAGGCTTAAAGTGATGTACAAGAAACAACCATACTCCATGCTTAAAAGCTTTGGAGAAACTACAGAGTTACAATTCAAAAAACACAGTCCTACAAAAGCATCAAGATGATACTAGAGAGGCTCACAAATAAAGCACAAGGCTTACAAAGACACGAAACCCTAAAAGTCTACATTTTGATATATTGGTTTCGGTGAAGAAACTAGGTTTAGCTCCTTCCTTTAAATACTCCAGCAAAGGTCCTTGATCAGAGTTAATCATGAGCTTGATTTGTTTGACTCAAGCCATTTGACCACATTAATTACAATAGATTCTTTCCATAAATATACTCCAAGGAGATTCTTCATAAAAGTAAGCTTGACCAGGATCTGAAGTATTAAATGATGATCCTCATAATAATGCAGCCAATACAGAAGACTCAACATATGCCATTAACAAAGTTTCCACTAAATAATACATTACATCATTAAAATTCGGTTAGAGTTATTATGCATAAGGAATATCCTTATGCATGGTGCATAAATAAATCTCCACCATCCAATACTTTTTTGATCAATTAGATTTTTTGATCAATCAAATGCACTAAAGCATGTATGGTGGAGATTTATTTATGCACCATACATAAGGATATTCCTTATGCATAATAACTCAACCCTTAAAATTCAATCCCAAATATAAATATCCCATTTCACAAATTAAAAAATTGGGCCCAAATGCTTAGATTGGAGAAAGCTAAACATTTTAAAAACCGGTACTATCAAAATCAATGATTTAGAAATGAAAGGATAATATCTAGAAAATGACATAAAATAGAAAGGTTAAATGTATTCAAAGCCAAAAAAAAATAATGAAAAAAAGGTTACAATTGGTGTCATTTGAAGCTAACAACCACCTTTTTTGAAATAGATATTTGTATGTCGTTTGAGGCCTTTTTGAATTAATTAGGGTGACTAGTAGTTGGACACTGACCCATCGTCTAGTACCCTTCTTAGTGTGAGCAATGCACATGGCCTTGCCTCATTCTAACATTCTTGACCAATTGGAAATTTTAAGGTGCATGTGACTCTCAATGAAGCCACGTTTATATGCCGACATAAACTTCTTGGAGCATATAGTTAAATCCCCATGTTTTTTTCTTGGTGTCATGTGCAATTGAATTGAATTTAGATGAAGATAAATAATCATTTTAATATTTGAATATGCAAGGTTGTACCATTATAACATTTTTTTTTTAGTTTTAACTCTGATTCTCTTTACTAAAATTATGTCTCTTCCTCCTCCTCTTTAACTTTAGTCGTCGCCCATTTTTTCTCTTCTTCTTGATATACTAGAGAGGGATGATTTAGGGTCAATTTAGGCCTAAAATCACCCCTCCAAATCGTTTTCTTTCTATTTTAATTAAATAAGTGTGATTTTCACATATATTTAGTATTTCTTTTGTTTGTTTTTTTGATTTCATCCTTTGTTTTGATAGTATTGTTGTCCCGTCTTAGTGTGGAGTATTGTTGTCCCGTCTTGGTGCGGTGTTCATTTGTTTCAGGTTGAAAGATTAAGGTTGATTCAGTACAGATCAAATCAATAACTTTTGTGCCATCAACGCTACAGATCCGGAAGCATGGATATTCCAGAATCTTCAATATATTCAAATATGTAGGCTTATGCAATGTGCCGTTTTATGCTATTAACACGGATGCTGTGAGTTTGTTCACAGATTCATCATTTTTGTTTTTAGCGATTTTCAATTTGTATTACATCGATGTACTCTTATCAATTTGAATGAATGAATATCTTTTATTTAGTCAAAAAAAACTCTCTGATTCTCAAGAAAGAGGTTGATGATTCAAAGTTCGATTTCGAAATAAGTAAAATTTAATCAAAAGTTATTTTCATTATGAATTGAATTAAGATTTTCTCAAACAATTCGTCCTATAAGAAACTCATTAAACACTTAAACTTAATATCTTATTTTATCATTATAACTTTTGAATTTATCTAAGTTACAAATATATTAAACTTTTGTATGTATTTTTAAGAGTATATATATTGACCAATAGAAAATAGTTTGAGGATGAAAATGATATACTGGATAGCGAAAATGATTAACTAAAGATATAAAAACCAACAAAATGTACCACGAGTTAAATATGTTTTTGGTCTCTATAAAAGCAGACTTTTTAAGTTTAGTCCTTATTTAATTTTTATTATATTTTTAGTTCCTATAATTTTTTTCTTGCATATAGTTTTAGTCCTTACTAAAACTAAATTTGCTTAATTATAATTAAAATCTTAAATTTTTGAATGATTTTTTGGGTATGTTTAAAATATCATATAAAGTTTATTAATTAAAATTTAGAATTTTTTAACATGATATGAATTAAATGTGAATTTTTCAAATAGTAAAACTTCGAGATAAAAGTAACAAAAATCATGACCTAGAAATCAAATTTTGAGCTCATTTTTTCTAGAGAGACTTTTTACGATGATCTAAACATACCTGCGAAAAATCATTCAAAAATACATGTTAATTTACCAGTAAGGACCAAAAATGAATGCATAATAATTTTCAAGGGACTAAAAATTTAATAAAAATTAAGTAAGGACTAAACTTAGAAGGTCATCATTTTGTAAGGACCAAAAACATATTTATCCCATAAATATATAATTTGAGTGTGTGACCAAAAAGAATTGGGTTTAGCGGAAGAAGTTAGACTTCCAAAATATGATAAATCAAAGTTTGAATCATAACTAAGAGATGTACTTATATTTAGTGTCTGACACACCTCAAATAGAATTATGAATGTGGGTATTATATAAGCGAGATAGACTCATAATTTTTTGGGTTAAGATGTGGTGTCTAATTACACTTGTATAATTGTTTAAAATTTAATGTGGGGATTTCGAACCTCCTCTGTATTAAAAGTCCTTCCTGGCTAAGGTGTTTAGATGATGAGTTTCGTTGATGGAGTAGGCAACGACGATGCAAGTAAATTGTTAGGATTTAAAGAGTTCAACTCAAAAGACTAGTTCAATAGATAGAAGAGTCTCATAACTTAAGTACCACAATAAGCACTTTAAAATACTCGATGTGAGACTCCTAACATAAATATAGAAAAAAAAAACTTTCGTTTGATGGATGACATATAAGAACGGATGACTCATCCTTGAAGGGTAGATTACTCGGAAAAAAAAAAAAAAGGATTTTGAACACTATACGAGTATAATACACATATAATATACAATATACTTGTGTGGTTGCTCAAAATTTTAATGTGATGACCATCAGTCATCACTCATCATACCCCTTCATAACACACTAGAAAAAAAAAATGGAATGTGCAGTGCAGTAAAGTGCAAGTGGAAACATGGGGTGTGTACATGACTTGAAAAATGGAGATGACATTTAACATTCATCATGGGAAACAAACTCCAAGGTTTTTGTAGACATGGTTAATAGCAAATTTTCTTCTATTTAGAAAAGAGATTCTCACTTTGGTTCGTCTAATATGTAATCTCGGATCTTTAAATTAACATGTTATAAAGTCCATCATATATGGTAGAAGGTAAAATAAATACTTCCTCCAATCACTGTTATAAATAATTAAATATATTTTTAGTTCCTATATTTTGCCTTATAACTAAGAATAGTTCCTACATCTTTTTTATGATTTAAAAAAATCCTACAATTTTTTCCCTAATCAAAATTGGTCACCGCCGTTAATTCTTTTTACAAAATACTAACGTGACACAATTAGCCAATAACATGGTGACATATGTCTTTTTCCATCAGATTTATTGTGCATTTTTTCACACCAAATCTTTCTTTTTACCTTTCTTCCTCCAACACAATCTTATCTTCATCACCACAAACTTAACCAAAATCATAACAACAACCCAAACTGAAGCCATGATAAAAAACACATGTCATCATGTTATTGGCTAATTGCGTCTCATCAGTGTTCTGTTAAAAAAATTAACGGCGGTGATCAAATTTGATTATGGAAAAAATTCTAGGGTTTTTTAAAACTATAAAAAAAAATGTAAGGACTATTCTTGACTATAACGCAAAATGTAGGGACTAAAAACATATTTAACCCTATAAATAAAATATTACTTTTTAAATTTATTGAAAAACCGGTGTATCTGACCTATGTTATGGACTATATATATTAATTTTTCAATGAGTCCAAAAAGTAATTTTTTGCTTAATGGATGCGTTTGTTATTGCTTTTTGAAAAATAAATTCTTATAGTTTATTACTTTTGTGTTAAAAGTCTTTTAACAAATAATTTTTTTTTATTAAACTTTCAAATGAAAAATTGGTTTGAAAAGTTTATCTTAAAAAACGCCGTTTTAAAATGTCGTTTTAAGTATTTCACAATTTTATTACAAACTTTTTTGGATCATAAAATTTCAAAAAAGAATCTCTAAAAAAATATTGTTTTAAATTGTTTTTATAAAAATCATTTTTTAGAGATAGCGTTTTAAAAAAAATTGTGACTTTTATCAAGTCAAAGTTTTTAACATGAATATTTAAGTTATTGAATATCCAAATCACTTTTTTAATTGTTAAAAAGATGAATTTAAATAACCAAATTTACTATTTATAATAAAGTTATCATAAAAATCATTTTTAAAAATACAAAGAAAAATCACTTTTTATAAAGCTAAAGCAAACGCATCCATAATAATAATCGGAGAGAGTACTACTTAGCTAGTTAACTTCAATTCGGTTTTACATTAGATTTCATGATCATAGATGTTTTTAGAGACTTTCTTACAAATTTTCAATTTTTATGATATATTTTAAACTTGTGTATCTAACATCATTGTATCAATTTAGCTTTTTTTTGCCTTGCTCTCTTTTGGAAAGTAGAGTTTTTTATTTTTTTGGAAAATAGTAAAATTAGAGTTAATTTTATTTTAAAGGTTTTGCTAACAAGTATATTCATTAACAATTCCATTTAAAAAATAATTTATTTTTGAAGTTAAATATTTTAATTTTCAATGAATTAACTTTATATACTTTCATAAAATTGACTTTATATATTTTCATAAAATTTTACTATTTAAGATGTTTAACATTAACACTCCCCTTTTTTCATTGCACTATGCACCAATTACCTTTAAACACATATATGATGAAATTTTAGATGATCATAAAAATTTGGTCACACACATTCTAATTAAAAATAGAAAGAGGTAATAATTGAATAATATGTATATTAAAAAATTATATAATATATATTTATATGTGACTGCGACGAAATAGAGTGATTAAATATCTATGACCATATAATTTTTTTTTCATATAGCTTTGTCTAACATGAAGGATCGATTCAAGTGTTGTATGAGCATGATGCATAAGTTATTATGAATAAGATCATAATGAATACGAATTTTGTAAAATTCATTTTTTAATTGAAAGTTTATAGTATCATATAAGATCAATTCATAATTTTTTTAGAGAAATTAAAAATCATTTAATATATTATTAAGTCTCATTAAAATTAACAGTATTTAATAAAAAATTATAAACTATAAATATTAATGAGTCTCAATAATATATAAAATAATTTTAAATTTTTCTAAAAATAACCTATATAATATAAAATTTTAATATAATAACAAATTTTGTAAAATTAATATTTATTATAATATTAATCATGAACTTATATACCATTGTTCAAAAAAATACTAAAAGCATGGCTCTCATTCTTCCAAGTCTCTCTTTACCCATCTATGCTGTTCTCGTTGTACATAAAAGAACAAGAAATTCATGATTGGCAAAAAGGAACTGACAAATGTGTGAAGTGACATAATTTTCCCAAAATTGATAAATTATGTATAGATTGTGTTTAATCACACATCATACATTCATATGTATGTACCCAACATTGAGTACATGTGCTATGCTTCCTTTTACTTGTTATCATTAACCTTCAAATACGTTTACAACACGTCTTCGATGCGTTTCAAAAAGGAAATAAATATCAAAATTATTGTTATAAAAAACACAATATTTAATTAATGCATGAAAAGAAAAAATAATTAAAAAAATATATGGGAGATAAGATTTAATTTTTTCTGATGCCGCCATGAGCCGCGTGGTCTTTCCTTTAGCATGGCTTTATGATCAACAAAAAATGTCACAATAATAATTGATAATTGATGCTATATCTTGTTGCCTATAAATAATGATCAGCTACGTACTACAATCTTAGATATATAACATTCTTTCATATATTTCAATTAGCAACTTAATTGATTCTTCAAATATATTGTTAGCTGTTCTTCTACATTTAACGGCATATCCATCTTGAAGGTATACATTTTTAAGTCATTTCTATGTATTCTTCAAATTAATCTTAACCATAATACAATTTAAATAAATGACATAACTAGGAATGATATTGTGTCTCACTTACATGATTCCATAGGTACGGTGTGTATGTACACTACTTGAATTTAATTACTCACTTTACCATTATGTTTATATTTTGTAAGAAAGTTTAAAGAATCCATAGGTTTGTTTGATGTAATGGAGGAAGTCTCTATACGAAAGTCGTCTAAATTTTATTTATTAATAAATTAAATGCTTACATGATTATTACTGGTGTAATATATGTGATGTAAATTTAAGTCTCACATTGTTTTAAAAAAAAGGAAAATGTTAACTTGTGCCGTAAGCCTTTAAGGCACAAGATAAGAAGATAAATATAGAAATTATGTTTTTTAATTTTATATATTTTTACTTTTAATGCATTAAATTTCTTAGCATATTAAATACAAAATTTTCATATAAAAATAATTTATCATGTATCTTTAGGGCACAAATTAATATAACTCTAAAAAAAATTATATAAATTAGAAGACTCGGAGTTATAAATTAGCACATGTGGCATTTTGCACATATATGTTAGCAAAAAAACACAAAAAAAAAAGAGACCAACTAATCAAATCAGGTGGTATTTAACTAATCAACTAACATGGATCTTTTTTTTTACAAGAACATGAATTTTTATTATTACTTGGTAAAAGGTTCAGTTTGACTTCATAATAAAAGTCAACAGATCCAAGCCACGTGCTTTGCCTTTCTAGCTAGATGTGACCATGTCAAAAGTGTCAATAAATTAGCTTAGGGGTATGTGCATGAGGGATATAGATGTAGACATGAAGTTCAATATCTAACCTTTTACCAATTATTACTAGTGAACAAGGGGTTTTAAAATTTGAATTCCAAAATTATTACATTTTTTTAAGTGCCAATTTTTAATCAAATCTGAATTTGTAAATTTAACTATATCAATAAATCACAAATTTGGAGACTCTAAAGTGCTATTATAGGTCAAAATTGTAGTTGTGTATTATTTTCAGTGTCTAAAATTTGAGATCTAAATTTTTATATACTAATTTTTAAAACAATTATATGGCCTCTAAAATATTTAAGAAAACCCTATTATTATTATTATTATTATTATTATTATTATTATTATTATTATTATTATTATTATTATTATTAAAAAATAAAATGTTATTATTAAAGGCACCTCTCATTTACATTGATTTTAACATCTCATTTTATGATCAGTTTGCAAACAATGGACCCAATTTCTGACCCACCATTTGAAGAAGCATACAAGATTCTTTTAAACAAAACTGAAAACAATTCTAATGATTTCCACAACGACATCGAGAAATTTGCGGTGGTCGAGGAACGCGAACTTCCGATAATCGATCTCAGCCGTTTAGAAGACAAAGATGAAATGGTAAGAGAAGAATGCAAGTATGAGATAGCTAGGGCTTCACAAGAATGGGGGTTTTTCCAAGTTATAAATCATGGAATTCCAAATGACATTTTTAATAAGTTAAAGTGTGAACAAGAAAAGGTGTTTAAGCTTCCATTTGATAAAAAGACTAAAGAGGACAAGTTCTTGCAATTCTCTTCTGGTAGTTACCGTTGGGGAACACCTTCTGCCACATGTGTTGGACAGTTATCTTGGTCAGAGGCATTTCATATCCTTTTAAAGGATGTGTTAGGGTCAAGTGCCAAATCAAATACACTTAGGTATGTGTTTTGAATACTTTGCATTCATCATTTAAATACGAAACCCTTAAAAAATATTTAAAAATGTTTTCATGATCAACATAGTTCAGTTGATAGGATATTGTATGTAAAATGCAGGATCGAAGTTTCAATTTTGGTATTTTTACTATTTCATTTTATAAAATGAAATTTCGGCCACTAGACTACTTGACAATTTTTTTAAATAAACCGTTATTAATTAGTTTTAATAAAATATGGATAATTAATATAATACTTTATAAAAATTTACTAAAAATTGGAATGTCTATTTATTCATCTTATCAGTGCTTTCAAATAAAATTTTATGTATAAATTATTTCTTTCATCGTTAGAAAAATTAAATAGTTACAAAAATATAGAGAAAAGATGTAGAATATGTCTCTAATGCTGTCCCTAAACTTAATGACAAAAAAAAAAAAAATCAGAGATAGATATATAGTAATTATATTTTTTCATCCAATTTTAATTGCTAATTTTATGTTTTTAATAGTAAAAAAGTAAAGATATATTTTGCATACAACTTATCAAAAAAAAGGAAAATTCCTTTAATTCTTCTTTTTTGGGTACAAATGAGGGCCAATGCTATGGTGGACCACCTCATCAAGTGGTCCACCGTGGACAAGTGGTCAATACTACTATAACGAATACTAATTTTACAAAATCGACCGTTGGATTGAAAGTTTATATCATATAGATCATCCATAAAAAAAATTAGAAAAATTGAAAATCATTTGATATGTTATTGAGATCCATAAAGATTAACGGTTTATTAAATACTGAAAATCTTAATGAGTCCCAAAAACATATCAAATGATTTTCAATTTTTCTAATTTTTTCTGTGGATGATCTATATGATATAAACTTTCAATCCAACGATCGATTTTGTAAAATTCGTATTCGTTATAGCGTTGGTCCACCATAGACCACTTGAATAAGTGGTCCATATTAGAATTGGCCACAAATGAGACATGTCATAAAAGCTTATGAAAATAATAGGTGAAAGCAATAACTAAATATTATTTATGAAAATAAGTTAAATCCTATCAAGTTTATTTTCTTGTTATCATTTTTTTTATTAACAAACTTGTTTCCTTTGGTCGCTCTTTCATACTTGAAGACTCAAGTGTCATTTTCAAACAGATCGATCGATTTGGACAAAGCAAAACCTAGACTTTAATTTATATACACAAGTAGAATTGTTGTTTTGTCAATTCCTGCAAATGTCACTTGGACCTTATTAGGGGCAATTCTAGGGTGGATAAGTGGTATAGGTCTCTCATGGTGGTAGATTAATTTTCATCATTAGATCACAAAGGTGTACAATGGACCATAATAAAGTTTATACACTATACTTTATTCTCTTTCACTTCTTCTTGTTTTTGCAACAACACAACCTAATTTTTTTAAATAAATATATTTTAAAAACAATTTCTAGTGATGTAAATATTATTGTAGTTTAAAGTTTATTATTAGACCGTAAGTTTCTCGGTACACATATTAGTTTAAATATTAGTTCATAGTCTATTATTGATGATTTTAAATCTTTCATTATACGTAGAATATCATTTTAAGTTATATAGTTTAATTTTATAATAATCAACTTTGACTTTGTTTATAAAAAAATAACGGTCGATAACTAATTGAATTTGTAATATTGAGTAAAATTAGTAATTGAACTAGCATATATAAATATAAAATTTGATATTTAGTTTTTTCAAGTAAGATAATATGGGTGAATTTTTTTTTTGGTTAAAATTTGTTTTTATCCCTATAAAATGATGACCTATGAAGTTTTGTCCCTATTTAAATTTTATTATAATTTTAGTCCCTATAAAAAATTTCTCTCATATAGTTTTACTCCCTACTAAAACTAAATTTGTTTCATTATTATTAAATTCTTAAATTTTTGAATGATTTTTTTGCAGGTATATTTAAAATATCATATAAAGCTTATTTACAAAAATTTAAATTTTTTTAACATGAGATGAATTAAATATAAAATTTTTAAATTGCACAAATTCAAGATAAAAATAACGAAAACCACGATCAAAAAATCAAATTTTGAGCTCATTTTTTTGGAAGAACTTTATATAATGTTCTAAACATATATGCGAAAAAATGATTCATAAATACACATTGAATTTGTTATAGGGACCAAAACTGAGTGCATGATAATTTTTCAAGGGCTAAAAATATAATAAAAAATTATTAGGGACTAAATTTAGAAGGTGACCACTTTGTAGGGACTAAAAATATATTTAACCATTTTTTTTATAAGCATAGAAAACAACTCAGTTGAAAAGGTAAAGACATCACAACTAGGTTGACACCCCTTTACTATCCCAACACACAAGCTAAAACTCTATCATATTATCAAAAAGAAAAGGAAGAAAAAACAAACAAACTTGGGTTTCATATTTATATGCTAGTTTAGGTACTAATTTTTCCCAATATTACTAATTCAATTAGTTATCCACTATTTTTGGCAAATAAAATCAAAGTTAATGATTATAAGATTAAATTATATAACTTAAAATAATATTTTACATATAACGAAAGATTTAAAATCATAAATAATAGACTATGAACTAGTATTTGTACTAATAGTTAAACTAATATGTGTACAGAGAGACTTACAGTCATCAATAATAAACTCTAAACTAATATTCACATTAACATTTGTACCAATATATATACTGAATGACTAGAAATTATTCATAAAAAAATTTAGACTGATGTCATAATGCTCATCCATGTGTACAGATCAGCCAGTGTTGTTGCAGAAACATGAAAAAAAAAGATATTTTTTTCCACCCTACTGAATTTTCACGCGCCTTACGTGTTTCCATTTTTAGTCTTCCGCTACTTAAGTCACGGGCGTTATAAAACTGAGGGGTATTTTTATAAATTTGTTGGGCGCGCGAGAAAATGAGTAGGGTGGCAAAAGAAAATCTCCGCATATATAAATATGAAATCCAAAAGTATATACTAGTTCAATTGGTCCACAATATATATAACCCAAAATTATACTAACTAATAATTTATTTGATAAGCTAATCAATTTTATCCATATTATCTTACTTGAAAAAACTAAATATCAAATTTTATATTTATATGCTAGTTCAGTTGTTAATTTTACTCAATATTACAAATTGAATTAGTTATCCATTATGTTTTGACAAACAAAGTCAAAGTTGATTATTATAAAATTAAACTGTATAACTTAAAATAATATTTCACGTATAACAAAAGATTTAAAATCATCAATAATATACTATGAACTAATATTTGTACTAATACTTAAACTAATGTGTATCGAAAGACTTACAGTCTTCAATAATATACTTTAAACTACATTAATATTTACATTAATATTTGTAGGAATATATATATATATATATATATATATAATTACTAGAAATTATTTTTAAAATATATTTATTTTAAAAAATTTGGGTTGTGTTGTTGCAAAAACAAGAAGAAGTGAAAGAGAATAGAATATGATGTGTAAATTTTATTATGATCTATTGTATACCTTTGCAATCTAATGGTGAAAATTAGTCTCCCACCATGGGAGACCTATACTACTTACCCACCCTAGAATTGGCCCCTTATTAGAGTTAGATTTATTCAGTTCCCATCACGTGTGTGTGGTTTTGCTTTACTCTAATTATTATTTGTAACGTTAACGTAGGAGCATTAATTAACTTGCACTCTTTATCCCACATGACAAAGAAGAAAAATAAACCACATGACAAAGATATGTAATACATTAATGCTCCTAGCCCTCAAGAACTTCTTCATTGTGTGTGTATATATTTGTCAACGTGGCTTGCTATATTTTTTAATAATAAAAATTTTAGATGACTTGAGTTTTAGAACTCACCGATTTAAAATAGACCTTAAACTTTATTTAAAAAATCAATCCTATTATTCATCGGTAGTGAGTAAACCTACATGTAGACTGATCTAAAATAGAGAATTGTTAGTATCTTGAGAATTCAAACCTGAAATCTAGAGAAGATCATAATACTCTTAACTCTTTAGTCTGAAGTTGTACACCATGAATCGACCATTGGAATTAATGAAAATTATTATTAGTATTATTATCTTTTTGCAAACTTTAAGTGCGAAAGAAGTTTGAAAATTCAAAGTTCGAACTCAAACTTTTACAAATAATGTCTTTAGTAGCTACAAATTGAATTACACGAAACGATTGAAATTATTTTTTAACCTTTAAGTTGGATGTATGTTAATTTGCAGATCATCAATTGAAGAATTTGCTACCATATCATCTAACCTTGCACAAACATTAGCTGATATTCTTGCTGAAAAAATGGGTCATGAGTCAACTTATTTTAAGGAGAATTGCTTGCCTGATACTTGTTATCTTCGATTGAACCGATACCCTCCATGTCCCATAGCTTCTCCAATTCATGGTCTAATGCCACACACTGATAGTGACTTCATCACCATATTATATCAAGATCAAGTAGGAGGATTGCAATTAATCAAAGACAAGAAATGGATGGCAGTTAAACCAAACCCTAATGCTCTTATAATCAACATTGGTGACTTATTTCAGGTATATATTTATAGGGATTAATAATTATGCAGCAACAATATTTTTTTTTTTAACAAACCAAAATGGGATATATATATATATATATATATATATATATATATATATATATATATATATATATAAGAAATACGAAGTCACAAGAACTGGTAGACCTCTCAGCATAAAGCGTGCTAAGAAAGGCTACTAAAGTTTACAAAAGAGTCCAAGTGAGTAACATATAATGAAACATACAATCAGTCGATACCCAAACATAACAAAGGGTTCGACCACCAACAATATTAAAAAAGTTTAACATTCGCGTCTTATTTTTTAAAGAGCATTGCTATTTAATAAGAAAAATATACGTCAAAAATAAAAGAATTCATAAAAATAAAAAATTTAACCAATAAAAAATTAACTAACCATATATAAGAGAGATAGTGATTATGATTTGTAAGTGTTAAATGATGTCATATATGATTCTCCTTTTTCTTGCTCAAAATTTTTCTTTTTAAAAAATATTTTTCTTTTTCAAAATTTTATATAGAAAGAGGAATATGCGCTGACGGTATAAAATAATTTTACAATGTCAATCAATAACAATTATGTTTTCCGTCGCATCACCCTAACTACTTTCTTGACATACATAACATTACAAATTGATAGTTTTTTATTACATGATCATTTAAACCTATTTTACACAATCAATGCATCTCTATTCATTAACTCAATTTTATATGTATCATAATGTTATTTTTATATGATTAAATTTTTTAAATATATACATTCAATTAAATTATATAATGATATGCTAATTCTTAAAATATAATAATATATCCATAAATATTTACAAGACGCAATTTAATTAGATACATGTGTATAAATTTTTACATAGTGTATACATAAATCTTATTTTTTATTACTTTATTGTTATTGTTATTATCATTGAATAAATTTGGAATAATTGTGTTTTTGACAATACATCATAATGTAGGCTTGGAGTAATGGAGTTTACAAGAGTGTTGAACATCGAGTTGTTACCAATCCAAAAGTAGAAAGGTTCTCTATGGCATATTTCTTATGCCCTTCAAATGATACAGTGATAGAGAGTTGTAAAAAGCCTTCTCTTTACAAAAAATTCAGCTTCCAGGAATATAGACAACAAGTTCAAAATGATGTTCAAAATTTGGGTAACAAAATAGGCCTGCCTAGGTTCCTCCTGTTTTAATATATTTTCTTTTAAAAAAATCATGAGAAATTATAAAGATTATTATAAATAGTATAGAATATTTGTATGAGTGTAGCCTATTAGGGGTTTCCTCTAAAAGATTCTGCACTGCACTATCAGATGAACGAGTTTGAATTTCCTTCATTTGTTATCCCTTCATTTATTCTTCATTTGGAGAGAGATAAACACATTAAAGATTAGTGGGCCCCACTAATTATCAATTGTATCCATCTTTCTCAAAATGAAGAATAAATGGAAGGATAACAAATAGAGAAAACACAAACTCTAGATGAACATGAGTACAAGTAATTATTCGTAAAATGGGCACGACTGCACGCACTGCAGCTACATATAATTAAGTATTAGCATAAATGGTTTGTGTAATATAATATTAGCATAAATGATTCATGCCGTACACGGGGTAATTTTTACTATAGAAATATAAATTGTATTAGAAGTTTAACAAAAATATTGTATTAGAGTATCACATGACATTCTATTTGTCAGTATTGTTTTAATAATAATTATAGAAAAAATAGTAGATCTATGTAAAATAATTTTACACTAATATTCGATAAATATGTTGTATTTCACTAAATCACTAAAATATTTTGAACTTAGTTTTATAATATAATGAATAAATGGTTTCATATTGAATGTCCATTAAACTCACAGTTAATTATATGTTATTGCAATCCACTTGGGTTGGTCCGGTGGTGTTGACTTGGGTCATTGGAGTTTTTTTTTTCAAGGTCTTATGTTTAATTCTTTCGGATGTCAATTTTGGTGAACTGGTCCATATAGAATAAAAAACTTTGACTTTAACCGACCCCCCGCAAGTGGATGATTGTATTGGTCCTTTCGAATTAGTCAGACATTTGGCCGGATACCGAATTTCAAAATAAAAATAAAAATTATATGCTATTGCAAGAAATATAAAAAGGTCAAAGCACAAAGTGAAAGTGTGCCTTGAACAAGAAAAAAGTACAAGGCTGGACCAGAATTTAAGTATGAGAGAAGGGTGGGGTGCAGGGCGCGTGGCAGATTAATTCAGGTGCTGGTAGCAAAAATCAAAATGGGGGGGTGCTGATAACAAGTTCAAAATCCCTTCTGCTTTAATTAATACACAAAGACCACAACATGAAGGGATTTTTTAAACTCTATTTTCTGAAAATTCCAAAATTAATCAGCTCACAAATTAACAATACTAATTATTTTTTAAAAAAATAAATTATTCAACACATCAATTGCAACCATAACAAAGGCTTGAAAATGTCAAACATAGTTGCTTAGAGTCAATAATATGTGGTACAAATACAATGCAGAAACTAGGATATTAGTACCGTTTGAAATGAAGATCGGTCTTATCCAATATCTTAATCTGGGAATTTCTAATATGGACCACTTGCTCAAGTGGTCCATGTTGGACTAACCATATAACGAATACGAATTTTACAAAATCGATCGTTGGATTGAAAGTTTATATCATATAGATCATCCACAGAAAAAATTAGAAAAATTGAAAATCATTTGATATGTTTTTGGGACTCATTAAGATTTACAGTATTTAATAAACCGTTAATCTTTATGGATCTCAATAACATATCAAATGATTTTAAATTTTTCTAATTTTTTTTATGGATAATCTATATGATATAAACTTTCAATCCAACGGTAGATTTTGTAAAATTCGTATTCGTTATAGTAGTATTGACCACTTGTCCACGGTGGACCACTTGATGAGGTGGTCCACCATAGCATTGGCCTCTTAATCTGTGTACTATCATAATGTATGCAACTCTAATTATAGTTTTTAATTTATTTTTTTTACAATTTACCAATATTTGGCTTTTGATTTAATTATGGTTAATGAACAGTGCAGTGAAAGACCAGTAACAGAAAACAGCAAAGCACCAGCAGTAATATAGTTCCCGTGAACACGAGCACACATCAAACATTATCGGGATCCCATGTCCATTCATAGAATAGGCATGGTGCGATCTTCAACCTCTCCAAGCCAATACTTCTATTTCTTCCACAATTTCGATAGGTTCCTTTATCACATCATTAAAAATGCGATTGTTCCTAGACTTCCAAATTGTCCAAAGAGTCACGTGCCAAACCAATATAAACCCCTTCCGCACTTTATTGTTTTTAGCCGCCTCACTTAAACACTCAAAAAAAGTAAACAGTAGAGTTTACAAGCTACAAGTTGCAATAGAGTCTACTATTTCACCTTTCAAATACAAAAAATATGTAACTCCTACCTTGCTAGAATTCAAAAGAATATGTAAAAGTCATGTCAAAAGCCACACTTGTATATTATCACTATGTTAAAAATCAATTTATAAGTAATATTTTACAAAGTTAATTACAACAATCAAAATTGCATACAAAGAACAGTTAAAACAAACATAAATTTTGGTCACAAGAATGGGGGTTTGAACCTGGTAAGAATCCAGTCAGCAGATCCTGAGAATCAAAAGCAACAGTACACATTAGCGATATCTACAGCCAAAAAAAATCAACTAGGGCCTCCTCCCCTTGGCTTTGCTTGATAAAGAAGTTTTGGTCCGAAATAAACTCTTCCACTACATACATACATAGATGATAGATTGGCCTTTACAAACGCAAACTAGAGTGATTAAAATAGTCTGTGCTATAATTTTGACTACCGAATGCCATCCTCCGAAACAATCTTATTTCTTCAGATTGTTCTGCAGAGTCAAATGCCCGGCTTTCACCAACTCGCATTCCGTTCGTTAGATCTGAGGTTGCTAAGCTTTCGAAAGCTCTAACAACCTATAAAATGAAATCAAGAAAAAACAATGTCAGTAGTTTATATGTTTGCTCGTTGATAAACTGTCTGATTTAACTTTTGCTGTTTATTTTGAATATTTACCTGTCCCATGCGAGGTCTCTTAGAAGCTGAATGCCGAACACAAGCAGCAGCAACTTCAATCATGCAAAACATTTCACTATCAATGTAGTTCTTTCCTAGCTTTGGATCTACGAAACTCTCAAATTCCCCAGTTTCAAGTGCATTGCTTAGCAAAGGTCGAGCCTGAAATAAATGTAGCATCTTCAGTGACAAAAGGTCGAAGAGCTGACAGTATTCAATGGTGATTCAAGGGAAGATGATCATTCTTTACAAGTTTAGACAAAAGAACCGGAATATGGTTATTAATCTATATGACTTTAATTCTCATTTCTCATGTATGCACTATGCACCAGTGTTCTCAAATTGCGGCCAATAGCACTTCAAGTTCAACGTAGCGGAATTTAAACAAACAGCTATCTCCCATGAACTGCATTTGACAAAACTGGTATGCATGCATAGTTTGTTGACGCAAGTCTACTATGATTAAGTTAACAAAAATGTTTCTTTCAACAAGTAAAAGAATAATTGCAAAGCAATAGTCGGGGACCTAACTCTACATCAGTCTTTGTCTTTAAGATTTAATGATTCTCAATAAATTATCAAGTACCTCAAAACCTTAATATAAAAAGATATCAACTGATATAAGCATACTAAAATTATGATCAAAACTTGATACTCATGATCTAAAAGAAAATAAATACTAAAAAAAATTATGCTAAATTGCACACATGGACAGCAACTCACATGACATGCTGACGTGGCAGGCGAGTCACTGTCCACGTGTGTATTAACTTGGTCAATATCAGTGGGGAGCCAACATTTTGCAAAAGGGGCTAAAGTTAGGGTGCCAAAATCGCAACTTTGTGAAAGTTAGGGGGTAAAAACTGTAATTTAGCCAAAAAAAAAATTAATTTTGTAAAATAAATTCAATGTTGGATCATAAAAATATTGCCAAACATTGGAGGTATGGAAAACCAAGGACTTTTGGTGTGCATACTTTTACTAAATTAAGGCTTCTATAACTTGGACTTTTGATGCTCACTCTTTGATCCTCTTAGAATGTCCTCACCTCTCGGGTCAATGATTCAAAAGAGTGAGCATTTTATTGTCCTTTTCATACAGGAGTAACTATGATTAAAGATAAAATTTCCAAAGAAAAGAAAAGCACAATCATGAAATAAAAATTTATCCCTAACAGTTGTTCGATAGAAACTAATGGTTTATTAGCTACAGCCTACAAGATCAGCAAAAGTAAAGCAACAGTAGTAAATGAGTTATGAGAGTAAGATTGATATCTCTATATACCCATTCAACTAGACTCTCATCTCCCATTTGTGATGGATCTACTGGCATCCGTCCGGTAATGAGCTCCAAAAGCACCACTCCAAAAGAATATACATCAGACTTGTCGGTCAATTTTCCACTTGACGCATATTCAGGGGCAACATACCTTTTCAAAACGGAGAAAATGCAATCAATATTTACACATTTTTTGTACCAAAAGATTGTTAGTATAGAAAATAAGTGAACAGTTTTGTAGACATATTAATGTATATATAAACCCACCCAAAAGTTCCCATGACGCGCGTCGTTACATGTGTATTTGCATCTTGAGCTAATTTCGCTAAGCCAAAATCTGAGACCTATAACATTAGAAATATGAGTGCTTAGATTTGTATGTAAATAAATGGAGAAAACAATATCAAACATCAAACAAGTAGAGTGGTATATACTTGAGCTTCATAGTTGTGATCCAAAAGAATGTTTGATGGCTTGATATCTCTGTGAATAATCCGAGGATTGCCTGAAATGTGCATAAACATGAAACAACATAGGCGGTGTCAGCTCATTTGACTCCTATTTGTCGTAACATCGATACATATCTGAAAATATCTATATTTAACAATTTTTTTTATGCATAAAATTTAATCTTCTAAGAGGGTGTCTAAAAATTGTGCATCAATTCATATTCATGTCTGAATCCCATTTTGGCTATTTTGAACGGATTTTGCCTGCCAGTCTGGCGAGCTAATCAGAGCAGATGAGCATCTCTTTCAAAATTTCTAAACTTGAAGTGGAGTGATAGGCATTTACTTATGTGCATGTCATGCGCAGATAACAAAATAACGAGGATTGGCACTTACAGTCTTCATGGAGATAAGCTATTCCTCGAGCTGCACCAGCTGCGATTTTAACACGTTTTTCCCATTCCAGCACAGGTTGACCTTCCACTGCAAATTTCAATTCCATTTAAGACAATACAATATAATGAAACAATTTTGTATTGTACAAACACAGAACTCAGAAGTAGTTATATTTACCATGTAGATGAAAATGAAGTGTGTTATTAGGGACATAGTCATAGACAAGTATTTTTCTGTTATCTTGAATGCAGTATCCAACTAAAGAAACCAAATGGCGATGATGTATGCGACTAATTATGTCAACTTCAGCTTTGAATTCTCTCTCCCCTTGACTGCCACCAATTTTGAGCTGCTTCACTGCTATCTCTCTACCATCTGGTAAACATCCTTTATACACAGAACCAAATCCACCTTCTCCCAAAAGATTCAGAGTTGAGAAACCATTTGTGGCCTTGATTAGTTCTTCATATGAAAACCAGTTCCTTGAGTGGCCCATTCCACCACCAGGATCAGATGGTGTATGCACAACATCACTGCTAGATCCACTTCTTACAAGAGGATCAGAGGCAGCATGTATCTTTAAAAAGGACGAATCTGGACAATGTTACAAACCCTAATTGATTCAAATTCAATGCCAAGAAAGTCACAAAGCTATAGTTTTTCTTATTTAGTCCAGAAGTATGACTATGATAAAATAAAAAATGAGTATATAGCATCGAGGCTTCAAATAGAAGTTGTATCTATTGTCTGACATTATTCATAACCTATGAAGCACGGATACCTTACGCGTGTCGCAGTGCCAAACACGTGTAGTGTCAAACACTCGAATTACACTCGTACAACATGTGTCCCCAAAATTGTTTTCTTCGTTGCTTCGACACTCCTTTGATCGGTGTCCAAGACATGTATGCCACTTGTATGACAGATGTCGGACAAATCAAACAAGCGGTCCAAAAAAATAGTTTTTTCTTTACTTTGCCAAACCTTAAACACTCTTAAGACACATCTTAGACATATCTACAAATATTAAAGATGTATTGAAACAATGTCGATCAATGTGCGGGGTTAAAGACATTAGTAAGTTCAGTTGCAAATTTTATCCGTGTCAACGTAAAGGGTTGTCTCTCGTGTTCGTTTATGTGCTAGCAAAAGGTACAATAGAGTCAGAGCCTCAGAGGTACTACCGAATAAGAGATCTGGGAAAAAATACCTGATTCAGTTGAGGAGGGAAGAGTGAGAGGCATGACATAACCATCATTAGGAGGATCCTTTTTCTTTTGCCTCCTCAAACACCAGATAGCAACTCCAATGAAGCCAAGCAATAGAATTCCACCAAACACAGCAATAGCCACTACAGCACCAGAACCAATTCCACCACTGCTTCCGGTTTCAGGGTTTGATTGTTCTGGTCCATTCTGTGGAGGCGGCGGCGACAGTTGAATTATTGAGGGTGATGGAGGAGATACAACCCCTGGTGTCGAATTTGAAGGCCGAGGTGGTGGCGAACTAGGTCTGGCAGGAGGACTGGTTGATGATGGTGATGGTGATGGTGACGGTGATGGTAATGATGATGGTGGTTGTAATGGTGACGGCGGTGATGATTCTGGTGGTGGAGTTTGAGATGAGTTATTGGGGGATGGTGGAGGTGAACGTCTGGGTGGTGACACGGTGGGAGAAGGGGGTGAATTTCCCGGTGGAGATGATTGGGGTGGATTTGATGGTGCTATTGGAGTTGAAGACGGGGGAGGGCTTCTTGATTGTTGTGGTGGTGGTGATGGACGAGCTGGAGAAGATGGTGGTGGCGACGGTGCTATTGGTGGTGAAGGCGGAGGAACGGGTGATGGCGGTGGTGGTGAGGGACGAGCTGAAGATGGTGGTGGTGATTGGGGCGATGGAGGAGGGCGTACTGGCGGAGTTGAAGTAGGAGGAGGCGGCGATGGAGGTGACGGCTGAGGAGACGACGGAACAGCTGGAGGAGGAGCTGCCGGAGGAGGTGAAGGGGAGGAAGGTGGTTGTTGCGGTGTTGGAGGTGAAGGTGAACTGTCAGGCGACGGAGCAGTGGAAGAAGAAGGCGGTCGAGTTGTATTAGAAGGTAGTGTTTGTGGCGGAGGTGCGGCGTTGGAGGAAGTCGGAGCCGGCGACGTTGCCGACATGTTTTGAATTTCTTCTAAGCTTCAAATTCACACATTTCACACGTGCAAATATTTCATCACAAACCAAACTTGAATACCGTACTAACTAATCAGATAATTTATGCTAAAAAGACAAAACAATTGTGTCGGAGATCGAAGACTAAGAAAAATCACGAGTTGAAATGAAGTATGTTTCTGTCACAAACCGAACTAAATTATTGACCGTTTCTTACCAGTTTCAATATCGTTCAGGAACAAATAAAATCACAACAGTGCCGAAAAAAATTGTCTTCTGTTCAAAAACGGAGTTTCTTTTTTATTGTTCCTAATAAGAAGTTATGAAGAGACACTGTGTGTTTAAGAATCTTTGCTAGACATAGTAATATGATGATCACAACTCACCACCATTGACAGGATCCTTACAACTCAATATACCAAAGTGTGTTGTTTTCTTTGAAAAGTTGTTCTACTTTAGCATCATTTTTCTGAATTTAATGAAGTTAATAGTAAGCATAATTTTTGATTCATTAATAGTAATGAATTTTCCTCGTATGACTTTGGTTGTTTGATGGAGTGTCTTCTCTGCATACGCTTCACTTTCACGGTTACACGGATTGTGGGGTCCAACTCCAAAACCAAAACGATCCCCAACTCACAATTCAATAGTGCGTTCGATTGTGCGTGGGATTTTTTTTGTTTTTAAAGCAAAAGTTGTCTTTTGCTGCGATTTATTCAATATTTTCATCACTAAATTGAAAAACATTAGACCGAGCGATTAATGAATTCTTCTTATGACAAGTTTGAGTTATGGTTGTTAGTTTTGGTAACTCAAGTTGTAGGAGCTCGCTGAGCAAGCTGTTAGTGGCTGAGCGAGCGAGCAAGCTTAGCAAGTAAGTCATGTTTTTCAAATTTCCGTTTTGTTAGTTAAGTCAGTTATGGCTTTGTTTGCTTAGTTGGCATAGTTAGTTAGTTCAGTTACATAGTTTAGTTTGTGTATATAAACATTTGTAATATCACTTTGTGATTAATTCATTTAATACATTCTTTTCACTTTCACACTTTAAACACTCTTTCTCTCAAAACCTCTCAACTTTATCCCTAACAAATGGTATCTAGAGCTTTAAAGATTCAGGCCAAGAATTGCAAGATTGATTAGCCATGACTGGGAATGGCAACTTTCATGCAAACCTACCAGTCCTTGAAGGCAAGAATTGGGACAAATGGATTATCCAAATGAAAGTAATATTTGGAATCCAAGAAGTGCTTGATGTGGTGACTAATGGGGTGGAAGCATTACCAGCAAACCCAACAGATGTGCAGAGGGCTACATTTAGAGAGGCAAAGAAACAAGATTGCAAAGCCTTATTCTACATTCATCAATGTGTAGATAGTAAGGTTTTTGACAAAATTGCAGATGCTGAGAGTTCAAAGGCTGCATGGGATACACTAGTGAAGTACTATGGTGGTGATCCAAAGGAAAAGAAGGTGAAATTGCAATCTCTGAGGAGGCAATATGAGTTACTAGAGATGGAAGAGAGTGAAACCATTTCTGATTACTTCTCAAGATTGGTCACATTGACCAATCAAATGAAGAATTTTGGAGAAACCTTGTCAGATCAAACAATTGTGGAGAAGATACTCAGAACCTTGCCCTCAAAAGTTGATCACATTGTTGTGACAATTGAAGAAACAAAGGATTTGAGTGAGCTTAAGGTGGAAGATCTGCAAGGGTCCCTTGAAGCCCATGAGATGAAGAAATCAGATAGGGGGAATGGAAAGAATGATGAACAAGCAATGTATGCAAAGTTCAAGAACTATGCAGACAAGAAAGAAAAATGGAAGAAGAGTCAAAAGTCTAAAGAAGGAGGTTCAAAGAATGATGATAAAGCTGAAACTTCTTCAACGAACCAAGGAAAGAAGAAATTTGACAAGAAGAAGGTGCAATGTTTTAATTGTGACAAGTATGGTCATTTTGCATCTGAGTGCAATTCAAACAAATCAAAGAAGGGTGATGAGGAAGCAAATGTAGCACAACAGAGCTCAAATCCAGAGAATGAAGCAGTGACTTTTGTTTCAACCATTAGTGAAGAGAAATCAAATGCTGAAATTTGGTATCTTGACACTGGCTGTTCAAATCACATGACAGGAAGGAGGGATTGGATAAAGAATATTGATACCAGCAAAAGAACAAGGGTGAAACTAGCCAATAGCAGCTACTTGATTGCAGAAGGAATGGGAAATATTGCCATTCAAAGAAAAGATGGTAAAGAGGTGCTAATTGAGAAGGTACTTTACATTCCTGACATGGACTGTAATCTAATTAGTGTGGGACAGTTAATTGAGAAAGGTTTCTCATTAACTATTGAAGATGAAGTGCTGAAACTGTATGATCAGAAGAAAAGGTTAATCTTGCAGTCAAAGTTAACCAAGAATAGAACCTTCAAAGCTAGTATCAACCCTGCTGAAGACTGTCTGGCTGCAATGACATCTAAGGATGAAGTTGTGCTATGGCATAGAAGGTATGGGCACTTGAATTACAAAAGCTTGTCACTTTTAAATTCAAATGAAATGGTTGTTGGCATGCCTAGTATCAAAATTCCTGCACAAGCCTGTGGAACATGTTTGATTGGGAAACAAACAAGATTAGCCTTCAATTCTAGTTTACCTATGAGAGCTACTCAAGTCTTGAATGTTGTGCACTCTGATGTATGTGGACCAATGCATGTGGCAACTTATGGTGGAAATAGGTACTTCATAACCTTTGTTGATGAATTCTCTAGAATGAAGTGGTTATATGTTATGAAGACAAAGAATGAAGCATTTGAGATTTTCAAAACTTTCAAGTTACAAGCAGAGAAACAAAGTGGCAAGAACTTGAAAATTTTGAGAACTGATGGTGGAGGAGAATACACTTCAAATGAGTTTGAAGATTTCTGTAGAAAGCATGGTATAATTCATGAAGTAACTGCCCCATATACACCTCAGCACAGTGGCCTGGCTGAGAGGAGAAATAGAAGTATCTTAGATATGGCAAGAAACATGGTGAATCAGAAGAATTTACCAAAGGAATTGTAGGGTGAAGCAGTCTCTACTGCAACCTACATTCTAAACAAGTGTCCTACAAAGAAGTTGAAGACTAAGGTACCTGAAGAAATATGGTTAGGCAGACAACCATTAGTGTCACATCTTAAGGTGTTTGGATCCCTGTGCTACAAACATATCCCAGATGCTAAAAGAAAGAAGCTTGAAAACAAGAGTGAACCAATGATTCTAGTGGGCTATCACAGTACTGGTGCATACAAGTTAATGGATCCAGCTACAAAGAAAATGTCATTTAGTAGAGATGTAGTTGTAATGGAAAATGAATCATGGAACTGGAAGTATGAAGAAAGTGAGAACAAGGGTGTTCAAGTGATCATTGAAACTGAAAGCTCAGATGAGCAGGAGGTTATCATTGATGACAACATTGATGTGGAAGAAAATGTTACTGAACCAGCTCCAGATGAAGATCAAGGCACTAGTATGAGACCTCAGAGAAATAGACAAGTTCCTAGTAGATTGGTTGATTGTGAAGTAGTCCATGATGATGAGATAGGCAGTGATGGTGAATTATTGCATTATGCAATGATGGCTGATTCTGAACCTCTTGACTACAAGGCTGCAATGGGAGAGAAAGCTTGGAATGAAGCTATGATAGAAGAGCTGAAGGCCATAGAAAAGAATAAAACCTGGGAATTGACTAGTTTGTCTAGTGACAAAAAGGCAATTGATGTAAAATGGGTGTTCAAGCTAAAAATGAATCCTGAAGGAAAGATAGTCAAACACAAGGCAAGGTTGGTGGCTAGAGGCTTTCTTCAGAAGCAAGGTATTGACTACTATGAAGTATTCTCACTTGTAGCTAGACATGAAATTATCAGGCTTGTAATTGCCTTGGCTTGTAGTAAGTCATGGTCCATTTATCATCTAGATGTAAAGTCAGCTTTCCTAAATGGCCCACTTGAAGAGACTGTATACATTACTCAACCATCAGGCTTTGTAGTTCAAGGAAAGGAAGACAAAGTGTACAAGTTACACAAGGCTCTATATGGCTTGAAACAGGCTCCAAGAGCCTGGAACAAGAGGATTGACAGGTTTTTCTTAGAGCAAGGCTTTAGGAAATGTGTAACTGAGCATGGAGTATATGTAAAAGGAAGGGTAGGATCAAAGGTTTTGATCATTTGTCTATATGTTGATGATCTTCTGGTGACTGGAAGCTGTGCTGAAGACATTAACAATTTTAAAGAGAAGATGAAGCAAGAGTTTGAAATGACAGATTTAGGCAAACTTGCTTATTTTCTGGGCATGGAGATACTTACCACTTCAAAGGGTCTGATTTTACATCAAGAAAACATTGACCCTACTCTCTACAGACAACTGATAGGCTCACTAAGATATCTATGTCAAAGCAGGCTAGATATAAGCTTCTCAGTTGGTCTTGTGAGCGGGTTTATGAGCCAACCAATGAAGTCTCATTTTTTGGCTGCAAAGAGGATTCTCAGGTACATTAATGGTACACTGCAATATGGTATTTTGTTCCCTTTTGGAAATGGTTGCAGTAAGTTAGAGTTGATTGGATACTCAGATGCTGACTGGTGTGGTGACAAGATTGATAGAAGGAGCACCACTGGTTTTGTATTCAAGCTAGAGGGAGCTCCAATCTCATGGAGTTCTAAGAAACAGTCAATAGTTGCCTTGTCAAGTTGTGAAGCTGAATATGTGGCAGGGTGTGCAACAGCTTGTCAAGCTATTTGGTTACAACAAGTTTCTGAGGAGCTAATGATTGAACTGAAGGCTCCAATCAAGCTCTGGATTGATAATAAATCTGCAATAAACTTATCCAAGAATCCCATTGCTCATGTTAAAAGCAAACATATTGAGACAAGGTTTCATTACCTTAGGGAACAAGTCACTAAGAACAAGATTGAGGTTGATTATTGTCCTACTGATGATCAAGTTGCATACATACTCACTAAAGCTATGAAGAGAGCTCAATTCCTGATGTTTAGAAGAGTCTTGGGAGTGGTTGCCTTTGACAGCTTGAATTAAGAGGGGATGTTAGTTTTGGTAACTCAAGCTGTAGGAGCTCGTTGAGCGAGCAAGCTTAGCAAGCAAGTCATGTTTTTCAAATTTCTGTTTTGTTAGTTAAGTCAGTTATGGCTTTGTTTGCTTAGTTGGCATAGTTAGTTAGTTCAGTTACATAGCTTAGTTTGTGTATATAAACATTTGTAATATCACTTCGTGATTAATTCATTCAATACATTCTTTTCACTTTCACACTTTAAACACTCTTTCTCTCAAAACCTCTCAACTTTATCCCTAACAATGGTAAAATAATTTTTAATCAGATTTTATTTATTATGTGATTAAATTCTGAATTGACATGACGCTCTTTCTCTAAGAATTAGAGAGTTAATACAAAAAAATAAATAATTTCATTACAAAATTTATTCAACAGCGAGGCATACGTTGTTAATTTTTATCGATCGTAGAGCTGATCACCATTCGTCAATTCATATAAAAAATTACTCGATCAATAAAATCGCGACCATTTAATTTGAATCTAATTTTAACCGTCTACATCTTATATGTTTGTTCGGATGTTGGATCGTAGATGTTGCGAGTAGAACGAATCGATTGTCACAAGTTAGATTGAAACTTTGTTACTACATCTAAAATTCTTTTGATCCATACATTCTTATTCTTCATGTAGTTCAATACCTCTTACATTGTCGGATTTGGATCCTCTCCAATTTTTTCTCTGATGTTTTATCTTCTTTTATTGATCTAACGATTGATAAATCTCAAAAAAGCATAAAAGCATTTAAGAAGAGAGAGAAAAATTAAATGAATAGCTATGATCAATATAACATGACCAACATGAGAGAAAAAATTAAAGAGGATCTAAATCCACCAATGCCATGAATAATATAGAAATTAAATGAACAATGAACAACAAAAAACTTAGATGTAGTTACTTTGTTTTAAATATGTAGATCTAAAGATAAAAAATCTTTAACAACTCATTTTTCAGCCTATTACAAGCTTATAAAATAGTATATCATTTCTCTCATCAAAGATAAATAAAAATAACAAAGAGAATAGTATAAGAGATTGAGAGAGAAAAAAAAATTAATTTGCATCTTAATAGTTATTCAGTTAGTTTCTGTTATTAAGAAATAAATTTTTAGAGACTTGCATTCGTCTGTATTCAATTGTTCATGACTGATTTTTTACAACAGTTGACCTGATACCCGACCAACACCCTACCATATGTTTCAATGTGTTGTTTGTTATATCAGTTTTGAATAGGGGTGACAATTTATTTTATTTTTTGTAGTATAAAAAGAGGGGCTGAGCCCCAAATAGAGGTGACAATTTAACTCATAAGTATTAAAAAAATATACCCACAACAAATATGATAAAAAACCGCATTTTAAATACGAACATATGTATTAGTAATTATCCATACAAATTAGCGAGTATGGATGTGGATACAAGTATCTTAATATTCATCCCACCACATATCCACATAATATATATTTATTTATTTTATTTATAGTATTATATATTAATATATGTATATCAATTTAAAAAAAATACAACACAATTAAACTATTACATATTTTTAATAAAAATATTTATTTATAACGTGATGGAAACTCTATTAAACTATTATTTTGTAATTCACTATAAATACACTTTGAATCTTAAGATTTTTCTTGTTTTAAACAAAGACATCGGTCCTAAATTGTTTTATTAAAAAAAAATATTTATTTATTTAACATCAAAGATATCATCTCGACATATCAGTATTAATATATTGACATAAAATTTAAAATAATTTTATCTAACACATCCAAAATTAACGCGTCAACCGACGGATGGTTTATAGCCAAAAAAGCCAGTCTTGTTTTCAATTCCTTCTAGTTATAATAATAATAGCAATGAAAATTTCAAACTTTGACGGTAAATTTATACTACTAGCCAACAACATAATAAAGTAAAGGAAAAACAACACTCTCATACTTAAAAAGATGTTTAAAAACAGAGAATCGGAAGAACAAAAAATGTTATAAATAAGGGAAAAGACAAAAGTGTAAATGTAAAAAAATATAAATAAGTTTTAAATAAATATTAGTACATCTGAACCCTATGTTTTAGTGAATTCGGCAGGCCAATCTATACAAACTAGCTCATTTTGTTAGCTCCAGCTCTGTGGAACAGGATTTGATTCTGCAAGCGGTTCGGCTCTCTTCGCTGTTAAAACATCTCATGTGTTTAAATATGGCAACAATTAAAGTTCCAAAGTGTTTATGGTGTGCATCATGTGGGTTATTTGGTGTTGTCAAACAAGTACATTTTTAAGATATGAATCAACCTATCTGTGCTCTAGTGGTGCAACCTTATACACTTGCTCACAAGGCTGCCTTAGCTTATGGCATCAGTCATGAGCATCAACATAATTGTCGCATGAACGTTACAAATGCAAAATTTAAAGGATTCCTGAATGTATTTTGCCAAGAGATAAATGTAAATCTATCACTAGATTAATCCTCTTGCATAGGCCTAGAAGCTTGAAGCATGTTTGCATAAATTGTCAACCTATCATTAGCAATATACTCCCTCCGGTTTCATAAATTCATTAAAAAATGATATATTTAATCTATAATATTGACTAGATATATCACTTTTTCAATGAATCTAAAAAATCAATTTTTGTTTATATATGAGATCGGAAGAAATGTATTTTAACACACTAAAAAGAGACTAAACAACTCGTAATATTCATACTTTCTAAGGAAACTATTCATATAAGTCCAGATCAACAATATAAACTTTGCTAGTATCATTTTTCCAATTAACAACTTTTTAAAAATGAATTAGATTAGATATCGTGAAGGATTCACATTATTCTCAATTTCTAAGGAAACTATCTAGAGTGGATTGAAGTATTCTGAAGCTGTTACTGAATCCAATTCAAATTGACAGGTGCCAGATAAGCTTTGGGTTTCAAATTGACAGTTTAGTTTTGTCGCCAATAGAGGTGTTGTTTTGGAAGATGAGTGGGGCATTTGTTTTGTTTTAGTGGATTAGTAGGTAAAGAAAGTAAGGGGGAGTGGTGACAATTGGTGTCGAGGTGTCAGTCGTGGGCACGACTTGAGGTAGTGGCAGATGTAGTGTTGTGTGACGGGGATAGGAGGAGTAGGACTAGTAGCGGCAGGGGTGATGAGGACATGTGAATTATGTAGGGTGGTTATTGGAGTATGAGTGGGTTCCTGTAGGGTCACTTGTGTCCCTTGTGTTGAGGAGAGATACCCAGATAGACACACTCAGTGGAACTTAGTTGAAGCTTATGTTTGTTGTAAGGTCTAAGATTCGGAAAAGAGAATGATAAGGTGATGAAAAATTTGAGAGTGCTGCTGATGGTAACCTGTTGATGAGATAAACTGCCTGAGTAAAACCATGATCCCAATAGGTCAAGGGTATAGATGCCCGAGCTAAAATTGTGTGCAGTAATCATACCTTCTACTTGCTGACTCCATAGAAGAAAATTTGATTCATCAAGTTTCAGGGAGAGAGAGTGTGGGAAATTCACCTTTTTGGATGTGTGCGGTGCATGTTGATTCTTGCACTGTTTCAGAGGAGCTTGTCAACTGATCTGGAATCGGCAGTGGGGAGGAAGGTGGTGTTGATACCATGTTTGTGGCAATGATTCACCTGAGAAGAAAGGGATTGAGCAGATCCCAAGGAAGAACATGGCTCTACGATACCATATTTGGTTTTGAGAGTGAAGAGAGATTGAAACTTTCCATTGATGAGAAAATGATTCCAGAATATTCATTGCAATAAAGAGTTCTCTATAGATAGTAGAGACTTTGATACAATGAGTGAAACTAATTCTTAACCGTCTCTAACGGATTCAAACAGACTCCAACAACCTAGAGAATGTACTTAGCTGCAGTAATCTCACAGTAGTGCTGTGTGCTCCACACCATGACTGCCTTTAATCTTGTATACTCTAATATATATGAATATTTTGTGGCAGACATGTTTTGCCACTTGGAATAAACCACGGCATGGTGCTTTCATTTTGAATGTGGACTGTCATGGAAGTTTTTCAGTTTCTTCCACAGTGTAGAGGTTTCTAATATTTTACATCGTGCTGAGATTATGGCTTCATTATAGGGAATCGAGTTATACTAGGATGCTGCCTTTAGAGAAGTTTGCGGCTACTATGTGGAAGCATAAACAAGAACAAGCTTAGTATCTAATGGATCATACAAATCTGCACCTTAAATACTGAGACACAAGATGATTAGAGATTTGGATTTATGTTGTTAACGAAAATTTCTTCCATATGCAAGAAATTATGTTGCACATATCAGGTGTAAATCATATGGAACACAGAATTCATTATCTAAGACATATTTTGAACTTGCAAAGTAAAGGCATGCTTAACAAACCTAAGATTTAGTATAAAAAACTGAGCTCACTACATATTGATTTTGTGACTAGAGCAATTAGACTCCCCTAACTACAAAACCGCTGGCAACTTGCCTCCGCCATTTGTGAATAGAAACCTACAAAGCAGCAAGGAAGGTAGCTTATGAATCCACACAGCAATATATATGTATATGTCAAACTGTGAACTTCAATGCTAATGCAACATATGGAATTAAGCACAAGACTAGTAGATGATTACAGCTGGAAAGCCACCATAGTCCCCAGGTTCTGTGATGTTCTTGGTTACACAACTTAACGCGGCAAGCCGAACCTGCAAGCACTATGCAATCAGATGTCTTTTATCCTCATCCCCAAGCTCCCAATTTACAGACAGTAAAAATAGTACAACGGCAAAAGAAATTACAACAGTGGTGATTGATCATTGAATCGGTGAGTTTGACGAAATCAGAGTGGTACCGTGATTTTTTTTTTAAGCTCTAAAATATATTCTTTATCAAAATCACCGATGCACAGTGATTCTGCCGAACTCACCACCAAGCCAAACATGCACTTAGTACAGCCAACAATGAATCACAGGTTGTGTACTGATACCATGATGATGAAACTCCAATTATCATGTATTTGTTTCCAACGTTTTTCAAATCTTCAACTCAATAACACTTTCCGAGACCATTATAGTTTGATGTTATTTTCTTACAAGTTACAGGCAACAACAAGCACTGAAACTCCAATTATTCATTCAATAATCAATAGCCATCCTCAATGCACTAAGCAATACAAAATCATACCTTTGATGCAACCGATACATGATCTCGCACTGCTACCCTTCCTCCCATTGTCACATAATCTCCTATGCTGAACACATAAGAAAAAAGTTGGGAATCTTAAGAAACTGGAAATCGTCGGCAATAATATGAATTTGACCAGATAAAATCATCAAAAAATTTACTAGGTAACAGCAAAATGAATGAAGATAACATACGTTGCTGAGCCTGCAATCCCAACTTGTCCACAAAGCATACAATTCTTCCCAATAACTACATTATGGCCAATCTGCAGAACTAGTCAGAACAAAATAACAAAGCCTTTCTTTTTTGCTTTCGTAATTATGTAAAAGCTAAATGTTAACCTGAACTAAATTATCTATCTTTGAGTTGTCCCCAATAAATGTATCTCTCCAGCTGCAATGCCAAAGAGTGAATATAATTAGTTGATATCAATTCCAAGTGAAAATCAAAGCATCAAACTATAACACTTTTTTGACACATCATGAAGCTAAATAGAAAAGGATATAAGCCATAAAAAAATAACCTGCCCCTGTCGATGCATGTATTTGCACCAATTTCCACATTGTTCCCTATTATTACATTCAACTTCTGAAGATTTAATCAAGAAATTCATATTGTTAGTACAATCTAAGCAAGTCGAAAAAATAAAAAATATCTGTAAACAGAAAGAACCTATGAACATACATAGGATAAAATCAAATTACATTAAGACAAATTACTAACCTGAGGCTTCTTTACCATATTACCATCCCCATCCACATAAAATCCAAACCCTGCATGTAAAATACAATACATAAATGTTATCCGAAAGTAGTGACCCTAACAAAACAACAACCAGTTCTAGTAGTTTATTTAAGCGTTATGCTAAACAGTGTCCCCGGGGAACTTGTTAATGTATTAAATGCACAAGTTTCAAGATAAAGTTTCCTTATTAATATGTTTAATTAATACTCCGGGAGCACTGCTTAACATTTTCCTTTATTTAAATGTGCACTTGTCATCTATTCAACATTAACACCATATGCTGATAAAGTTAAATGTATGAATGTATCTTGACCACATATAATATGTTTTCTGTGTGCATGTTTGGAAGTGAGTTTGACAAAGTTACGATGACACCGTGATTACGCCGAACTATCTTCCAGGTCCATATTACAATGACACTTGTTGTCTTCAATTACTAAAAAACAAGCATGTTTAGAAATTCATCATTACCATCTTGACCAATGCAGACTCCGTTGTGAATTATACATGAATCACCTATACTGCAATTACTAAGTGAGACATTAAACCTGGAAAAAGTGTAGTAACAAAATCTCATCAGTTCAAGTTTTTAGAGATAAACAGATATATATAAGAAAAATTACAATTACCAACAAAGGAAGAGACAACAACATACTACTAATGTGAAACATGCTTATCAAATCAAGATTCAAAATTTGAATCGGAAGACCTACTTTCCGAATAATGAGTCAAATCTTAGTAATTCATTAAAATGATATTTTTAAGTAAGAATACATTGCAATGTATCTTACTCCGTTGTGAATTATACATGAATTATACATGCAGATAAAAATATGATATTTTTAATTCATCAAATTTGAATCGGAAGACCTACTTTCCGAATAAATCGTAAGATACATTGCAAATAAAAATATGATATTTTTAAGTAAAAATAAGCGACATAGCAAAATTATAAATTGACATATATAAATGAGGCTGGCTATGCTAAGTTTCGATAATAATTAATTAAAATGAATCGTGATTCATCATCACTCGACTCGAGAAGAGATTCATGTTCAAGATAGACACACTAGAGATTCACATTGATTGGATTTAGTTTTGTATCGACATGTAATACAACTTATATGCATAGTAAGATACTACTAAAAACTAAAATTGAAGACTTTTATGAAAAACAAAATTGCATAGAAAAAGTAAAGTGTACCCAATTTGTGTTGAATGAGCAATGGAAACAGAAGGACCAACAACAGTTCCTGAACCAATACGAACATTTGAAGCAATAACAGATTCAGAATGAACAATAGCACCAATATCTAGAAACGCTGTTGAGTCAATGCAAGCTGACTCATGAAAAATGCCACCCCCGTTTTTCCATTTTTTAAATTCATGATTACTGAAAGCTCCAAAACTATCTTCTGATCTTGAAACACAAGACAACCGCAAAGGGAATAAATAAATAATTTATAAAAAAAAATAATGATAATGAATGTGAAAATGAACTCACCGGAAGAAGAAGTGGTAGTAGTAGAGAAATGAGGATGAGAAGAAGAGAGAGTATAGAAAAAGTTTAGATTTTGATTGAGATTGAGAAAAGGGGTTGGAGTTGAAAGAGCAAAGGAAAGTAATTTTCTTCGGGTTACAACAGCAGCCATAGTCGTCATCACTCACTCACAGTACAATTACAGTACTTTACGTCACGTGTACACATAAGATCGGGTCATCACACTTAAGCCTCTGGCGCCCCCATAATAAGATAGGAGAAAGGATCCCCTCAAGTGCAATTTTACACTAGAGAGGGAGCAGTGTGGATCACTGCCCTTGAAAGTTTGTTTCTTATTTTTTTAATTTTTTTTACTTTCCATCTAAAGGTCACAGTTACACTGAAGGATTATGTCACGGGAGAGGATCTCCTCTCCATAAGATCGGATCTTTTTGCATATATTAATCTAAATTCAGTCAACTCGGATTTCGCCCGTTAACTTGGATTTAAGTTCGATTGAGTCTATCAGGTTTGAGTTTTTCTGTCATTCCTAATTGAAAGTTGTGCAATCAACTTTTCAAAAATTTTAAAAGTATTAATTCGAATATAAAATTTTCTTTTTTTGAATTTCCTTAACGAGTATCCTTTGTTGATAAAAGGTTGCATAGTTTGTAGTTGACCAATCATGAATTTAATTATAAAGTCACTATGAAGCGATAAATAGCATAGAAATAGGACTAAAATGGTTTCAACTTTCAAGGGGACCTATAGCCAATTTATTGATAAAGGGTAAGGTGTCTAATGGAATTTTTTTTCGACGGAGTGTAAGGGATCTAATCGATAGATCTTCCTTATAAATGGTTTTTATATTTTTTTAAGTGTGCACTCAAACCTCACAAATTATTCCAAAGTATTAGTATATTTGAATGGTAAATAACTAGTGATTTTTCTCGATGTATTCATCTGAACTTGTTGAAGATGAAAAACTAATAATGAATTGGTTTAAGTAGTAGGAGATTTGAATTCTTTGAAGAGATGATCAGATATTAAACAACACTGAAAACTTTATATTTATATGGTAAGTTGGTAACAAAAAAAAAAAAGTTGAGACGGAGAAAGTAGGCCTTACTTCAAAGCGGAGAAAATAGCCTTTGTCATCTTTCTCTTTAACTCAGAATTAGAATGTCACTCACTTATACTTGCTTTAATACAATATTTTGCTTATATAATATAAACAACAGGGGGAGGGATATAGAGCTAGTACGGTTTCCCACTATACTTGAAGTAGAAGGGTATAGGACTACTGTCCTTGATCCCATATATATGGCTGAAAATGTCTTCAATCATGAGGGTTTATTCCCTCAAATCATATCCCAGATGATTGTACTAGGGCAACATGGGAGCAAGATCTCATAGAATACAACATATGTTTGTTGTACAGACTCGGTCGACCCATGACCCAACCCGAAGCATTTGGTTCGAACTGAAGCCAACCCGACAAAACTTGAAGCAGATTGGATTTTATGCGTTTATTATTTTCAACCTCCAATCCCAACCCATGTACCTCAGCTAGACCTAGCCTTATTTACAAAACATTTATTATGGTGAGAAAGATAAAGGAAAATAAAAAAGAGGAGAATTATTCGAAAGTTCCATGAACTCAATTCACCAAAAAATGAGAACACGAGTCACATAGCATATGATCCTACTTTAATAGCAGGTTTAAGAATTATAGCTTAAGAATATAAAAAACGAAAAAAAAAGAGAAAACAGTTCACAATAAATAAACTCAATATTACTATATGACCATGAACACTACAATTCAATGATCTTAAGTTCTTACAATATTTGCCTACATCGAAAATTGCACCTGAAGAAGCAGACATTTCGCTAGCGATTCTTCAAATGTAAGTTGATCTTTGTGTTGCGTAAAGATATTTCCTTGATGACAATAACCACAAAGAAACAACATGCGTACAGGTAGCACTGATAATGAGTTTGACTGTTTGAGGTCTAAAACTATCATAAAAATCGTCTGCAATCATCATATACTCATTGAGACGTTCTATTCCACAAAAAGAAAACATTTTTCTGCATATCACCTATGAAATTTACCTTGTTCAAGATCAACTATATCGATGCCAACAAGACATTATTGTCAAAGAAGAAATCTCTATGTTAACTGACATAATCAACAACTTTCCCTCAAAGCTAAACACATGGCATGTGATGCGCCATTTGCAATTGATAAAACCTTGTGAGGTCCCAATCCATCATCTTCCATTAAAAAATTGACTTCGACAGGGGATGGTTGTATTTCTGGTAGCCCAGGAACTCCCAATTGAGAATCATTAGCATTTCCCCACATATATAACTTTCCCTCATCTGTTCAGAACCAAAAAAGTGCTCGTTAAAATATGCACTACATTGACTTCAGAAATTGTTAACAGTAACACGATAGTAATTTATTTATAGAAAAGATAATATGAAATTCCTTACTTATATTTTGTGCCATAAAACCACAATAAAATTAAGCATGATAGTCGCATACTGACATTTATCTGACTCAAAATCAGTCTAGTTTTCGTATCCATACTCATCAACAAAACCAGCCCAGTGACAGTAACTTGATAAAAAAAATCAATTTGGTTCTAAATGTAATCGTAAATTTCTGAACCGTGCCAGGTCACACTGCTGGATCATTTTAAACTTGATACACACAATATTTCTTTATAAACCCTAATTGAAACTCGAATCACATTCTAAAACTCTGAGGCAGGGTTATGTCAACCTGCATTTGGCAGACATCACAGTTTCATGTAATAACAATACAACATTTTTCAGCACCAAATCTTTCAGTCTCTGACCTTTTTCTGTTATCTAAATGGATGGGTTTCAGCTAGGGGTGAGCGAAGGACGGGTTGGGATAGGTTATAACAAACCTAACCCTGTCCTAAATTTTGATTGGGCCATTTTAAGACCCTGACAATTGTTGCAGAAGTCATATGAAAAGGACTTGCAACTGCAACGTAGTTAATGGTGGCACATAATGGGCAGTGGCCACCATAAAAAATAATAGCATCATATATTGAAGAGTGGCCTCTAGCTTAAAATGCCATGCATTTTGGAGCATTATATAGATATGCTCACATTGGTCATTAGACAATAGATTCGAGAGGACTCATGATGAAGGATAAAATTTATTTATGCATTGATGAAGTAAACAGTTTTGTAGATATAGCAGATGAGGTGAATTATCTTACCCGTCACAGCTGCTGATGAAGAACCCCCACAAGAAATATATATAATATGCTCATTAGCTAAAGCCTCCACAAATGATGGTATCTTCTTGCTCTCAACAGATCCATGACCCAACTGACCTTGTCCACCATGGCCCCATGAAAGCACTTTGCCATCATCTAATATAAATCAAGATTGAAAGACTTAAAACGATATAAAACATTGGAAATAGAAATGAAATTTTATTGCTAGCTTAAAGTTGCAAAATTTACCTGTTAATGCAAGGGAGTGATATCCTCCACTTGCAATTTGAACTATTCGAACCTTCTCAAGGCTAGGAACTGGTTTTGGTTTCCAACCACCAATTTTATCACCTCTCCCAAGTTCATAATTAGAATTTGCTGATCAAATGCCAACATTGTGAATTTACCATAACTAAAACACACCATAGCTATTTTGCAGAACAAAATATAGAGAAAATAAAACATAAAGGATGTAACAATTACCTCCCCAGTTCCACAGTTGTCCTTCCTCTGTCAACGCCATTGTGAAAAATCCCCCACAAGAAACAGCAGCAACAGGGAAAGGTAATTCTTTTACTTTGCAAGGGATACTAAGCCCACCTGCATGGTCTGGGCCCCGACCAGGACCAAGGCCCAATCGACCTTCTCCTTCTTCTCGACCCCAAATATAAAGCTCCCCTACATCCAACATAAATCTGCCATCAGTTTCAAAGTGTGTATATTTTTTGGAACATCTAGTTCATGTTAAATACTATTGGACATTCCTACACAGAAACTCAAATTAATCTTGGAAAGTGGTACACTAGAAGAAGAAACAGTAAATCTTCAAGGATGATATTAGAATATATGAAAAATTGTGACTTCACCAGTCTCCCGTTGTGAGTCCCATACCATTGGTGATTACTCTTATATCTCACAATCATTAAGGCCGCAATGAATTTATCCGTGGTTATTATGCACACCAACCTCAATTTTTAAAATTTTCCACATTAATGATCACTCCAACGACTCTCCTCTTCCCTAGTTATACAACACTCCAAGGTTAATGATCATTACCGGCCGCCATCTTGCAAAGTTATCTTTCCCGCAATGCTCATCTCAGTAACAGCCCTAAGTTGCATTTACAAGTTACAACCATGTTTTGTGGAGCCCATATTATACTCTTTGAGTGTTTGTTTGTAACCTTTTGCTTGAGGGGAAGTATTAGAATATAGGACAAATATCTCAAATTGCTTTGGTTGTATCTTTGATCAATTTAGAACACATACCATGATTTGCTTGCTTAACTGGGATTAGGAGTCTAGCAATTACAAGACTAGTTTCTCTTTTTTGATTGTGATAAGGAGTCTAATACTAGTACAAATAAGCATTCATGCTTAGTCTCTTGCACCATGAAAAGACCACAATTATAATTCAAAGTCTTTATTCTTTCTCTTCCCTCCTTTCTTGTAGTCTTATCTAAAATTACCCAATAACACAACAAACCAGGCTGTCCCGGGCTACCCTAAATTCATAACTAAAAGTGGCTTTGAACAGCATGTTAATTTGTCCCAGGTATAAACTTCTCTAATAAAAGCATATAAAGGAATGACCAATTAAGCAAATAAACACACTACATGCATTAGTTTCCCCAGATAACATCTTACTGTAACATAAATAATTGAGAGTCATTTATGTCATATGCATATATCGTTACAGAAAACATTTGAACATGCAGATTCACACAGAACATACTGTCAGCCGAAGTTAATACGGGTAAAATAAGCATAGAAAAGAAACCTATATCTGCAATACAGCATTAAACTTTTATCACCTCCACAAAACTTTTAATTCATCAACGATGTGTAAAAGAATAGAGTTATTTGACAGAAGACAAGGCAAATACACAATCGAAGTGATGAGTGGTTAAAATTTTATTTTCTTACAACTCACCAATCTAAACTTGTTTTTAACAATGATAAAATAAAGTATTGGCCATCAAAACAACCTGATTCTGTTACTGCCGCGGTATGCGCTCCACTAGTAGCAATGTGTTTTATAGTCCCCTCCCAGGAGCCTTTTACCAACCTAGGGAATAGCTCCCTATGATATACCGAGTGTCCAAGTGCCCCAAAACCACCATAACCCCTGCAAACTTTATTTTCATCCACAAATTAATGTTATTCAGAGAAGAGAAAATGGATATATATAACCTGCATAAAAATTACAATATTCATCATAAAATTTAACAAATTTTTAAGTCGTGAAACTCGGCAACTCTCACTTAGTCATTATGTGCGCATTGTTGGACAAATTGGTATTTTGGTTATTTTGTATCAGAATTATTTTACCTCCGAACTTCAGTTTGACTAGAACTGCTATAGTGTAACTATCGTGGTATGTTGAAAAAATTTATACAAACTTGTATATAAAATTTGCTTTTAGAACAAAAACATCCAAACATAAATCATTTCACATCAAACTCAATTTTAATCAAATAAATTCAAAATAACATTTTACAATAAAACACTCGCAAAAAACACAATCTCTTGCTATATTATTAACTGATCATGATCCATAGCTGCCCATCTTGGTCAAGCTAAGATGTCTCAGTTAACATTGGTATTATTCACCAATCTCTTGAAATTTTATCTTCAATTTTTCTAAGCAACATTGAACTATCAGACCAACACTTCGAATCGAAGACATGTCTTAGTGTCTACATACCAAGTGACAATGTCTATATGGTGTCTACGTGTAAGTGTAAGTGTAAACGGGTAAGTGACATGCTTGGTGTCTAGTCTACTTGCCAATGTCAATATTGTGTCTGGTGTCTATGTGTCAGTGACGTGGTCGGTGTCATGCTTGGTGTCTAGTCTACTTGTCAGTGTCAATATCGTGTCTAGTGTCTTGGTGTCAATGACGTGCCCGGTGTTTGTGACGGTATCATAGACAATAGACAATTGAATGATAAATACATTCTTCTACAAATATACATTAACATACACAGAGTCTTAAGCAAAATATACAGTAAAGTTAAATTAAACTAAGGGAAAAGGTTGAAGTGATTCTGACCATGTAAAGACTTCACCAGCAGAAGTAAGTGCAACTGAATGCAACCCACCAAGAGCAACAGAACTAACATTATCAAGATGAGGATTCAAAGTAGGAACAAACAAAGAATTTTCATGACCTAAACCTAATCTACCACCATCACCTTTACCCCAAACCCAAAGCTCACCATCAACAACCAAACAAGAATGAAAAAGCCCACAAGAGATACCAAATTTCACCACTTTATTATTACTACTCCCCTCAGGCCCAGGTAAAAGCCCGGGGGTTTTGAAAAGAGTGAAATTTGATTTTGGGAGAAGTAGGTTGGTAACTGGAGATGGGTAGAGACGAGTTTCTTCGACGCCGCCGCCGAGTTGGCCTGAGGCGCCTTTGCCCCAAGAGAGGAGCTGGATTGTTGTGGAGTCTGGGGTGTCTGTGGTGTAGAGTGTGGGGGTTTTGGTGGTGGTGGAGTAGGAGGAAGATAAGCGGTGAGCGAGCGTTGCTAAGCGGTGGTGGCGGATCATCGCCATCAGCTCTGTGATAGCTGATTTTGGCGGTGGTGGTATTCCTTCGTTAAAAAAAATGCTAAATAGTACTAAATGTAGTTCAACGAGAGTGAATTTTGTCAATTGAAAAAAAAAAAAAAAAAACAATTGAGGAAAAAATATGGATAATTGACCATTGGATTATAAAGATAAAATAATATTTAATTTTAAAGGAAATAGAGAAAATGTGATTGATACTTAAGGTGTGAAAATTGAGGAAAAAAATTGAGAGGATTCATTCTTGTAGTTCAACTAATAGCGAATTGTTAAAGAATGCTAAAAAATAATGAATTAAACATGACAACTTCAGTTGTATACTGTTTGATTTTAAAGATGTTTCAGAGATCGGATAGATTGGGAATCAAGAGATTGGACAAAAACTGAAATTTTGTCCTCTACCGAGTCAAAGGACAATTTTTTGTCATTTACACGGATTATCTAAAATACAAAAAATAATCTTCTGTCACTTAAATATTATACATTAGCATGTGAAAACCTTCATAGGCATTTTTACTTCATTCATTTTATTTGACCAGGACAATAATAAACATTTTGTCCCCTCTCTTACGACAATGTCTCTCTTCCTTTTTTTTATAATTAAGAATTTTTTTAATGCGATCTAACTAAAAGGTTCGAAAGGAAAAAGGTATATAATAACCGCAAAAGATAAAATTCATCTCCATACCTTCAAACAAAACGTCAAAATCCCTAACAAAACACCTGAATAAAAACTCCTAACAAAATGACCGAGAACACTAAAGAAAATCCCATAAAACAAAATCACCACAACTTTTTAGAAAAAGAGCAACATCTGAAAAACTCAAATAAATAAAAGATCAAAGAACAAATATTTATAACGCTTTGGGGTTGTTCTTTTTCTTGTGCTACGTCGAAGTTTAGATAGATTTTGAAGAACTTTATCCTTCAATTCTACGTAAAGGCCCGACTGTTTACCTATCTCCCAAGTTTTCCTTGCTTCTTGGAGGTCCTCGTAAGAGTTCTCTCAAGAACTTAATTCATCTAAATTGTGCTCCTTTTTTTATTTGAATCTTTCTCAAAGCAATTGGACTATCACAAAGGTTTACCGAAGAACTCTCCTTATCCGCAAAAGAAGAGTGATTTGGTGAAGTTGGGCCTCAAGAATTGAATCCAAGTGGCCCACCAAAGATTTGAGCCCATTGATCAACTATCTCGTGAAAATTGCTATATAGGCCCCCCAACTATACTCCGAGGCCCCCAAACTGACCAAAATACCCTTGATAATGAAATTTGTTGCGTAGAAAACAACGGAAAACACATTCGTTACCTACGCGACAAAACAATGTGCAAGCATTGGTTGGGCTGGATGCTGCGTAAGGATCACATATCACTGAATTTCATTTTGCAGTCAACGAAAACAGCGCGTTCGTCGCGTAGTTACCGAAATGATGTGTTTCATTTCGCAGTTCACGAAGACATCATTTTCGTTGTGCAGTCAACAAAAAATTGGTTTTGGGAAATGTAGCGTTTCGTCGTCTACGTACCAAATGTTTTTTGATTTCGTATGTAAAAGAAGAGATTTTTGTCCACTAAATTTGGGGTATTTGGGATTTTTAGGGTGCCTGGAAACATGTAGGAGGCTTAAATAGCAATTTTCCTATCTCATTTTCCTTGCCCAAATTATATCAAACGCTTGTTGTAATTATTTCGGAGAGTTGCATTTTAGCTTTAAGAAAATCCAAAGTTGTTGAAAATTATTTTTTCTACCCCTACATTTAATCTTTTACCCTTACGTATTTTAAAAATATTTCCATTCTACTCTTATTTTACTATACAATTTTTTATTTTTTCATTTTTTGACTTTTCCGATGAATGTTATACACCCCTTCAAACACACTGTTTCGGTATTGTTCCGGTTTTTCTACCGAAACACTTGGAAAAAATATTCAGGTGTATAATTTTTTTTTTAATTTTGTTTGGATTACCAAAACACTTTTCATTCCCAAAGCATATTAAACTTGTGGTCACCAGATCACTTTTGATTACCGGAACACTTTCATCCCCAACGCAGAACACACCAACTGACCTTCCTGTCTTCTGAGTAGAGGTGGGAATAGGCTAGGCCGAGTTAGGCTTTGCTAAGCCTAAGCCTGGCCTGTCAAAAAAATCAAAGGCCTGAGCCTGACCTATGGCCTATCATAGGCTTATCTTTTAGGCTTGAGCCTGGCCTTTTGAAAGCCTAATGTGGCCTGTTAGCCTGTTTAAAAGCCTATTTCACATGAACATATTTAAATGAATAATTATATTTATTTTTACAAATACTTATGAACTAATAAACAAACGTCATTTTGATATTTAATATGATATTTTAGAGAATTTAACTATATATATCATCATATTTCAATTTTAGTTTATAATAATATATTTATATATGTGAAAAACTAATGTAGATTAATAAACTTAAACTACTAAAATGTATGATAAATATATAATTTAATGAAATTATATTAATAAGACTTTTTTAATGGCCTGTAGTCTGGCCTATTTGACTAAATAGGCTTATAAAAAAGTCTTGGCCTGCTCTATTTAAAGAAATAGACAAACCTGACCTGAGCCTATATAAGCTAAGCCTTAAGGCTTCGTAGGCCGGTCTGGCCTACTCCCACCTCTACTTCTGAGCCATATTTTTAATCTTCCTTCAGGTATACCATATTTGCCACTCATATGGAGAATATAACGGAATTAGCAACAATCTATCCCAATGTCAAAATTCTTCACTTTCATGTCGAATTAAAAAACAATTATAAAATTCTGAGAAAATTTCAAATCAAACAGCAAAATCAAGCGCTTAAATTTTTATACGAAAACTCATACATGAATGCATATAATTCCTCAATCTTAGATGGAAGGTGTTGACTGCCATTAAGAGCATTTAAATTCTCCCTTGAAATTGCTTGATTTTCAAATTCGCATGAGGGAAGAAAATAATTCGCATTCACTACAAAATCAAACATAAATTTGCACGCTTTGTTTCTTTGAAAATCACCAGCCGCATACAAGTGAGTGATTAAGCTCTCCACTATTTCCAACCAAAACTTCGATCAACCTATCCTTGTGACGTTGTAGAGTTTGCTAGCAAGGAAAATACGTAAGGTGAAGTTTTTTTCCCCCTCATACACTCATGTTAGGATAATAATTTACATTATAGATTAATAGTAGATCAGATATAGTTCTAGTAGAATTTACATTGATCTCTAATAGGATAATATAATTCATGTTATGGGATCCCTCATAACCTAATAATTTTAAAATGATTCATTTTCTAAGATAAAATATCGTTGCAGTGCTAAAACATCATTATAGAGAAAAGACATTAAAATTATGTTGGCACCTCTCTAACCCCAACAATCATGAGTAGCACTACAAAATATATTAAAATAGACGATAAAAAAGAAACAACATACATCTTTGGGGGAATAAGCCAAAACCCAAGTTTAAAATGATACAACTAGTTGTCTTTTAAGATTTCAAAGTTTAAAATAAATAAAATTGGTTCAATACCTTATTTTGTTGGGATTTGACATATTTTATAAGTTTGCTTTTTATTTCAAAACTAGGTGACCTTCATTGGAAAATCAAACAACATCTAAATTCCAACCTCATAATCCATTGTGCTAGATCCACTTGTCATTTCATTCTCACCACCAACTTCATCATCCTCTTGAGTCTCACAGCTTTTGTGTTGAGCATCTGGCTCCCCATTTTCAGTATTCATCTTGCTCTTATTTTTCATCATTTCCTTTTCACCTTCTTGAATAACGACTTCCCTAATATAATTTTGAAGTAATTTTCCCTTTGATCCATTTTTACTCCTATTTTTCTTCATCATGGCATTAACACTCCTCTTAGTTGCATTCCAACGGTTCTTGATCGAGTTCTCAGGACGCCCCGGCAATCTCTTTGCAATTTCTGCCCACTTGGTCCCAACTTCTTTATGAGCTTCAATCAGAATTTTGTCCTCCTCTTCATTCCAAGGACCCTTCTGTATTTAATGCGAGGATATTAGAACAACATCATTGAAGTATATGATAAATAATCTTGACAATTTACAATGCATATGTAATTAAAATAATCATGTAGTTGTTTCATAAAAAGCATATGTAAATTACATAAGAAGAGCTAATGTTTCTTAAGATATATATTTTGGTACAAATAAATGACGAGATTCTTAATAACCCTACATATTATAATTAAGTTATTTGTTGTTTTTTAATAACTTATATTTGCCATAATGTAAAATGAATAATGAATAAATATATGACATTTGATGTTGAAACAATGAAATCTATATAACCCATAGAGTTAATGGAAACTTGTTTTTTGACAAATTATATTTGTCATTATAAAGTTATATTTAAAATGTATATTGAATAAATATATGACATTTGATCTAAAAAAAAATAAATGTATGAATAAAACATTTATCAAGAATGGATATTATATGGAGAGAGAGAGAGAGAGAGAGAGAGAGAGAGAGAGAGAGAGAGAGAGACCCTAATATTTGGTTTAAGATGGTTATGCCATCTCTCCCAGCATTGTTTTCCGATCTTGCCATCTATGAAGTAAGCAATATAGTGCCAATCTTTAGGCCCCAACAAATCCACAAGTAGGATAAGAATTCTATAAATATGGTAAAACATAATTAATTATTTTTCATTTGTCAATTTTCGATAATAAATTGAACAATACATTTACAAACCTACATTGGGTTAAAATTGACAAAACATTCTATAGATATTTGACTTAATTGCAATTTTGATCCCTTTATTTTATATGTTCCACAATTTTTATCCTCCATTAATCAAATATTATTGCCCCCTATTTTGATTTTTGTTTTTGCAGTTTTGTCGTTGACTCCATTTTTTTATTATTTGACACATAAAGCGTTGTTGTGGCAATACACACGTGGTAAATAAACGTGAAATATTAACAAATCTTCTTCATTTGTGGTAAAATATATAATCTCTTTGACACATTTTCTTTCAATCTAATGAAGATGATTTACTGACATATAATGGTTATTTACCACGTGTATATTGCTACATCGGGGCTTTATATTGTAGCCAATAAAAATAAATGGGATGCATCAGCGTTTCGTGTTGACAAAATGAGCTCAGGGGAAAAGTACAAAAAAATAAAATCAAAATAAGAGACAATAATGTTTTTTTTTATAAACAAAAATTGAATTAAATAGGGGATAATAATGTTTGATTTTTAAATGGGGGACCAAAATTGCGGAATATGTAAAATAGGGGGGCTAAAAGTACAATTGAGCCTAAATATTTCTTGTAACCCCAAAATATTTTTCAAGATATAACTAAAATTATGAAAAACATTGTGAGAGAGTACCCAATTTTGAATGATTTTGTCCACAAAAAAATTTGAATGATTTTTTATACCTGTCCTCATCTGCAGTCCATTTTTCTTTGATTTTATAAGCAGTCTGAGTCAAAATTTCATCATTCTTCTCCTGATCAATCGTTTGCCGATTCTTATCACCAATAACGAGTCTTTGATCAGAATCTAGGAGCTTAGGATTCATTTCCATAGATGCATGTGCATCACAAATTAATGACATTGAGGGATCTACCCGTGATTGTGAAATTTCACCATATTGAAGATAATTATTTTGGGAGAAATTCGAACGACCTTTTTCGATGTTTAGGTAGCCATGTGTGGGGCCATTTGTGTCTGTAGACTCTGATGTTATGCAATGATTTTGAGAGAAACCCTCAGAGAAGGGGGGAAAACTTTCTATGGAATTTGGATCAAATTCCATATTGCATAGAGAGAATAACCCACTAGAGAATTGTGACTGATAAAGTAAATAGGGAGTTTGTGTAGAAGAGAGTTAGGGTCCAAAGGTTTTTATAGGCTCTATAATTTTAATATTTCTTCTGTCCTAAAATAAATGACTGTTTGACCATTTTCATGTTTGTCAATGTGCTATACTTTAATTATTAATATCTTTAATTATAAAAATTGTATATATGAAAGCATTCGTCGAGACAAATCAAACAACATCTCATATGCTAATATTTACATGTACACATTAGTCGAAAAATATGGTCAAAATAGATCATATGAATAGTAAACAAAGTCAAAATTATGTCATTTATTTTGGAACGGAGGGAGTACTTAATAATTAGTATAAAGAAGTACAAGTAAGTGAGCCACACATGACACATGAACAATGATATGATATCATGAAACGAGATTTAGATTCATCGTTTCTATGACTGCTGAGTTTCCACTCGCGTTCTTAAATCGATAATTTTTTTGTTATCTTCATTTACCTTCTTATGGTAATTATAGTAATCAAAATGATTAAGTTGTTACAAATAATTAAGGGTTAATAGGTTGTTACCCCCTGCTAAGTGGACGTGTTTTGCGTTACCCCCTGCTAAAAATTCCTTGAAGATTTCCCACTTGCAAAGTGAATTTTTTTGATTTCCCCCCTTGGGTGCACTTTTTACATCGGTTATTTTGTTTAACCGATTTAAAAAGTTCAAATTTTTTGCACCCATTTCAAAATTTGTTTTGCAAAATGATTCTTAAATATGTTTATTAATATAAAGAGAAAAATATGTGGAATGAGATTATAAATAGTTTAGAATGATATATGATAAAATTATTTTTTATCAAAAGTAACAAAATTTGTTAGTTTCTATTGTATGTTAAAAAAATTTGTTTTCTTCAAAATAGATTACAAGATTAATTTGAATTTTGACTTTTTCAAATATTTACCACTATACATTGTTTGCCATTTTTTTATTACTCCCTTATTTTACAATGCTCTACAAAGGGAATTTGAATTTCGTTCTTTAAGTTTACAATGGCTCATAAATTTAACTATTTTAGGTTTAAATGCATATTTGATTTCTATTTTGAATGAAACTGTGGATTTTAACCTCGACATTTTAAAATTCAGAATTTTAACCCCCTTATTTTATATTTTTCTAAACTTTTCCTATTCACACATTTCAGCTCATTTTTGTTGATGTATAAATTACCTTAATGATGTGGCTAGGAGTGTGCAAAATATCCGGTTAGAAGGTCCAAACCCATAACTGGATCCAAATCCATTTTTTAAAATCCGGATTTTGGTATATGGTTATTAACCAAACCATTTTCATCTGGTCGGTTATCCATCCAAATTAAATTTTTGAATTTGGTTTAAATTGGTTATTATATCTTTTTCAAATTTGTTTTTGTAAAAAAAAATAAAAAAAAATATCCTTTTCAAATTTGTTTGTCAAAAAAATAAAAAACAAACAAATATCTCTTATTAAAATTAATTCACGCACAAACCATCATCATGTGCGTGTGATCTCAGCAATTGTGATTTGCGATGAACCCTAAATTTCAAATCTACAATAATCTCTCCAATTGAACTCTAATCGACAATATTCTCTTCCAATCAAACCACACTCATTCTCTCCAATCTCGTTGGAATTGGAAAAAAGAAATCTAGAAGAAGGAATGCAAAGAATACATAAATAAAAAAAACAAATATCCTTTTCAAATTTGTTTTTTGTCAAAAAAAAAAAAACAAACAAATATCCTTTTATTAAAATTAATTCACGCACAAATCATCATCATGTGCGTGTGATCGATCTCAGCAATTGTGATTTGCGATGAACCCTAAATTCCAAATCTACAATAATTTCTCCAATCGAACTCTAATCGGCAATATTCTCTTCCAATCGAACCACACTCATTCTCTCCAATTTGTATACCCTTATTTCGTTGGAATTGTAAAAAAGAAATCTAGAACAAGGAATACAAAGAATAATAATAAAAAAAAAATATCCTTTTCAAATTTGTTTTCTATTTACAATATATTAAAAGAAACTACTACTAAAAAATCTATTTTGTCCTTAGTACGTTTAATAATATTTCACCGTTTATACACTTAAATGTCATTTTAACTCTAAATTGAAAAAAAGATATGCACAAAACAAAAATAACAAAAAAAAAAAAGAAGATAAGCATAAAACAAATATACTCATAAAAGAAAGATACAAAACAAAAATAACAAAAAAAATTCAAAGATAAGCATAAAACAAATCCACTCATAAAAAAAAATTAAAAATAGAATAAAACAAATATACTCATAAAAATAGCACGAGAAGTGTATTAATGATGAATATATATTATAATAAATAATTATGGGGTAAATATATATTATAGTAACACACAGAACAAATTGTTTTAATAAAAAAAATTAATCTTACACGGGACAATTGCTTTAATAAAAAAAGGAATTTAATAATATATTATAATAATACACGGAACAATGTTGATGAATATATTATTGATGAATATATATTATAATAATACACGGGATAATTGTTTTAATAAAAATAATTTAATATTACACGGAACAATTGTTTTAATAAAAATAATTTAATAATACACGGGACAATTATTTTAATAAAAAAAGGAATTAAATAATAAATATTTGTTATTATTACTTATAGTTTATTACACAAAAATCATACACAGGACAATTGCTTTAATGAAAAAAATTACTTAATTTAATAAATTTTACAAAAAAATAACAGAATAACGTCACTTATTATTTTTATTTTTTTGATACACGACGTCACTTATATTTTAGCAATATTTTATAAATAAAAGTCAATAAACCCGTGCGAATGCACGGGTCTCAAAACTAGTTTGTCAAAAAAAACAAACAAACAAATATCCTTTTATTAAAATTAATTCACGCACAAATCATCGCCATGTGCGTGTGATCTCAGTAATTGTGATTTGCGATGAACCCTAAATCCTAAATCTACAATAATATCTCCAATTGAACTCTAATCGACAATATTTTCTTCCAATTAAACCACACTCATTCTCTCCAATTTGTAGTCCTTATCTCGTTGGAATTGGAAAAAAGAAATCTAGAAAAATGAATGCAAAGAATAAAAAAAGAAAAGTGTATATTTTTACGATTTTTAATATGTTTTTCGTCTGTGTAAAAAAAAAAAAAATCAGACCAAATTAACCGTTTATTAATCCAGTTTTAAAAATAACCAGTTAAAAACTGAATTTAAAAATTATCCGCTTTTAAACCGGTTTTATAAAAATATCTGATTATGTAACCATATCCAAATTTATAACTGGTTATATAACCGGTTTATAAAAATTAATGGTTATGGTCATGTATCCAAATTCATATATATGGATTTGATTTGGATATGGTTTGGTTTTGCAAAATAACCGACCATGCACACCCCTAGATGTGGCAGTGCTATATTATATATTGTCTAGAACATAATATAAGTGTTATGTTTGATACTCAATATAAATGGTTTAGTTTCAGCTTTTACAAAATAAACTGCTAATTCTACTCTCATAATACATACTCCATTCGTCTCAAATTTTTTGTTATACTCTCATTTATGTGCGTTATTAAAAGTCTTGTTTTGTTTTGTTATGTGCGTTATTAAAAGTCTCGTGAATTATATATTATTATCCTCGCCTAAAGACTAATTTGAAGTTTTTTTGTTTTGTTTATAAATCATAAATGTATAAAAGAAAAAAGAAAGAGAAACATGGGAGACAAATGCCAAAATCTAATAGAAACATGAAGAAAACAGCAAAAGAGAAATTTAATTACATCAAGTGAAGCCTAGGTGCAAACACCAAAAAGAAGCAAAATATGTAGTGTTACATGTAGTAGACATGTAATAATCTCTACATTTGGTAGTAGTGTTCAAAAACATGAACTACTTCATACAACATTTTTTAAACTCTTAGGTTGTGATGGTTTGATTTGGTAGCTAAGATGATTTTCAAATAGCTCCTCTCCTTTGTGTTGACTCTACACACAAGATAGATAAATAAGTTTATTTATTTGACACAATATATAGGAATAGTTAAAAAAAAAAAAAAAAAAAACATGAATCCTATACCTTGATGTTGAACAAATATTCAATTGTCAATGTCTCAAAAGAATTAATCCTTAAAGATGTGAACAATGAAGGTAACAATAGTGCTAGTAGGTAAGAGCTCAAAGGTGCAAACATCACCAACTTTCAAGTTGTTGTCCTTTGCAAATTCCTTCCATCCACTTGAGTACATTTCATATCTTTGTACTCCATTGGCCATCCTAATTAGGTACCTTGCTGACCAAACTCTCCCATTTAATAACTTAAGATGAATATCTCCCTGCTTATTGTCTAAATCTAATAAGTGTCTTTTGCCAAACTCACATGGTATATTCTGCCAAGCACAAAAAAGAAAATACAAATGTTCATGATTATCTTATAGTTAAAAAATTAAGCAAAAGAGAATATGGGTGCGTTTGTTTTAAATTTTTTTTAAAAAAAATATATTTTATAATTTTGATAGTGTTTGTAATGGATTTTTTTTAAGAAAATCATTTTTAAAACTAAGAACTTAAGTGTCGGATCTTCCTATTTAAAAAATAATTTTTTTTTTATAATAAACAAACATAATGTAACTTAAGATTTTTTAAAAATTTCTAAAAAATAATCTCTAAATTTTTCAAAATAAAATCATTTTTTAAAAGGTTTAAACAAACACATCCTATATAGTATGTAAGCAAAAGTAGATTTTCATATTATTAATATTGTATAATAAACACTCAATAAAAAAGGTGAAAAATGTTTGTAGACCTTACAAAATACGTCAAATCTAAGTTTAGTCCGAACCAAATCATATAGACTAAACTTCAATGAGAGGTATTTTGTTGGGACAAAACATATTTAACTAAAAAATGAAAACAATTGGGTAAAAAATTAGTCATTGTTATTCTTATTTTTCAAGGTATTATCTACAAAAATACCAACACATTTAGATTAAAAGTATTTCCAATGTCCGATAAGCGTTGGTATTTGATACTAACATGATACTAATGCACTTTATATTGACACAACACTAATACACATGGTTAATTTTAAAAATGCCATTTTTCAAATTACTATCCATGTCAACGTGCAAGTATTATCAATGTGGTATTCGATGTTCGTGTTGCTTCATTTCCTAAAAGTAAATTAGTATTTCTTTGCAGCTTACCAGATGACAAGGATGATCCAGGTATGATGGACGCAAGACAACATGAAAGGATGGATTACAAGTTTTGAAAGAAATTGCTCTGTCAAGGGCTGTAACTGTTTTAGCAATAACCAATTGCTCTCCTGCAAATTAGAACATTCTTAAAACAATTGAAACCTACTAAATGCATGCAAACTCCAAATGGTTTACTAGTGTATGAGACACATATCATATCATAGAAACAAACACAGAATAAAATTGCATTTTTGGCTCTCTAACTTTCACAAATTTGCAATTTTTGCCCTATAATTTTCATAATAGCACTTTTGACCTCCTAACTAATTTTGACAAGTCAATGTATATGCGGACAGTGACTCACATGACATGTTTAAGTGGCATGTGAGTCATCATCCACATGTGTGTTAACTTGGTCAAAATCAGAGGGGAGTAACTTTTTGCAAAAGGGGCTAAAGTTAGGTCCAAAAAACCTATTATGAAAATTATGAGGGCCAAAATCGTAAATATGTGAAAATTATGGGCCAAAAATGCAATTTAGTCATAAACATAAAATTAAAGAAGGAAAAGAGAAGCTAACAACTTGTGCTATCATATGTGATGGATGAATGCATGATTCATTAGACATTGAAAATACAAAATCATATACCTTTACATTTCTTGTCAATATGATTCAAAGTTTCTACCTTTGGCAATTTCCCAACTCTAACACAGCTACTGCTTCCAATTTCACATGGTTGATGAAATCCTAATGACAAGTTAGCTTTCCTCTTTTGACCATTATAAACCCTTTTAGCATCAAATTTTTTGAAAGGGTATTTAATCTCAAATGCACTCTTATCAAATATTTGTACCTCAAAATGGGAATTTCTTTCATATTTGAAGACTATAAGATGTCCTTGAGCTAGAGAATGATACTCTACAAATTCTTTCCAACCCTTTTCAAACCATATTTTACCATCACTTTTAACCAAATTTAATTTCCACTTTGCACCATTTGGAGTCTTTAGACATATAATTTTTGTTAAGCCTTCTCCATATTTTTGCACAAACTTTCTTGGTATCATCTGTCAATTGAGTAAACCATATTAATAATTAACAATAAAATGTATATAATAGAGCTAAGGTATAAGAGGAAAAACAAAAAGAAAAATGAATAACCATAAAAAAAAAAGTGAGTAAAAAAAATAAATTAGGAAAATAATAATTAAATTGTAAATGACAACAAAAGCTTGGTAGGATTGAGGTGATGTGCTTACAAGCTTTCCCTCGTGAAGGTTTTGATCACACATGATCTTGAAAAAATGGGTTGGCTTCATATGAGGAATTTCATTAGCCATGACCGAGCTGAATAAAGTATAAAACCTTAGGGAGTGAATATTGCAATGGTGGAGTTACACAAAAATAACAATGGAAGTTTAAAAGTAAATGTTATTTAGTGAAATGAAAAGTGAGACTCTTATTTATTTGTGGTTGTTGAGATTTTTGATTGATTTGTCAGTTCTTAAGTTAAAACTCTACTACTATTTATTACGTTTTCTACTCAATGCTCTCTGCTCATATATGCTCATGCGTGTGAGATAATTTTTTATCATTATAACGTTTTCTACAATCAAGTGTTACTATTGGACAAAGAAAGAGATATATCGTTGTGTTATTTTGAGACAAAAGGAAAGATAACGCAACTTAAATATAATTTGTGTTTTTTTTTTTACAAAAAGTATACTTCCGGTTCTATATATATATAATGCTACGGTGGACCACCTTCACAAGTGGTTCACCGTGGACAAGTGATCTACCGAATACAAATTTTACAAAATTTATTGGTAGATTGAAAGTTTATATCATATAGAGCATCCATAAAAAATTTTAAAAAAATTGAAAATCATTTGATATTTTATTGGGATTTATCAAGATTTACAGTATTTAATAAACCGTTAATCTTGATGGATCTCAATAACATATCAAATGATTTTCAATTTTTCTACAATTTTCTATAGATGATCTATATGATATAAACTTTCAATTCAACGGTGGATTTTGTAAAATTCGTATTCGTTATAGGATTTTTCATGAATGGTCCACCATGGACCACTTGAAGAAGTGATCCATGTTAGAATTTTCCATATATATATATATATATATATATATATATATATATATATATATATATTGAAAAAGTAATATATTTAGTCTATATTATTGACTATATACATTATTTTTTCAATGAATTTAGAAAATTAAAATTTGCTTATATATAGAACCGGATTGAGTAATTTGTGTTAAGAAGTCTCCCATGAGATGTTCTGAATATATATGTTTATCAATTCTAAAATGATATTAGAGCATCCTTTACGATCGGGTCATCCACCACCTCCTTGTAATTTGTGCATTTGATGCCTCAAAATTATAGAAAGTTATATATTTCCAACATTAATTTTCTCTTGCGTAAAAAAAAAAAATTAATTTTCTTTATTTTTTTTTAGTATGCTTAACATACAAATGAGCATAATTTTAAATTGCATTAAGAATAATATGCAATTCAGGTGATCAAATAAAAGATTTGTATTCAAATATGCATTTGAAAAGTTGAACTACTTGACTATTAGTGTTTGATTGATTAGTAGTGTTCTTAAAACATGCACTAGATCCATGCAACAAGCATGATTCAAAAGAACTAAAACTCTTTAGTAATATGGTGATTTGTTGGTATAGTGATGATGATTTCCTTTCCCTTTATCTATCCTAGATCAGCTTCAACTTTCATTTGAGATGATTCTGCACAAAATGGAAGAATAAATTAATATTTGTATCACGAGAAAGATAAATAATATAAATATAATATGAAATCAAAATCAAACATCAATTAATCATACTTTGAGATGTTGAACAATTTGTATTATCATTTTCTTTCTCTCTAAAGATTTCAACTTGAAAGGTCATATTAGTACTAAGAATGAGCTCAAAGTTGCAAGCATCACCAACTTTCAACTTGTTGTCCTTTGCAAATTTCATCCATCCACTTGTAAGTTCAAATTTTAGTCCCGTAGAGCACCTCCTAATAGCGTATCTTGCAGGCCAAACTTTTCCATTTAACATCTGAAAATAAATATCTCCTATTTTCTTTTTCAAATCAAAGTGTGTCTTGCCAAACATAGATGGTATAGTCTGCCAAAAAATAAAATGCAAAGGTTAAAAGAATAGAAAATAAGTTCTTGTTGAAAAGTACAGTTTTTTAAATGGTTTAATTTTAAGGACTAGGGATTAATAGTGTAACTATTTGTACCTAGTTATCTAGGAATATGATTGTCTCCATTCAAGTTTTCTGCATTTACACTATCATATTCATGAAGAGTGTTTTTACTTTTTAGTCTTTTTAACACTTAAATTTGAACTATAATATTTTAAAATTACAACTTAACCCCTAAATTTTTTCAAAAACTACAAATTGATCCCTAAAAATTTTAAATTTATTCTTTAAAATTGCAGATTGGTCCCTATTTTTGGCCCAAAACTTTTAAAATTTATAAAAGTGGCCCAAAATATTCACATTGAAATTTTCTATTACTTTATCCAAGCACACGGACATTTGAAAATGAAAGTAATTCAAATACAATCAGTTGAATTGCTTAAAATTTTAAATCCTCTAATAATTTTTAATTACTTCGTCCAAACACACTCGAGTTTCATACTAATTTGTCGGTAAATACCGATATATTTTTTCATCCTTGATATACACTAAAGACTAGAGAAATATTTGGTTTTCATTGCTGGCTATCAACTTAGAAACTAGGAGACAAATGTTTTTTTTCTTTCAACTTACTAGAAGAAAACGACGTTCAACGTATGATGCACCCATGACAAGAACAAAAGATGGATTGCATGTTTTGAACGATTTTGCTCTTTCAACAGCAGTAGTAATCACTTGTTTCCCTACAAAATTCAAACACCATTAGACTTAACAATTACACATGGTTTTAAACATGTCATTAATTAAAGTGCCACTAAAGCTCATTTTACGACCGCTCCTCAGAAAATTTGAATCATGTCTCTTGCGGTTATAAGGTTAAACTTTTCCCACCGATCGAGCTAATAGCTCATGGATGTTTTACTAGACTTGACATGAGGTGCATGCCATTTAAAATGACAACATATGAATTCATGAGAACAAAAGTTAATGACTTATATGTTAATAATTGTGAACAAGCTTTAATGGTGAGAAATTGAAAATACAAAATCTTATACCTTTGCATTTTTTGTCAATGTGATGCTCCTTTTGTGATTTTCCAATCTCACATTGTTGAGGAAATTCGAAGGAGAAATTAGTTTTTCTCTTTTGAGCTGCTCTACAATTTTCACCACTAGGAGGTTTATTTCCTTGACCAATTGAGACCCTTTTAGCTACAACTCTTTGGAAAGGGTAATTTATCTCTAAAGCACTATTTTCAAATATGTGAACCTCAAAATGAGAAGTTCTTTGATATCTGAAAAGTAGAAGATGGCCATGAGATAGAGAATGATACTTTCCAAATTCTTTCCAACCCTTTTCAAACCATATTTTGCCATCACTTTTTACCAAATTTAATTTCCACTTTGCACCATTTGGAGTCTTTAAATATATAGTATTTGGTAAACTTTCTCCATATTTCTTCACAAAATTTATTGGCATCATCTGTCAATTAATCACACCATATTAATATGTATGATAGAACTCATAAAATTATAGCCAAGTTGGCTAAATAAAGTAAATTAGCACGACTAGTTCAGAGTTAGGCCACATATTTGGTTGCTCAGGCTAGAACACTAAGAAGCACGAACACAAATGCGGACATCATATACGATACGGACACTAACATGTCGATATCGTTAATAATTTGAAAAATTAACATAATTCTATTTAATCATGTGTTGATATCATGTTGAATATTGACACTTGTCGGATATCAGAACATGTCTAATATATGAGAGGAGTGTTCAACTTGTCATGCTTCATTAGACCAAGCACAAAATTTTTACAAGTATATGCTATTTTAATTATTATTTTTTAAATCAATAAAATAAGACCAGGCCAATTCGACCAGGCAAAAATGACTCAATTGTTTTCGGAAAATGGCTCTTCACTACATTTTGTCCCCGTTGACTGAGAATCGTATCCGTGGCTACTGCTGTTTTACCTGTTTGTCTATCCCCAATAATCAATTCTCGCTGGCCACGTCCTATAAGGATCATAGAATCAATAGCAATAAGTCCTGTTTGAAGAGGCTCATACACGGAACGTCTAGAAATAATACCGGGAGCGGAAGATTCGATTAAACGAGATTTCGAAGCTGAAATTTCTCCTCGACCATCAATAGGTTTTAAATTGATCAAAATTCTCTCATGTCCCCTCTTCTACCAGGAAATATTTTCCGTAGATTTTTTGTAGTGAGTAATGCAGACGAAGAAAAATAGCCATCTTATTTTTAAATATGTAATTAAGAAGTCCAGTTTATATTAGATATTTAATTTGTAAATATGTAATGGATTGATTAAAAATAGTAATTGTTATATATACACACACACGCATATAAATAAACATAAACAATGAACAAGAACAACTAATATAAGAATTTAAAAGGCTTACCGGCTTTCCTTGATGAAGGGTTTGAGTTTGTATAATCTTGAAAAATTGGATTGGCTTAACCACAGGAAATTCACTAGCCATGAGCTTGCTTAATTAATTAAATGTATAAAACCTTGAGTGAGTGATCTTGATTCTTGATCTGCAATGAAGTTCTATAATCTTAATGGCTTTTCTTTTTATTTTATGGTAGTGGCCTTTTCTTTCTAGATGATTGATTTGTTTTATTTACTAATTAAAAAGTTGTTGATTACCGCTGTAAAAAAAATCTCTTGATTATCCAATATAACCCACTTTGTTCTTCTACAAATTAAATGTGGCTGCTTTAATTTATTTTTCTAAAGGATCAAAGCTCAAGGCTTCTCGATCGGAACTAGTAACAGAAAACCATTTATTAAAAAAAAGTAACATTTACTCAACAACAAAAAAACAGAAAACCATATTAAAAAAAGTGTTAGTTTTATTTCTTTTTAAACGAAAAATATTGGGTGCGTTTTTTTGCCTTTAACAAAATGATTTTTTTAATAGAAACCTTAGAGATCATGTACCCAAACAAAAAAAAACCTAGAGTTTTTTCTCGAAAATTTTACTAATTTCTTTATATTTTTAAAAGTTTTTTTTTTTTGTTTACAATAGAACAATGAAAATTAATCTAGAATCACATACATACTACTAAAATTACTTATCACAAGATCAAATTTAGCGACTTAATTAATTTCTCTATTTTTAAAAAGTCAATCTAAAGTATCATTAAAATCTTTTTTCAAAAAAAAAATAAAAAATCAAACTCCTACATTTAAGTTTCTTGTCTTTAAAAATATAAGATTTTATAAAAGTGATTAGGATTAGCGTTTCTTTTCTTCTTTTTTTTTTTCTTTTTGAAAGTTAGAATTAGCTTTTTATTTCAAGGTTTTTTCAAATCAAAAGTCAATCTTCAATTCGTTCCGAACTCTGGACTACTAGAGTCTCCTTCCTTAAGAATCAAAGGGTGAAAAAAAAAAAAGACAATCTCCAGCTCAAAACCTGAAAGAAATAGTACTAAATCATCTCAAAATAACAAACAAATAGTAGGAATTAGGTTTTGGGTCACCAAGTTGGGACAATACCTCTTGTACGTAGTCTCTTATTAACTTATTTTTTTTAGCTTATTTGACAACCAATTGTTTTGCATACATATATTAATGTTATAATGAAGAAATGAAAATACAATTTTATACACATATAGATGTAGGAGTACAATATAATTTAAAGAGGAAAATTACTTAATTAATGAAAATAAACAATACTCGCAAACATTTTATTATCAACAATAGAAAAGAAATTAACAATAATATATAATGACACAGCTAGCTAGCAGGCAGTGTTGGAGGCAAACAAACTGCATATTACTAGCTTTTGTCAAATTATTCATTTTCCTAGTGGAAAATTTATTTACCTCATTAATCTTAATGAGACTTAATTAGCTATAACAGTTGAGTTATTACATGGTTCATAGCAAAAGTCAGTGATATCAAGGCAATCACACTTCAAAGGCAATGTCTCAAAACACCTACAAGACTTGCAATTTGAGTGACAAGTTGGTTTAACATCATCACAAGTACATTCAGGAGGGATTGATCTTGTGCAAGTACATTTGTCACAACAAACTGCACTTGTTGTTGCTGCCAAACCCAAGAAAAAAAGTAACAAAATTACCTTCATCTTCAAATCCATATCTTTGTATGCCTAATTAGTATATGATGATTGTTAGATTTTTCTTTCCTTAATTGTATATATGATATGATGGTTGATGCAAATAATACTTGCATTGGCCTATTATTTATAGATAGATTACATTTGGATGAGGGTGGTTTACAACTAGTCATGACTAAGGACATTGTCTTACTTTGTGTGCTTCCTCTTGTGTATAGATAGATTTTTAAGATATATATGTAATATGTAATGTGTCATCATCATTTTTTTCATTCATCAATTAGACTCCAACATGCATAATAATTTATTCTTAAAGGTATTGCTTTGGACAAAAAAATAATAAGGTACATATACATTGTGCCAAAAAATAAAAATAATAATAATAGCAACTAGGATATGCTATCACGATATATGCTGACTCACAATAGTCTTTTTTGGATCAAGTCATAAACCCAAACGGCTACGGCTGGCTGCGTCAATTAAAACGGTTTTCAACCAAATTTTTGCATTTGTTTAGTAACTAGTTGGAGTAAGTATATATGAACGGACCCTAGGAACGACTAACTTATTTAAATTTAAAAATACGAGGGATTAATTTGAAATTTTTAAAATAGTTATCTAGTTTCAATAAAAATATGTTTGTTAATTTTTTTTATAAAAATATGTTTGTTAATTAATTGATAATTACTAAATCTTTTTTTTGTTGTGTTTAGTTATTAAGAAAGAAAAGAAAGCTGCAAAATAAACTTTTGTGTGTAAGTTATTTTTTAACAAATTCAAATATTTGAATAAAGTGAAAGGTAAAAATGGCAATAAAAAAAGTCTACACCAAAATAGGTATTTTCTTTATATATTGGTGTAGATAAATAGGGCTGAAAATGAGTTGAGCTGAGTCGAAATCGTCTGATCTCGACTCGATAGAAATTAGTTTGGCTCAAAACTCGATTCAAGTTAGACTTTTTCAGCTCGAGTTCGGCTCGTTTAAAGTTCACAAATTAAGTTCACTAGTTAAGTTCAACTTGTTAAGTCAGATCAGATAATTTTAAAGTTTTTTTTAATCATAATTTGATCTTTAACTTTTTAAACTTTTTCTAAAAAGAAAAAGCAAATATTAAATTAAAATAAAAGTTATCCCAATTGTATAATGAATAAATGTGTATAAAATTAAAACTGACATAAACAAATGTACGTAACAAAGTTAAAGCAAATGTGAACAAATCCGCAACAAACTTTTATGCGAAAAATGCAGTAAATGCGGCAAGAAATGTGTTAAGTAGTAGTAAAAATATTTATGAGAATTGTTCTTGCAAAAAAAACTTAATATAAGGTGTTAAATTTTTTATTTAAAGGAACTATTCCTATAAATTTGAAATTCATATTAAAATCATGTGAAGAGTTTCCTTCTTCGTAGGATTAGCACGATTTGGAGTAATTCGAAGATTGGTCATTCGAGCTCTCAATTGAGAATCGATCTTTTCACTAGTAATTTTAAAAAGGGTAAATATGCCTTTACCCTCTGCAATATAGGCGACAGTTGCAATACCCCTGTAAAAAAAAAAATTGGAATTCCCACCTTGCAAAATTTTTTTAATTTGCCTTACCCCCTTGCGTTGAAATTAATAAAATTAAAAATTAAATTAAAATCCACATAATTTACCTTGTCATTAAAAACTCCACATCATTAAACTTTATTGAAATATTATTGGGTGAATAGGCTAAGTAATAATAATGCACAAAATGAAGAACATACATTAAACACCAGAAATGATGAATTTGTAATATTGCACAATTGAACATAACATCCAAATTCTTACACCAATGCATGAGATACAACATTATCAAACCAGGAACTGGAAAATAACAAGATCTTCAGATTGCAATTTCCATCAAGAAAAAAAGGAAAGATAATTAACAAAAAAAGACACAAAAAAACTGATGAAAAATAAGCAACCCAAAAACCCCAATTAATACAGAAACCGGTTTTTGTTGGTGTACAAGGTGATGAATCAATGGAATAGTAAGAAGAGGACAAAGACAGCAGCCACAAAATATGAAAGGAAGAATTAATTGCATTGATAAAAGTAAAAACTTAACAGACAAGTTCAAAAAGTACTTAACATAGTAAATACTAAAATACCCTTAAATATAAATTACTTCTAACACCATCCCTTAATTTATATTTAGACAAAACTGACAACACCAATTCCATCCCTCAAACGAAGAAATTGATCAGTTTTGATAGCCTTTGTCAACACATCTGCCAGCTGCTTCTGAGTGCTACAGTGCACAACTTCAAGCACTCCATTCTGAACCTGATTCCTCAGAAAGTGATACTTGGTCTCAATATGCTTGCTTCTTCCATGCAGCACTGAATTCTTGGCAAGATTGATTGCAGACTTGTTATCAATCATCAGCTTCAGAGGCTTGTTTACCTTGATCTTCAGATCCTGCAGTAAGTTCAGAAGCCACACAGCTTGGCATGCAGTCACAGCGCCTGCAATATATTCAGCTTCACAGGTTGATAGAGCAACAACAGGTTGCTTCTTGGAACACCACGAAATAGGACCTCCCAGAAATTTAAATAAATATCCAGAAGTGCTTCTTCTATCAACTCTGTCTCCACACCAATCAGAATCTGAATAACTCAGAAGTTCTGATTCAGTCCTTCCTTCAGAGGGAAATAGCACTCCATGCTTCAGAGTCCCCTTGATATACCTCAGAATCCTGACAGCAGCTTGGTAATGGGACCATTTTGGTTTACTCATAAATCTGCTAACCATTCCAACTGCAAAACAAATATCAGGTCTGGTATTACACAAATACCTCAGAGAACCAACCAACTGTTTGAAGGTTGTAGCATCCACATCCTCTCCATCAGAATCGGAATCCAACTTTTGATTCGTATCAGAGGGTGTGATAGCAACTTTGCAATTCTCCAGCTTAAATCTCTTCAGAAGCTCAAGTTCATACTTCAACTGATGCAAAATGATTCCTTTCTCAGAATATAGAAATTCCATCCCTAGAAAGTAACTCATTTTTCCAAGGTCTGTCATCTCAAACTCATTCATCAGAACCTTCTTGAACTTAGCTATCTCTTGTTCAGAACTTCCTGTCAGCAATATATCATCAACATACAAACATACCAGAATCATATTGCCTTCTGAAGTGTGCTGAACATAAACACCATACTCCAACTCACATTTCTGAAACCCTTGTTTCTTGAAAAATGAATCAATCCTCATATTCCAGGCTCTGGGCGCTTGTTTCAATCCATAGAGGGCTTTATGCAATCTATACACCATCCCTTCCTGATTCTTTTTCTCAAAACCAGGAGGTTGTGACACATATACCTCTTCTTGTAATGGATCGTTCAGAAATGCAGATTTCACATCTAAATGCATCAGAGGCCAATTCCTGTTAGCAGCTATTGCAATTACCAGTCTAATTGTTTCGTGTCTTGCTACAGGTGCAAACACTTCAGAATAATCTAGTCCAGGTTTCTGCAGAAATCCTCTTGCTACTAACCTCGCTTTGTGTTTGCCAATTGATCCATCTGGCTTTAGTTTCTGCTTGAAAACCCATCTGACGCTGATGGCTTTCTTGCCTTTTGGAAGTTCTGATAGCTTCCAAGTCTTGTTCCTCTTTATAGCATCAAGTTCTTCTTTCATGGCCTGCAACCAGACTTGTTGCTTAAGAGCATCTTCTGTGCTCACAGGTTCAGAATCTACTAACATTGCACACTGAATAATTTCTCCCTCAGAGTCTACTTCAGTGTCTTGCAACATTTCAAATCCTGCAAATCTACTTGGGATGCTTCTGATTCTCCGTAGCCTCTGAACTTGTTCAGAAGCACCTTCAGAAATTCTTTCTTCAGAATTTTGACCTTCAGAATTCTGACCTTCAGAATTGTCTTCAGAATTCTGACCTTCAGAATTGGCTTCAGAATTTTGACCTTCAGAATTGGCTTCAGAATTCTGACCTTCAGAATTGGCTTCAGAATTCTGACCTTCAGAATTGGCTTCAGAATTCTGACCTTCAGAATTGGCTTCAGAATTCTGACCTTCAGAATCGTCTTCAGAGTCAGAGTCAGATTCAGAATCACCATCAGACTCAGAGTCACCATCAGAGTCATCTCCATCTTCTGAATCATCTTCAGAGCCTTCAGATTCTGACTCAACTTCAGAGCCATCCTCTGAGATTCTCACATCAGAATTTGATTGGGACTTGTTCCAATCCCAAATTTCAGATTCCTTCACAATGACGTCTCTGCTGAATTCAATTTTATTAGTCTCTGGACAATAAAGCTTGTACGCACCTGTACTGTGGTACCCCACCAGTAACATTACTTTGCTTCTATCATCCAGCTTCTGTCTTCTAGCTTCTGGAACATGTTTATAGCATACAGATCCAAACACCTTCAGATGACTAACACTTTGCTTCTCTCCAGTCCACTTCTGAATAGGAACTATTTCCTTCAGCTTCTTCGTTGGACATCTGTTGAGCACATATGTTGCAGTGGCAACAGCTTCTCCCCATAAATGATGAGGAAGCTTCTTCTCTTTCAGCATGCTTCTCACCATATCAAGCAAAGTACGATTTCTTCTCTCAGCAAGACCATTGTGTTGAGGAGTATAAGGAGCTGTAACCTCATGCTCAATTCCGTTCTCCTCACAGAAAGTTTTAAACTCATTAGAATTAAACTCACCACCACCATCAGTTCTGAGAATCTTCAGCTTCTGACCACTCTGTTTCTCAGCCTTCACCTTGAACTTCTGAAACTCAGCAAACACTTCATGCTTGAACTTGATGAGTGTTACCCATGTCATCCTTGTGAATTCATCAACAAAAGATACAAAATACTTGTTTCCTCCAAGTGAAGGTACTGGAAATGGTCCACACACATCAGAATGTACTACTCCCAAGGCATGTTTTGCTCTTGGAGCTACTTCTGATGCAAACGGCAGTCTTGGTTGCTTCCCTTTCATGCACACCTTGCATGATTTTTCAGGCTTCTTGATTATAGGAATTCCATGTACCAGATTCTTTGACTTCAGATGCCCCAAGCTTCTGAAATTCAGATGACCAAATCTTCTGTGCCACAACTCACTATCCTTCTCAACACTTGTTGCACTAAGACATTCAGAATCTGCAGTTCTAACATTCACCTTGAATGTTCTGTTCCTTCCCTGTTCTGACTCCATAATCAGCTTCTGATTACCGTCATATAGCTTCAGAAGATTGTCTTCAATAGTAACTGAAAAACCTTTCTCAATCAATTGACCCACACTCATCAGATTGCTTTTCATGCCTGGTACATACCACACGTTCTGAATCAATGCTGCTTTCCCATTGTTCAAAATGACTTTGACATTTCCCATACCTTCAGCGTTGAGGTATTTATCATCAGCACATCTGATCTTTGTACTCTTTCTAGAGTCAAAATCAACCAACCACTTCTTGTTTCCAGTAAGATGGTTTGAACACCCTGTATCCATATACCACCACTCTGAATTCACATCATCAGATTCAGAAGCCATTAGTAAAACAAATTCACTATCAGAGTCATCAGAACTTCTGGCTATATTTGCTTCTTCTGACTTTCTTTCTTTGTTTGACTTGCACTCAGATGCAAAATGGCCAAACTTCTGACAAGAGTAACACCGTACCTTTGTCTTATCTTTTCCTTTCTGAGCATACTTCTGCTTTCCAGAAGTTGAGGTTTTTGGATTCTGAGCTCCATCAGATCTATTCTTGGCTTCTGACCAAGGCTTTTTCTGAAGCTTCTTCTCAGAGGCTGCTTTCAGAGCATGCTGCTCTACTTCTCTTTCAGAATTTCTCTCAGTTAGACGCAACTCTTGTGCTTCTAGACTGCTCTGTAACTCTTCTATTCTCATGGTTTCCAAATCTTTGGAATGTTCAATAGATACAACAATGTAATCAAACTGAGGGGTAAGGGATCTCAATACCTTCTCAATGATTACTTGTTCTGAAAGAGTTTCTCCACAAGCTTTCATCTCATTAGTAATCAGAATTAGTCTGGAGATGTACTCACAAACCTTCTCATTGTTCTTCATGTTGAGATTCTCATACTGTTTTCTGAGGGTTTGAAGCTTTACCTTCTTTACTGACGCATCACCACCGTAACACCTTGTCAGAAGATCCCAAGCCTCCTTCGCCGTCACTGAATCAGCAATCTTCTCAAACACACTCTCATTCACACACTGATGAATGTAGAACAACGCCTTCTGATCCTTCTTTCTTGTAGCTTTCTGCGCCTCTTTCTGCTCCTCTGTTGCATCTGCTGCAACAGGAACGTATCCTTCAGTGACAAGCTCAAGCACACCTTGAGCACCGAACAATACAAGCATTTGTTTCATCCAACGATTCCAGTTTTTGCCATCAAACACTGGAAGCTTGGTACTCATGCCACCGTTTCCGTTCATCTTAAACCTTGTACAGTATGAAGGTTGAAAAACACACAAGAAGGGGGGGTTGAATTGTGTGAGACTTTTTCTAAGTTAAAACAAATTGCAGCGGATAAGGTATAACACACACAATATATGAGGATAGGGTTAGAGAGAGATGCTCAGAATTTTTATACTGGTTCCTCCCACTAACAGGAGTAGTCCAGTCCTCTTGTCCTTCACAAGAGATTTCACTATAATCACTCAGATTACAAATGCTCAAGCACTAAGCAAGAGACTTCAAACTGCTCAAGCACAAAGCAAGAGACTTCTAACTGCTCAAGCACAAAGCAAGAGACTTCCAATGCTCAAGCACAAAGCAAGAGACTTCCAATGCTCAAGCACAAAGCAAGAGACTTCCAATGCTCAAGCACAAAGCAAGAGACTTCCAATGCTCAAGCACAAAGCAAGAGACTTCCAATGCTCAAGCACAAAGCAAGAGACTTCCAATGCTCAAGCACAAAGCAAGAGACTTCCAATGCTCAAGCACAAAGCAAGAGACTTCTAACTGGTTTTAATGTTAATAAAGATAAGAGATTAACACTTGATATACAATCAGAGGTGTTTACAAAATACAACTCAGTTACAAGACTAACTTAGAAAATTATCACAAAGTTTCTAAGTGTTTGATAGCTTCAGAATTTGACAGAGTTTCAGCACATTCAGAAGCTTAAGTCTTGATTCCATTTCTTCACAAATCTTCTTCCTTTTATAGATGATAAAATGAACGTTGAAGATTATAGCCGTTTGAAGAATTGAGACGCTCCTTTGTATAGATCAGTGAGCTTATTAGCTGTTCTGATTTGCAGTAGCTTAGGAGCTTAACGTTTACTACAAAATGAGAGATTCCTTTTGGCTTTTGATATTTGAACCTTGGTGAAAGCCAAATAAGGAAATAATCGTTTCTGAAGCCTGACTTGAAAAGGACCTTTCCATGGTCAAACCTTTTCATTCTTGATTTCTGCGTTTGGACTTAGTCAGGCACAGTCTTCAATAAAATTGTACTCTCAAATGTAGCTTAACACTTATATCTGACGAGCCTTCAGATTTTGATAGGCTCAGAATTACTTGTTTCAGATCTGGTGAGCTCAGATGTTCTTCAGATTTTGATAGGCTCAGATTTACTTGTTTCAGATCTGGTGAGCTCAGATGTTCTTCAGATTTTGATAGGCTCAGAATTACTTGTTTCAGATCTGGTGAGCTCAGATGTTCTTCAGATTTTGATAGGCTCAGAATTACTTGTTTCAGATCTGGTGAGCTCAGATGTTCTTCAGAAATTCTAAGGTTCAGATAATAACTTCAGAGTTTCACAGGCTCAGAAATACTTGCTTCAGATCTGGTGAGCTCAGAAGTAATTCCTTCAGAAATTCTAAGGTTCAGATAATAACTTCAGAGTTTCACTTGCTTCAGATCTGGTGAGCTCAGAAGTAATTCCTTCAGAAATTCTAAGGTTCTTTAGTACGCAAATTTTAACTTTTAATCCTGCACACTGAATTAAATTATTAGTATTCCAATTTAACCTTAAATACATTGTTATCATCAAAATCAATTAAGGAGATACAAAATCATAATTTTGTTCCAACAATCTCCCCCTTTTTGATGATGACAACTATATGTATTTAAAATCAATTGTTGTTGTTTTTATTTAACATCTTGACTTCAGGTTCTGAGGTTTGCAAGCTCCCCCTGAGTCTGATAAGCTTCAAAAGTTTATCAATGATAAATATAAAACAGTCTAAGAGTAATATTTAATGTCAAATATAATTTCATATATTCTACCTTCAGAATTAGAGGTTTGCAAGCTCTATTTCTTCAGATTGACAAATATAAGATATGGTTTGCAAGCGTATCTTATATTATATGAATTTATGTTGGACAAAATTTATTACTCCCCCTCATTAAAAGTTTAAAAGACTTTAATATAACTTAACAAGAGTAGAGTTCAGAAAATGTGATCTTTAGAGCTTCAGAAATAATTTCACTGCCATAGGAAATGAAATAATATTTTCTCCCCCTTTGTCATTATCAAAAACGGGTCAGTCAAAGCACAAGTTACAGGGTAGTAAATGCACACAGCAAACAACCACCAGCAGTAAATGCATTCAACGGTAAAAGGGAATTGTTAAGTACCATGGTGAAACAGGGAATTGTTTCAGAATGAAGACGAGTTTCTTCAAGATCTGAATCAGTTCCAGGAAAAGGTGGAGTGGTTTGAATGGATGAGGGGTTTGGTTCAGAAGTGGTTGGCTTAGGAGATGAAGTCTGAAGGGGTTCAGTTTGGGATTCAGCAGGGACTTCAGAATTTTGAACATTTGAGGGTTCAGATTGGTCTACGTCCATTGCTATTGGGGTAGACTCAGAATCTTTAATAGGAGATTTCTGAGGGGATTTAGGAGTGTCAGAAATGGTTATAGTGGAAGTTTCAAAATATTGAAAACGTGAGAAGTGATAGTGACTAGTGTGTAGTTAAGTGATTATAGTGGAAGTTTCAAAATATTGGGGAAACAAGATAGTGACGTAATGGGGGCTTGGCAGTTACTTTTAATAAAATCATCATTAGCTCTCCTTCATTACCCAGCGGTTACTAGACATGATGGGAAGTTACACAGATAAGTAGTGTTTTCAGAAGCCAGCTGTCAGTTAGAGAAACTGAGTGGTCAACTAACACTTAGAGTAGGTATCTGAGTCACAAGAAATCATATTTAATAATAAATAATTCTGATTGCTTCAGATGAGAGAGTGCTTCAGAACCTATATAATAGTTTCTGAGCCGTCCAAACTTCTGAGGCCCTTCAGAACCAGTTTATTCATTCAGAGTTAACAGCATTCAGAGATATCATTCAGAAATAAAAACCATGTTCAGATTTTTCTTGATAAAATCGAAACGATCAATAGCAAGAGGTTTGGTAAAGATATCAGCCCATTGATGCTCAGTATCAATGAATTGAATCTTAATTACTCCCTTCTGAACATAGTCTCTAATGAAGTGATGTTTGATCTCAATGTGTTTAGCTCTTGAATGCAAAATAGGATTCTTAGACAAACAGATAGCAGCAGTATTATCACAGAGAAGTGGTATACTACTTATCCTTATCTGATAGTCCTCCAACTGATGTTTCATCCAGAGCAATTGCGTGCAACACTTAGCAGCTGAGATGTACTCTGCTTCTGCTGTAGATAGAGCAATAGTTGCTTGTCTCTTACTAGCCCATGATATAAGGTTTTCACCTAGAAATTGACAGTTTCCACTAGTGGACTTCCTTTCAATTTTATCACCAGCATAGTCAGCATCACAGAATCCAATAAGCTGATAATCTAAGGATTTCTTATAAAGTAATCCAAGATTAGTGGTTCCTTTCAGATATCTAAAGATTCTCTTAACAGCAGTTAGATGAGACTCTCTAGGATCTGATTGAAATCTAGCACACAAGCATACACTGAACAAGATATCTGGTCTAGATGCAGTGAGATAAAGGAGGGAACCAATCATACCTCTGTATAATTTCTGATCTACTTTGCCTTCAGATTCTTCCTTCAGAAGACAGCTAGAGGGATGCATAGGAGTTGACATTGGTTTACAATCTTCAAGACCAAATTTCTTCAGTAAATCCTTTGTGTATTTGGTTTGATGCACATATACTCCTTCTTTTCTTTGATTGATTTGAATTCCCAAGAAGAATGTTAGTTCTCCCATCATACTCATTTCAAATTCATCCTGCATAAGCTTAGAGAAATTCTTGCAAAGAGAAGCATTAGTTGAACCAAAGATAATATCATCAACATAAATCTGAACAATCAAAATATCAGTTTTTAAGGTTTTTCTAAAGAGAGTGTTATCAACATGTCCTTTTTCAAAACCATTTTCTAGAAGAAATATACTTAACCTTTCATACCAAGCTCTTGGAGCTTGTTTCAAACCATACAGAGATTTCTTCAATTTGTAAACATGATCAGGACACTTTATATCTTCAAAGCCAGGAGGTTGTTTAACATAGACTTCTTCATAAATTACTCCATTCAGAAATGCACTCTTAACATCCATTTGAAATAGAGTGATGTCATGATTAACTGCATAGGACAAGAGAAGTCTAATTGCCTCAAGTCTTGCTACTGGTGCAAAGGTTTCAGTGAAATCTATGCCTTCTTGCTGACTATAACCTTGTGCAACCAGTCTAGCTTTATTTCTGACAACTTCTCCCTTTTCATTTGACTTGTTTCTGAATACCCATTTTGTTCCAATAATGTTCTTGTGTTTGGGTTTTGGTACCAGATCCCAAACATCATTTCTTTCAAATTGATTGAGTTCTTCTTGCATTGCAACAATCCACCCATCATCTGAGAGTGCTTCTTCTATGTTTGTGGGTTCAATTAATGAAATTAACCCAACTAGGGATTCATCCTCTTTGAAAGCAGATCTGGTCTTTCTTGGGCTATCCTTGTTACCAACAATTAGCTCTTCAGGATGAGATGATCTATACTTGAATTTACTCTTAGGTGGAGCAGGTGTCTGAGAGGGTTCAATTTCTGAAGGGTCTTCAGTTTCAAGGCCTTCAGAGATATCTTCATTTTGAGTCTCAGATGGATATACAGCAATGGAGAGATCTTCACACTCAGAATTTGAGGAAACTTGAAATTCTGCAAAAGTCTCAGCTTGCTCTGACATTTTATCGTCAGGCTCTTTATCATCAAATCTAACATGTATAGATTCTTCAACTGTGTGAGTTTCAGAATTATACAATCTGTATGCTTTTGAGCGTTCAGAGTAGCCTATAAAGATACCCTTATAAGCTCTAGCATCAAATTTCTTTCGATAGACCTTGTTGTCTAGAATATAACAAGTACATCCAAACTGATGAAAATAAGAAATATTTGGTTTTCTTCCTTTGAACAGTTCATAAGCAGTTTTGTTCAGAATAGGTCTGATGTAGATTCTATTCTGAACATAGCAAGCAGTGCTCACGGCTTCTGCCCACAAGAACTTAGCTAGGTTAGACTCAAGCATCATGGTACGAGCCATTTCTTGCAAAGATCTATTCTTTCTTTCTACAACACCATTCTGCTGTGGTGTTCTAGGAGAAGAGAATTCATGGATTACTCCATGCTCTGAGCAGAAAGATTCGAAAGAGTCATTTTCGAACTCTCCCCCATGGTCGCTTCTAACCTTCAGAATCCGAAGATCCTTTTCACTTTGTATTTGTGTGCAGAAGTCACTGAACACCACAAGTGCTTCACTCTTAGAACGTAGGAATTTCACCCAAGTCCATCTACTGAAATCATCAACCATGACCAATCCATATTTTTTACCATTGATAGAGGCTGTCGAAACAGGACCAAACAGATCAATGTGAAGCAATTCTAAGGGTCTGGAAGTAGAGACAATGTTTTTAGACTTGAATGAAGTCTTAGCAAATTTTCCTTTTTGACATGAGCCACAAAGTGCATCTGAGTGATAATCAATGTCAGGCAAACCACTAACAAGCTTTTGTTTGCTAAGCTTAGAGATCAACCTCCAGTTAGCATGACCAAGACGCTTGTGCCATAGCCATTTCTCATCACTCAGAGACAAAAGACATATAATCTTTTGGTCAACCAAATCAGAAAAGTTTACTTTATAAACATTGCCAACTCTCATTCCCTTGAATACTACAGATTTGTCAGAGTCTTTTGATACAGTACATGATTCCTTATTAAATGTAACAACACACCCATTGTCACAAAATTGACTAATGCTCAATAGATTGTGTTTAAGTCCATCAACTAACCAAACATCTTTAATGGAAAGAGAAGAATTACCAACTGTACCTGTACCAATGATCTTCCCTTTTTGTTTTCCTCCAAATCCCACAGAGCCTCCCTCTTTCAGAGTTAGGGTTTGGAACATATGCTTTTCTCCCGTCATATGTCGTGAGCAACCACTGTCCAGGTACCAGGGCTGCTGTTTTACCTTTCCTTGCATGAGCATCTGAAGCAAACATTATTTCAGATTTTGGTACCCATATTCTGATGGGTCCTTTAGAGTTAGTCTTCTGAATAGTATTCCTTCTTTGTTTTCTATGATCAACACAAGATCTAGAATTAATTAAGCTTTGACAAGAATGTTTAGGCTTAATTTGATTCTTGGATTTTGATCTGGAGTATATCACAGTTCCAAAGGTCAAGCAAGGATCTGAAGTAACTTTACCTTGATTTCTCAGAGGTTCAGATGACTTCTGAGCCTTAACTTGAGAACTTTTGGACTCAGAAATTTTAGGTTCAGAAGAACTTGGAACTTCTGAGTCTTTGGGTTCAGGTTCAGAACCTCCTTCAGAGTTGGATGCCTTCAGATCAAGTGTACCACTTTTAACAAAGGTAGAGAATAATTCAGGTGGAGTATCATCCTCACTATATGATTTCAGAGGTTTATCCCAGTTCTTAAACCGAGAATAACCAATGCCTTCACCATAGTTACGAGTCATATGATAAATCATGGAAGCCATTTTACTCCTATTGAAGGTACAACGAATAAATTCGTGAAGAGCATCTTCATGATCATCATTGAGCTTGTCTGCCAAGACATAGTTAGATTCAACATGACAAATACGAATGTTTAACGATTCATTTTCATCATAAAGAATCTTGGCATCCTTTTTCAATGATTCATGAACATTCTTCAGAATTTTGTGTTGACTTACTATACGAGAGTAATGTTTCACGGCAATCTTAAGAGAATCAATTAATTCAGATTTAGTCATGTTAGAGTATACCTCATTTTCATCATCTGAGTCATCTTCAGAATCTCTATCAGAGTTGTTACCTTCAGAAGTTCTTGCCATTAAAGCCAGATTGCCTTCTTCATCATCTTCTCCTTCAGAGTCATTTTCAATGGTCTCCCAAGTGGCTAACAAACTCTTCTTTACCTTTTCTTTGTACTTTTCTTTCCCAAAGCTCTTATTCTTTCCTTTGTCCTTGGATGACATTTCTGGACAGTCCGCAATGAAGTGTCCAGATTTCTTGCAGTTATAGCAGTTGTTCAGTTCTTCCTTTTTGTCCTTTGAAAAGGAACTTCTTGAGTTGTTTCCTTTGTTTGGAAACCTTTTATATTTCTTGTTCCATTTCTGAAACCTTCTAACCATTAGTGCCATTTCTTCATTCTCAGAATTTTCATCCATCATATCATCAGAAGTTTCTTCCTCTTGTTCAGACACTTTGATCTTTGCAGCTTTTGAGGAAGTCTGAACAGAGCTTAGAGCCAAGGACTTCATCTTCTTGACAGGTTCATCTGACATAAGTTCTAGCTCATGACTTCTGAGTGAGCTTATTAAATCTTCAAGAGTCACATTGTCCAAATCCTTGGATTCCTGAAAAGCTGTAACTTTTGGTCTCCATTTGGAAGGTAAGCTCCTCAGAATTTTCTTCACGTGATCAGATGCAGTGTAGCTTTTCTTCAGAACTTGAAGACCAGAGACAAGGGTTTGAAACCTTGAATACATGGTTTCAATATCTTCATCTTCCTTCATTCTGAACAGCTCATATTGATGAACTAATAAGTTTGCCTTAGCTTCTTTGACTTGCTTATTTCCTTCATAGGTGGAACATAGAGAGTCCCAGATAGTTTTGGCACATGACTTGTTGGATATTTTTAAATACTCAGCATGAGATATTGCACCAATAAGCATATTCTTAACAGTATGATGCTTCTTATACTGTTTCTTCTTTTCAGCATCAAAGAACTTTCTGTAGGTATTTCTTACAACACCTTCATCATCCATGTGTTCAAAATGTATACCATCTTCAATGATATCCCATAACTCATCATCGGTCCCAATGATGTAACTATACATCTTGGTTTTCCAGAAAGGAAAAGTAGTAGGATCACTGTTGAAGTAAGGTGGTTTGTCTCTGTGATTATCACTGTTCCTTTCCCTATCATAGTTGTGAGGAGGTGGAACAGCAGAGTGATCAGGTCCAGAGGAAGCAGAAGGAGAGGTAACACCAGACATGTTTTTCAACTAAGTACCCCTAGATCTTTTACTGTTTCACTGTTAAGTGAAGAGCAACAGACCGGAGCTCTGATGCCAATTGAAGGTTGAAAAACACACAAGAAGGGGGGGGTTGAATTGTGTGAGACTTTTTCTAAGTTAAAACAAATTGCAGCGGATAAGGTATAACACACACAATATATGAGGATAGGGTTAGAGAGAGATGCTCAGAATTTTTATACTGGTTCCTCCCACTAACAGGAGTAGTCCAGTCCTCTTGTCCTTCACAAGAGATTTCACTATAATCACTCAGATTACAAATGCTCAAGCACTAAGCAAGAGACTTCAAACTGCTCAAGCACAAAGCAAGAGACTTCTAACTGCTCAAGCACAAAGCAAGAGACTTCCAATGCTCAAGCACAAAGCAAGAGACTTCCAATGCTCAAGCACAAAGCAAGAGACTTCCAATGCTCAAGCACAAAGCAAGAGACTTCCAATGCTCAAGCACAAAGCAAGAGACTTCCAATGCTCAAGCACAAAGCAAGAGACTTCCAATGCTCAAGCACAAAGCAAGAGACTTCCAATGCTCAAGCACAAAGCAAGAGACTTCTAACTGGTTTTAATGTTAATAAAGATAAGAGATTAACACTTGATATACAATCAGAGGTGTTTACAAAATACAACTCAGTTACAAGACTAACTTAGAAAATTATCACAAAGTTTCTAAGTGTTTGATAGCTTCAGAATTTGACAGAGTTTCAGCACATTCAGAAGCTTAAGTCTTGATTCCATTTCTTCACAAATCTTCTTCCTTTTATAGATGATAAAATGAACGTTGAAGATTATAGCCGTTTGAAGAATTGAGACGCTCCTTTGTATAGATCAGTGAGCTTATTAGCTGTTCTGATTTGCAGTAGCTTAGGAGCTTAACGTTTACTACAAAATGAGAGATTCCTTTTGGCTTTTGATATTTGAACCTTGGTGAAAGCCAAATAAGGAAATAATCGTTTCTGAAGCCTGACTTGAAAAGGACCTTTCCATGGTCAAACCTTTTCATTCTTGATTTCTGCGTTTGGACTTAGTCAGGCACAGTCTTCAATAAAATTGTACTCTCAAATGTAGCTTAACACTTATATCTGACGAGCCTTCAGATTTTGATAGGCTCAGAATTACTTGTTTCAGATCTGGTGAGCTCAGATGTTCTTCAGATTTTGATAGGCTCAGATTTACTTGTTTCAGATCTGGTGAGCTCAGATGTTCTTCAGATTTTGATAGGCTCAGAATTACTTGTTTCAGATCTGGTGAGCTCAGATGTTCTTCAGATTTTGATAGGCTCAGAATTACTTGTTTCAGATCTGGTGAGCTCAGATGTTCTTCAGAAATTCTAAGGTTCAGATAATAACTTCAGAGTTTCACAGGCTCAGAAATACTTGCTTCAGATCTGGTGAGCTCAGAAGTAATTCCTTCAGAAATTCTAAGATTCAGATAATAACTTCAGAGTTTCACTTGCTTCAGATCTGGTGAGCTCAGAAGTAATTCCTTCAGAAATTCTAAGGTTCTTTAGTACGCAAATTTTAACTTTTAATCCTGCACACTGAATTAAATTATTAGTATTCCAATTTAACCTTAAATACATTGTTATCATCAAAATCAATTAAGGAGATACAAAATCATAATTTTGTTCCAACACAGTACACTCAAATCTCACTAACACTCGTGTTTCCCAATCCCACAAAATCAGAAAAAGTGATTCTGTTCAGATTTTTGTTCAAGATTCAACACAAATCAAGAACCAAAATCAAACACACACAACTCACGTTTCACTCGTGTTTCCCGTGGATTCTAACCAGGCTCTGATACCAATTTGTTGGTGTACAAGGTGATGAATCAATGGAATAGTAAGAAGAGGACAAAGACAGCAGCCACAAAATATGAAAGGAAGAATTAATTGCATTGATAAAAGAGTGGCTATTTATACAAAGAGTAAAGTTTGCCACATAGGCCCTAAAAGTAAAAACTTAACAGACAAGTTCAAAAAGTACTTAACATAGTAAATACTAAAATACCCTTAAATATAAATTACTTCTAACAGTTTTCACCCCATTTATACAGAAACTAAGAATCCCTTTACAAAAGGAACAAAAAGAAGAAGAAAAAAGTTCCTATAATCAAATCACAAACAAAACCAAACAAACAAATCAAGCAGTAACACAACCCAAACATGTTTCTTCCATATATGCTTCGCTTTCTGACTATTGTTCAACGAACACGAAACGACGTCGTCTGAGGTCAAATCCACCATTGCATCTTCTTTACCATCATCAACAACTCTCTTCTTTTTCGTCAACCCTTCACCTGGTTTTCCGAGTAGAGGAAGTGTAGTCGGCGGCAAAGGCTTTCCTTTCAGCAAAGCAGAACGTGACAACGACATCAATCTCTCTCTTCTCGGCGACGCTTTCGACCTCATCGTATGTATCCCAACACCGTTTCTTGCTCCGACATCCTCGTAACAGCAATACGTGATCTCTTAATGAACAAATTAGGTCGGAATTGGAGAAGATTTTGACGAGAATTTCGTCGGAGAGGAGAAGGGTTAGGTCGTAATTGGGGATTAGGGTTTTGGAATTGGGGTCAGTTAGGGAGTGAAGTTCCATAGTGAAGACCATGTGGTTGAAGGATTCAGTGGTTGAAGGATACAGTGGTTGAAGGATTCGGTGGACTTGGATGGAATCTCAATGGTGGAAAAGTGAAATTAGGATTTTTACTGGTGCTTTTGTGGGAGTGTTTTTATAAAAGTAGTGTTTTTAACATTTTTAATTTACATAAATTAAATAATGTTTGTAATTAAATTAAATTATATGATTTGTAATTATGTGGATTTTAATTTAATTTTTAATTTTATTAATTTTCACGTGGAGATTCCAGCCAACTAAGCTGTCATGTGTTGGGCAAGGGGGTAAGGCAAATTAAAAAAAATTTGCAAGGTGAGAATCCCAATTTTTTTTTTACAGGGGGTATTGCAAATGTCGCCTATATTGTAGGGGGGTAAAAGCCTATTTACCCTTTCAAAAACATTAACTCATTGTTTACCCCGATTTTTAGCAAACAACCGCTAGTTTAATTATTACAAGAAGGATCAACTAGTAAATCCTAGGACATATGGATTGTGCAGAATTGACGAAAACATGTTCATATTTTCTGGGTTAAATCGGATAAGTTGATAAAAACAATAAAATCACTCGACTTGGTCGAATGGGTTTGCTTAAAGTAAAATGCTTCAAAGTTAAATTTGCAGAAAACTTGTAAATGAATTTGCAGATAAAGTTTAAAGAAGAAACTTTGAAAAGTAAAACATGCAACGAAGTAAATTGCAGAAAGGTTTAAAGTGCAGAAACTTTAAATGACAAGGCAAGTAATCAATACTTGAAAAAATGTAAATTGCATTGATAATTGTAAAACGTTTACAAAGAATGGTACACAGATTCGTACATGTTCCATATTGCACTCATTTCGCTCGTTGACATGGGTACTCTGAGTTTGTCAGGAATTTGCATGAGAATTGTGAACCCATTTCTCATATGAGAAACTAATATTTATAGGCAAACTAGAATAACCGTCAAAACCTACATAACGTCTAACTAAACTCCACGTGTCTTCGACAATTTGAATTCCTTGGACACCTGACAAGGCTTTCGAACGTTATCCACTTTGAATATTCTGCTAAGTCCAGAGTATGCTTTCTCCGTACTGCACAATACGTTATACAAGCAAACACACACACACACACATATATATATATATACAATTTCGACAAACACAACATAGTGTCGAAGCATTCGAATATATACTTATTTAAACAGGCTCCTGTCGAATTCGACAGCTTCTTTTAAACTAAAAAGGCTTTCGACGTCGAATGCCTTAATCTTCTCCTGATTTATTAATCAACCAATTTCCAAGAGAATATTAAAACACAATAATGTACATTAAATGAGAATCCATCATCTAACTTGAATTCATTAATGCCTGTAAAAAATACGGCGTAAACGTCACATTAATGTCAAAATCAATCATGACAAAACTGTAACCGTCACCTCAATCCCCACAAACCATGATTTCCACTTTTTAAGTTTAGTGGTGGGACATGTGGCGAGATCAGGACGATTTTGATGGAAAATATTGCTGGATGGGAAAGTGAAATTGCTGAGCTGAACTTGAAGATTCAAAGCCTTATTGCCAAGATCACCAATGAAAAGGCTAAGCGTGACGAAGCCAAAGCCAATATTTCCAAGGCAACTAAGGCCATGATTGACAAAGAGGCGAATGCTGGCATTAAGTACTTCAGCCATTCTGCAGCTGTGGACGAAGAGATCAAAATCTTGATGGATTCCAACATGATCCTCGACGCAGAAGTTGCCTCCTTCAAAAGCTTGTATGAAGACTTGAAGAAAAAATTTTAATTTTGTAATGATTTTAGTTTTGCTGTTCTTAGTTTTTTTGCTTCAACTGTTTGAACAATTTGTTAAGGTTTTTGGTTTGTAATCTTTGACAATGCCCATTTTGTGGCGACCCAGTTTATGATCACCATTATTTCATTATGTCTCAAGCTTTATTCTTCGTTAATTTTTATTTCTTGCAACGCTGGTTTATACTTCTTCAAGTATTTACCATTTATAATTAATGAACGTTGTTCCTCTGTTAATTCTTCAATTTCATAAGCACCATTTGAAAAAACTCGAACAACTTTAAAAGGGCCTTCCCAATTTGGAGACCATTTGCCTAAGACTCTATCTTTTTTATCCATTGGCAAAATAACTTTCCAAACCAAATTTCCAACATTAAAAGTTTTAGACTTAACCTTTTTATTATAAGCCTTAGCAACTCTTTCTTTCTGTCGAGTTAACATCTCCAAAGCTTTTAATCTCTCCTCATCTAAATCAACTAATTCGTCTAACATCATATCCCAATAATGATCCCTTGGGATTTCTGCCTGCCTTTGAATTCTAACTGACTGCAGGTGTATTTTGACAGGCAAGACTGCATCATGCCCATAAGTTAGTCGAAAGGGTGTGGTGTTAGTTGATTCTTTTGGAGAATTCCTACATGCCCATAAGACTTGATCTAAAGTCTTGTTCCAATTTCTAGGCTTCTGGGCAATATGCTTTTTAATCAAACCAATAATGATTTTATTAGCAGCTTCTACTTGACCATTTGCTTGGGCATAATATGGTGTAGAGGTCAAAAGTTTAAAACCAGTTTGTTGGGCAAATTCAACCATCTTTCGTCCAGTAAATACTGAACCTTGATCTGTAGTAATAGACTCAGGTATACCAAATCTATAAATGATGTGACTTTGTATAAAACTAATCACTGCTTCTTGGTCAACATTTGGTAATGGAATTGCTTCTATCCATTTGGTGAAATAATCTATACCAACTAAAATATAACGTTGGTTTTTTGACGAACTTGGTTTAATTTCACCAATTAAATCCAAAGCCCATCCTCTAAAAGGCCAATGTTTTACTATTGAATGGAGTTCACTTGCAGGTACATGTTGTATACCTGAATGTCTTTGACACTCTTGACAACCTTTAGCAAACTCTATACAATTCTTTAAAATTGTTGGCCAATATACACCTTGTCGAAATAACAACCATTTCATCTTGTGGCCTGCCTGATGAGATCCACATGCACCACTGTACACATCAGATATAGCCAAATAAGCTTCAGTTTCACTTAAACATTTTAGCAAAACTCTCTCAGGTGTTTTCTTCATTAGTTCATTACCAATGATGACATAACTCAAGGCTCTATATTTGATTTTTCTATTGGTCGTTCCATTTGGATCTTTCAAATATTCGACAAGTTGTTTTCTCCAATCATTATCAGATAGATTGTTAATGGCAAAAATTTCAAAAATTTCAGAATTTTCATCATAATCATAAGTGGTATCTTGACCATTGTCTTGTGGTAAGTCTACCCCCACAAGTTTTGGCATTGACAATTCCATCGAAGTAGGTTGATCAACAATGAGTTTATCTTTAATCTCAATCAACTCTTCTAGTTTTTCACTAGAGATTTTATAACCAGAAGCTATTTGAGCCAAATCATTGGCTTCTTGATTTTCTATACGAGATACATGTTCAAAGATAACTTGGTCGAAACGTTTTAACAAAGAAATTGCTATGACAAAATATTTCATCAAGTGTTCTTTTATGCATTTGTACTCTTTTGTCAATTGTTTCAACACCAATTCTGAATCACCTCTGATCAAAATAATTTTTGCCCCCAAGTCTAATAAAATTTCCAGGCCTGTTATTAAAGCCTCATATTCTGCTTCGTTATTTGAGCAGAAACCATTGATTTTATATTTGAACTTGGTGGGAATTTTGGAGGGAGAAATGATTAAAATCCCAATTCCAACTCCATGTTTATGTTTAGAACCATCAAAATATAATTTCCAAGGTTCTGAATCCACATAATTTTGTGGAGTTTCTAATGCAGAATGATCCACTATAAAATCAGCCACAATTTGGCCTTTAACTGCCTTTAAAGGTTTATAAGTTAGTGAATATTCTGTTAAGGCTAAGGCCCATTTTCCAATTCGACTATGCAGAATTGGTTTAGATAACATATGTTTGATGATATCACAATGAGAATAAACAAAAACATCAACAGGCTTTATATAATGCTTGAGTTTTATACAAAAAAAATACAAACATAAGCATAATTTTTCAATACTACTATATCTAGTTTCAGCATCATTTAAAACCCTACTTAAGTAATAGATGGCTTTTTCTTCACCATTTTCATCTTCCTGAGCAAGCATACTACCCAGTGTCGAATCTGATGCTGATATATACAACTTCATGAATTTGTTCTTTATTGGAGGCATTAACATTGGTGGGTTTGACAAATAACTCTTGATTTCGTCAAAAGCTTGTTGTTGATCTTGCCCCCAAGTGAAAACACTTTCTTTCTTGAGTCGAAGTAATGGCGAAAACGGTTGAGCTTTACCACTTAAATTTGAGATAAATCTTCTCAAGAAATTTATCTTCCCAAGTAAGGACTGAAGTTGCTTTTTTGTAGTTGGAGATTTGGTCTCCATAATAGCCTTTGTTTTGTTTTGATTTATTTCAATGCCCTTTTTGTGCACAACAAACCCAAGGAAATCTCCTGCATTAACACAAAAAGCACATTTTAATGGATTCATTTTTAATCCATATTTCCTCATCTTTTCAAAAGACTTTCTTAAATGATCCAAATGATCATCTTTTGACGAAGATTTGACAACTATGTCGTCAATATACACTTGCATGAAAGTGTCTATGTATTCATGAAAAATTAGATTCATTGCTCTTTGATAAGTAGCCCCAGCATTTTTCAAACCAAAGGGCATTACTACCCATTCATATGTGCCTAATGCTCCTGGGCACCTAAAGGCAGTTTTGGGTACATCATTCTCAGCAATGAAAATTTGGTTATAACCAGAATAACCATCTAACATACTTAAATATTCAAACCCAGCTGCTGAGTCTATTAACATTTCTGCCACAGGCATAGGATATTCGTCTTTTGGTGTAGCATTATTTAAATCTCTAAAGTCTATGCATACTCTAAGAGAACCATTTTTCTTAATCACAGGCACTATATTTGCTAACCATTCGACATACCTTGCAGTTCTGATGAATTTGCTCCTCAGCAGCCTTTCAATTTCTTCTTTGATCTTCGACATGATTTCTGGTGCGAATCTCCTAGGCAATTGTTTCACTGGCTTTTTATCTGGTCGAACTGGTAGTTCATGTTCCACCAACTTTCTGCTCAAACCTGGCATTTCGTTGTAATCCCAAGCAAAACAATCTTTGAATTCCACCAGGAGTTGCACCACTTTTGCCTTCAGATCAGGAGGAATGTTTGCACTAATGTATGTTGGTATTTTCGTCAGACCATCTCCAAGGTCAATTTCTTGCAAAGGATTTTGTGCTTGCATCTTGTGACTTTGACTGATTGGATCTTTTTCAAATCCTAGGGGTTCGTCATCATAGATGCAATCCAGCTTTTGCATTTCTGGCTTGTGTTTGCCAAATTTTATATCATTGGCTGCAACAGCCATATTTTCTGACAAAGAATTGGCTTCCAAAGCCATTTTGATTCTATTTTCGGCCATATAGGCCGAAATCTTTGCCCAAGTTTGGGACTCAGACATAGTAATCTTCATTGATATCCCACCCAGTTGGGTAGTTGTGGCCTTCATATTCGCCATCTTCAATGTCTCCATCCTCTATTTCCCACAGAAAACCATGTGTGGGGTCCAACTTAATTGAATGGTGAACATTTCTCACTGAAGGATATGCAAAATCTCTTTCAGTGCATGGCGAGATAGTTGCCAATTTCTTGTCGAACGAGTGCTTTGTAAGATGATGAACTTCTGTTTTGAAGTAGCTTTGGTCTGCTTCAACATTTTCGACAATACCATCATCTCGCCAGATAATCAGTCGTTGGTGCAAGGTAGATGAGACTGCCCCCACGCCATGAATCCACTCTTGTCCTAGGAGCAGATTGTAGTTTGCCTTAGAGGCCACAACCAAAAACAAGGTTGGCCTTAATATTGGCTAAAACACTACGCATAGAGCTAATCAAATTATATTGGCTAAAACACTACGCATAGAGCTAATCAAATTTATCTTGAATCTTTGCAATCATTACAGGTATCCATATCTTTGCAGCCAATTGGTTGAAAAATATCATTGGTTTGAATGAAAAGTCACGATAGCACGCATAGTGCCAACTAAATTTAACTTAAACTTAGAAAAGAGAGATAATTAGTTTCAAGTAGTAATAAAAATTCAATATGCTCTTAGAAAAAGAAAGATAAGTAGGTCCTACAAGTCCTAGCTCAACTGGTAAAAATTATCGAAATTGTAAGGTATGAACGTTATGATCGGAGTTCGAACCCCGGTTCTCTTACTTGTGTGGGAATTTCTTATATTTACTTTGTCAATTCTTTTATGTATCAAAAAAAAATAAAAAAATAAGTAGTTTCAAGTAGTAATATAGTAAATTTTTCTTTTTCCATGAAAAATTCTATCCCACAAAAAATTTCTTTGAATATTAACTAAAAGTTACATAGGAAGGCATTTTGAAAACGACTTTTGTTAATCAAACATATTTTCTTTAAAATAACAAAGAATAAAATAGTCATTATAGTATTTTTTTTAGGAGTGTAATTTTCAACGGTGAAACAAACGTCTCTGGATAACTTTCTCATAAAATAATAATGGATATTTTATTCCCAAATATATTACATAATTAAAAAAAATTGAAGGTATTGAATAATTTTTTATCTCATACAAGATTTTCTTTTTTCACATTTTAAACAACTTGTACTTTAGATAAAATATTGACTTGTAGTTCATTGAACACATTGCACCCACAAATTTGTCCGACAGCACAAACCATTTTAAATTCAAATACAAATGGAAAATGCAATCCCATATTTTTTTAATGGAAAATGCTAACAAATGTTATGGAGCATTAGTTAAAACTTGTGTATTTCATCATTTTAAAATATAAAAATGTTTTTTAAAAACAAATTATAGTTTTGTTGTCATTGAAAATTTGACCGTCCGATTAAAGTCAAATTATCCAAATTCAAAACAATTTAAACAAAAGTAGAAAAACAGACCCTTAACGAAGAAGGGAGAGGAAAGTGATCTATTCCATTTTTAGCCAAGCTTCAATAATATCACTACTTCACGTAACTAGCAATCTATGCCTTCTCTTCACCAATCTCTCTCTCTCTCTCTCTCTCTCTCATCACATTCTCTCTTTGAAACTTTTTCTCTCTGCCATCTCACTAACACATAACAAATAAACCAAACACAGAAACTGATAATGGCTGGTGTTGGTAGCAGAACTCGTAGCAAGAATGTTCCTTTGTTTGGATGTCTTTCTCTCGAAAAGAACAAGAAACGGGTCAGTGATTCCTTTGTTTATTTGGACTCTGTTTCTTCTTGCAAAAAAATCAAGAAACAAAATGAACAAGTCATTATCATTGATAGTGATGATGATGATGATGAAAGTGACCATCAACAAAATGAACAAGTCATTAACATTGATAGTGATAGTGATGATGAAAGTGAACATCAACAATTTTCTGATAAGAAAATGTTTGAGGGTTGCTCGGATGATGTTAAAAATGAAAACTTTAGTAATGTAAAGTGTAGTTTGGAACGCGAAAACTCAATTACAATAGAGTCAGAAGATGAATCTGAAGATGGAAGTGAGAGGAGTTCAATGAAGTGTTCTTCTTTAAAGGTTAATGAAGTTTTTAAGAAACAGGATAAGAAGAGTGTTGATTCTTCTTCAAGGGCTTTTGTAGATGAAAATCAAAAGGATATTAAGAAGAAATCTAGTGTACCAATGGTAGAAGATTCAATCAAACACAAAGACAATGGTAAAGCTAATGCTAATGATGACACTGCGAGGCTTGGCGATTCAGGTGAAAGAGAATCACCAAGATTCGCAGCGTCATTAAAAATTCAAAAGTCGGCTAAACACAAAATTGCAGAGAACAAAGGAAGGGGTGAGGGAGGTGGAAATAGAATTAGTAATGGTAAGAAGAAGGAAACCATGGATGTCAAAAGTGGTCAAAGCAAGATATTTTTAAAGAAGGAGCTGCAAAAACTTCTTGATGAATGGGATGGGAGGGCTATTTGGGAACCAAAAACACTAAGAAGAATGGTGATTCAGTTGAGTTGGAGGTGAAGGATGATGATGGTGTTAACCGGCAAGATACACGTCCACAAGTTTGTAAGGAGATACCTCCATTATATTGGAGTCTTGGTAAAAAAGTTGAAGAAGCCGCACCAAAAACGGAGGAAGAAGAAATGATATGTGAGTTGTGGGGTGAAATGGAGAGAGTGAGTAGAGAAGATGAAGCTGAATCCATGGTAAAGTTTGCAGTTTAAGCTGCTTTTGATTTTTAATATAAATTGTTTATATATGCTTAAACTTTGTTGTGAATGATATGTATATGATATAATGAATGAGATTTGTAGGGACAAATGAATGACAATGAGTAACTTTGTGTTTTACTATATGCAGATTGGCAATATAGGGTCCAATGAAGTTTCTAACAAAAACATGGAAGATCCATTTTCCCTTTGTAACCATGACACTCGTCTCAATGAGGAGATTGGAGTATATTGCAGGTTGTGTGGTTTGGTTGTCACTGAGATCAGATATATCTCAGAGCCGGTGGTAAGCATGGTTTGACGTCGATTAATTGATATATGTAGAAATTGAAGAGTAAATTAGGAACTTATAACTGTGGGATCCATATAGTTTAAATAAGTTTATTATTGAATTTGTTTATATGAAGCACTGATATTTGCATCCTTATGAATCTGTTATATTAAGCATGTTTTGACGATTACTTATATCTAAAAAATGCTAACCTTCTTAACCTATGAAGCACTGACAAATATATGAATACCCGACATTGAAATTGATACTGACATTAACACAGAAATCAATAAAATTTTAGGCGAAAAACAGCAACTGATTTCTATGAGATTCATATAGTTTTCATAAATTTGTGTTTGCTTTGATTGATTATGGCATCATGCTGTCATGAATATCTTAATATTTGTATGTTTGCATTGATTTGACTGAGATATGTTTGATAAGATGAACTTTGGATACTTGTGTTGTACAAAACACAGGTGGATAGATATCTGAATGAAGGTTCAGGAAGAAAGGCGTCAATTGGTGGAGACGATGTGTCAGTCTTTGATCGGTCTCACTTCAACGTTTCTGATGATGACTTGAAGGCTAATTTTTCTCATAATGAAGGCACTGTTTGGGACAAAATTCCAGATGTAAAGCAAACCTTATATCCTCACCAACAAGAAGGGTTTGAGTTCATCCGGAAAAACATGGCAGGAACCATTGAGCTTCAAAAATTAAAGAATGCTGATCCTCGCAGCAGCGAAGGTGGCTGCATTATTTCTCATGCTCCTGGAACCGGAAAGACAAGGCTCACCATAGTATTTCTCAAGGCATATTTGCAAGTGTTTCCAAAATGCATGCCGATTATTGTCGCTCCGCCTAGTATACTACTAACTTGGGAAGAGGAATTCAAGAAATGGGACATTGGAGTTCCATTTCACAATTTAAGCAATCGGGAGTTATCTGGTAAAGAGCATGCTGATGCGGTTAAAACATTCGATATGTCTAATACACAGCATGGCATTGAAGAAACACGAATGGCAAAACTGATGTCGTGGTTCAAAGAAACAAGCATTCTTGGAATCAGCTACGATTTATATAGAATAAAATGCCAAGATATGAAAAAGCATGAAAGTGTGAAGGAGAGAAAAGGTAAATGTGATATGCGAAAAATTCTACTTAATGCTCCTGGTTTGTTAGTTCTGGATGAAGGACACACACCAAGAAATCAAAGAAGTCATATTTGGAAGGTGTTGTCAAAGATTCAAACGCAGAAGCGAATCATCCTTTCTGGAACTCCATTCCAAAACAATTTCTGGGAGCTTTACACCACTTTGAGCTTAGTCAAGCCTTCTTTTCCTGACACGATACCGTCTGAGCTAAAAAGATTTTGCCATGAGTGGGGACGTAAATCATCTAAAAAATGGAGTTGGGAACCTGTTTCTTGCAACACAACTGGAAACACTTCTGATGATAAGATCAAGAGGTTGAAATTGCTAATGGATCCCTTTGTTCGTATTCACAAAGGTGCCATCCTAGAAAATAAGCTTCCCGGGTTAAGGGACTGTTTGGTGACTTTGAAACCCGGTAGTTTGCAGAATGAAATCCTGAAGACAATTAAACGTTATCAAAACACAGTATTTAACTTTGAGCATAAGATTGCATTGGCATCGGTCCATCCATCTCTTATACTTGAATGTGATCTTTCGGAAGACGAAGAATCTGTACTCAACAAGGATCACCTGGAAAAGATAAGACTGAACCCGTATGAAGGTGTCAAAACAAAATTTTTGTTCGAGCTTGTTCGGCTGTGTGATTCTCTTAATGAGAAAGTTCTTGTGTTCAGCCAATTCCTCGCTCCTTTACGATTAATTAAAGACCAATTAAACTCGGTTTTTAACTGGTCTGACGGTGAAGTGGTGTTCATGTCTGGCGAAGATCCTCCAAAGGTTAAGCAGTCCATAATCCATAACTTCAATGATGAAAATAGCAAAGCGAAGATTCTACTTGCAGCTACAAAAGCTTGTTCTGAGGGAATTAGCTTAGTTGGAGCTTCGAGGGTTGTGTTTCTTGATGTTGTATGGAATCCTTCGGTCAAAAGACAAGCTATCAGCCGAGCCTATAGGATTGGACAGAAGAAGGTGGTAAACATATACCAACTTCTCGCTGAAGGGACTACCGACGAAGAAAAATATGGTAAACAAGCTGAAAAGGACCGATTATCAGAGCTCCTTTTTTCAGCTAAGACTGCGGACGGTAATTATGATGATGAGTCCAAGAATTGTGCTGTGAACTTTGAAGATAGTGTTCTTGATAAGATGACTCGGCATGAAAAACTCATAGACATGTTTGTTAAGTGCGTGGTACTGAGGAAGGAGCGAGATTCGGTCTGAGAGTTTTGGCCGTGGATCCAATGTCGTGCTTGCAAAGGTACAAACATTTTTAGCGGAGCAGATTAAATTAGGAGTTTTGTCTTTATAATTTGGTAATACTAATGATGAAACAAATGATATAGCTCTTTATTTGGTTTTGCAGATTCTTCAACATTGCTAACTATACAAAATTTTAAGCAGGTTTGTTAAATGGAAGAAAACAGATTTCATTTATTACTATGTAAAGTACATCGATTTGATATTTGGAAATGTATTATGTATATATACTAATTGATGTTAGATGAGCTTAGAATTGATTTGAAGTCTGAAGGTACTCCCTCCGGCCTTATTTATAAGCAAAAGTCAACAAAAAATTTTGGCCCTAAATATAAGCAAAAGTCATTAAATTCGACTCTAATTAATATTTTTTTCCAACAATACCCCTACACATGCATTTATTCATTTCTACAAGTAATCTATGTTGGTGTAGTACTAATAATGATTACATCTAAGTAGGAGTTTTAAGAATTACACTGAAAATTACACATAAAACTAGCATAAAAAGCCAACTCCTTAATAAATGTGCAAAATATAATTTTTGCTTAAAAAAAAGTCCGAGCTTAAGTGATTTTGACTTTTGAGCTTATAATTTGATTGAAAAAGCGTGTACCACATAACAGACCAAAAAAAAAGGCTTGTATCACATGATTCTCTGAACTATTACTACTAATGAAGATAATTAGTGATTATGATGCATTGGCATCATTAGCATAAATGGATAATTTTCATTAGAGTTACATTTTCAATGAAGTTCATTTTTTTGGAGTTTACTACTACATTAATTTATTTTATTTTGGTTTTTATTTCAATATATAGGTGTTGATATTGATATGTGAACTTTTTGTTTTGTATTTGTCTTTATTACTAAGCAATTTGCATAATTATTATTACTGTTAGTTTGAAGCATCAAGAGTATGACTACTATAAATGGATTTAAAATAATAACAGTGAAGTTTCACATTTTGATATATAATAAGTTTCTTTATTCTTAGTAAAGAAAAGGTTCACCTTGCTAACTATTTATTGGAAGAAAACAGGTTTCATATTTTGAATAAAATCAATTCTAGGCATAAGTCAAACAAAATTCTTTTAGTATGAGAATTGAGAGTGGGTACCGGTTTGTAAGGTGAGAATTTTCTCACTTATAAATATATATTCAAATCATCTCGCAACCGGTGTCAGACTTTTTAACAATGTCAAAATTGATTTTACTAGCACCGGTGCGGTTTGGATGAGCGATGAGATTGAAATTTTATGGGGTTTTTTTTACACATTGTCGAAAAATTATGGTGAGCCATAGGGCCGGCCCTGAGCTATGGGCAGTGAACCATTGTGATTTTGTCAAAAACTACATTTGGTGTATGTTTACGGTTACGGTGAATATGTTAAAACTATAATATTTTATAGTTTTATAAAATCACGGTGGTACGGTGATTTTTCAATCCGATCATTCAAACATGAAACATACACTGAAATTAATTTTTTTGCCAAAATAAATTTAATAACTTTGGATGACTCTAAACTAAAAGAGAGCTCTCTAAACTAAATCAATTCAATTCAGAGGTTCAATTCAAACATTATGTTTTAATAGTTTCATTAAATTATAATCGGACATTATAGCATGGCTAGGCATCATCTGTGTATTGTCAAACAATAGTTTTTGTCATACGGTCCAATTTATAGGTTTGGTCTCTCTTATGGGAATGGGAAGACATTTTTTCATTCGATTTGGCTACCAAACTTGAGGTCATTTGAAAGCATCGTAATCATAGGTCCGTTTGAATTTGGGTTTTTTTAGTTTATGAAAATAATTTATGTAAATAAATAATTTTTTATGTTAATTTATAAATGGATGTTTGTTTCTCGGTTATAAAATGAATTCTCAGGAATGTAACATTGGAAACATTAATTCCTATGTTTGGTAGATGAAATTCACACAATATTCCTAGCAATACATTGGCAGTTATCATAATATAATGCAATTGAGCATCATCATAGCCTATGATGTGCGTGGGTTTTTTTAATTTAAAAAATAATTAAAAATTATTCCAAGGAGTTTTAACTCTTAACCAAACAATTTTTTTAAAAATCCTTTGGAATAAAGTTCCTGTTATTATGTTCCTAGGAATATTAATCCTGATTTTTGAATCCATGAAACAAACACATCCTAAATATATCTTGAAAAAATTTGTATTTTTATAAGCTGTTTTTTTCCCTAAACTACCTTAAAAGGCTTGTAATAATACATTAAAACATATTTATTTGCGCTAATTTTTAAATCCTCTATAATTATTATTTCACCTTACAAAGTGAAATTATAGTATTAGGCTATTTTGACAACAACAACAAAAAAAAAAAACTTAAAATATCTTATTGGATCACTTAACCTAATTTTATTAGAACACATATGACATCAAAATTTAAAACAACTAGTCTTTGACCCGTGCGATGCACGGGATTTTGTTGGGATTTGGTTGTATAATAGATATATAATATAAGTTTATGTAATAAAAATTGCAAATAACTGTGTTAAAACATATAGAAAAATTGCAAAACATAATCAGATAATTGAGATATAAATGAATTGACAATCATATCGTCAATAAGTAAATAATCAACTACCCAACAATATACTCTTTTGAACTTATAATTTTTTTTATAGAAAAACATGTATTTTATGCAAATATACAACAAAGAATAGGCGTGGAAACCTATATTGATTTGATTATCAATCACAGTTTTATTGAGCGGCACATTGATAAGTATTGCTAATACATTTTCAATGGTAACTTAATAAGTTATACATTTTCAATGGTAATTTAATAAGTTATGTACTTTTTTATGCAAAATTTTATAAACAGATTAAGCATACATTAATAAGAGAAAACTATCAAATCGGTTTCTAACTTTATAAGATACTCTTAAATAGGACTCTAACTTTATAAATATTTAAAGAAGATTTCTTATAATTCTATTAAATTTTATTCATATTAATTCTTCAAACGATATATTAGAGACTGAGTTGAGAATACATGGTTAAACTTACTAACCAAATTGATAGTAAGATACAAAATATAAAGAGTTAATTGATTTCTTCAATCCTTAAACATGGCATCTTTTGCTCTTTTCCAATGACTTGCTAGTTAGAGCTTGTTAAAAGTCATTAACGACAACTTCGTACGTGTTGGAATTTACACCTTCAATATTCCATTCTCCTGAAATTCAATAAATATATATAAAGAAGCTTTGTCAATTAAAGAATAAAGAAACAAATATATACCATATGGTACAAACTTTTTTATACAATAAGATATAAACACACCCGTAAAACAGAATTCATAGTTGCTTTTTCACACACTTCGCACAATTAAAAACAGAATTCCAATATTTCAACACATGTCAAACCAACCCATTGCAAAAGTTTTCAATAAAAGCAAATGATGATTGAAAAATTGAATCCAAAAGTGTAATAATGTTTACCATCGCAATATACACCATCACTTCGACCATGAGCCACTGTGAGCAATCAACCATCACCAAAAAAAGGGATACTCCTGCAGATTAATAAGGGGTAAAAAAGTGATATTATACACCATCATTTGAAGGGGGTAAAAGCAATAGCACAAACTGATATTATAACAACAACGATAAGAGCAATAAATTGAAAATGGAAATAAAATTATATGAATCCTGATTCCTAGTGGAAAAATAATTAAAATCATCTACACTAAAAATACAGAAAAAAAACACATAAAAACAATGAAACCATAAACTAATCGATAAATTAACATAAAAAACAATTATGAACCTTAACTATATTCAACATATTTGTGCATCTAAACTATAGAATTTTAAAATTAAAAGATCAGTGATAGAGTGAGGAGCTGTAGTTTTATATTTGGTGACAACTTCGGAAGAAGAGAGATCCAACTCTTTCTCCTCCCTTTACCTCACCTGTTGAATCACTGATGCTTCTGAAACACAAATGAAATTTAAAAACTAAAATACACATAAAAATAACATCATGATCAGAGAGATGGAATAGAGCTTACTTAGAAAGAGAGAGAGATAGAACACAAATTTTTAGGGAATGAATAGCTTTACCTGAAACATGGTCAACACTAACAATAACAAACCCAAATTCAAGAATAGCAACATGAATATCAGTAGCTTAATTATTAACACTTTCTCCAAACGATTCTCTAAGCACCCTTTTCACAAAATCAGGTTCTAGACTGTTGGAAATAAGAAGGAACCATAAGTATTATGCATAAAAGTTACGGGTAGAAAAAAGAAACATGAAGAAGATAAAAATAGAAGAATGGAGATGGAGATTTAAGAGCTTATTGTTTCAGGTTTTATGCGTGAGAGATAATGGAGCAAATTTTGAAAGAATGAAGGCGTGCTATCCCTGATATTGGTAGAAGCGTTGTTTTAATTTCCAATACCAATAAAAAAATACATGGAGCAGTAAAACAATTAGTGGGGCGCACCACTTTCCTTAAAAAATGCACAGCAATAACAATTATTTATGACTGAATATTTTGCATAATGAAAGTGTATCTTTCCAAAGATTTTTTGTTTTTAAAATAACAACACTGTATTTAATTAGCCGAAAAAAGAGAAAGAAGAGAAAAAAAATCACATATCAAGAATGAAGAGAGAAAAAAAAAAGGAATGGAAAGAGAAACAAAAAATGGCAGCATTAATTAAGGAGTTTTAGGAGGAAAAAAATTAGGGTTAAGTGGTTGCTAACCTTACTTTTATTATAATTAAGATTAAGATTAAGATTAAGATTAAAATTAAAATTAAAATTAAAATTAAGATTAAAATTAAGATTAAGATAAGATAATCGTGGACGATTAAATTCAAATAAAAAAAACACTATGAGTTTGTTTTAATTGACTTATTTTTAACCTTAGGCAAATAATTAATTTTTATGTATTATTATTATTATTATTATAAACTTATCTAGTCTAGTCTAGAATAAAGCTTATGAAATTTTTTGTCTATAACTATAAGTTCCTATGCAATTTACTAGGTGCGTTTATTTTTAGTTTTCCAAAGATACCCCTAACTAAAACTTTATCTTAGAATATGAAAAATTTAAAGTTATACACATTAAGAGGAAATGATGATAAGATTTTATTAATTAGATGACAATATACATATTTTAATTTTAATGCAAACAAATACAAAACATATGAAGTTAAAGTTAAGCTTACAATTGAGGGTAAGAATTTAAAATCCAGTTTGCAATATCTTGTCAGAAAATATATATTGTTGGATGAATAGTTTAGGAAGAAAGCATTAATTTGAATATTTGCAAAATTGTGTAAGTGATTAGTCTCGTCACATTATTTTTATAAGAGAGTGTCATTTAGAAGAAAGTAATAACTATACAACAACTTTACTGTGAATAGTCTAATCAACTTAATATTACAAATTAAAACTATAACAAAATTTAATAATAATAATAATAATAAATTAGTGAGTACTCTATATAAATAGGGTAACGATAGTCTATTGCATTATTTAGGTTGTAGTACTTCATCCGACTTTAATTATAAACAAATATATATTATTTTTTTAATTACATTGAATAATTAATACACCTAATTTGTTTTTTAAAACTTTGGTAATGAAAAAAATGAAGAGAACCCCAACTCCTTGAAACTTGTGTATTCCATTGTTTTAAAATATAAAAAATGTTTTTTCCAATACAAATTTATTTCTTTTGAATTTCTTAATTAAAGCAATCCATTTTAGCCTGGCGCCAATAAATATCAATATATGCCTTCTTCACCAATCTCTCTCTCTAAACACATAAGAAAGAAATCAAACACAGAAACTGACAATGGCTGGTGTTGGTAGCAAAACTCGTAGCAAGAATGTTCCTTTGTTTGGATGTCTTTCTCTCGAAAAGAACAAGAAACGGGTCAGAGATTCCTTTGTTTATTTGGGCTCTGTTTCTTCTTGCAAAAAAATTTGCTTAGATGATGTTAAAAATGAAAACTTTAGCAATGTAAAGTGTAGTTTGGAACGTGAAAACTCTGTTGATGATGAAGATGGAAGTGAGGTAAACTCTGAAGAAGATTCTGAAGATAGTAGTAGTGAAGAAAATGAGACTAGTGATGAAGATTTTGAAGTTGATGAGGTGAATGAAAGTTCTGACAGTGATGGAGAAGATACTTCATCATCTAAATCTCCTTATGTTGTTTATTACAATAAAAACTATTACAACAAAAAATATGGAATTTCTACCAAACAATTGGAGGAGGAAGAGATTGAGAAGAGTTCAATAAAGGGTTCTTCTTCAAAGGTTAATGAAGCTTCTCAAGATAACAAGAGTGTTGGTTCTTCTTCAAGGGCTTTTGTTGATGAAAATCGAAAATATATTAAGAAGAAATCTAGTTTAAGAAAACAACATAGTGTACTACCAATGGTAGAAGATATAGAAGATTCAATCAAAAACAAAGACAATGGTAAAGCTAATGCTAATGACATTACGAGTCCCGGTGATTCAGGTGAAGAAGAATCACCAAGACTCGCAGTGTCATTACAGATTCAAAAGTTAGCTAAACACAAAACTGTGGTGAACAATGGTCGGAGAGGTGGAAATAGCATTGGTAAGGGTAAGAAGAAGGAAACCATGGATGACAAAAGTGGTCAAAGCAAGGTATTTTTAAAAAAGGAGCTGCACAAACTTCTTGAGGAATGGGAGTACTATTTGGGAACCAAAAACACTAAGAAGAATGGTGATTCAGTTGTGTTGGAGGTGAAGGATGATGATGGTGTTAACCGGCAAGATACGCGTCCACAAGTTTGTAAGGAGACACCTCCATTATATTGGAGTCTTGGTAAAAAAGTTGAAGAAGCCGCGCCAAAAACGGAGGAAGAAGAAATGATATGTGAGTTGTGGGATGAAATGGATAGAGTGAGTAGAGAAGATGAAGCTGAATCTATGGTAATCCTCATTTTGAACAACATTTAGATTTAAAGTTTGCTCTTTATGCTGCTTTTGATTTTTAATATAAATTGTTTATATGCTTAAACTTTGTTGTGTTTTACTATATGCAGATTGGCAATATAGCGACCAATGAAGCTTCTAACAAAAACATGGAAGATCCATTTTCCCTTTGTAACCATGACACTCGTCTCGACGAGGAGATTGGAGTATATTGCAGGTTGTGTGGTTGGGTTGTCACTGAGATCAGATATATCTCAGAGCTGGTGGTAAGCGTGGTTTGATGTCGATTTACATAAAAACTAAAATGCTTGATTTTATTTTATTGATCTTGATCAACAAAATATGTATAAGCCACTATTGTTCCTCAATATGCGATTTAATTGATATGTAAAAACCAATTATTGAATGTGTTTATTGGAAGCACTGATATTTGCATCCTTGTAAATCTGTAATAGTCATCAACTCATCATGTTATGACAATTATTATTTATATCTAGAAAAAGCTAACTTTCTTAATCTATTAAGCACTGACGCATATATGAACACTCGACATTGACATTGATACTGACATATTAACACAGAAGACAATAAAAATTTAAGCGAAAAACAGTGATCAATTTCTTTGAGATTCATATATAAATTTGTTGTGTTTGCTTAGATTTGATTATGGCATCATGCTGTTATGTATCACTGAATTTTGCATATTTGTGTTATACATGACACAGGTGGATAGATATCCGAATGAAGGTTCAGGAAGAAGGGCGTCAATTGGTGTAGACGATGTTTCACTCTTTGATCGGTCTCACTTCAATGTTTCTGATGATGACTGGAAGGCTAATTTTTATCATAATGAAGGCACAGTTTGGGACAAAAATCCTGATGTGAAGCAAACTTTATATCCTCACCAACAAGAAGGATTTGAGTTCATCTGGAAAAGCATGGCAGGAACCATCGAGCTTCAAAAGTTAAAGAATGCGGATCCTCGCAGCGAAGGTGGCTGCATTATTTCTCATGCTCCTGGAACCGGAAAGACAAGGCTCACCATAATGTTTCTCAAGGCATATTTGCAAGTGTTTCCAAAATGCATGCCAATTATTGTCGCTCCATCTAGTATACTACTGACATGGGAAGAGGAATTCAAGAAATGGGACATTGGAGTTCCGTTTCACAATTTAAGCAATCGGGAGTTATCTGGTAAAGAGCATGCCGGTGCGGTTAACACATTAGATATGTCTAATGCATGGCATGGTATTGAAGAAACTCGAATGGCAAAACTCGTATCGTGGTTCAAGGAAACAAGCATTCTTGGAATCAGCTACCGTTTGTATGGAATAAAATGCAAAGATAAGAGAAAGAAAGAGCAAGAAAGTGTGAAGGAGAGAAAAGGAAAATGTGATATGCGAAAAGTTCTACTTGAAGCTCCTGGTTTGTTAGTTCTGGATGAAGGACACACACCAAGAAATCAAAGAAGTCATATTTGGAAGGTGTTGTCAAAGATTCAAACGCAGAAGCGAATCATACTTTCTGGAACTCCATTCCAGAACAATTTCTGGGAGCTTTACACCACTTTGAGCTTAGTCAAGCCTTCTTTTCCTGGCACGATACCGCCTGAGCTAAAAAGATTTTGCCATGAGTGGGGACGTAAATCATCTAAAAAATGGAGTTGGGAACCTGTTTCTTGCAACACCACTGGAAACACTTCTGATGATAAGATCAAGAGGTTGAAATTGCTAATGGATCCCTTTGTTCATGTTCACAAAGGTGCTATCCTAGAAAATAAGCTTCCCGGGTTAAGGGACTGTTTGGTGACTTTGAAGGCCGGTAGTTTGCAGAATGAAATACTGAAGACAATTAAACGTTCTCAGAACACAGTATTTAACTTTGAGCATAAGATTGCATTGGCATCGGTCCATCCATCTCTTATACTTGAATGTGATCTTTCGGAAGACAAAGAATCTGTACTCAACAAGGATCACCTGGAAAAGATAAGACTGAACCCTTATGAAGGTGTCAAAACAAAATTTTTGTGCGAGTTTGTTCGTCTGTGTGATTCACTTCACGAGAAAATTCTTGTGTTCAGCCAATTCCACGCTCCTTTACGATTAATTAAAGACCAATTAAACTCGGTTTTTAACTGGTCTGACAGAGAAGTGTTGTTCATGTCTAGCAATGATCCTCCAAAGGTTAAGCAGTCCATAATCCATAACTTCAATGATGAAAATAGCAAAGCGAAGATTCTACTTGCAGCTACAAAAGCTTGTTCCGAGGGAATTAGCTTAGTTGGAGCTTCAAGGGTTGTGTTTCTTGATGTTGTATGGAATCCTTCGGTCAAAAGACAGGCTATCAGCCGAGCCTATAGGATTGGACAGAAGATGGTGGTATACATATACCAGCTTCTCGCTGAAGGGACTACTGAGGAAGAAAAATATGGTAAACAGGCCGAAAAGGACCGGCTATCAGAGCTTCTTTTTTCAGCTAGAACTGCCGCCAGTAATAATGATGAGTCCAAGAATTATGCTGTGAACTTTGAAGATAGTGTTCTTGATAAGATGACTCGGCATGAAAAACTCATAGATATGTTTGTTAAGTGCGTGGTACTGAGGAAGGAGCGAGATTCGGTCTGAGAGTTTTGGCAGGGGATCCAATGTTGTGGTTACAAAGGTAAGAACATTTTTGGTGGAAAAGATTAAATTAGGAGTTTTGTGTTTATAATTTGGTAATAATACTAATGATGAATCGATGATATATATTATCTCTATATTGTTTTATTCGGATCATGCTGCTAATGTGGCTCTTTATTTTGTTTTGCAGATTGTTCAACATTGCTAATTATACAAAGTTTAAAGCTGGCTTGTTAATTGGAAGAAAACTGCTTTCATAAGTTAAAATAGGTCACCAATCTTTAATTTATCATTATCTTTGAAGTCATGCAATTCTATTGCTACTAGGACTTGCAACTCATATTTGTATCAGCACATAACATTATATTGGAATTCTTCTTTTGTAGTATTTACATATTTTGTCAGTATCTTCAAGCTGAGAGGAGTGTTACATATTTATACTTGAAATTATCCATTTTGGTTAAGAAAAGCTCATATTTTGAATAAAATAAATTCTAGGCATACATAGGTCAAACAAAATTCTTTAAATATATCTCTTAGAATTGGGGGTGACTCTAATTCAACCTTACAAAATGGATTTGTAATTCAACAATTTTGGTCTCTTAGATCTAAGGATTCTTTCATATAGATTTATATATGATTTTAGTCACTATAATGATATAATTTTTAATTCGTCTATAAAAAAAATTTGTTTTGAGTTTAGTCATCCTTAAAAACTTAAAATATTTTATTGGATCACTTAACCTAATTTTATTAGAACACATATGACATCAAAATTAAAAACAATAATAGTCGAATTCACAGGATTAAGTTCAAATAAAAAACACTATGAATCAGTTTAGATTAATTTTATTTTTTTTTTATCTTTGAATTAACTTATTTTTAAGTTTATTCAAAACAAATTATACAAATAATAAATTTTTATATATCATTATTATTATAAATTTATCAAGATAATCCATAAAAAACATCTTATAAAAATATAATATTTACTGCATAGAAAAAAATATAATATTTAGAAACAATAATTTATAAATTAACATAAAAATTAACTTATTCTCTATTAAAAAGAACAATTAATTATTTGCATAAATTATTTTTCATAAACTATATTAATCTAACTATAAAAATAAAAATGTTAATCAAAACATGGCTAACTTTTTGGGTAGTGAAAGAAATCAGTCGCGTGGACGTTAGATTCGGTAGTGAAATCAGTGCGTTGAATTGAAAGCAGAGCAATGGCGTCGAAAGGTTCAACACCGCCTTATCAAAGTGCTGCCAGAATCTCCGATTCTCAATGTTTTCCTCAATACTCTGCTTCTCTTAAATGTCAGTTACTTTTTCCTCTCTCTTTTACCTCTTCAATTTTCTATACTCTCGCATTTTCTATCAACTTCAATCATCAATTACTCCTACAAATTCTCAATATTTCAACACCCTTTTAGGTATAACTAGAAATTAGATGGCTTTAATTGTGTATTGTTAGGTGCTTGAGTTAATTGGAACTGAAACATACTTTTTTTTTGTTGTGTTAATCCGGTTCCATGTGGAACCTGGTAATCCAGAGTTCAGTCCCGAGATAAGTAAAGTCTTATTAGTTACTAAGAATTGTTCCTCCCAGGAATTGAACTCGGGTTCCCCCAAAAGATAACTCATTAACTACTTTAGCTCAATCACTTGGTTAACATGGGTTATATTTTGATTCAATATACAAAACTAAACCCAATCTATAAGAATTGTTGGTGTATATCTATTTTGGACCTGATTGTTTAATCATGATTTACTATGATGAATCTTGATTCATTCTGATGAATCACTACATAAACTTAATATTGTGGCTAGTTGTTTTCTTTTGGGTAATTTGATTAATGAATTGAATCTTGAATTATTTTGAGGTTTATGTATGTATGAATGATATATCGGCTTATTATTTTTTTCGTCACATGTTTTTACTTAAAAATGATTTATTTGACTGGTAATGTACCTTATGATTCATGATAAAATTCATTTTGTGATTTTGAAAATAGATATTCTGATTCACGATTTGAACCTCGCTTTGATAATTTGAGAAGTGAAAGAAGAAAGAAAAGTAATGAAAAAAGTATTGGAAGGACTTAAAGTTTACGATTCTGTGTTATCATTAGGGAAGTAAGAGAAGGCGCTGATGTTGAACCTTGCTAATTATGAGTATCTTACATTTTTTCCTTGACATTTTCAGGTTTAGAAGAATTTAATACGGATAAGAGTAAATGTCAAGAACATTTTGATGTTTACAAGGAGTGCAAGAAAAAGGAGGTACTAGAATCTTTAGCACTGTCTATTTCTTCTATTGTTTTAGGTTGTGTATTTTGATTTGATTATAAACGGTGTATTGGGATCATAGTATCCTAGTATATAATTGGTTATTTATAGTGAACAACACGATTTAGATTAGAATGAGCAGGAACTTTATTTTCAAGGTTATGTTTTTTTTGTAAAACCACCTATCTCTTAAGCTTCGAGTGATAGATGTACTGCAGATTGCATCTGTCAGTCCACTGAATTAGAATGCACCAAGCACAGGTGTAGAAGCCCTATAATAACCATTAACCAAACAACTAGCCATATCCCTTTTGCTAGCTTTCCAACTGTGAAATGGACCGTTGTCTTGAACTTATAGAGTCATTGGACCCAAAGTATGGAATGTTATAAGAAGAGGTCGAGAGCGGGTGATGTGAGTCCTAATGTATACATGATGAGTGTGAAGAACAATCACACTATACACTCTATTTATTATGTTCTTAATTTTCACTCACCGGAGACTCAACATCATCTCCTCATAGACCCTAACTGCGTTGTTGTGTCTGCCTGATCAAGCTCCGCAAGAAACAACTATTTGAGAATAGCTGTTTGATCAATATAGTTCTTTGTAAAACTATGAACAATATGATCAAGCAACTATAACTGACGTGTAGCTTGATTTTTTTATCATAACAACATAGTTGGGCCAGCTAGAGAGTTTCTAGTAAGACTCAACATTTGAGTGTCTGAATGCATTGGTTAGATGAAAAACTTTTTGGGTAAGGGAGAGATATATCTCAATAACTATTTTGCTTTATCTGCATTCCTTTCTTTTCTGCCCCTCTTGGTCAACATTAGATTTTCATTGCAAGTTTGACCTTAAATAATTGTTTCGAAGTTTAACTACTGGTTTCCATTCACTTTGATGATGGATTCATCATCAATTACCATTACAATGTAACCACTAATAGCGTACAAATCTCATCAATTTTTGACCAAGCTATCCATTATCTTCATGTTACACATAACCAGTTTAGAAGTTCCATTACTTTATGCTGTGAGGTACCAGTTAAGTTTTTCCTTGTGTAAATTTATTGGCTGTCTTTTGTCCTTCGGCCTTCAAAAATTTACGCAATCACATAAGCCAGCTAGCTGAGTAGACATCTAACAGAAATGAACATAGCCTTCTCAAATTGGCCATGAAGGTTGTTAAAAATCCGCCATGGCTGGTATTTGACAACACTGCTTGAGCCCACCTCTATTGTCGGACTCAAATAAAATTCACCCAATAACAAAAGAGTGTGTGTTGGAACGGATCTCAAAATATGTATTGCTGCAATCTCTCATCCATATTAATGTATTGGAACTTTAGCTGTCTCTTCGTGTATAATTCAAACATTTGACAAGTATATGATAGCTAGGATCAAATATTATATTTAGAATTGTTTCTTATTGTAATATCATTGCTAAATAATGCTGCATGAAAATATTTTCACTATCAAGTCCATTTCCTTGTTTTTACAGAGGGAGGCACGATTGGAACGTAATAAAAGTCGGTCCTTATTCTCGTGAAATCTTGGCAGAGTTTTGCTTATTGTATCATAGGTAACCAAGTTATACAGTTTACCAGTATCAGTGGTTCATAAATGGTAATGTTCGCCATTAAGGTTATGAAGTTATCTGAAGCTATGACAAGAAGGTTATGGAATAAACTTGTAAATGGTACTACTCTACACTGTTGTCAATTCTGCATCAGTACAAAATTTAGTTTCCAATAAGTTTATTGTTTACTGCAATATGATGTTCCACTGAAAACTTGTTGACATTTGGATACTAAAATTATTACTATGATGCATGGAATCTCTCTCTACTGACTTTTGTGGTACAATATATGTTTTCCTTGAATTGTCGAACCACAAGGCCAGTTTTTGCACCTGGATTCTGTGCAGTCACAAATCAAATCAGTGATCGGATGCAGTTAACAACTGTACAATAAAAAATGAATGATCATGATTTGATAATAAAAATTTAATATTAAATAGAAATTAAAAAATGTCTTTAAACAGGAATTGTCCGATCTTAATTGGACGATTCTAGTGAGATGACTGCATCCGACTGCACGAAGCAGTGACCGCACTTAATCCAAATCGCCAGTTTTTTGTTAATTCCTAGAGCAGGTTGCTTTTAAGGATGCTGCTGGCTTGTTTGTTACGTCTTTACTTGATTATTATTAAATCAAGGAGGTAATTGACACTGAATAATGAGAACCAGAGTATTCAAAATTTAGCTTTTACGTCAATCCATTTTAGGTAAGTGAAATTGAAACGTAGATTCAACTCGTAATATATATTTTAACTTATTTAATTTTGAACGTAATATGAAATTAGTAATTTTATTTTTAATTTAGGTGTTATGAATATTAATTAAAGAAAACATGACAAATTTAATAATTATTCATTTTAAATTAAAAATAAATTTCAAATATTAGATAATTCACACTTACTTGATTTTTTCTCATTTTCATTAGTAAATATGACTATAGTCATGTTTTTTTTTAGAGATGACTATAATCATGTATTTCAATAATAAATAAAACAACAATTATATATCTATCAAATAATCATTTTTTTTTTTTTTCACGTATTAAATATGACTATTTGAATCGTGCATATTATGTGAGATTGAATATAATATATAATTTTTTTTACAAAGAATATTATATTTAATTGAAATACAAAATAATTGTATATTTTAACCTTTGTTGTCTTATTTTATTTTTACGAAACTCCTATTATATTATGTATCTATTATTTATTAAATAATTTATTATATTTAAATGTCTATAAATCTTAACTCAACGGACATAAATGTCGAAATTGTTAGGTCGCTGCATTATTTCGTGTATCTACCATAAAAGAACTTATTATTTTTAAATAAACACATAAAATTTTGCACTATTATATTATTTCATTAAAATATAATTACTTTTTATATATATAAATTGTTTTGTTTCTCACTTGTTTTCATCTATTATTTTTGAATTGTTTCATTTATTTATTTTTTTCGCATGCGTGCGTAAATATAGGAGATATTATTGGGAACACACGAGTACTAAAAGTTATTATTTGTCTAACTCTTGATGCACTTTTTTTAAGATCATTGAATAATTAATGTACTTACTCTATAATAAAAAAAGAACAAAGAGACTGTACTATTATAGAAAATAATCACAAGTGTAAATAATTGTTACTCCTATAATTTTTAATTAACATATATTATTACAAAAAAAATTAAGTGTCTCTCGAGATATGATGTCGTATTTTATTTTTGGTACAAATGCTATTGTATTTATTACTAATTTGATAAAATTGAAATTGACTAAAAAAATGTTTTTGAATTGTTAGGTGAAAACATGCAAGTTTAAGTAATTTTACTGATTTTATTGGGAATTTAATCGTATAAATTCATTTTGACTTCCGATTTTATTCAAAATTATTTTAGCTTCAATTTAACACCAAAGTTATACCTAAAAACATAAAATCCGTAGGATTTACGATATAACGTGAGAATTTAACAACCTTGCTGAAAACTATTTAAATTTTCATTCTCTTCAAACATACTAACCAACCCTTAGGGGAATTATGTGTTTCCACCTAAGTAAAAAAATAAGTGGAGGTGTGTTAGTATGCATGAATTATATGTATATTCAGAAACCAAACATATACTTTTATATGAAAAGTGATCAATTTCATATTATAAATGTTTCGAACAAGCTTGGAGAATCATCATGTGGACGACGAGCTTTTTGTTTGTCTTTAAAATTGTCATCATTGCTTAGCATTCCCAGGTTTAATGCTTGCGACTCGGATTCTTGACATGAACAAATAATAAAATACGAAGTATGGTTGATGACTTCACGTCATTATTATGTTCTAACCGCATTTTAAGGCATGTTTAAGTAGTATTTTATATGTTTTTATACAAGAAATAAAGAGACTAGGAATCGTTACAAGATTGCTTGAAACACAAAAAAAAAAAAAAAAAAAATTGAAGAAAATCAGCACAATTTGCATCATGACATATGCCCGGTATTTTGACCATATCTAGAGTTTCGTAACTCGGAATGATGCGGGGTTTGCGGCAAATGAAAGCTAAGATCAAAAGCTGCAACTTTCATGAAGAAAAGAAATTCATTTGCTTCTGTCTGTGGCGCGCGGCGCAGCTACATTGGCGCACGGCGCAGCCTCGCAACCCTAAGTCTATAAATTGAGTTTTTCTCTCATTCAATCGGGACAAAATGGTGACGGCAAAAATGCAACTTTTGACGGCGACTCCAGAGGTTCTCAAGCAAGGTTTCTAGTGTGAAAACATTATTTTTTCTTACTTGTAATGAATTCAATTACTCTATTTTATGTTTTTAATTTGAGTATGAGTAACTAAACTTCACTGATTGGGTTCATGGGGATTCCAATTGCTATTGTTCTTGAACCATGTGGTTTCATATGAGGTTTTAATGAATTACAAAGTTAGTTTCAGTGAATTATTCCTTGTTCTTAATGCTTTATACAACCTAGCTAATTGTATGATGATTCCAATTGTTTGTTTGCTAAGAGATAAGAAATAAATTAATTGACGTAGAAATAGTTATTCAATTAACCTTCGCTTAAGAGATTTTGGTTTGTTAATTGAGAATTCTTAGATTAACGTGCGAAAACCTCAATTGATCATAAGTCACCTAAGAGATTAGGGGTGTGTGGTCAAGGGAGAGGGTTATGTACCAAGAGATTGGGCATAACTATTTTGTTAATTGAATCGTGGAACTATACTTGTAATTCGTTACTGCGCGTGTACCACCAAGACAATAGTAATTGGATGAACCGAACGACCCAATCGTCTTCTCATCTTTAAGTCAAAACCCAATGTCTTGCCGTTATATGTTTCTAAACCTAAGTCTGAAAAACTCCCCCTTTTATTTAATTGCAACTTTACTCTCGTGTGACTTCAACTGCTTGTGTTTGATTCTAAACAATCTCTACGGAACGATAAAAATTAATACTTACTTTGGCACTTCGTCAATGGTTTCTAACAGTTGAATTTATAAGCGGCTCTAACTAGATTATTTTTGACACAATCACCAAATTTGTACCAATTATAGAAAAGTATAAAAATAAAGCATATATATATGGTTGGAAAGATGCAAGGTTTTTATTTATTTTTTTAAACGTGATTTTTATAGTATATTACTACTCCCTTCGTTCTTTTTATTATTTTTTTAGGAGTGTTTTTAGAATGGTAACACCAAATTAGAAAGTGTATTTTTGCATCTTGTCTTCCTATTATGCCCTCATTTTAATCCATTAATAAATTCCTATTTTTTTGCACACACTTTCTCTTCTACTAAATTTAATATATTAATATGTACAAAAAAATTAATATGTTATGTACCAAAATAAATAAAAATTTAGTTTTCCAAATATATAACATTAATTGGTTTTATTGAAAAAGATAAGAGCAATTGACAAAGGGTATAATTGACAAATCGTATACTTAAAATACAAAAAAGACTGATAAAAAGGAACAGAGCGAGTATATTTTAACATATTTCAGTATATAGGGGATGAATTGAGGGGTGAGGTGAGTAGCTCAATTGATTGAACTAGTTAAATTAAGGATTAAAGAAGTTGGATGTCTAAAGTTCAAGTTGTGACAAGATATACAAAAACTAACATAACAATTAACATACTAACAAATTGTCATTAAAAATAATTATAATAAGAGGACGAATTTGTCCTAATTTTGAGCAATGTTAGTAGAAGAAAAAATAACAAATTTTAAAAATAGTCAAAATTTGATAAATTTCATACTTTTTATGCAAAAACATATACTTTTTAATCTAAAACTTGTTTGGTAATGCTTGTTAAAAAAAACTTGTTTGGTTAAATAGTTTTTAATTTTTTACTTAAATAAGATATAAAAAAGTTGTCCACTCAGATTAATATTTTTCTTTATCACACACATAAAGAGAGGAATCAATGTGCAGATTTTTTTGCTCAACTTAGAGCTTCCTCATATGCCAACGTCTTGACTCACGCTTCTCCTTCAAACGGCATTTGTGATCTTCTTATGAACGGCGCAATGTGAATCTTCTCTCTTCGTGAATAGTTTCTTTTAGTTTTGTTTTGTTTTAGATTCCTAACAAAAATAAAAAAAATAAAAACAATATCATTCATTTAGGACTAAAAAATAAATAAATGATTTATTGTGATGTTTATGTAAAAAAAGGAACATAAATATAATTGTAATACTTTTACACATTTAAATTTAAATAAATCATATCCTAATGTCAATTTATTAACTTGGCCCATAGGTTACATCATCAATCTATCATATCATATGACTAAATTTATTTTATCTTTAATATATTATGTCATATAATTAATTTTAAAATAACTATTTAGTTTAATATAAAATGTTAATTGAATGTTAGTAAAAAAATTATTTTTCACTTTGCGTGTGCATATTCTATTTTGTCAAATATAAGAAAATTGCAGAGGAATGAAAATATTTTTTAGGATGATTTTCATTGTCCGTTCGATCCAACTTACAAGTTGACAATATAGATAATTATAATTATCATCCTTTGAATCTTCGCCATGGAGACACACCATTGGCTGGAAAAGATCTCAAGAAGGGTCGATCAAGCTTAATTTTGATGGAGTATATAAGGATATCTACAACTAACTGGGTCACTGGGTGTGGTGGTCTCATGTGGGACTTTGATGGCCAATGGCTAGCAGGATACTCACATAAAATTGGAGATGTGGGGGGTACGTTTTGATAAGTATCAAAAAGTAGTTAAATCAAACAGTGTGTTAAGACATTTATTAACTTGTTTTGTAAGATATCCTTTTAAAAAACTCAAAAATTATGTAAATAGTTGTTTTCATTTAATTTTACTTAGTACAATAAAATCTCTTTAAATTAATACTCGGTAAATTAATAAACTCTCTAAAATAATAAAGTTGTCCGGTCCCGACTTGAGCCAATGTAAAAAATTGAAAAATTCGATAAAATAATAAGATAATAATTTTTCGGGAGATCCCTTTGTAATTTTCGATCCCAAGAAAATCATAAATTAATAATTCATAGAAACTGAAAAAATATATATATTACACTCTATTAAAATATGATTCAACAGTTGTCTGTTTTTCTTTAAAGTTCAAGTCCATTTGGAGTTAATTTCTAACTTTTCTTGTTCCATCCAATAGCTCAGGTGTTGTATTTTTGTATTGTACCATTTGTTCTTATTGTTTACATCAAAAGTCATTATTGATTTCTAATGCATATTACTAAAGTCATTATTGATTTACAAGTCATTAAAAACTCTTTAAATTAATAATTATTAATTTATCGATAAATTAATAACTCTCCAAATTAATAAATTTCTCCGATCCTGGCTCTATTAACGGCCCGTTTGATGCGCAGGATAGTGAGACAGGATTATCCTACTTCAATTCATTGCTTGGTGCACTAATAGGAAAAGAAAAATTAAACCTACTCCTATCCTATCCTATTGCTCCTTTGTTATTTTAATCCTTAATTTTTGGTGGGTTAACAACAGGATAGTGAGGCACCTTTTTCGATTCCCACTGCCAGCAACTTTATACATTTATATGTGGAATTTGTCTTTTATGCTATACACATTATTTTGGTAACATTTTAAAACCTTTTTTTTTTTTTATATTCATGTAAGTTATTTTACACTCATTTTAAAATCTTTTGATACACACATTATCGATGTAAGTTATTTTACACTCTTTCCTTTAGGTTATTCCTGTAATTTTTTTTGTTGATTTTTTTTTTATTTTCGAACTTCAACCTCTTTGTATGTTATTTTACATTCTTTTTTTTTTGGAAAAATAATCTTTTTTCTAGTTTGATTTTTGTTGGAAATTGTCTAATACTTTCATTACATATTTAATATTTTATTTAATGCTAATTAAAAAAATTAAAACTATTTTTTTATTAAAAAAATGCATTTATTTTACAAGAATAATTTTTGTATTTAAATATAACATGTGTCTTATTATCATGTCAATATAAAATGCATTTATTTCTTCATGATAAATTAATGCTATCATGTGTCTTATCATATGTACACCAAACACATGACATGATATGTGTTTATCATGTTACTGTCATATCCTATCATTATCAAGCTTTTTATCCTATCCTACTCCTATCATATCCTGCGCATCAAACGAGTCCTTAATTTATAGAGATTTTACTGTATATCTAAATCCCAATCAATTTTGTAGATTTATGAAGTTAAAATCAGTTTTTGAACAAAACGGCGTATCCAACTTGCATTGAGACAAGGTTTCCACCATTTTTAAGTGAAAAGCGACGCAAAAAACATTGCACGGGGAATGCCAAAAATCAATGTAAAGTAAACTACCTACACTCTATGTCTCATTCATGAGCTTTGAGAGTTGAATCGTCAATCAATAATACCTTGCAGGAGAAAATATAAGTGTAATTGAATGACTGATTTTAGACTTTCTATAAATTCTATTTAGATTAATGTTATAGAGACTTCTCAGAATAAAATTTCAACTTTCTTTTTTAATGACAATTTCAAGACTTACTTGAATGCCTAGAAATAGAAATATTCGTGTAATATTAAGTTTTCTTTCTCAACCCAAAAACAAAAAAGAAAATTGTGATTATTCCTAACTATTCGGGCATACTCGAGCACCCGACCCATCTAGATCCGAATGTGATATTACACTTCCAATTGCACATTCTCGTTGCAGAGAGGAAGAAGAAGCAAAAAACCAAAAACAATGGAACACAAAGAATTGAACCTTCTCAATGAAGCATTAGGGCTTCACAACAACATCAACAATCTCTACGGTCGCTTCGTTCTTGTAGAAGACTCTGTTGACACAAGCGCTGCTTTTGTTCTTCATCAAATTCTCAAACACTCATTCTCTTCTCACCCTTCTTCATCCGTTATCTTCCTCGCTCTCTCTCATCCTTTCTCCCACTACGATCGTATTCTCAGAAAAATTGTAACTTCCTCATCTCTCTCACTCTCTGCATTTGCATTTTATGTTGTTATTTTGTTTTCAAGTTAAAGCATAATTTGTTGTTTTGTGCTGAATTTTTGTTTTTATTTTCGTTTTTGGGAACTGGGTATTTATTGTTTTGATTAAAAGGTTCAATTTTTATTGTTTTGTCTTGGTGAATTCCCAAGCTTGGAGCTTTTTGAATGACATTTTGATTAAGTGCAGTTTGGATTGACTTATTTGAGTTTATCTACTCCATAAGTTTTGTGTGGTTGTGTGGAAGAACTTATAAAAATGCTAATGACAATTTTCATAAGTTTTTTTCAGCTTATTTTCATAAGTTCTCCTAGATAGCTTACGAAAACAGCTTATAATATATAAAAAAATAAAACAATTTTACTTCATCTTTTGCTATAGAAATAGCTTATGTAAGGTTAAATACATAAACGCTTGTCATGATAAGTGTTTGTGCTATAAGCTGAAAATAAGTTGTTTATCCAAACAGGGTCTAATTATTCATTTGATTGAATTGAAGCCAATTATAACTACAATTATGATTCATATTACTTTAATAACTGTAAATACTAGATAATTCAGAGTTTGACTTAGAGTTGAGTAAAATTTGACTTAGATTGTTTGAGCTAGGAATCAAATATAGTACACCCAATTGATATTTTGCATATGGGGTTTGGCTTGGATGTTGTACGGTTTTGTTATTTCTTTAATAATGATTATCTGGGGTCATGCTTGTTTTGTAGTGTAGTTATCTGGGGTCATGCTTTGTGATATACTGGATGATATACAATATCACACTATGTTCTCAGTGTAGTTATCCGGGGATGTGATAGTTGCACTCACTGTTTGTTATGAACTTGTGTTTACTTTCTGTCCCTCATAGTTTGTTTCCGTTACCAGATTATTCTGCATTTTATCTCGATATATCTATTTTTCTTGGTGGATTGTATTTGAAAAACTTCTTGGGTTCCTGTGGTAGGGTTGCAACTTGGCTGCTCAAAGAGATAATAAGAGATTCTTTTTCATTGACATGCTGATGTTGCAGTTTCCAGGTGAGAAAATCAGGTATTGTTGTTTCATTGTTTCATTACTTTCATTAACTTTATGTGCTAAGTATACATTTGACAAGCATAAAATGTTTTCTTGGAAAACTACTGATACAAAGTAGGGGTTTGTTCTCTTCTTAGAAAACTTGTATTGTTCTTAAAACATATTCTTTAAAATTTGTCCATTCCTTTGATATAGTTCACTAGGCAAAAACGTTAAAACTGTGTGTAGACGATAACTCAAATAGAATATATATAATCGAAATGTGAGTACACTGGATATAGTTCCTAATTTTTTACATCCCCCCCAATGCTATCTCAAACTCATGACAGTCCAAAAGCCATGATAACAGTGCTGAAATGATCAAAGATTCAATTAGGCTCTGGTCTATGACATTCTGGTTTACTAAGTCTAATGCCACTGTGAAAAGAACCTAGGATTTTATCAAAAAAAAAAGAAAACCTAGGATTTTATTAGAAAAATTCTCTTCATTACAGTTTAGATTGTAATTGTACAACTTTTAGGGTCTACAAATCTGCACCTCCGTATGCCAAGGCCTCGTCACTTTCTCAAATTGCTAGATAGTACACCCTCCGTTGGTAGGAACCCGAAGAGAATGAAGTAAAACAAAATAGAAATGTTGTATACTAATGGAATCAAGAGCAGTATAAAATTGATAACAGACCCTGAGTACAGAGAGTGCCTAATCTCTCCTAAATTCCCAACCAATTCCAACAATCCTCCTGTAATTAGTAATCTCTCTAAATCTAGCCCTGTGTGCTCTAAATTGCAGAGAATACTTCCTTACTACAAACTCAGTAGTTAGTTACATCATGAAATACTCCTTACTCTCTCTAGAGTATGATTCTTTTCATAGCACCTCTTCCATCTCCTCACATCATCACTCCCTTCCTCAGAACACCACTTGTCTTCAAGGTGGAATGTAAGGACAACAACCAAAAACAAAAATTCTTTCCCCAGGATCCCAATGTTGGAAATGCAAGGACTAACTTATGTCGAAAGCATAGTAATTTTTACAAGATCCCACTGCTTGGAATGTATTTGTTGGAAACCCCATTCCTTGACCACCACCCCCCCCCGCGACCTTGATTTTGTAGTTAACCCTCAACTAAGAACTTTTTTCACTCCTCCCTCGTATTCTTGTAAATTTGTGCAATATTCAACTTCTTGAAAATAGCAGCAGCTTCATGATTCTGAGATTTAGGTAGTCGACTACATTGCTATTGTGCGCGATAGTGGAGTAGCGGTGCATATCCAAGGTCTGCAGCAACACTTTTGAATGAGAGGTGGATTTTTCAGGCCTGGGGATCGTGGTCGCAAATCGTGCTTATAGCTTCCTGTCACGATCACTACAGGGGTGTCAATGTGAAATGCCTCTTTTACCCCTTTTATATCGACTCAAGGTTTTCTTTCTGATTTTGGTCATTTCCCCTTACCTATGGTACAATACCATGGACAACATGCTATAGAGTAGTAGAAAGAGCATTACTTCTACACAGTATAATGAATGGTACAAATCAACGATATCCCAAACAGCAAACCAACTTAATCTATAATGGACCTCCTTCTGCTTTGGGACTCTCCAAGGTGCTTAGCACATGGTCTTCTTTTTGGGAATGATACTACCTTAGTAAAAGAAAAAAAAGAAAATAAAAGGAATCCAGTACTGAAGATGCCAATAGGATGAGTTCCAAAACGAAGTCTATATAAACTCCCTTTCACATATTACCCAAAATAATCACTAAAATATTTTTTCTTAAACTTCGAAATCTTAAAAGTTGGAGCCATAAATATCTACGAGGCCCAAAAGCTATTAGAATTGACTCAAACTTCTAGGGCAAAGCCATATTAGGTTCTGCAAATATGTCATTGCATGCGTAACTGCTTTTAAAATGGATTTTGTGCTTCAAACACAACCATGATAGCTTTGCGCCCCTTTATGATTAATATTTTATGATCTTATTTGTGGTTGTTACTAAATTGTGATATTTCATTTTAGTGTCTGATATACATTACTGATTAATATCATTATAATCGATGACTAGATGAAGGAAAACCCAATGACGTTGGGTTTGCTGCTGTATTTGAGAAAATAGAAAGAGTGATCAAGGCATTACCTCAAGACAACACAAAATTTGTTACTATAATGATAGATGATATCTCTTTTCTTCAAGTTGCTGCTAATGGATCTTCAAATGACGTTTTAGACTTCCTGCATTATTGCTATACGCTAACATCAGAATATGTAAGAAAGTATTACTGGACTCTTTTTCAAATGAATTTCAATTTATTTATTTTTTGTTCTTTATTTATCTGTTCCTATCACAGGGTTGTGCATTCGTAGCACTTGACCATAAGGATATTTATTTGAATGAAGAGAAGCCTGCTATTATCTCGGAGATGGAGTACCTTGCTGACATTTTGGTCAAGGCTGAACCATTGGCCACTGGCTTGGCAAAAGATGTACATGGACAGGTATAGTTAGTTGCTGTATCTTTCTACATAATAAGTTCATACTTAAGCTGAATAAGTGATTCTACATATATTTTGTAAATACTGTTAGGGTTCACACGCCTTACAAGTTGTCTGTATCATGTTTGATCTTTCTATTCTCTGTCTATCCCAATGACCAAGAAATAGTATTATCTTGAATTATGTTGTGATACAGCAAATAAGTAATTGATGCTTTTGTTTACACTAATTCCTGTGATTTATATTTATCCATCCTGATTATGTTATGTTGGTCATCTTATGCAGTTGATGGTGTCACATAAGCAACATGGAATTTCACCTGTTAAGATTCACAACTTTCATTTCAAGATCAAGGAAAATAGCATCGAGTGTTTTTATCCAGGCACAAAAATCTAGTGCTATCAAAATGCTTGTACAAATAGTTTTGTAATCTTGAAAGAGATAATGATAGAACATATTTGAGGTTCCTGCATTTGAAAGAATGTTATTTTTCAGATTTGTTCTCTAACATTTTTACAGATTAAGTTTTATCTTATTTTTCTCTATTCTATCATAATCTTTGAGTGATTTTCATGTATTGATCCATCTAAAATCACATGCCACACTTCTCCAACCTAAGAATTGCCTTTAATTTTACTATCAATATACCATAAATTACATGTTTATGTCAGACTTTCTTGTCTAAAAAAAGCTATTAAACATACAAACTTGCTAGTTTTATATATATACAGTATAAGATATATACTGTAAGCTGAAAGCTAAAGAGTTATTTATGAAAATGTAAGGTATTGTTAAAAGGTGTGGGGCTGTTCAATAACAGCCAAAGTTTAAAAGCAAGTTTATTATCCAAACAAACAACTCCATTTGAGCAGTTTAATATACATGAGCAACTTTTTCTACTAAAAGCCACATCAAAAATATATATCTAGAAAAATACTATTTTTTGCCTATTATTGTGATTTTTTAGCAACCCATTGGGTAAAGTTGCTTTCTTATGATACTGCTGAGGCATTTACAGTTGAGAGAGTAACTTTTTAATAATGATAGACAAGACTGAAAAATTAAATATATCCAAAAGATATATACATTTCTCAAATATTTTCATACCAATTATAAGATCCCATTTTTTGTTCATAAATGATAGACAATGATGGAGAAGAGAAATGATAAATATCACAGTTATTACACTTCAGATGGAGAAATAGCCAGTAGCCACATACATTTCTGACATGAAATGAAAGCAACTATGCAAAATCATTTGATCTGCCACTTATTTAATATACAATAAATATTACATAGTCTTGCAAGTTGCAACAATATTCTTAAAACAAATACAACATCTTCATGCAAGAAAGTCCATGATTTTTTTCATGATAATTTCCAGCAAGAAAAGAAAGCCTCTTTCCCCTACTATTAATTATTGGCATCCAAAACATGCAAAGTTTGGTGTATAATATCAGCTGCATTCTCAATCTCCTGTTCTGTTATAATCAATGGTGGAACAAGCCTAACAACATTACCTTTTCCAGCTGTCAATACTAAAAGGCCGGAATTTCGGCAAGCGTCTACGATTGGTGATGCAGACACGTCTAAATCAATTCCGATAATGAGCCCCACACCACGAATCTCTTTCACGTGGGGATTTCCTCCCAATTTCTGTTTTAGTAGCTCTTTGAAGTATAGACCTTTCTTTGATACATCAGATAGGAAATTAGGATTTGATATTTTGTTCAAAACTGCAAGAGCAGCATTGCAAATAAGAGGACCTCCTGCAAAAGTACTTCCATGGTCACCATAATTTATAGCGGAAGCGACTTTCTCGGTTACGAGGACAGCTCCAATAGGTAGGCCTCCGGCAAGAGGTTTGGCAAGCGTCATTATGTCTGGGAAGATTCCATAAGCCTCGTGAGCCCAAAGAAATCCTGATCTACCTAAACCACATTGAACCTACAAATGAAACAATTGTAAATATGAAAAACTATTAACTAAATGAAACAATTGCAAATATGAAAAATTATAAACACACTAAAAATTTATGTAGGTCATACATTATCATTCAAGCAGATAAACTATTTGTGTGGATTTACTAGTCAGTTAGTAACAGACTAACAGTGCCACATTCTGGTCAGCTTTCATTCTCATTTACTTTCAAATACAGTAATTGTTAAGAAACACTTTGAAAAAACAAACACACACTATGTACCAATCATCTTAAGTTCTAATGTATTCCATAGTGAGATATTGTAATTTTGTTTACAAAGCAAAATCATTCAATTGAAAAATTAACAGAAAGACACATTATTGCATGTCTGCCTTGGTTACATATGCAAATTTCTGATTTTCAAAATTTCCAAACACAAGATGATACACTCGTTTACTGCCATAATCCCTCCAGAAATGTTTCTATTACCTAAACTACCTTACATGATAGTAATAATTGGTTCATTGAAAACAAAAGTTAAATCAAATGAGGGACATTTTGGAGGTAGTAGCATTTAATAGGCTAAAAAGTTTTTAACCTTTGTTTACATTTTATTTCAAAATATCTGGACTTTTTTTGCTTAAAAATCATTCCGAAGGGATAAGAAGTAGTACTGCAGAATACCAATTACCAAGATTAGATAGTGCATACCTCATCATACACAAGAAGTGTCCCGGTTTCATCACAAGCATTTCGCAGAGACTGTAAAAATTCTTTTGTAGCACTGTATATTCCCCCTTCTCCTTGAATAGGTTCCACAAAAACTGCAGCAATCTTGCCCTGCCGAATTAACTCTACAGCGGCCGGTGCATTTCCATACTCTAAAAAGTTCACTCCAGGCATAACAGGTTCAAAAGGTGTTCTATACTGCACTTTACTTGTTAAAGCAAGTGCACCCAGGGTTCTCCCATGGAAGCAATTGCTAAAAGCTATGAACTCAGTGGCAGGCACTTTCCCTTCAGTACTTGTGTGTTTGTGATATTTTCTTGAAAATTTAATAGCTGCTTCATTTGCTTCAGTTCCAGAATTTGCAAAAAATACGCGATCGGCAAAAGAAGAAGCTACTAAACGCTTTGCAAGTTCTACCTGCATCAGTTCTAAACAAATTACAGATACAGATAAAAGAGTATTATCGCAACAATGTCGAAACACATAACAGATCTAAGATATTAACTTAGAGATTAATGCAACAGCTATAGATAGTATTCAAATGAAAGCTGCACATAACCAGATTTTTTTATTTTTTACAATCATAACAACAGATTCTTAATAGCTCTTTTTCGGCATTCTAGTTTTCCATATGATAAATGGAAATACAAAGAGTGAAGTAGGGATACAGAACCTTAAGTCAATAAAAAACAATGTCCATCTAAAATTTATAAACAAAAAAATAAGCACAAAATAACTCTCCCATAACCTCCAAACTGATGGCAATTTCATAACTTCAATGAAAGCCTATTTGACCCTTCAATTTCTTTATGCCATAATTTACAGTGGTAGCTAATTTTTTGAAGTTCCCCCTTCCACCTAAACACCCTTACCCAACAAATTAACCAACTTTTACCCACAATTAATCAAGAAGTGTGTTTTGGACCTAAAACTTACTCGCATTTCCTAATGACATAATTTACAGAATTTTCTCCCATCGGGTCATCTTACTTTGACAAAAAGGTGTCAGCTCTAGTGCTCTACAGAACGTGAGCAAGGGAAAATTCCTTCTTCAGTATGAGAATTAAGAGAAGGGTTACTTGATAGGTTGCCCTTGCCCTTTTTGTTATTTTGAAAACCTAAATATTTAATTGACTTTGGCACTGGTTGCCAAAACACCCACTTGACTACCAATACATTACCATCAACGGCAAAATACCTTGCTCAAGCATTCTTTTGACATATTTATCCAGAAGTCAATCGGGTGCAGACCTCAATAATCTTTAAAAAAAATGAATCATTATTCTCTTCATTAAATCATAGCACGTCCACCTCTTCATATGAGATTAATGATTATACAATCTTTTTAAGACAATGTTGATCTTAGAGAACTCTGGATACCTCCACAAGCAATATTAAATGCTCCAGTTTCTCTCTTTCATATAGAATTCTCAACCAGGTCCCCCCTCTTTCAATAATTGTAATGACTTCATTTTTCAGCTTTATCTGTGTGAACAGAGACACTGTTGGGACAGCCAACCTTTCAATTTCCCACTCATCGTGACTGATTCATTCTTTCTCGAATTAGGGGATTGAGTTCTAAAATCATATAGGGATTCACATATTTTCTTAACAAAACCATATGACTACGACAATAAAAGCCTCAGATTAAGCAAACCAGCACATTTACCATTTGGAAATGGTTGGCAATCTCCAACTGACTCTCTAAGATCACCATTTATAATGGACGAGTTACTTGTTTAAAGTTTTAGTGTAATATGCACTATGTTTGGGATTTCTTTTCTATAATCGGGTCTAACCTTTTCCTCCCACTACTAGAATTTTACAAAACTTGAATTTATAGAATTACAACATCTTGTACGCATTTCATAATCTTTTAGATTTACAGATTTACTAAAGTTAGATAGTGATAATTGATCATCGACTTTCACCATTGAGAAAATTTGCTATGAAAATGAATACTAAAATGTGTCTTCACTCAGAAGCTACTGTAGACTAACAGTCAGAACCATGTTCCAGCACTCAAGTCCAGACATTCCTTGCACTCAAATCATTAAAAATACTACCTTTTACATATCTTTTTAACAAAATTCAAGCTGCATATAATTTTTCCATCCGTTGCTTCAAAAATAATTTAAAGTCATCCAAAAGTCGGTAAAAATCGTACTTCATAATCCTTGCAGACTAGCATCAACACCAAATGCTGACCAAAGAAGAATAAACAATTTAAACCCATCCAATCCCACATGCCATTGCTGACCTTAATATAAATAAGTATTGTTGAATAAAATATCTATACCTACACATGTCCACACAATTAAACAACAGTTCTGGTTTTCTATATAATTTTCTCACATAACTTTTTACTCCCCTCTCCCTTTCCACTCTATCTCTCTTTCCCTTTTCTACCACATCATCCATAACTTTCTCGCTTCCTTTACTTTTTCCTTTCTATCTCTCTTTCCTACACCACTCCCCACTAGAGTAGTGAGAGATTTCATTATTAAGGCAAAAAGGCTTGCAACTTCCAATTATTTACCATAAAAAAAACTACTCCAAAACAAACAAACATAATATCACTCTAAAACCTTTTCATGACACCCAAACGCCACAACACAAATTATATCAAAAAACAAAATTTTTTTTGTTTCCTAGTCGCTTTCTCAATGCAGTATTGACGCTTCAGAATGAAGATGTGTTCAGTATTTAAAACTATCAATGTCCAACACCGACAAGCAAGCGGGGCATGTGCTTTATATTTAATCACTTCCATTTTATCAAATTGCTGCCGGTCTCTGCATGTTATTGAAATTTTTTTTTTTTAACTCGGTATCCGGTTCAATGACCAACTAATCCAGGGGATTCAATCCCACCATCCGTCCACATGCAGAGACTAGCCCACCGAAATTGACACCAGAGGGAATCGACTTTATTTCTTTCTACTATTAAAGACTGCTTAAAAAATCCTTAAAAAGATAATCTTACACTAAAAGACCAATAAAAAAATTAGAAAAATAATGATGGCATGATGGATTGTTATCAATACCTGAGGAATAGAGTGATAAATATTGCTAACATGAGTAAGTAAACCAGCTTGTTCAACAACAGCTTTCAACCAATCATCATCAGCATGACCAAGTGCATTAACAGCAATTCCACCACTCAAATCCAAATACTCATTCCCTTCAACATCATAAACTTTACAACCTTTCCCTTTCTCAAGAACAATTGGTGCCCTTGCATAAGTACCTACCAAAAATTTCCCTTCTTCCTCAATCACTTCTTTCGTCTTCTTCTTCGTCTTCTCCACACTATCATCTACCTTTGTGCTTGGCGTTCCAATATCTACTTTGAGGGATGCGCTTGGTGGTACCAGTGATTTTGGATAGTGAAGATTTAGGGGAAATTGTTTGTTGTTGTTCAAGTGGGTGAGTTTGTTGGTGAATGAAGATTTGTAAGATGTGTTGCTTGCACAAATGTGAGTAGCCATTGTTATGTTGTGTTGTGTTTGGTGTTTGGGAATTAGGGTTTATGTAAATTTGATTTGATTTGTTGTGGTGATATTCTGGTCACGTGCGAATCGTAAAGATTCTGGTCACGTGATATTCTCCGTGTAAGTTCAAAGTCACTGATCACTCACTTGACCCCACATGTGGACCCAAGTGCTCATTGTTGCAGACATGCATATTCTTTTTCTTTCATTTTTTATTTTTTTATTCTATTTTTATTAACATTGTTGCAGTTTTTTCATTGAACTCTACAATTAATTTGAGGTAAATTCTAACATGGATAAGTGGTCCATGTTGAAGTAATGTTTTATCGAATGCTAATTTTATAAAATTTATCGTTGGATTAAAAGTTTATATCATATAGATTATTCATAAAAATATTGAAAATTATTATGTTATTGGAACTCATCAAGATTTATGATATTTAATAAATAGTTAATCTTTATAAATCTCAATAACATATTAAATAATTTTTAATTTTTCTATTTTTTTAATAGATAATTTATATGATATGAACTTTCAATTTAATGATGATTTTTTAAAAGGGTCATGCTAAACAGTGCCCCCGGAGCACTTGTTAAGCATGCTAAAAAAGGAAATTAAAAATGAAATTAATGTTAAAAAGTCAATCTTTTGTGTTTTTCGGGTATTGAATGCACGCATTTTAAGATAAAATTACTATTTTAATATGCTTAATCAATGCTCCGGGGGCACTGTTTAGCATTTTCCTTTTTAAAATTTATATTTGTTATAATAATATTAATTTCTTATCCATAGTGGACCACTTGAGGAGGTGGTGTAAAATTAGCCTTAACTTGAGAGAGTGGATTCTCTCAAGTGTAATTTTCAGTTGAGAGAATAAAGTCTGATCTTATACCTTTAAAATTTATTATATTCATGTTTTTCTCTCATGTTGAATGGTATAAGATCACACTTTATTCTCTCAAATAAAAGTTACACTTAAGAGAATTCATTCTCTTAATTTGATATTAGATGGTTAAGACTTAAGATGAAAGGATGGTGTCAAAAAAAAAGACACTAGTATTATTTTCATTCATACTTAAATATTAAAAATAAGATTATTTTGGGAAAAAAAGTTCCTTTTATCTTTTTATCAATATATTCTTGATTTTTTTTTTCTCTTCAATTTACAATAAATACTATGATAGTAACATAAATAAAATCTCTCTTTTGAAGAACAAACTTATAAAAATAACATCTATTGTCAATAACAAGACATTGAGTTGATGTACTTAATTAGCTCTCATATAATGAATTTTTTAGAAGAAACCGAGTTCGATTCATGATACTCAAATTGTGGTCAAACTGTAAAATTACATATTTAAAGACGAAGGTAGTATCGATTCTAGGAGTATTCGTAGTGTGTTTTGTTCGGTTTTGAGCATAAAAATCATTCTAACCGCGAAATAAAAATACATGCGGTTTGATTCGGTTGGTTTTTTAAAAGTCATCAAAATCAAATCAATGTGGTTAGGGTTGGTTCTGTTTGTGCAGTTTATCGCGATACAAAAAATAAGACAATATTACCAACTTGTTACAAAATAAACATAGAAAATTTTAATTTATTTTATTGTTTACATAATATAATATGCATATACATAAGAACTTATTTTTAATAACAACAGTATAGTTTATTGCGTGAAATAATATGTTTTGCCAGCCTATTGTTTTATGAAATCAAATTGTGTTTGACTTGCTAAGTTAAACTAGGTAATAAGTTGATCGCTGATAGTTGATAGAGTTAAGTTAAGTTAATTACTGCGGTTTGGTTCAGTTTTCTAATAGTAAAACGCAAATCAAACCACGCGGTTTAGACGAAAAATCATATGTACAATTCAAACTAAATGCGGTTTTCAATTTAAATTGATTTAATCTGCAATTTTACTTTTAAATTGGTTCAAATGCGATTATCTATATTCTATTATATTCTACACAAACACTAGCCATTGTCATTTCTAAATCCTATATATTAACAATAGAAACCCCTTCTAAGAGTACTATAGAGTGCCAAAATCAACCATTTTTTGAAATACTCATCCCTCACCGATTTGAGCACTATTGGTTTGGAGAAATTGATTCTTTCTTATCATCCCATGCCTAAATTCTCTTCCATTTCAGCACAACAGTAACAATTAGATTTTGATTCTGATTTTATTCCTTTTAATATTCTTATTCTGATTCTATTCCTTTTTATATTCTGATTCTGATTCTCCCTCATCATTTTCTTCTTCCATCGTAGCATAGACAAGTTTTCAATTCACCTTATAAATACCATCAATGGTATGTCTTCGCCTTTCGGATTTGAGCCCATTCCATAGTTTTTGTTGCTTCTAATTGTAATCTTTTAGTAATTAGTAATAATAGTAATGAATTCTTCATTTGATTTGGTTTATGATTCTGATTTAAATCCAGGTAGGAAGGCATGGAGAATGAAGGTTAGGGTTGTAAGAATTCCTCAAATCAATTCTTGGTAAAGTTTCATCTTCTCCACTGATAACTTTTATGCATAATAGACATGATTCTCTTATCATTTCATGCACTTGAAATATTGTTCCTTTTGCAAATTCATATGCCAAATTGTTAAAATATTGTGAGTTGTTATCGCAATTTTCATTTTAGGTAAACTATTTGATTTTGGGGTGGGTAGTTTAGTGCGGATAGAAATAAAATTAGTAATTGAGAAAAAATGTATTGTAGGTGTTTGATAAAATGTCCATGTGAAAAATTGTGGTAGATGCAATATAACTATATGTCATTGATTTAATTTTTAATGTCTTTCTTTGTGTCATTTATAATATGCATCATTTTAACCACTCCGTTTCCTAAATTTAATTTGAAGTATTGATTCATAAATTTGTGTTATTTGGAATGATTGATACATTGATAGGTGATTATATAAGTTTGATTAACTAGGCGACTAGATTCAATGGACAACTTTAGAAGACAATTGTGAGTATTGGAAGGTAAAGTGAAGCCTTTTTTGGTTTAAATTTACAACTAAGAGGAGTTCATTTGCACAAGCACCATGATTGATCTTAACATAAGTTTTATTTCATGTTAAATAAGTTCTTAAACTGCATATACTCTTTTAGAAAATTCTTATCTCTCAAGTTTATGCTTAAACATCAAATTCAGTTTTTTTATAAGTTTTTTGTTTAGCTTTCTCAAAAGATATTGGCTTTTGTTTGTTCGTTTAGATTGACATAAATAGATCTTTTGTTGTTTTTTTTAGGTGTTTTAGAAAAAAAAATGAACCTATTGTTTGTTGCAATTGAATTTTATTGAAATTGAAATTTGTTTCAATTGATTGTTCTCTATTTTATTGTGTTCCTTTATTTTTTTTGTTTACTGCAACTAATTTGAACCACTTTTAAATTTAATTTCAAATTAGCAACCAATATAAAATATTCTATCAAAATGTAATATTTACAGCAATGAAGTTGAGAATGTCAATATAATTTCCAAGAAGATTAGAGCATGAATTTTATGTCACAGTAAATGGAGTTATGATTCAATCTCAGTTCATTAGACTAAACTCATATTAGTGTGTTACAGTATTAAGTGCTATTTTTTGACACCCTCGCTGTCTAAGATTGCAGTTTGGAGTTCAATGATGGTAATTAAGAAGATGACGGAGCAAAATTAACATGTTTCCTTTGGGCGATGTATTATTGTGAGTAAAATGTTTTACATTCCTCATTCTCTGATATTGATATAGTAAACTCTTATGACTGTTGGCATCTTAATATATAGATAAATCATTGAAATGTAAATTTGCTCTATCTCATAATTTCCATTGTAAGTTTGGAATGTGAATGATATTTGTTCTTTGTGTGCTTTGAGAATTAAGGTTACTCTTTGCTTAGTTTTGTGATATTGTTGCAGTTGGTAACATTCAAGCTTCTATTAACAATCATCATGTTTGGCTAATATCTATATCTATTGTATGATATTCATAATGTGATTGGAGTTTTAAAATATAGGATTATTTAGATTTTCATTGTTTATTCTGTTATGTTCATTTTATATTGAGATTGAAACTCAACTTTTGAACCACTTTCACATTCATCTATAATCTCATTTTTCTGCTCCTCCCTGTTTTTGTTTTTAGGAAATCAATGTGGTATTGTTCTCAATCAAAATCAATATGTATTATATATCATAGAATAAAATTAATTTTAATTTTGAAATAACACATGATTGAATCCATAAGAAGCATCACAGAATAGATGCAGGTTGAAGGTCAGATTCTGTCTTGATTATCCTACTTATGGGTGTGCTCAGATATATACAATTAGTTCATATATCTACAATTGAATTTTAACTTGCATATGCAAAATGGGATGAGGAAACATATTTCTTTTAGTTTTGTTAAACTTGGACATATTAGTTATTGTTTAGTTCTTGGAAAACGTTACGGTTCACCTAATGAATATTGTTGAAGTTCTATTGAAAATAAACTAAATATGCTTCTATTTGGAAAGTGCAGCCATACTGCACCGCTCTAACTCAGTTGGAATTAGACCTTCAAAACTACAGTTTGCATGATTAAGATCGGTTAGATTTATAAACTTGTCATTTCTTGCTAGAAATTATGCCAATAATTCTGTTCTAGTATCATCCACTGTACCTGTTATTTATGGTAACTTCTTTTTTTGGATGTATAATATTTTAAAGGATATGCTTGATATGTATCATATGGTTTTGTTTTGTTTTTTGCAATCATGACTTTTGTTTTTATATATTCAAATTTACCAATGACTAGGAAAGCTTCACTTCACTGGTTATTGGAGAAAAGGAATAATAGGGAAGCCAGATCTCTCTCAATCAGAAGATGATAATAAATATTTGATTGTTTGATCTTTGTCAATAGAATTTACTTATTGCAAATAAACAACCAATCAATAGAATTTACTTATTGCAAATAAACACTAAATCATTTTTTTTAAAATTAAAATGAATCACTGACATCATATTGATTAATTTACTATGGTGAATTCAAATAGCATGAGATTCGGATTATCCAAAAGTTACATGGAAAAGTTGAGGTATAGCAACAAAAATATTGATATCTAATTAGAGAATAACTTAACCACAGGACGAGAGTGATTCTTCCTTATCATAGCAATTTGAACTTTGTGTGAAATTTAAGTTTATGCAAACGACTACAGTGAATTCATATAGTATGTGAAGGTTCTCTTTAAAAAGTCACCTATAATTGTGATCGGTAGTATAGCTATTTAACATTTCACATGATCTATTAATTAGGCAAGCAAGTGTACCGAGTGTTTGCAAATAGGTGGATATAGTTGAAGCGTTCTATGTGAAAGACGCTGATTATTCACCTAGCCAGGTATAATCCTCGATGCAGTTGTATAAAAAACTGATTGGTTGTTTATGTGCAATATGTTGTTTGTCTACTAACATTTATCAATCATTTGTATTTTTTATTTATCACTCAGTGGACTTCCAAATGCGGTGCTTTTCCTACGAAGGTTGTAATACCCGAGGCTGACGAGGGCGGGGAGTGGTCGCTGGTGCATGAGGCATGACAATGTGCGGCTCCTGGCAGCTTCTAAGCAAACCGAATCACATCGGAATGAGAGGGATCCTGAGGTTGTGCATGTATGAGACTGCATGGTTGAAGGAAGGCTTATAAGGATTGATGGGTACTACCTATACCAACAAGATGCATCTTCTTTTCGAGAGCTCATTCCATAAGAACTTCACAGTTAAGCGTGCTTGACTTGGAGTAGTCTTTGGATGGGTGATCTTCTGGGAAGTTTCCCGGAAAGCGTGCAAGTGAGGACAAAGCACGCTGAAAAGACTCGTGTTGGTTTGTAGGGTCAGTCGGTCATCCTGAAAGCAGTTTGGGGCGTTACAAATGGTATCAGAGCAGACCTCTCCCAGTACGATGTGGTTCGGGGACGAACCAAGCGGAAGCTGGTGGGCATGTAATACCCGAGGCTGACGAGGGCGGGGAGTGGTCGCCGGTGCACGAGGCATGACAATGTGCGGCTCCTGGCAGCTTCTAAGCAAACCGAATCACATCGGAATGAGAGGGATCCTGAGGTTGTGCATGTATGAGACTGCATGGTTGAAGGAAGGCTTATAAGGATTGATGGGTACTACCTATACCAACAAGATGCATCTTCTTTTCGAGAGCTCATTCCATAAGAACTTCACAGTTAAGCGTGCTTGACTTGGAGTAGTCTTTGGATGGGTGACCTTCTGGGAAGTTTCCCGGAAAGCGTGCAAGTGAGGACAAAGCACGCTGAAAAGACTCGTGTTGGTTTGTAGGGTCAGTCGGTCATCCTGAAAGCAGTTTGGGGCGTTACAAATGGTATCAGAGCATACCTCTCCCAGTACGATGTGGTTCGGGGACGAACCAAGCGGAAGCTGGTGGGCATGTAATACCCGAGGCTGACGAGGGCGGGGAGTGGTCGCCGGTGCACGAGGCATGACAATGTGCGGCTCCTGGCAGCTTCTAAGCAAACCGAATCACATCGGAATGAGAGGGATCCTGAGGTTGTGCATGTATGAGACTGCATGGTTGAAGGAAGGCTTATAAGGATTGATGGGTACTACCTATACCAACAAGATGCATCTTCTTTTCGAGAGCTCATTCCATAAGAACTTCACAGTTAAGCGTGCTTGACTTGGAGTAGTCTTTGGATGGGTGACCTTCTGGGAAGTTTCCCGGAAAGCGTGCAAATGAGGACAAAGCACGCTGAAAAGACTCGTGTTGGTTTGTAGGGTCAGTCGGTCATCCTGAAAGCAGTTTGGGGCGTTACAAAGGTTGCCAACAAAGAGGGTTATTTTTATGTTAGTTCTGGAGCTGGTATGGTTGATGATGTGTTGTCGATTCCTAGCCGTCCAGATAACTTTAACTTTAATCCTAATTTAGTAGCTGTTGTGAATCATTGTGACGACACTGATGGTGATTTTATAGTTGTACCCTTAGCTGATTAGAGGAAGAGGAACGATAAGTTTTATGTTAGATCATCCAATAGAAACCTGAAAGATGATTTTGAAGAGGATAATTTGCACAAAACCATTGGACTGTCGAAGAATGTTGAAAATGAAAAAGATCGACGTAGAGTCACCTCATTCTTTCCTCATAATGTTTACATTAGTAACTGTTACATGTTGTATTTTAAATTATCTATTTGTGTTATTTTGTTGGCTACCTGACAAAGTACTTAATTGCCTTTTATGTTTAGTGATATAGACCATATGCTATTTTCATGTCTCCTAGAGTAGCTTTAAACTAGCTAAATAAAGTTGGTATAATGTAAAATTTATATCCATGTTTTTGCATTGAATGATGTTTATTAATAATATAAATTTTGTATAATATGTTATTTGTTTCATTTTTTTTTCAAGCTCACGCGTACTATAATTTGTATTTGTATTATACAAAACCTAAAGTATTTATTCACACTATGAAGACCATCCTCTAAGGCTCAATTGTCAAAAGCAAAAAGGGAAATAGGGAAAAAAATAAAATTAAAACTAAAAGTGAAAATGAAGTCCACCGTCATCACCATTAATAAAAAACCACAATTAAAAAGTCTAAATTTTATAGATTCGTATTCTGACAATTTAAAAATAAAATTTTTAATTGTTTGTTATTTGGATGGATGATTATTTTATCTGTTATTTGCATTAGAAAATCAACGATTGAAATTGTTGCAACTTCAATATTTTTTCTGTGTAGTTATAAAAATTTATATATCTAGACAATATGTTGTCATCTAATATAAAAAATGAACCCTTGATAAAAGAAAAACTATCCTTTATATTGACTTAAGAATAAAAATGGATATGTATGTGTGTGTGTGAGAGAGAGAGAGAGAGAGAGAGAGAGAGAGAGAGAGAGAGAGAGAGAGAGAGAGAGAGAGAGAGAGAGAGAGAGAGAGAGAGAGAGAGAGAGAGAGAGAGATAGAGATGCAGAGAGAGAAATCTACCAACGAACTAAATTTAATTATAACAAGAATGTTGATAACTAATAATTAAAGTAATTGGAATAAGAATGACAATAATAATTGAATACTAACTCATATTATTTCAAATATTAAAACTATTCACATTTAAAATATTTAATAACAAAATCTTGAGTAGGAATAAGAATAACAATAACAATAATTACAGAATATTATTATATTATGATTCTTAGATTAAAAAAAAGCCTATTCCTTCTTTTAAAATATTCTGCTTAGAAAAAATATAAAGAATCTAATCATAATACCTTCAATATTGTAATAGTATTACAAAAGGATAAATTTCAATTTAGAAAATTAAATTTTATATTTTGATTATATTTAGAGAGGTATTTTTTTTTCTCTTTATCTATATATTTATAATAATGGTTAGAATTAGTTGTTGAGACCATGCGATGAGAGAGAAATTATTCATTTCCGAATACAATACACTATTAATTTATTCAACATATTTTTATTAGCTTCTTTATCTTTTTCCTAGCCATTAAATATTAATAGTATGAATAGTTTTTTATTGGAATTTAATAATAAAGTCTATATTTTACAGATTCGTATTCTTGCAATTTAAAACTAAAATATTTAACTGTTTGTTATTTGGATGGATGATTATTTTATCTGTTATTTGCATTAGAAAATCAACCACTGAAATTGTTGCAACTTCAATATTTTTTCTGTCTACTTATAAAAATTTATATCTCTAGACAATATGTTGCCATATAATATAAAAAATGAACCCCTGATTAAAAAAAAATCAATCATTTGTATTGACTTAAGAATAAAAATGTATCTATGTGATAGATATAGAGAGAGAGAGATAAATTTGCTAACGAACCAAATTTAATTATAACAAGAATGTTGATAACTAATAAATAAAGTAATTGGAATAAGAATAACAATAATAATTGAATACTAACTCATATTATTGCATATATTAAAACTATTCACGTTTGAAATATTTAATAACAACATCTGAAGTATGAATAAGAATAACAATAGCAATAATTACAGAATATTATTATATTATGATTCATAGATTCAAAAAAAAAACCTATTCATACTTTTAAAATATTCTCCTTAAAAATAGTAGAATAAAATTCGATTAGATAAAGACTTTGACCCAGGCAATGTGATGGTACCAGAAATTTCACTAATGGGTTACAACACAATCTTAAGTCAACTTCAAAAAAAATTCTGTGTACTTATAAAAATTTATATATCTAGACAATATGTTGCGATATAATATAAAAAATGAATCCTTGATAAAAAAAAAAAAAATCAATCCTTTGGATTGACTTAACAATAAAAATGGATCTATGTGAGAGAGAGAGATATAGAGAGAGAGAGAGGGATACAGATGGAGAGGGAGAGAGAGAGAGATCTACCAACAAACCAAATTTAATTATAACAAGAATGTTGATAAATAATAAATAAAGTAATTGGAATAAGAATAATAACAATAATTGAATACTAACTCATCTTATTTCAAATATTAAAACTATTCACATTTAAAATATTTAATAACAAAATCTGGAGTAGGAATAAGAATAACAATAGTTACAGAATATTATTATATTATGATGATTAGATTCAAAAAAAAGTCTATTCATACTTTTAAAATATTCTGCTTAGAAAAAACCCTCAAGAGTTTTAATATTTGAATAGTATTCAATTCTTATTCTTATTCTTATTCTTATTCTCATTCCTTGAATATGGGTCACCATTGTAGGGTTTCGACACTGTTTCTCTTTGTATATTCTTATTCTTATTTTTTCAATCTATCACGATGGATCTGTTTCTCTTTGTATATTCTTTTTCGTTATATTCCTTATTTCCATTTTTTTATTTGTTATTTGAATTTATTCTACTATATCAAATCAGTTATATTATGATTCTTTCAATTATTTGATTGTTATTCTTATTTTTATTCTTTATTGTTATTGGAATTATTATACTATTTCAAGTCAGTTATATTCTTATTCGTTCCACTATTTTTAATGTATTAATGATTAATTTATACAAATATAATGAGATTGTGCTGAACTGTTTCAGGTATATGATTTGATATATGATAATTGTCTCTTAAACAATCCTCAAAGTTTTTAACTAGGGTGTCCTTCAATTCTTTGCTAGGATGTGCATACCAAACATATTCAACATAAAATATCTTAGATGATAAAATGTGAGATTCTTAAAGGGAATCTTTTAAGAAACTTAGCTGAAGCAAAACCAAATGGCCTCTATCCATTAATGTCTAATGAGGTGAGAATGTGTTTTAGACATTAGAGAAGGCTACATTTTTTAATCAAGAGTTTAGAAAAGTTAAACAACCTATAATTGCTCCATCAGGAGTTTCAAAAAGTAATTGATGTAAATCAGATTCCTATATAATGACAAGTATGAAACAAATATGGTTTGTCAACAAAGAAATAATGCTATGTTTCGACTTTGTTGTGTGTCGATACTCGATTGTTAACTATTGTGACCTTTGAAAAAAGAATATATTATTTTCGGCTGACCATTCATGTCCTAGAGAAAGAAAAATACTAGCACAAGATGTTCAAGATATTGAAAAATATAATGGGATAAGATAAATGAAAGAATTGAATTATCCAATGGTTTAGAATACACTATATTTAATTCAAACCTTCAATTTAGTAGTCAATGTCCACTGCAGTCTTAAGGTAATACGAACTAGAATGGAATTTGGGTGTTTTGGCTACAAATCTTCCTCACCACCTAATATGAACTTCAAATGATCACTTTCTCTAATAAATTCAGATAAGGAAATACAATAAGACATCCTATAATATGCAGACATACATAATGTATTTATAGAAATAGAAAACATGTGTACACTTAGGTCCAAAACTAAATTAGCCAAAGTTGTTAAAAGAGAAATAGCTAGAGAGTGCTGCATTTTCTGTCGAAGTGGTACAAGTCACATGTTTATCTTACATATAATCCTTCTACCTTGGCAGAAAATGTTTGAATTTTTGAATTTTGTAGCATATGATTTATGTCTTGAAGTTTATGTAAAAATTAGAAATTGCTATAGGGTGCAACTTAAGGGTCCAACTATAGACATTGTCCTTGCTATATCCCTAGCTAAAATATTGTATGTCATTTGCATGTTTCCTTTGGGGTTTCCTTATTTGCTTAACCCCCAAATTGTGGATGTTTAGACAGTAAACCCTTTGTGTTTAGGCAGTAAAGACCACACCGAACAAATGCACAAGTTGCACAATTGTGATGAATGTCCAAGCAAGGTTTTGTTTTCTCTATTTGCAAAATTTAGTGTGTTTTGTCTTGGTATTTGTACATGCTGCTGAATAGGTTGACAATAACATAGAATAGATTTCATTGAGCTATTGGTTTAGAAAAAAATTGAGTATTGTTAGTTTAATTTATTAAGACATTAAACAACACGTATTTATTTTGAGGAAAATGACATTTATTGTTCCTTTTATATTATTCTTTCGAATGTGGTTTGATATGTAAATAGTTTATCACAAAAAGATACTTTGATATAGTGGATAGACACTAGATAGTACCTTAATCAATTTCTTCATTGTCAAGATAGTACTTCATTGTCACAAAAAAGGTGCTATGATATAGTGGATAGACACAGGATAGAAAAAAATTTCATACTAGAGTTTGCTACTTTTCAAATTTTTTCTTTCTCATATATATATATATATATATATATATAAAAGTTTTTCTTTAAGGTTTTAATCTCAAAATGTGGCAGGGTTGATAAATGTATAATCGATGTTTATTTGCAGGGATTATACTCGACAAGATTTGCATCATAAAAAGGAGTTCAAAGTTTTTGAAAGAAAGACTTAGATTCAGGTAATTAAATTAGTGTTCTCACTGTTTAATTGATCTGCTGATGTGTTAATTTGTAGTCCTAATATGATATTTTTTATCCTTTTTTGTTGTTGTCATATATAGGACTAAACACATAAGTATATTATAGTATTTTAAGCAAATGCAACACCAATTTGCGTTACTAATTCCATATTTTAAATAAAGTTTGATTACAAAGGATTAAAATATATTGTTCTTATAGAATATATAGTTCTAACTTACTTCTAATTCAACTAGCTTGATGAGAAGAATAAAATGGAATAAAGAACATGTAGGCATTGATTAGGTTAAATTGAATATTCGTAATGTGTATTACATATAAAATTGTCTATTTTTTATTGTAATTTTCTAATTTTATTTCTTAATGTGCCTATTTTGCATTGATTCGTCCCTCTTAAGTTTCTAAATGTGCAGTGATTGCGAAGGCAATGGCTGCAAGCAGCTAAATCGTTGAAGAAGAAGCAGAGTGTTTCTCTAACTAAGCCTGCACACAATCATTGATCAATAAACTATGTGTTAATCTTTCTTACCACCTTTTTAAACATTTATTGTCTCTCCACATATAGATTCACTTGGAGGGAATCAGATAGAATGAAATGTACAATTCGCTAACACTTTTTTTGGACAAGGATTGAATGGTTTTATGTATATATATATGTTTCACACTGATTTTGCACGAATTAGTTTTGACCAATAATTCCTCTTTTCCATTTATCATGCATATATGCCCTGCCTATTTTTTTTTCTTCCAATTTTACTAGAGTAAAAATTGAAAAATAATGAGAATGAAAGCATTATTTGTGAATTCCATACTCTTATATGACAAATTATGCTTAACTTTAAATCCTTTGGAAACCTGCTAAAATGTTTAATTTGGTTACTTTTACCATTGGACTTGCCACTATTAAGGTAACTTATAATTTATTAGTTTGATCATGTTTCTATAAGGAAGTTGCCTCATCTTATTATGGTTTGAACTTTGTGTTTATTGGGGTGATTTGAATTATGAGTTACTCTTTGTTTCTCTTTGAAGCTTCAATCCATATACTTAAGAAAGCAGGATTCTCTAATAAGCCTTGGAAGCACTGTTCATTGTTTGTAGAGGTGTTACGTGGCATACCATGAGTCGAGAAGAGATCACAAATGCACCAGGTTTATTGTTGATTTAAATAATGGGCAAAAAGTTTTTTACAGGGAGTGTCCCACATTAAGACTAGGCCTATTGATCCTGTTATATTTTATTGCCCTTATGTGCATTCAATGTAAATTAGCAGTTGGATTCATCAGACGTAAATCAAGTAGCCACGTATTTTTTTAATTAAAAAATTAAATCATAAATGTTTGCTAAAAAAAAGCAGGGACGTTTCTAATTGATGCGTTATTTAAATAAATTAAACAGATTTTCGTTTCGAATCATTTTTTTTAGATTATATAATATAGTATTTTTCGATCCAAAAGGTATATTTGGTAACTTAGGCTAAAACTTATATTAAATTACTAAAAAAGAAAATATTTGTTTTTTATTATTTTATATATTATTTTAAAATATAAAAATATATATTTAGTTAGAAAGGTCAAATTTGGTTGAGCCACGATCCGACTATTTGAACTTTAAACAAGTATGTCGGTTTAATGATTGGTCCGATTTTGATTACTTTGCCAAAAATAGATAAGATGAGTATTTGTTAAAAGAGGAGATGAGGGAGAGGCAACATGTATCTAGAGATTCGATTTCTAACTCATACATATCAAACAATTCGATTGGGACGAAAAAACACACCTTTAATACTTTCCGACAACAATAAAAATTTCGTATCAATATCATAATAATTAAGAAAAAATAAAATTACTAGCACCGTGCATCGCACGGGATTGGACACTAGTTGTAAAACAATACAAATTTTCAATAAATTTAACACCATAACCAACTTTTTTAATTCCCTTTACTCAAGGGGTCATATATTTGGGGAATGGAGGTAATAATTATTTTGTGTAAATTATTTATTTGGTATATTGTAAATAAAGTTTTACAAGGTAGGATTATGGAGGAGAAAAGAAAACCAAATATTAAACCAAATATGTGAACCAAATCAAACAATGTTTTACCGAACCAATTCTTAACAAATTAGAATCAAACCGTGCATAAAAAAAACAGTTCAATTAGTCGTTATTTTGTGAAAAATTTGTGAACTATGAACCGAACCATTGAATCTAAAATCACAAAAATCAAAATTAGAGATATGAAAACATAAATAACCACCCAAGAGCACTTAGATGAGATGGCGCGGGTCTCTTCTAGCTTAACCAAGGTCCTGGGTTCGATCCCTGACTTGGGCATGCAACAGTGTTAACCGGGTTACAAAAAAAAAAAAAAAAAACCGCAAATAACTGTGTTCTTTTACCCTTCTTAACCGTCGCCACCTACCTCCATCACCACCAACCTCCACCGCATTAGTAGAGACTTCGTCGATCGAATTCCATCACCACCAACCTCCACTGCAGCTTTGCTCTCTCCCTCTCCCTCTCCCTCTCTCTCTCTCTCTATCTCTCTCTCTCTCTCTCACACACACACACATCAATAGAAACTAATGTTAGGTTGGTCAGTGAGTGTTGAATTTTTATTTTATTTTTTTGAATGACAAATGTTATTTGTTATTATATTACAATATGTTAGTTTTTTCTCCTTGTAAGGACTTGAATCATGAACCTTCAACTTCTTTAACTCTTACCTCAACTAGCTTATCTAGTTGAGCTACCCATCCCACTCGTGAGTATTGGAATTGATTAATTCATCAAGTTTATGATCACTAACCGATTGGTTGTTGAATTTCTCAGATTTGGATTTTAGTACCTTGATCGCAAATATATATTCTTTGAATTTGGTTTTTGAATTTCCCACGATGTTACGTCGGTTGTGTTGCTTTTCTTAAGGTAGTGGTTCGGTTTTAGTCCTCATTTTGGTTCAATTTATGCTAAAAATGGTTTTGTTCAAATTTTTATACAAAATCGATCAACTGATTAATCGAATTGATTAAATTCATATTAGACAACTACAATTTGGTTCGGTCTTAACAAACTAAAAAAACAATGGTTTAGTTCGCACGCAGATGTTTTTAAACCAAACTTTCCCAATTCTCTATTAAATCTTAATCGCCCGATAAAAAATGAACGGATGAAATTATATATATATATATATATATATATATATATATATATATATATATATATATATATATATATATATATATATATAGAAATGATATTTTGACAACCATTTAGTTGTAGACAACTTCCATTTATGTTATTCATCTATTTTTCTAATTTTTTATTACGTCTCGAACTACGTGCATTATGAGTAAGTTGTCAAGTGGTTGTCCATTTTAAGATGTCAAAATAGCACAACTCTTAATACATACGCCTATACCGTTCATCATACTTATATGGTGATGTGTTTAGCCACAAAAATATGTTATTGATCACTTTTGCAACATACATCATTAATCACTTTCACTACTTTTTATTTTGATCATGTAATTTAATGATTAGAAATTCACCTCTTAAAGTGAATAAGTATGAAATTTTAAATTTAAACTCCCTGCATATAAAACGCAATATCCCAACCAACTGATTTATATTCATGAGGAGAATTAATTTCATTACTTTATTAATTAACAAAATACAAATTATTAAAAAAAGACCATGTGTAACATTTTCTTTTTTTGAACAACATGATATAAAAAATTATTTATGACACAATGTTTATTTATTTTGACGTGGGGGACAAGATTTATTTTTTGACAAAGTGAGGAACAAGTTATATAGATACACAACTTTCAAAAAAAAAAAAAAGTTATATAGATACACATATTTTGGAATACTTACTTACTGATTAGTCAATGAATTGAATAACTTAGCAGCAGTATTAAACTGTTAATAAATCAACGGATTGGGGTATAATATTCGGAAGTGGTTCATGGTGGACCATTCATGAAAAACTCTATAACGAATATGAATTTTACAAAATACACCGTTGGATTGAAAATTTATATCATATAGATCATCTATAGAAAATTTTAGAAAAATTGAAAATCATTTGATATGTTATTGAGATCCATCAAGATTAACGGTTTATTAAATACTGTAAATCTTGATAAATCCCAATAAAATATCAAATGATTTTCAATTTTTTTAAATTTTTTTTTATGGATGTTCTATATGATATAAATTTTCAATCTACCAATAAATTTTATAAAATTTATATTCGATAAATTAGTTATCCAGGATGATCCACCGTAGCATTAGTCATAATTCAAATTTCATTCATCCGTAGCATGCACGGACAAGCTACAATTACATCCAAGTCTTAAACTCAACAATCATCCAATCAAAATGTTACCTTGAAGTTAACGTCACAAACAGTCCCCAACGTCCAAAAACGAATATGCTCCATCTTTTTAGTCAATTTATCCATTAATTAATCTAATTCTGAAGTAATGCTAAACAGTGTTCTTAGTACTTGCTAAGTATACCAAGCTAAACATATTAATCAAACATAAAACTAATATTGAGAAGATATTTTATTTTTTATTTTCTTATATAGGTGAAATGATAAATTTATCATAAATTCATATATATAAATGAGAGAGTTGTAATTCAAACTTCAATCATAGCGTTCGGTCAAACAATTTCAAAATTTTTTATTTTCTTATAAACTATTTTTTAAAATTTTTAAGATATTAAATTTATAAATTTTAAAAGTTTAACTGATATCTGAGAGTCATTGTTTAATATTTTTCATGAATTCATCACAATTATAAACATTCACACCCCCTCTATCTTTTTTTTTATATACATATCATTCGCTTGCAATCTCTCAAAACTTATAGAATTATCTAAATAATAATTGGCAAACATTTCTTAAGAATTTCAAGTTATTGCATGTATAAAACATAAATTAAATTCAAGATTTTGGTTAAGTTAGAAGGGACTCATAACCTCTATCATCTCTTGAGTACCGTTTCTTATTTCACCTTGTAAGATGAATGAATAGATATATTTAGTTCAAACTCATAATCTTTCATATTACATGTCCTTACAATTAGAGCATCGCCATCAGTTCTTCATATTATATGCAATATTTTTATCGACTAAATTCATAATCACATAATCAATCGTTAGTTGATTTAATGGTGATTGACACTAAATTTGATAAGAAGATCACAGTTTGATTCCCACAACTACGATTAGGAAGGGACCGAAACAACTTAATACAAATACTGACCTCAAAACTAGATTATACTAATATTGAAAGCCAAAAATAAATAAATTATAATCACATTACTTTGTCCCTTATTTTATAAATAAAAATGTAGTTTAAATTTGTTTTGCCTTTTATGTCTCTATGGTGTGCTCTCCAATCATCATTACCGTAAACTCCTCCCACGCTCCTATTCTTTCTCAAACACCCAACTCATCCTTTTCATTTTCAAACAAAAAAGATAATAATAATCATATCCCATAAAAAACAAGAGACACAATCGCTAAACCCATAATCCATTTCCATCCCCTCAATCCCAAACCACCCTTTCTCCATCTCCTAAATTTCCCACAAACACAAAATTAGAAACAACAACAATCCCAAAAAAAAACCATCAACAACAAAATCAAAACAAACAAAAAAAAAAAACTTTTTGTGTATAAGTTAGATTTTAGTGTATTTATCATGTTCATGTTTTTCCTTATGTAATGCATCAAAAGAAATCAGAGGTCCAAATCGGAAAAGAAAGCGTTGGCGTCTCTTCCGATTTCAACCCAACACCACCAATTCAACAAAATCACTTACGTCATCAACACCTCTGTCCACGTCATCATTCCATCGACATCTCCCCTCCTCAAAAACACCACCACCACCAACCACCTCCCACAAAACCACCGTCGTCTTTCAAACAACCACAAGCCACTCCCTTTTTCTCTCTCACCGTCGCTTCCTCCGCCGCCGCTTTCCGTATCCTCCGCCGCCTCAAAAAACACCGTTCCTTCCTCCTCATTTCTCTCCCTCTCCTCTATCTTTACCTCCACGCTTCCCGCTCTTTCTTCCTCGATTTCCTAACCGCTTTAGCTTTCTCCACCGCTCTACTCTTCTCTCTCAACATCGCTCTTCCTTCTCTACGTTCCTTCCCTCTCCATCACCTCAATTTACATAAAATCCGTTCATCTAATTCACGAAATCAACCGCCTCTTCCTGTTTTCTGGACAATCGGATCGCGGCCGAAGTCGGAAAAACGGTTAGGGTCTGGTTGTTGGGTTCAGGTTTTCGGAAACGGCGACGTTTACGAAGGGGAGTTTCATAAAGGAAAGTGTTCAGGGAGTGGTGTTTATTATTATAGTATGAGTGGGAGATATGAAGGGGATTGGATTGATGGAAGATATGATGGGTATGGTGTTGAGACATGGGCACGTGGGAGTCGTTATAGAGGACAATATAGACAAGGATTGAGACATGGATTTGGTGTTTATAGGTTTTATACTGGTGATGTTTATACTGGTGAATGGTCTAATGGACAAAGTCATGGGTGTGGTGTTCATACTTGTGAAGATGGGAGTAGATATGTTGGAGAGTTTAAATGGGGTGTTAAACATGGACTTGGTCATTATCATTTCAGGTTTGTTTTTATTGTTGTTTAGCTTTTTGATGAGTAATATGTGTCTTATATTGTTTTGGTTGTGACTTGTGATTAGATTAGGGTTTTAAATAAATTTATGCGGCTTTCGAGACATTGTGATTTGTTGTTGCTTTGTTTTTTTGGGTGGAATAGTGTTTATCTCATGCAATGTTAGCGAATTTCAGATTACCTCGATGTAATATTTTTATTTCCGATTACCCCGCTATATTGTTAAGATTCTGTCCTTTTAGCCCTCATTGAATATGGTGGTGTAAGGTTCCGTCATCCCCCCGTAATTTTAGCAAATTTCGGTTTATTCTCTCACTAAGGACGCGACGTCATCATTTAAGCGGAATCTTAAGCCAACATATTTAATGAGGGCCTAAAAGACCAAATCTTGACATTATAGGGGGCAATCGGAAAAAAAATAATTACAGGGGATAAACCAAAATTCGCTAACATTGCAAGGGTGTAATCACTATTTTGGTCCTATTTTACCTGAGCTGAATGTGTCTTGTAATATTGTTTTGGTTGTGATTAGGGTTTTAAGTATAAAGGTCTGAGCTTGAGGTTGTGAAATAATGATTTTTGGTGTTCCGACAAAACCGTTGTGTGACTGCAATTGTGATCTAGGTTGTGAAATAATGGTTTTTTGATGTTGCCAAAACCGCTATGCGACCGCCATTGAGGCCTATGTATCATGGACACTTTAGACCAAAGGTGTCTGGGGGTGTTCCGATAGGATATTGACACACGTAGTTACATTCAATTTTTATTTTTTCAATGTGTTAATGTGTCAATGCCGTGTTTCTATGCAATCGGCCACATAGATTTTTTCAATGGCCGTGCTTCATAGATTTTGGATGCATCGGTCGCATTTGACCGTGATTCTATGCAATATCAATGATTGGCGCGGACGCTATTTGAAACCCTGGCTGTGATGTTGGTATTTTGAGGATGTTCAATTTTAGTACATTGTAGGTTTTTGAGAAAAATTGGATTTATTCAATTACAATATGGTAGATTTTTGCATTGTTTGTAGTAGTTATGGCAGAATGTGTTTATTAAAGAATACTAGTTAGTGTATGATGAGAGAAATGTAATTACTGAAGCGGAGAAAATGGTGCACCAAGTTTTTTTAATAAAAACCGTAGGCTAGTATTCATATGATTTTAAGGATTGATTCTCATTTTCATTACAATTGTTTTGTTTCAAACTTGACAAATATATTATACCACATGGCATAAGTCATACAATGTGAATGACGATATTTTTTGTTTTGTTTTTTAGTTGTTGTCGTGAATCTTGATGACTACTTATCCCAGTCCATCTTGGATTGGTTTGTGACTACGTTGTCGTATACAAAGCTTTTTATGACTTTTTCTCTCTTTTGGAATGGTTGAGATGTTGTGTATTCGATTTGTCTGTCAAATCCTTTTTAGTTAATTTAGATTTTAGGCCGCTTTGGATTATCTTCTAGCATAAGAGAGCTTCTCAATTAAATAAATTTATGGTTCTTCACTTTCAAAAAGGTCTTTATTGTAAAATAAAATGAGAGAATTTCTGAAATAATTGAGATGATTAAGCTAATTTCAACTTACACAAGAAGCTATTATTTAATAAACTCACAAGTATTGTAAAATTCTTCTAGTATTTCTTTTTGACAAGTATTGTTCAATTGAATTATGTTTAGAGTTGTCTGCTACCTTTCTCGTTGCGCACTTTGAAACATTAACGTGTTGGATTTTTCATTGTATAACTAAAATCTTCTGGTTAATTAGAAATGGAGACATATATGCTGGTGAATACTTTGCGGATAAGATGCATGGATTTGGGGTATATCGTTTTGCAAATAGTCATAGATATGAAGGAGCCTGGCATGAGGGAAGAAGGCAAGGACTTGGAATGTATACATTTAGAAATAGTGAAACCCAATCCGGTCACTGGCAAAATGGAGTCCTTGACATTCCAAGCACACAAAACACTACTTATCCGGTTTCTCCTGTTGGTGTTAATCATTCCAAAGTACTTAATGCCGTGCAGGTACATTTTGTTCTTGTTAAAACTATTTTCCCAGTTAGAACTTATTAAGTAAATAACATTGAATAATATAGAATATTTTATCCTCTTAGCCTACAGTGTCCTTGATATATGAGTATGAATTCTGGAGGTATCTGTTATTGTCGGTTATTGCAAATGTTATACAAGTTTTTTTTTCTAGCTTTCCTTAGGTTGTATTATTACTAATTAGCCATTTTTTAATGTTTGAGGGGGGAGAAATTGATGATGGTTGAGGTTGGTTTAGTATTTGCTGCCATTAGCATATGATTTTCTGATATAATGGGATACAATAATTCGTTTACAAACTATTCTAAACCTAATGAGCCTGATTAATGGACTAAATACATTGATTACAAATATACGTTATTTACAAGAATTAATCATGTTTATTTATTTCACAAACAGGAAGCAAGACGAGCCGCAGAGAAAGCCTATGATGTTGGCAAGGTAGATGAAAGGGTAAATAGAGCAGTATCAGCAGCTAATAGAGCAGCCAATGCAGCTAGAGTAGCCGCTGTCAAAGCTGTGCAAAAGCAAATGCATCATCATGTCAACAATGAAGGTTTCCCAATTCCTATTATGTAAGATTATCAACTTCTGTTTTTTATATTAGTGGACAATATTGAGTTTGTTGAAGAGGATGGTGGCAAAACTTAGTTCATCAGCTTCATGACCATTGCAATCTTCTCTTTCGGCATTATGCTTTCTTCGAAAGAAATTAGATCTGTTATTGTCTATCTGCCACGGTCCTTGTATAGAGGGAGGATGAGTGAGTGATAGCATATATATATAGATAAGTTTTTTCAATTTTGTCCCATGTTACTACATTTTTGTAAAATTATATAGGTGTAAATGCTGGTGTATATGTAAAACCTACCAGCTACTGTTGTAATATTATGGTTTGGTAAGAAATAAGAACAGGAGAAACATATCTTATATAGTATATAATAAAATGTTAATTATTTTCAACTTTCAAGTTATTTTTGCTGCAATATAAAAACTTGGCATATTGCTGAAAGATCCTGATCTTGGGAACCAGCAGCATCAAGCCACCATCAATGACACCTTTGTTATCTATCAAGTTCTTGACTGCCACAATCTGAGTTCACATGAAGCTCAATCTTAAAGAAAACATGATCTCTAATTCGCGCGATAACTTTATATGTCGTCTTTGTAAAACACACTTTAATTACTGTCATTTTAGTTTTAGTAGTGTTAACAACATTAAATCTAATACTCTATTTACAATATTGTCTGTTTTATTGGATGAAATAACCACTTTATGAGTTCATTTTAAAATTATTCATTGGTCTCACAAATATTTCACTTAATAAAAAAGTATTTTCCTTTAAAAAAAAAATATGTAGTGTTAACAACATTAAATCTAATACTCTATTTACAATATTGTCTGTTTTATTGGATGAAATAACCACTTTATGAGTTCATTTTAAAATTATTCATTGGTCTCACAAATATTTCACTTAATAAAAAAGTATTTTCCTTTAAAAAAAAAAATTCAGTGTCTATTAAATTTCCAAATATGTAAATTTAAAAACTAATCTTCTTCATTCTTTCCCAATCTAATTTTTTCTTTCTTAATTTTATCTTCTCCCCTACCCTAGATGAAGGTTAATGTAAATCGAATGCTCTTGATCAATGTCTGAATTGATATTATGATCTTACAAGTGCTTAACCATTTTTTTAAATCTAATTGAGATTTTTCTTTTAAATTTGTTCCATCCAAAATTAATGATTGTTTTCATTTGTAATAGATCGAGACTGATACCTCAATCTGAATTAAATAAACACCGCAACAAAATGAAAAATCAAATAGTACTACACCAAAACAACCATGAGCAAAAATGATGTAGATGAATGATTTCGAGTCAAAACAAATCTTGAATTATAGTTGTTTCAAAATTAAAATTATAATTGACTTTTGTTTTGAGTTTTCAACATACAACTAATTGATTTATTTTAATTTTACCTTCCACGATTTTAATTCAACAAACCATTAATCCATTTATTTTTTTTCAGTATTGATTAAATTATATTTTGTAATGATACTATCAAATACAAAAATAAAACAATTACAATTTCATAGAAAATGTCCATATCAATTAGAAAATGCAACAAGTTTTCAGGCCGAACACTTTTATATAAATATGAATTCGTACCTCATTGTTGTAAGTGTGTTTTTTTAGTTACTTTGTGCACTGACAAAAAAATAATTTCATAAAACATAACATAATAAAATCAATGAAATATCATATCTCATAATTTTAAAAAAAAATATCTAGCAAAATTAAACATATAAATAATAATATTAAATATAAAAAATAAACATATAAATAATATGAGTGATATGGGCCTCCGTTTTGAAGTTTAAGATCCAGCCCAATCTAAACTACAAAAACCTCTCTGCTGCGCTCAGTCAACATCATAAACCCTAATTTCGGAATCCCCCTTCACTTCACTGCCTATATAATACATTTCAACTTACTACTGCTATGCAATTGTCTCTTTCTCCATCGAAATATAAGAAAACAATCAGCTAAGAAAAATGATTGCTATATATTAATAAATCAATTTTCTTGGTTTGATTGTTTTTGTATTTTTGGATGGAGTAGTAGTACTAACAATTCGTTATGATTTTCGATTTTGTGTTTCATGATCTTTATCATTCGATTATTTTCTTCATATTTTTTTTTTTTCTATATATTTTTTTCTGTTGAATATTGTGCAGTGACGATACAATTTGTGGACTAGAGTTTCTGATCTGGGAATCTTCACCCAGAATTTGATTATTAAACCCTTGGCTGTCCGAGCACAAATAATATTTATAATTTCTTTCAAAATTAGGTTTCAATTATTGTATAAATTTTGAAAATTTAACTTTGGCTTATGATGATAATTTAATTATCTTAGCGGATTTCAGTGAGATTTTAATCAAGGATCTGATTGTTACACACACTGAAGGCCATTAATTACTTTATTTAATTATTATTTTGCGTCCATTACCAATTCTGAAGGATAAAAAATTGTTCCTTTTGGTGTAATGGCTCGGACGCCAGATTGATTGTGGTGATCCTGATTGATGGTTTTTGTTCAATGCCATTTGGTCTTGGAAACGCTTCATACATTCATTCTTTTATGTTGTTTTTAATTTTAGTTAGAATTGAAAATTTTCTGAGATTTCTAATATGCCCTCTTTTCTTTTTTAGCTTTTTTTTTAAAAAAAAATTTGTAATTTATTTTGATTTAAGGTTAATTAGTACTCGAAAAATTTGTAATTTATTTTAACTTATTAGCCTTCTTCAGAATTGAGTTACCACTTCCATTATCATTAATATTTATCTGTAAAAAAAATTGTTCTTGAAGACACCACAATACTCCATGACAAACTCCTCTTCAAGCAATCAACACTCTTAAGTAGCTCATCCTTAACATGATTTAATGAAATATTTATGTTTAATCTTTAAAAGTGTAACTTGCCTTCTGTCATTGGTCCGCTTGAATGTATCGAAATTGTAAATGTAACAATATATTTAAGAACAAATTGGCTATATTAAAATAGATTCGAGGACCAAAATGACCAGTAAAAGAGACACTTATAAACTTAATTATAATTAAAATTAATACATTCAAAGCTAACAAATTTTAATATGAACATGATGGACCAGTCATGAATAATATTATAACAAATACAAATTTGATAACAAAGGTAACAATATAGTTATTAGTATGTTATTATAGCATATGAAAACTAGGCATAAAATATTTATCCCAATCCAATTGTTACTATAATTGACAGAAGCATGTTTTGAGTAGAGGAATCAAGGCTCCAAACTCCAAAGGATTTGCTTCTATGATAGTAATGATACAAGAAGTTAGTTAGAATTGAAGAATTTTTTATAGAAATTATATATGAATTATTGCTTCCAAAATTTATATATGAATTCATCATACCTTACATTGCACTAGCATGTACTTGATACTTGATCAGTTATAATATCGCTGTATCACTTCATTCACACCTTCATCTTTATTAATTGAAGTTTTGTTCACATGAAAAGCTGTAAGATTTGGTGTGTATAAGATTCCATCAAACCAAAAAGTCTTCATCACTGGACAGTCTGCAATCCGTATCATATAACAATTTGATATCTCAACATAGCAAGGGAAATAGCTTTGACCGAAACATTTGAGGTTGGGAAGCTTCTCTAGACTAATTTCCATCAATCCTGGGAATTTAATCTTAGCATTATGTTGTAAATAATTAACAGGATTGCAATTATTTCCAATGATCTTCTTCATCTTCGCACAATTATGCACATAAATCTCACGCAAATATGGAAGGCTTGTCGTCACAGAAACATCAGAAAACACATGTTCCAATTCATTGCAATGCACAATGTATATATCTTGTAAGCACTCAAATCCTAAAAGTTGACCTTGATTTTTCCATATATGCTTCAGTTTTGGAAGAGAAAACAAGTGTAAGTCCAATAGTTCACACTGCAACATGTAATCATTTGATTCAAATATCTCTTTTAAGCAATCACATTCTTTCACTGAGAGAGTATTCAAATGTGAAAATAATTGCATCATGTTGGATGGAATGCAACTCGGTAGCTTGTGGCAGTTTACAACATCAAGCCTTGTTAGTCTTTTGATGTAGCCAATAAGCTCTAATTTGTCGACAATATCTCTAAATGTCTCTAATTTTTGCAACTCCACCTACACAACACACAACATAAAAATTAATTGAGTAGTTACATATAGTGTTCTAGTTGGAAGAACTTCTGTTCGAGTGCGTACCATGTATTTCTCTGGATTCTGATGATAATATATTGTCAAATTAAGATCTCCATGTGTGTGCATGTCCACCCAATCCCAACTTAGCATATGAAGGTTGGGTGTGTTTACGATGACATCTCTAAAGGGAAAGGTTCTCATATTTGGACACTCTTCAATTGACAAAAACCTGATATCGTAGGTGTACACTCCTGAACAAAAACACTTGAGCTTCGGTACTCCAGTAATCCATAATCCCTTTAACTCTGGAAATAAAATTTGAACCTTATCATTATTATTGAATTTGTTGTCCTCTTCAACAGTGAAAAAAGGGATATCATAGTCATAATCTACTGAACAAACACATTCCAACTTAGGAAGAGAACGAAGTCTCAATTCCTCCAACTTAGGAAATAAAGTCTTAACTTTGCTGTCTCCTTCTATACATTTCCCTCCCTTTGTTATTATCTCCTCTATCATTTCACAATTCTCAACTTCTATTGTTTGAAGTTGCACAAGGCTTCTAGCCATAGAGTAGGAGAGCAAACTCTTCAAATTTCGGCAATAGAAAACTTTTAATTCTGTTAGATTTTCGAAGCTTACGACCTCTATGATATTATGGTTCCACATGTGACTCAATCTTGGCAAATTATTTGATTCCATCTTTTCTAGCTGATAATGTGTGATGGCATCCCTTTTTTCTGTAACTGATTCAAACACTTCAACCAATGCATCACAATTACTTACTTCGAGTTTCCTCACATGCTGAAGCATTTTTATCTCACTGAATGGTACAAGCAGTGATAATCTATGAAAATTTGTGATCTTCATTGCTTTTTGTTTGATAAAGTATCCAAACAGGCCTTTATCAAGTAGCTCCTTGAAGTTCAACATCTCAGATTTTTGTAATTCCACCTACAAAATATTCATTTAATTATCTTCCAAATGTATAATCTGACTTGTATGCTAAAAATATTTAGTTGAACTTATTTAAATGTAATAGAACATCATAAATTTATGTGTGTCTATATATATATATATATATATATATATATATATATATATATATATATCAAGGCGAGACATACAAATGTTTTAAATTGTTGTATAGTGACATTTATGTCATCCTTGTGTACGGAGTTGTTGCTGAGTTCTTCAATCCATATGTTGACATCCTTAAGCTTAGGCATACTAGAAATTCCTCGTGAAAACACTTCCATATTGGGACAATCCCTAATGACCACTTTTTGCAGTGATGGAAAATCAAGCTTACAGGAACCATGGAAGAAAGCCTTGAGTTTTGGAAGGTCTCCAAGAGTTAGTTCTTGCAACGCAGGGAAAATGATGATCTTTTCTCCATTTGCTTCCGATTCTTCTTGACATACTATCTCATTTAAGTTTTTGCATTCGAATATGTATAGGTTCTCTAGATGCTGAAGACATCTCATGGATGAAAAAGATAACAAGACACTTATTCTGTCACAGTCCACCACGAGTAGTGATTTTAAGTTTGAATACAAGTAGCTGTCTATAACAAGACACTGATGTAAATCACATTTCCTTACAATAAGTTCTTGAAGAAGAGGGGCACCCCTAAACTCTATCTTGGGTTTCCTTTCAGAAGTGGATGAAGACTGATCATGTAATAAAATTTGTACACAGTCTAGTTAGGAAAATTATTAAAAAAATGTTGTTCATCAGAAATTGAAAATAAATATGTAAATTATTATATCTAGAAAATATTTCTGTGATGAACGCATACCTTATTGATTTTCTTATTTGTGTTGCTTTCACAGAACAATTTAGAACACAATGGTGTACATCCAAAGTGCCGATTAGAAGATCTTGAATTGTTTCCTTCACAATTGTTAAAACTAGTGTCCTCCTCAATGCTTGAATCATGAGATGCAGTTAGAAAAACCGATACATCTAGCTTTGGACAACTATTAATTTCCAACTTTCTTAAGGATGGAAATTGTATCTCATAAGAATTTGTACAAACACATGCAATACTTGGGAGTCCTGAAAGTGTTAAGGAATATAACTTTTCGAACGAAATAACTTTTTTTCTCTCTTTGTTTTTGTGACCACCTTCTTCTTCTTCTTCATCACTCACTAAATACTCCATCAAGTAGCAAAATTCTATATCCAATTCCTCAATATTGGTGATTGCTCCAATAATAGATAGATTAAATACATGTCTCAAAGAGTAACATTTTGATATTGTCAAGATTTTCAAATTTTGAAAACCTTGAACACAATGCATAGCTATATTACTCCTCCACACATGTGTTAGTTGATAAAGTCGAGCTATCTCTATTCTTTTCAATTGAGGAAATACTTGGCCATTTACATGTGTGTCAAACACCACCTTAATTGAAGAACAATCTTGTAGCAAGATTGTTTCCAATTTTGGAAATTGTTGCATCCAATAAGGTGAATTCAATTCACCATTATTAGATGTATAACACATCTCTTTAAAATTCGGAAGATTTTCCAAAGACAGTGACCGGATGTTTGGAAAACCATTGCAGTAAACAGTAGAGTCTATCAGAAACACCAAATCAGGACATGAATCAACCCTTAAATCTTTCAAGTATGGACTTGGACAATCACATAATAATTGACTCATAACATTTTTCAAGTGTTTCACGTTTCTTATTGCAAGGATTTCACATTTCTTGATCAAATGTGAGATTATCATTATCCTATTAACAAACTGATAATCAATAGCACTAACTTGCAAGAAATTTGACTCCAAATATGCAGAGCGACGAAAATGAGTATAAGGATCCACAAAAATCCAAAACTTTTGCAGGTTGTGCAAGTCCAAATCCATGACTAAAAATTCAACCCCTCTAACTTTCATCTCGACAACCTTTAGTTGATGAGATATCTTTTTCAACTCGTTTATAGCCACATAATTTTTAATCCAAGGAAAATTGTCCATCCATAAATACAGTTCTTCCAACTGAGACAATCTTATCAAGACATTGGCAGAAATGACATTAAGATCATTGCAATTTGTCAAATCCAATAACCTTAAAACACTCAAATTTCCTATTTCAACTGGGAGTTCTTTAATATTAGAGTGTGCAAAGCTTAGGACTTTTAGGTGTAAAAGTTCCTTACCAATTATAGATATATCTCCAACATCACAATATTCTACTTGTAGTGTATGCAAGCTAACTGAAGCTTGGGATAATGTTGAAAATTTTGGAATGTCGAAATTTTGCATAGACAAAACTTTAAGTGATTTCATTCCTTGGAAGAAAGATTTAGGCCATTGAGTTGGTTCCTCTCTTTTTGATTGCAGTTGTAGAAGTTGAAGTGTAGGACACTCTAACTTGTCCTCTAACCCTATTGTCTCACTCTCATCATCCAAGATAAGTGATATTGCATTGATGTCATTCAGTTTCGCTTCTTTGAGCCTCTTCATGTCATACTCCACCATAAACTGGCAGTGATCATCTGTTTTAAATGTAACTAGGATGACGACATCACGTACAATATCATGCATCTTCACACACCCGGGCACGCTGCTATCCAACAATAAGCAGCTTCTCTTTAGATCGTCCACCAAACTATGCACTCGGTTTATTGTTTTCCATGTATCACCATCAACTTTGAACAATCCCAAACCTGTTGCATGACGAAATAAACTTTCAATAGGTATATCAAAATCTTCTGGAAACAAGCCACAAAGCATAAGGAACTTGTTGTGTTCTATGCTACCCAAAAATTTCAAACTAAGCTCGATGCGCGAATAAACAAATTTGTGCACATCTGAGAAAGTAGATGATTGACAATTTTTTAATTGCTCCAATGCAACCTCCCATTTAGTAAGCTTTTTCTCTTTCTCGAGCGCTTTTCCAACAATTACAATAGCAAGAGGTAAGCCCCCACATTCCCTCGATACCTGTTTTGCTATTGGATAAATGTCAGGTTCATATACAACATCTCCTGTAATTGCTTGAAATAGATACCAAGCTTCATCCTCAACCAAAACAGAAACATCAAAATTCTCTTGGCTTCCCATCTTTTGACACTCTTTTTCATGTCGTGATGTGAATATTATTTTACTACACTTTTGATCATCTCGAGATGGAAGTCCTACCCAATCAAAATTAAGCTCACTCCACACATCGTCGAGCACAACTAGGACTTTAGTCTTTCCATCATTATCAATTTCCTTCAATTTCTGTATTATTTCTCTGCCTCTTCCATCCACACCTTCACTTTTCAAACTCATGCCTAAACAATCAGCAATTTGACTTTGGATATTCTTGTAATCAGGATTTTGGGATACCACTGCCATCACAACTTTATCAAATAACTTAGTATTTTCTACATATTTGATGAGTTCTTTTGCAAGTGTGGTTTTCCCCACTCCACCCATTCCACATATGCTTATTCTTTTCAACTTATCATCCTTCAGTTTCTCTATCACCTGATTCATAATTACCATCCTAGACTTCAAGCTCTTAATACCTTCTGTGAAGGTAGATCCAAGAGTTGGTGGAGGTTTATGGTAGGATATGAGCTGAAATTCTTTCCTTTCCTCCTTCAATCTTGTAATATATTCAATGCCTTTAGTAACACAATTTCAAAAGCTTTCATGTCGTCGAGCCACTTTTGTATGTTTGGCTCAATTCCTTCTCTGTTCATATTTTTTGTGTCCGCCCATGCTTGTAGTGCTTCTTTCACACCCTTCAACTTACCATATTCTTCCTTCAAGTTGGAAATTGTTTTTTTGTGATGGATCGCATATTCAAATTGCTTCACCGTAGACAACACTGCCAATTCTCCAAGTTTTGAGATAACATCTTTTGACAGTTCAGTAACAAACTCCATGTTTACTTCTTTGTCTTAAAATTATGAAAGGGAAAACAAACACTGTAGAGAATAATAATGTGTTAAATCTAATATATTTTTGGTATTACTATCATTAAATGAAATAATAAAAATATAATTTTGGTAAACTAAATATATATCTGACACACACAACTGAGAGGAGAGTGATTTCTCAAGATCAATCCTTGAAATAAATAGATTTAAACTTGGACCATAAAGTAGGGTGTTGTTATTGAATTTAGAAAACCGTTTAAAACTATTGTTAGCCACTAAAGAGATTAATGAGATGAGTCGCAGAATAGGTTGCTCTCTTTAAGACGTTTGGCGGCATTGTCCAAAATTGTGCAAGCAGACTATCAACGACGAAGTCATCAGGATAAAACAGCTCGGTTACAACTGTATACCGATTTGCTACGTTCATGAATGGTACTACGATACCATCCATATTGATACTACGATATCAATCAATAATGGCACCGAGGCCATTCTAATATGGTATTTTAACCATTCTCATATAGTAGTAACTAAGACCATTCTTAAACTTAAGAGATTATGATACTATGCCCATTCTCAATTTAAAGAAACTAGTGATACTTTGATCCTCTTGAACAAATTAATACTAATACTAAAATTAGTATCACACGACAACACACAGAGTAAACTTCAATATTCTCTAAATAATTAAGATCAAAACTAATGTAAATCTTTCCTAAATCATTTGCAATTATTCATACAAAACAAATGATAAGAATGAGAATACCTTGCTGTTAACGAGAATACTACATTGGTTGTTCAATAATCATATGGTTGTGTATTGTGACAGACAAGTTCCTCATGGCATGGCAGCATATGTTAACATTGGTGTACTAACGATAAAAGGAACTTAGTGAACATTTTGAAAGGTTAAGGAATGGCTGCTGTGGTTTCCTTTTTCTTTCTTTTTGGTAAGTCCTGCGTTAGCTTATGGATTAAAAATATAGCGATTTTAATATTAAATAATTTAGATATTTATTTTTAGAGATTTTATAGAGAAATAGAATTTATTATGTGTTTATTTATTGTAATATAAATCAGTTTTATTTTTTATTTTTTTTTCTTTTTATAGTTTTTAGCTTGTTTGGATATAACAGGGAAAGTTGATTTTTTAGATTACAAAAATAATAAATTTATTATTTGAGAAACTACTTTAGCAGTTTTTTTTTTAGATATTTTCTAATTATTTTTAGATTTGGATTATTTTAAAAATTTGTTACAAACAGATTCAATATTTTTAAAAGTAGTTATTTTTATAAAAAAAATGATTTCTTTTTTAAAAAAAAAGCTATAACAAATGATTTTTTAGTTTATTTTAAACCTTTTTACTCAATAAAATAAGAAGTTAGCCAAAAAAATTTCAATAAGTTCTTGATAAAAAAAATTGTTTAATTTTATGAGTAAAATACACAGATAAAAGATTTTTAAAACTAAAAAAAAAAATAATTACCGAACAACTTTACCTTTTTTCTAAAATCTAAAAATGTCAGGTCAGACAATATCTAATTTTCAGATTTTTGTTTCTCAAAAACCATAGCCAAAATAACATGTGCTCCTTGATAGCCATAAATGATGTATTTTCCCTTCACCTGGTTTTGCCCATTGGATTTTACAGGTAAGGTTTTTAACGAGGCAATTGTTTTGTTAGCTCCTACTTGGGTCTTGGTCTAGTCCCCCAAGTTGTTTGTTGTTCTCACTTTTTCTTTTAATAATATTTGGGAGTTAGCTTGTCTGTTGAGTTTTTAGGGAGGTGCCAACCTAATTGGGATGTCCTTCTAATTCAACTAAGCTTTCTCTATCTTGCATAAAAAAAAAACCACGTGCTCCTTGGTATACTACTAGTTGCAACTATGGTACACGAGTACACCTTGAAGAAGAGTACCTATACTGAGTATGTACCGGTACCGCCTTTGGTATGTATCGACAACATACTTGTTTTTTATTTTTATTATTTTGCAATGGGTACATGTGTGGTACACCTGTGGTACCCAAGTGGTTATTCATTTGTTTATAGAAAAATTTAGGTTTTTTATTTGTTTATAATATAAAAGTAGCATCTACCGTTAAAAAGCAATAACAAAGTGGCTGCTCGATTGTGAGCCTCAAACAAATTAAGGCTAGAGAAAGAAACTCCATGCCTTCTCTCTACTTTAGATCCGTCGCACTCCTTCTTCATCATTCAAACGGTCAAGATGTAGTCACCGCTGCTTGGTGCTACGATCGTACCCCAAGGTATCGCGTCACCACCAGTTGTCACCGGCGTTCCTCCCCCGTACACAGCTTTTAGAGTTTCTTTCTACCGTAGTTTCGTCGGCACTGCTGTGCTATTTCGCTTTTAGTTTCGTTTGTTGCGCAAGGTGTCAGAGGTCGCCGGCGTTCACAGTTGGTGTTTGACAGCTAGCGGCAGCGAATCTGGGTGTTTTCTGATGTTTGGTGCCGCTCTCATTGGGGTGGCTGTTGGTCACAACAAGGGTGGTGGTTTTCGACAACTTTTGTTGCTTGCTGCGTTTTGTTTTTTATTTTATATTTTGTGGTGGTTGTTTGGCTTTTGATGGTGGTGTTGTTCTAGCAAATCCAACGTTGATTTTGGTGTTAGTATTTGTTTTATGAATGAATGGGTGTAGGATCTAATTCTCTACTTTGTGGTGGCGTGCTGCAACAACTTGGTGTGAGGCTTTGGTTGGAATTGGTGGTTGGTGTCCCGCGGTAACATGTGTTATTAGTGGTTGGAGGTGATTGATGTGCTATTGTGATGGTGAGGTGGTGGTGTTTGGTTTTAGGGTCGTCGGTGTGTGGTTGATGCGATGCGTGGTTGGTTTTCTATGATACTTGATTCTCTGACTGTTTTCAGATCTGTTGAGATTTGTAAGATTCTTTTTGAGTCGCTGAAGATTTCCAAATCTGTTGAGATTTGCAGGTTTCTTGTATCCGATTGAACTATACCGTATTTGTGTTGACTGTTAGTTATCTTTCTACCGGTGTCCACTGACTTTCGATTCAAGGAGCTGCTTTTTGGATTCTGATGGGCCGAACACTTTTGATTCGAGTTCGGAAGTTAGTGTTTAGTGGCGTCTCCACGGGTTGGGTTGGTGTCTTCTCTGGCGGTCTTGGTGAATTTCAATTGGTGTACTATAAGGGGTGAATTGGGGTGATGTTTTGATGTACTTTTTGATTGGTTAAAGTGTTTTATCACTTTGCCTCTCGTTTTATGATTCAACAATTCTTATACTTCTTGTTTAGGAATTGTCCATTAATAAAATTTAGCCGATTAAAAAAAACAAGTGGTTGCTGCATTTATTTACCCATTCATTAAAAAGAAATAGGTTCAATCCAAAGAGAGATGAAGATTTAGTTTTTATTCATATAAATCTTCGTCTTCTCTCGAGAAAATTAATAGTAATATTTATAATGAATGATCAACAAAAATGTGGATATTGGTAGAGATGAACGAGATCTATTTGACGTGGCTGATATTCTTGAAATTGTTAGTCTTTCTCGTGATGAACCTAAACTAAAGACTGCTCTTTTTAATGATGATGGAGAGAAACAATTTGACTTTTTTTGAGCTATTACTTTTTCATTTGACATTTTGATGTTTTTGAAAAATTTAATCTACTGTAGTATTTTTTTATGTTTAATTATTTGTTTCAATAATCTAATTTTATTATTTCATTTATATAATTATATTAAAAAAATTATATGAACATATCCGTACCTGAATTTTTTTTAAAATGTCATACCCCATACCGATATCCGTATCGGATACCGGTATTATACTCGCATCTAGGTAACATAACATGTTCTCCTATTAATTTGTTTTTTTGACAGAACGTTCTTTCCTATTAATTAGTAACTACAAACAGGGACAGATCTACGGTGAACACATTGGGGTCAGCTGACCCCATTCAACCATTATTTTTTTAACCCAAATCATAGTATTTTAATGTTTTGACCCCACTTGTATTACTTCACCGTCCCCATATAGCTCATTCATGGCTTTATAAACAAACTAATTAAACAAAGTAAAAATAAATTATGAGAATATATTAGTACTGTGTTACTCCTATATCAGTACAAAGAAAAAAAGTTGATGGAATAATGATTGACTTTATAGTACCTTGTAACAAAAGGGTTTATCTTTATTCAATAGTATCATTTAAAAAAGGTATGGAATATTACCTCTGATCCTAAATATAAGAGAAAAACTACTGTTATCTTTATTCAATAGCATCATTTAAAAAAGATACGGAATATTATCTATGATCCTAAATATAAGAGAAAAACTACTTTTTATTGAGAATTCAATGTATAAATATATTAAATTTTCAATAAATTTTAAAAGCAATTTTTTTTTCATACTATTAAATACCGGATGTATTTGGTCCATATTATGAATCAGAAAAATCAGTTATTTAATGAATCTGAAGAAAAAAAAACTGCATATCTGTGAGACTCGAGAGATCACTATATATATTTTCGATTTATTTGATATAAGCATCGCATTATATATGTAAGAACCCCTAAACATTCTAATTATCTACTCTAAACATGAAATTTATATCCACTAAATTACTCATCCAAAAAATAATTAGGATAAATAATTTTGACCCCACTTATCAAATTTTTTAGATCCGTCCCTGACTACAAAGAGTCTATCTTTCATACTTTTACTTTTAAAAATATACGCTCTATTATACAATGTGATTAAAATTTTATTTTCAATTCATATATGAATATGCAATATGTTCCAACATATGATGAAGTGGAGAATTTTATGTTCCAACCTACAGTGCCGCGTGTTATCTTCTTTGCATTGACAAATTAACTTGTATTTTATTCCATGATGATAGACAATTTTAATTTGCTTATCCGTCTTTAAATTAGAACTGATTTGGTTATCCGTTTTTAAATTTGCTTATTAGGTCGCACCCCATTTCATGATAGACAAAGTTGCTCTCTTATTTCTCATCACCTAAAATGCTTAAAATTTCCATTTTCATTTCACATTTTGGGGAGTATTTTCTCCCCATCTCTATTCCCGGATCACAAAATTTAAAAAATGTTAAATTTTTATTATTTTTTAATCAAACTAGCACAAAAGTTTTAAAATTTAATCATAAAATATTTAAAAAATATAAATATTATTATGAGTCTTGTGACAAAAATAAATATTTCATATAAACAAAATTTATATACATATTATGTGAAAATACAAATAAATATAGTATATATAAAATACTTGAATATATAATATAGAAATTATTTTAATTGAGTATTCGAGAATAGGGATATAATTTTGTCCTCGTTCCTAAACTCCCCTCGAAGGGACCCTCTCCTCAATCCCTCTAAAAAAATTCTCTAATTTAACTTTCTTAAAAATCTTTATTGAATACCACAATACTTCAAAACACCCCCTATATTGAAACCTCTTTTTTTTATTTTTTTATTTTTATTAATCATTTGCTCATACATTGTTTCATTCAAAATATTTTTTTAAAGATGAATGAAGAATTTACGGTTTAAGTTGCGAACTGTGTTTCATTTAAAATTGTTTTGTGGGATATGGGAAAAGAATGAAGACTTAAAAAAAAGATTTTTATAAGGTTTGCACTTAGGATAGGAACTCAATTCGCAGTTAGCATCCTAGAATGCAACTCTTCCCCCACCCCCACAATTTTTGTTATCTATACACTCACATCCTAAATAGCGAGAAGGGTAAATTGTGAATGTCAGGTGGACGCGCAAGTTTATAGGGGGCGCAAGAATAAATTCTTAAAATAGTTTATGTTAGATATAACTGCTTTATTATATGAGCACTAGGGTCGGCTCCAACTATTTGGAGGACCTACTTGAATATTAAAAATAGACACCTAATAATTTTTTTAAAATATCATCCTCTATTTAAATTGTAAGTAACATAAAAAAAAATTATTATTATTATTATTATTATTATTATTGTAAATCATTTCAATTCTTAAGTTTTCCAATTTTTTTATCAGCTTTAATTTAATTTAATTTGAAATAACTATAATAAAATTATGCAGATAAAAGAAGAAACAATGTTGGAATTTGAACTTTAGAACCTAACATATACAAATATTATTGTGTACCACCAATCTATTAACACACTTTTGATACATTTTGGACATTAATAATATATAATTAGAAATTTTCTCTTCCAGTTCTCCACGTTCTTTTTTTACCCCTTAAATTTCCTGTTTCGCCTTTCAATAAAAATTTTGGTTTTTATAAATTGATGTTTTTTTTGCCTTGAAATACAACTTTGGTTTCTAGATGTCGAAATTTCATGAAATTTAAATTAGAAAAATTTCAATTTCTGCAAACCGAATTTTTTATTAAAGGCAAAATCGGATTTTTGAAGGGTAAAAAAAAATGTGAGGGGTCAAAAGAGAAAACTTCATATAATTATTATTATAGAGCTTAAAACTTTGAGGCTCAATATTTGCCGCAAATTTTTGAAGTTCATTGTCGTCTTACACCCGACACATGTATTGTGGTCGGGCCTGATGACAACCTTAAAAGTTTAAACGTCAAGAGGATTAAAAATCATCATTCAAATTTCTTTTAAATTACTGTCGACGTTTAAATAGAAAGTAAATATTTATCTAAAAAATGGAAAGTAGATGTAAATACTATAAAAGACAAGGAAAATGTTACACAAGACAAAAGAACAGAGCAAAAATAAATAGCAAAAGTATTTACAAATACTTACCGGATCTTCGGGTGATAGCAAAAGTTTACCACAGCTTTTGATTGAATAAGAGATGTTGATAACGTTCCCAGGAGAAAAATAATATAGTTTACTAGATTGAGATTATATTAATTTTTGTTTGCAAAAGTGACAACACCCTCAACAAGAGTACTAGTAAATTGCAATGCAATGATAATAATAATATATATAAGAAGGGAGCAATTATTTATGGTAGAAGAATTATACTTTAACTAAAATAAAAGAAAGGGATTTGTTGCTATCACATTAAGGTATACCTTAAAGTCAAGAAACGTGTATAAAATAACAACAGAGAGTCAAATTTAGAGATTCTTTTATATATAATCATTAAATGGTACTTACTATATGCATGAGGAAAGAAAAGAATACAATTCTTTTCCCCTGAAAAACCGAAAAAATGGCAAAGACAAAATGGAAATATGTAACTTTGGACTTATGCTGCCAGATAACTTATCAATGGATGAACTCTTTTTTTTTTTTTTTTTTTTACCCAATATTATAATAGAATTTTTGAGATTTTTTATTTGTGAGGGTTCATGAAGATTGATTAGGTTTTTGAGTGTTTGATTTGTGAGGATTCGTAAAGAAGATGAAGATTGATTTGATCTTCTACTTATTTTTTTTTATTTTGGAAAATGCTATGTTAAGCGAAAAGTATCTCCCGAAATTGTTCCGAATGACATGTCAAAATTAAGTGTTCCCACATATTCCGCTTCTCTCTTATTTTTTATTTTTCCTTGTATTTTTGTAACCTGGTTGGAGAAGTGAACTAACCGAAAGAAACTGAAAAGTAAAACGATGTGAATGATTGAATAGAATTGAAACAAGAGATATTCCATGCGGTCGAGGATGCAAGTGCAGAGATTGAAACGACGTCGGGTAGGGGGTTGGAGAGGTTAGCTCTGTAACATCTGCGACTTCGAAACCATTCCACCGATGATGAATCCAAGGTTGTTGCCGCCATAGTCGCCGTTGTCACTTGCGACGAGCCTGCAAGTAACACAATAAAAGAAACTTGTAGCTTCCATCATCAGAAATATTGCAATGGATACATTATTTTTTTGTATAAACGACTGAGACACAAGATTGGAAACATCATCCACTACTTAAGTAATGGACAATGCCTTTTTCTAAAATTTCTCATTTTATAACATCCGCTACTTAAGTAGCGGATGAGTAAACATAAGACATACGAGAAACTCATTGGACGGCAAAAAAAAAAACACTCTATTTTTTGACTTATTGAGTTTGGCATTTTAAAGACTTGATATGACTTATTAATCTATTTAAAAGTCTATTTTACATAAATATGACTTTGTCCAATTAAACGGTTTATCGACCATAAACACCTCTAATAGACTCCATAATATAGAAGTGACAAAAAAATAAAGAAAACAAAGCAAATCATTTCGACCACTAAAACAAGTCATAGAGTAGAGTGCTTGGGTCCTCGTGAGTCTAGTTCAATTGTTAAAAAACATTGCACATTTGTGCAGAGATCGAAGTTTGAACTCGGTATGTTAACTTATTCACCTTTAACGGGTGAATTTATAGCCGCTAGACCATCTGACAAAAAAAAGAATAGAGTCCTTGGAATAATCAATTAGATTAATCGTACCAATTACGGAAACACCGTCGACACTACTTGATGCAATTATCCATGCAAAACAAACAAAACAATTATCTAGGCAATGTGTTTACCGCAACACAACAACAATGCTCTATCATGGCGAAGGCTAGGGTGGATAAATGCTTTAGGTCTTCCATGATAGTATTAGCCGTTAGATCATGATAGACCATTATAGACTTCTTACATTGTATAATTTTTATGGCTCAACTCTCTCTTGTTTCTCTCTCTTCGTAGTGTCTTTCTCTCAACTGTCATCACCTTCTACCACCACTTGTTACTAGACATGGCAAAATAACCCATATCCGCGTGTACCTGCCCACCTCATCCCGATTTTGACGGTAAAAAATCCGAGTTGATTGGATTTGGGTCTGGATTTGAGTTATCCCCGATTTTAAAAGTTTGGGTCGGAGCGAGTAATGAAGATATTGATATCCACCCTGAATTCGTCCCCGAACCCGCCACGCTTATATCAATTATATTTTATCAGTAGAGGTGAGTATAGACTAGGCCGAGCTAGGTTTTACAAAGCCTAGAAGGCCCGAACCTAGCTTGTGGCCTATCATAGGATTATCTTTTAGGTCTGAGCCTGACCTTTTGAAAGCCTAATGTGGTCTGTTAGCCTATTTAAAAGTCTATTTCACATGAACATATTTAAATAAATAATTATATCTATTTTAAAAATACTTATAAACTAATAACCCAACATCCTTTTGATATTTTAGAGAATTTAACTATATATGTCATTAATAAATATATGATTTAATGAAAGTACAAATTTTAATATATAAATAATAATATTATTAAAAATATTATCAATATTATCTTAAATAGGCCGGTCTAGTAGGCCAATAAAACTTTTTTAATGGCCTGCACCCTGGCCTATTTGACTAAATAAGCTTATACAAAAGTCTTGACCTGTTCTATTTAGGAAAATGTTAAACAGTGCCTCGGTGCACTAGTTAAGCAAGTTTTTATGGAATTTTTTTTTTGGAAATTGTGCATTCAATGCTTTGAAAGTATAAAAAGTTGTCTTATCTATATTACTTTTGTCTTTTATTTCCATTTTTAGCATGCTTAACAAATGCACCGGGTGCAGTGTTTAGCTTAGCATGACCCTTTAAAGAAATAGGCTGGTCCGACCTGAGCCTATGTAGGCTAGGCCTTAAGGCTTCGTAGGCCGGTCTGGCCTATTCCCACCTCTATTTATCAGTTATAAATTAAAAACTCTTAAACAAACTCTAGATTGCATTCATATTTTATTTTTTTTAGATTATTACATTCATATTTTTAAGTTGAGTATTAATCAATTTATTTTCTCTATTTATTTTATATGTATAAATATTGTTGAAACAAAATAATTTTCTACTTTAAACTATTTTTTTTAATAAAAAAGCAACAAAATGCAACTCAAATTCATATTGAGGTAGAGTGGAATGGGGATATCCGAATCCTGTTAGGAATGAGTTTCAGTTTTTAGTTTTTATCCCGTTAAAAATTGTGACGGATTTAAGAATACCCGAACTTTATAAATTTGAGAATGGCAAAATCCGTCCCCGATCCGTTACATTGCCATGCCTACTTGTTACAATCACTTTTTCATCTGTGCAAGATTCAACTTTCCATCATTTTTTTTCTTAGTGGGTTGTTTGAAATTTCATCACACAGAGATTCAAAGGTGGAAATGGCTGAGAACAAACCATGAGTAATCTTTGTTCTTCTCTGAAAAAAATTCAACAAAGAGAAAGAAAAAATCTTTCTATTAATAATTAATGTTGATTAATAGAAAGATTTTTATTTTGACAGAACTTGTTTTTTAATAAATTGGTTTCTTCTTCTTTTTTCCCAAAATTTATTTTACAGCTTTATTTTGTTCCAATTTTTTGGGTAGATTGATAAGTGCATAAAAGTAGTTAATTTCATCATTTAAATTTGCCAATTATCAACTTTGTGTGCATAAAGTTAGTATTTAAATCCCCAAGATCATGTATATACTTGTTCTAGTCAAATATAAGTAATATATCTTAATCCTAACCCTTTTTTTAGGTAATTATGCAAAAACATGAAGAAAAGCCAAAGAAACAAAATCTGGCAACAAACAGTTGGTGGCTTGGAGCGACAAGCAGCGAGCAAGATGAATTTGGAAAATACTATGGTCGCTGGTAGCGACCATTGCTGGCTTGTAGCGACCAAAAAGAGAAATTGAGTGAATCAGAGGTTTAGTGGAACACGTGTCAGCAAACCCTCCTCCTGAAGAAAGGTCTGGTGGCTGAGCGACCTCTTCGTAGCTGAGCGACCATGCACTTTTCAGATTAATATAAATAGTTTTTGGAGAGAGAAAAAGGCATTCATTCTGATATTTCTCAGGGAGAGACCACGAAACAGGGAGAGAACTTCAGAGCAAAGGCTTAGAGGTGGATTTAATCAAGTTTGAGACATCAAGGCTTGATGTTTATTCATTTCTTCTTCTTCATTCATCTTTGTAAGAACCCCATGATAATGGGTAACTAAATCTCTTGTTGTTGGGATTAGATGTAGCTTGTTTATGACTATTTACAACTCTTAATCATGTTATGATATGTTCTAGTTCATTCATCATTATTGGTGTTATCTTTGATCTTCATATTTATCTTTTGATTTGAATTTATAGACATATAATATTTGAATCAAGGAATTAAGATAATCACCTATTAAACCCTAAATTCTAGACATAGATTTAGGATTAATGTTCACTTTTTGTATTGGGATTTAATGCTTTTGTGTTGTTTGAATTATCCGAGACATCGGAGTTTGAATAATATAATTAGCCGTTATATTGATTAATCGTTGAGACATCGAGGGTTAATAAATATAATGTGATTCTCGTCGTTATCTGGACATGGAAACGTACGTGAGAAATACGTGATAATATTGATGAATGGCTAAAATATATATAACTGATTTAGAAACGTATATACGAGTAAATGATCAGTAAAGTCTAATCCCGACAACCTTTTCTCTTTGAATTCCAAATCATCTTTTATCGTTTTTACTATTTCACAAGCAAACTTTAGTCACGAAATATGTTTAAAAAACCCGCACTTAAAATCATTTTAATTGTTGAAACGCATTTAATATCACACTAATTCCTGTGGATACGATATACGCAAAATACTTGCTTTTGTACTTTAACATAGATGAAACTTGAGTTTGTTAGATTCTTCTTTCTATGCTCATGTTTTGGACTTTTCATTTTGGGGTTTTTATTTACATTACTTTATGAGTTTGTTGGATTCTTCTTCCTTAAGTTCATGTTGTTGGTAGCAAAGTAGAGGAATATTGTTTCAATTAGGACAAAACAATTGTATATCATCAAATCAAACAAAACCCACAAGAAAAAGTTAATCTTTTTTGTGATCTTTTGATCAATTATGAAAAAAATTCAGAAAATAGTGATGAAATTAATTGAGAAAGAGAAAACAACATCATAGAATATTAGCAAAAAACTACCAAAAAGAACACCATAGAATATTATCAAAAAACTACCAAAATCTCAAAAAAATAAAATAAAATAGAAGCTTACACTTTCAACAGTAAATTCTATTTGACTGTGCATGCTTGCCATGAGAATCAATGAATTAACATCACTTACCAAAACCTCAAAACTAAATGATGGTAAGATGAGAAACCAAAAAGATCTTGACACACCTACACTCACCAAACAAAAAATTATGAGAATGTTCGCAAAAAACCACCAAAATCTAAAAAAGATGTAAGCTTACACTTTCAACAAAATTATAAACCATCAAAATCAAAAAAAAAAAAAAAAAAAAAACTTGTGTTAGCAAAAAACACCCATCAAAATCTCTTCATATTAATAGCACCACTAAATACATGCATGAAAGCACCAAAATGGCAAAAAAAAAAAAAAAAAAAAACTTACACTAAGGAGGAAGAGAATGGGTTGAGGACCATTGCAAAGGTAGAGGAATTGGCTTGGCTATGAAGACATTATATAGATGGAGAGAAAGGATGAAACATTAAATTAGAAGACCAACAAACCAATGCATGGAGAGCAAATGAATGTGGTTTCCCAAGGCAAGTTCCATGACAACCACATGACCCCCTTCCAAACAACCTCATGTCATGCAATCATTGGTGAAAATGGGCAACTTCATGTCATACAAGGATTGGTGAAAATGGAGCTCATGGATTGGGAGATGCTTGATCAACATGGCAAGCAAGGATTGACACACATAATGCATGGTGATTAGAGGAGAGCTAAGTTTAGGGTTACAATACTAATTCCTATCTCCCTTTAAAAATATATAAAAGATAAAGTTATTTCAAATCACCTCATTTTGCTCCAACTCGTCTACCTGTACCTCCTTAAATAAAAAATAAAATATTCTACTTCTTTAACTTATTAGCAAAGGTAACAATATAGTTATTAGTATGTTATTACAGCATATGAAAACTAGGCATAAAATATTTATCCCAATCCAATTGTTACATTTTTATAATTGCAGTTGCTGAAGTCACTAAAATCTCTCTATAACAATGCCTTTTTCCCTATGTAGGAAGTATTTGTATTAGAGACAGAAGCATGTTTTGAGTAGATGAAGACTCCAAACTCCAAAGGATTTGTTTCTATGATAGTAATGATGCAAGAAGTTAGTTAGAATTGAAGAATTTTTTATAAAAATTATATGAATTATTGCTTCCAAAATTTATATATGAATTCATCATACCTTACGTTACACTAGCATGTACTTGATCATTTATAACATCGCTGTATCACTTCATTCACATCTTCATCGTTATAACTTCTAAGACTTGGTGTGTATAAGATTCCATCAAACCAAAACGTCTTCATCTCCGGGCAGTCTTCAATCGATATAATAGAACAATTTGATATCTCAACATAGCAAGGGAAATAACTTTGACCGAAACATTTGAGGTTGGGAAGCTTCTTTAGACAAATTGAACACAGTTGTGGGAATTTAATCTTAGCATTATGTTGTAAATAATTAATAGGATTGCAATTATTTCCAATGATCTTCTTCATCTTCTCACATTTATCCACATAAATCGTATGCAAATTTGGAAGGCTTGTCGTCACAGAAACATCGGAAAACACATGTTCCAAATCATTGCACTGCACAATGTATATATCTCGTAAGCACTCGAATCCTACAATTTGACCTTGATTTTTCCATATGTGCTTCAATTTTGGAAGAAAAAACAAGAGCAGTAGTTCACACTGCATCATGTAATCATTTGATTCAAATATCTCTTTTAAGAAATCACATTCTTCCACTAAGAGAGTACCCAAATGTGAAAATAATTGCATCATGTTGGATGGAATGCAACTCAGTAGCTTGTGACAGTTTACAATCTCAAGCCTTGTTAGTCTTTTGATGTAGCCAATAAGCTCTTTGTCAACAATATCTCTAAATGTCTCTAATTTTTGCAACTCCACCTACACAACATAAAAATTAATTGAGTAGTTACATATAGTGTTCTAGTTTGAAGAACTTATGTTCGAGTGCATACCATGTATTTCTCTGGATTCTGATGATAATATATTGTCAAATTAAGATCTCCATGTGTGTGCATATTCACCCAATCCCAACTTAGCATATGAAGGTTGGGTGTGTTTACGATGACATTTCTAAAGGGAAAGGTTCTCATATTTGGACACTCTTCGATTGACAAAAACCTGATATCGTAGGTGTACACTCCTGAACAAAAACACTTGAGCTTCGGTACTTCATCAAACCATAATTTCTTTAATTCTGGAAATAAAATTTGAACCTTATCATTATTATTGAATTTGTTGTCCTCTTCAACAGTGAAAAAAGGGATATCATAGTCATAATCTACTGAACAAACACATTCCAACTTAGGAAGAGAACGAAGTCTCAATTCCTCCAACTTAGGAAATAAAGTCTTAACTTTGCTGTCTCCTTCTATACATTTCCCTCCCTTTGTTATTATCTCGTCTATCATTTCACAATTCTCAACTACTATTGTTTGAAGTTGCACAAGGCTTCTAGCCATAGAGTAGGAGAGCAAACTCTTCAAATTTCGGCAATAGAAAACTTTTAATTCTGTTAGATTTTCGAAGCTTACGACCTCTATGATATTATGGTTCCACATGTGACTCAATCTTGGCAAATTATTCGATTCCATCTTTTCTAGCTGATAATGTGTGATGGCATCCCTTTTTTCTGTAACTGATTCAAACACTTCAACCAATGCATCACAATTACTTACTTCGAGTTTCCTCACATGCTGAAGCATTTTTATCTCACTGAATGGTACAAGCAGTGATAATCTATGAAAATTTGTGATCTTCATTGCTTTTTGTTTGATAAAGTATCCAAACAGGCCTTTATCAAGTAGCTCCTTGAAGTTCAACATCTCAGATTTTTGTAATTCCACCTACAAAATATTCATTTAATTATCTTCCAAATGTATAATCTGACTTGTATGCTAAAAATATTTAGTTGAACTTATTTAAATGTAATAGAACATCATAAATTTATGTGTGTCTATATATATATATATATCAAGGCGAGACATACAAATGTTTTAAATTGTTGTATAGTGACATTTATGTCATCCTTGTGTACGGAGTTGTTGCTGAGTTCTTCAATCCATATGTTGACATCCTTAAGCTTAGGCATACTAGAAATTCCTCGTGAAAACACTTCCATATTGGGACAATCCCTAATGACCACTTTTTGCAGTGATGGAAAATCAAGCTTACAGGAACCATGGAAGAAAGCCTTGAGTTTTGGAAGGTCTCCAAGAGTTAGTTCTTGCAACGCAGGGAAAATGATGATCTTTTCTCCATTTGCTTCCGATTCTTCTTGACATACTATCTCATTTAAGTTTTTGCATTCGAATATGTATAGGTTCTCTAGATGCTGAAGACATCTCATGGATGAAAAAGATAACAAGACACTTATTCTGTCACAGTCCACCACGAGTAGTGATTTTAAGTTTGAATACAAGTAGCTGTCTATAACAAGACACTGATGTAAATCACATTTCCTTACAATAAGTTCTTGAAGAAGAGGGGCACCCCTAAACTCTATCTTGGGTTTCCTTTCAGAAGTGGAAGAAGACTGATCATGTAATAAAATTTGTACACAGTCTAGTTAGGAAAATTATTAAAAAAATGTTGTTCATCAGAAATTGAAAATAAATATGTAAATTATTATATCTAGAAAATATTTCTGTGATGAACGCATACCTTATTGATTTTCTTATTTGTGTTGCTTTCACAGAACAATTTAGAACACAATGGTGTACATCCAAAGTGCCGATTAGAAGATCTTGAATTGTTTCCTTCACAATTGTTAAAACTAGTGTCCTCCTCAATGCTTGAATCATGAGATGCAGTTAGAAAAACCGATACATCTAGCTTTGGACAATTATAAATATCCAACTTTCTTAAGGATGGAAATTGTATCTCATAAGAATTTGTACAAACACATGCAATACTTGGGAGTACTGAAAGTGTTAAGGAATATAACTTTCCGAACGAAATAACTTTTTCTTTCTCTTTGTTTTTGTGACCACCTTCTTCTTCTTCTTCTTCATCACTCACTAAATACTCCATCAAGTTGCAAAATTCTATATTCAATTCCTCAATATTGGTGATTGCACCAATAATAGATAGATTAAATACATGTCTCAAAGAGTTGCAATTTGATATTGTCAAGATTTTCAAATTTTGAAAACCTTGAACACAATGCATAGCTTTATTACTCCTCCACACATGTGTTAGTTCATCAAGTCCAGCTATCACTATTTCTTTCAATTGAGGAAATACTTGGCCATTTGCATGTGTGTCAAACACCACCTTAATTGAAGAACAATCTTGTAGCAAGATTGTTTCCAATTTTGGAAATTGTTCCATCCAATGAGATGAATTCAATTCACCATTATTAGATGTATAACACATCTCTTTAAAATTCGGAAGATTTTTCAAAGACAGTGACCGGATGTTTGGAAAACCATTGCAGTAAACAGTAGAGTCTATCAGAAACACCAAATCAGGACATGAATCAACCCTTAAATCTTTCAAGTATGGACTTGGACAATCACATAATAATTGACTCATAACATTTTTCAAGTCTTCCACGTTTCTTATTGCAAGGATTTCACATTTCTTTATCAATTGTGAGATTATCATTAGCCTATTAACAAATTGATAATCAATAGCACTAACTTGCAAGAAATTTGACTCCAAATATGCAGAGCGACGGAAATGAGTATAAGGATCCACAAAAATCCAAAACTTCTGCAGGTTGTGCAAGTCCAAATCCATGACTAAAAATTCAACCCCTCTAACTTTCATCTCGACAACCTTTAGTTGATGAGATATCTTTTTCAACTCGTTTATAGCCACATCATTTTTAATCCAAGGAAAATTGTCCATCCATAAATACAGTTCTTCCAACTGAGACAATCTTATCAAGACATTGGCAGAAATGACATTAAGATCATTGCAATTTGTCAAATCCAATAATCTTAAAACACTCAAATTTCCTATTTCAACTGGGAGTTCTTTAATATTAGAGTGTGCAAAGCTTAGGACTTTTAGGTGTATAAGTTCCTTACCAATTATAGATATATCTCCAACATCACAATATTCTACTTGCAGCGTATGCAGGCTAACTGAAGCTTGGGATAATGTTGAAAATTTTGGAATGTAGAAATTTTGCATAGACAAAACTTTAAGTGATTTCATTCCTTGGAAGAAAGATTTAGGCCATTGAGTTGGTTCCTTTCTTTTTGATTGCAGTTGTAGAAGTTGAAGTGTGGGACACTCTAACTTGTCCTCTAACCCTATTGTCTCACTCTCATCATCCAAGATAAGTGATATTGCATTGATGCCATTCAGTTTCTCTTCTTTGAGCCTCTTCATGTCATACTCCACCATAAACTGGCAGTGATCATCTGTTTTAAATGTAACTAGGATGACGACATCACGTACAATATCATGCATCTTCACACACCCGGGCACGCTGCTATCCAACAATAAGCAGCTTCTCTTTAGATCGTCCACCAAACTATGCACTCGGTTTATTGTTTTCCATGTATCACCATCAACTTTGAACAATCCCAAACCTGTTGCATGACGAAATAAACTTTCAATAGGTATATCAAAATCTTCTGGAAACAAGCCACAAAGCATAAGGAACTTGTTGTGTTCTATGCTACCCAAAAATTTCAAACTAAGCTCGATGCGCGAATAAACAAATTTGTGCACATCTGAGAAAGTAGATGATTGAGAATTTTTTAATTGCTCCAATGCAACCTCCCATTTAGTAAGCTTTTTCTCTTTCTCGAGCGCTTTTCCAACAATTACAATAGCAAGAGGTAAGCCCCCACATTCCCTCGATACCTGTTTTGCTATTGGATAAATGTCAGGTTCATATACAACATCTCCTGTAATTGCTTGAAATAGATACCAAGCTTCATCCTCAACCAAAACAGAAACATCAAAATTCTCTTGGCTTCCCATCTTTTGACACTCTTTTTCATGTCGTGATGTGAATATTATTTTACTACACTTTTGATCATCTCGAGATGGAAGTCCTACCCAATCAAAATTAAGCTCACTCCACACATCGTCGAGCACAACTAGGACTTTAGTCTTTCCATCATTATCAATTTCCTTCAATTTCTGTATTATTTCTCTGCCTCTTCCATCCACACCTTCACTTTTCAAACTCATGCCTAAACAATCAGCAATTTGACTTTGGATATTCTTGTAATCAGGATTTTGGGATACCACTGCCATAACAACTTTATCAAATAACTTAGTATTTTCTACATATTTGATGAGTTCTTTTACAAGTGTGGTTTTCCCCACTCCACCCATTCCACATATGCTTATTCTTTTCAACTTATCATCCTTCAGTTTCTCTATCACCTGATTCATAATTACCATCCTAGACTTCAAGCTCTTAATACCTTCTGTGAAGGTAGATCCAAGAGTTGGTGGAGGTTTATGGTAGGATATGAGCTGAAATTCTTTCCTTTCCTCCTTCAATCTTGAAATATATTCAATGCCTTTAGCAGCACGCTTTCCCAAAGAGTAATTATTTGTCAAATTTGGACATTTTCCACCAAAACATTTCTCATTCTTCTTAACTTCTTCTTCACTGAAAGTCCTTTGTAACACAATTTCAAAAGCTTTCATGTCGTCGAGCCAATTTTGTATGTTTGGCTCAATTCCTTCTCTGTTCATATTTTTTGTGTCCACCCATGCTTGTGGTGCTTCTTTCACACCCTTCAACTTAGCATATTCTTCTTTCAAGTTGGAAATTATTTTTTTGCGATGGATCGCATATTCAAATTGCTTCACCGTAGACAACACTGCCAATTCTCCAAGTTTTGAGATAACATCTTTTGACAGTTCAGTAACAAACTCCATGTTAACTTCTTTGTCTTTAAATTATGAAAGGGAAAACAAACACTGTAGAGAATAATAATGTGTTAAATATAATATATTGTTAGATAATACTATCATTAAATGAAATAAATATATAATTTTGGTAAACTAAAGATATCTCCGACACACACAACTGAGGAGATTAATTTCTCAAGATCAATCCTTGAAATAAATAGATTTAAACTTGGATCATAAAGTATGGTGTTGTTAACGGATTTAAAAAACCGTTTAAAAGTATTGTTAGCCCTCGAAGAGACTACTGGGATGAGTCGCACAATAGGTCGCGCTCTCTTTAAGACATTTCATGGTACTGCCCAAAATTGTGTAAGCAGACTATCAATCAAGAAGTCTCAGGATAAAACAGTCCGGTTACAACTCTATATGATTTGCTATGCACGGCAGAAATCAGTCAAGAATTACACCTTCATAAATGGTACTACGATACCACCCGTATTGAAACTAGTGATACTTTGACCCTCTTGAACAAATTAATACTAATATTAAAATTAGTATCTCACAACAACGCATAGAACAAACTTCAATATTCTCTAAATAATTAAGAACAAAAACTAATGTAAATCTTTTCAATTTACATAATCAAATAAAGAAACAATTACCGTAACTATTTTTCATTCTAACTTTTAATATGCCACAATTCACTCAAATTAAAAGTTTCAAAACTCTGTCATTACTTGAACATGCCTAAACAACAAGAATTTCATTTTCCAAAAGCTAGAATATGCTAAATTAAACAAGTGGTCATATATTAATTAGCAACAAGCTTAGGGAAACAATGACCTATCCAATTAATCAATATGAACTGAATAAACTAAAATAGGATTTCAACATTCAGCAATATAAATTCTCAAAGAATAAAGAAAAGCTTGTGTAACCAAATCAAGTATATGTCACAAAAAAATGATAAGAATGAGAATACCTTGCTGTTGTTTAACGAGGATACTACATCACATCGTGTTCAATAATCATGGTATGGCAGCATTTGTTAAAAGGAACTAAAGCGAACATTTTGAAAGGTAAAGGAATGGCTGCTGCGTTAACTCCCTATTTAAAAGCTTTATTACCGTTTTTGTAAAAAAAAACATGGCTTAATTTGTACCTTATTTTTAATTTAGTTCTCAATTTGATCTATTATCTTTTAAACGTCTCAATTTGGTCCCTTATCTTTTCTGAAATTTTCAATTTGGTCTCTTCCATCTAGAGCTGTAAAAATGGGTCGGACTATCGGACCGGCCCATTAGCCCTATAGTTTTATACGGGCCGGGCTTTTTAAAAAAGTTGATCGAGCCTTATCGGACCTATATTTTCAATGGGCCGGCCCACAGGCTTTTGGGCCGGCCCTTTAAAGAGTTAAAAAAAATATTTTTAAAAAAATTCTAAAAATAATTTTAGCTAAAAATAAGGAGTTTTAGTTATCATTAAATCTTTAGATAATTAAGTAACAAAAGATGAGATTTGTTAGTTATGAGATAATTATTAAACCAAATTTGTTATTTTTTTAAGATTAAACCAAGTTTGTTATGATTATCTTTATTTGAAAAAAACTAATAACAACATTAATCAATCATTATAAATAGTTTTATTGTCCATTGAATTTATTTAGTAAAAAAAAAATTGTCAAAAATTAAAAAAAAAATTTGACGGGCCAGCCCATCGAGCCATGTAGGCTTTTGCTTATTGGGCTGGGCTTAACAGGCCGGGCCATGGGGCTTAATGAGCTGGCCCACTAAAGCCCCTTTATATGGCATGGCCTCGGGGCAGCCCGGCCCCTTTTGACAGCTCTACTCCCATCAAATTTTTACGTCTCAATAAGGGACCAAAAGAGTAATTAAGCCAAAAAACATTTAATTACCGTTCTAGTTTATTTCAAATTTTTTTATTCAATAAAAAAAGAAGCTAGCCAAACATATTTCCGATTGTTATAGTTTTTTTTTTAAGAAAACTAGTTTAGAGACCTGTGCCTTCACACGAGTCTATTGACTTTTATTCAATATTTAAGTTCATCATTATATCAACATAAAAATTTATTTAGAATAAAATATTTAAAAATTTGTTAAAAAATATATTAAAAATATAAGTTAAATATTGTGCTATTTCTTGTACAACTTACGAAATTACTAAATATGTTTTTATTTACTATATAAATTTGTTTTATTAAAGTTATTGTCCCGTGTATATTTTTTATATAAAATCATAATTATTAATAGTATATTTTAATTATTCGAATTTTTATTTAGAAGATGCCAAAAAGTTAATAAATTTATCTTTTTGACTTATGATAAATATATGTCCTGTGTATGGTTTCTTGGAATAAATTATACGGAGTAATTACCAATGCCAATTATTTTTATAATAAATTACATGGGTCCATCGACTTTTATTCAAACTCTTTCTTATAAAACTTATTAAAGCTCTTATCTCGTGTATATTAAAGTTATTGTCCCGTGTAAAACTTATTAAAGCTCTTGCAAAACTAATTCAATTAAGCTCTTGTCGCGTGTAAAACTTATTCAAACTATTGTTCCGTGTAAATTTTTACAATAAATTACACTAGTCCATTGACATTTATCCATGTATATTTAATTAAAGCTATTTCTTGTAAAACTTACTAAATTACACCGGTCCGTGTATGATTTTTATAATAAATTATAATTATTAATAACAAATATTTATTCAATTTCTTTTATGTATCGGTGATAAATATTTTATCATGTGTTTGTTTTATACTCACTCCGTTTCTTTTTAAGTGTCCAAAAACGTCGAATTTAGCGTTCATATTTAACTATCCATTTGATGTTTTAAGAGTACGATTTGTCAATTGTACCATTTGTCAATTAGTCTTATCTTTTTCAATAAAACTAATTAATGCTATATATTTGAAAAAATATTTTTTTTTACATAATATATTAAATTTATTTGAAAGAGAAAATGTGTGAGAAAAAAAATATGAATTTATTGGTGTATTAAAATTTGGATATAATAGAAAAAAAAGGAGGGAGTACTTATTATCGATGAGAATTCATTTTTTTCTTATTCAAATTATTACGTTATTAATCTTTGATCATGATTTATGTTGCTATTTGTATGAGTATATTTGTTTTATTTGTTTTTTGTTATTTTTTTTTGTATTTTTTTATTTTAATATTTTGTTAGTAGATCTACTTTAAAAATAGCAAACGGTGAAATTTTTTAAAAAGCAAGCAGTGAAAGGCAACAAACAGTCAAGCGCAACAAACAATCAAATTATTTTTATGTTATTAATCCTTGATCGTTGCTATTTTTATGAGTAGATTTGTTTTATGCTTATCTATTTTTTTTTTATCTTTTTTTTATGAGTAAATTTGTTTTATGTTTATCATTTTTTTTTTTGTATCTTTTTTTTATGAGTAGATTTGTTTTATGCTATTTTTTTTTTGTCATTTTTGTTTTGTATTTTTTTTTTTAGTTTGTTGGAGTTAAAATTACATTTAAGGGCATAAATACTAAAATATTGTTAAAAGTGATGAGGACAAATTAGATTTTTTTGTAGTAGTTTCTTTTAATATATTGTAAGTAGAAATCACTTTTTTTATATAAAAATAATCACATTTAAAAATATTGTATGTATTCAAACCAAATGTTCATTTGAAGCTTTTATAAATAGTTTATTTGTAAATTTGTTTTACACAAAATTATGTAACACTATAAAATCTATTTTTAAAAAAATCCAAAATAAACGGACCCTTTTTAACATCAAAATCACTAATTTTTTAATCTGTAACAAAAAGACCTAAAAAAGTTAGTAACAAACGGACGGACAGACCTAAAATCAATTTTTAAATTTTTTTGATTTGTAAGAAACGGACCTAAAAACAAATCTCTTAATTATTTAACTTCAAAATTACTAATTACGATAAGTTTTGAAGTTACAAAAACAACAATTATTAAGGCTCCGTTTGCCTCGGCTTTTTTAGCTTTTTATTCTCTTTAGAATGAGTAGTTGGGCCAAACACATTTTTAATAAAACTCTTATCCATAAAAAGCAACTTTATTTCAATGTACAAAATTGAATTAAAAGAGCTTCTAAGAGAAGAGGTTGAAACATACTTTTAGGAAAAAAATAATTTTTATTATTTTTTTAAGTTTATTTTTATTTTAGTATTATCCGTTGTTTTTTTAAGTTTGTTTTAATTTTAGTATTATTAAATGTTATTATCTTTTTTTAAAGTTTGTTATTATCTTTAGTAAACATAATTTAATCTAATTTGAAGCTAAAAAAAACAATTACCAAACAACTTTTTCTTAAAGCTCTAATTTTCACTTTTAAATCCTAGAGATAACGAAATCTATTTGATGTTGGCTGATATTGTTGAAATTGCTAGTCGTTCTCGCGATGAATCTGAACTAGAGGCCACTCTTTTAATGATAATGGAAAGAGAAACAATTTGACTCTTTTTAAGCTAATTACTTTTTCATTTGATATTTTATTGTTTTTGAACAATTTAATTTACTTGTGTAGTATATTTTATGTTTAATTATTTATTTTGATAAGTATAATTTTATTATTTCATTTATATAATTATATTAAAAAAATTATATGGACATATCTATATCTTAGTTTTTTCTTAAAGCTCTAATTTTCACTTTTAAATTCTAGAGATAACGAAATCTATTTGATGTTGGTTGATATTGTTGAAATTGGTAGTCTTTCTCGCGATGAATCTAAACTAGAGGCCAGTTTTTTTAATGATAATGGAAAGAGAAACAATTTGACTCTTTTTAAGCTAATTACTTTTTCATTTGATATTTTAATGTTTCTGAACAATTTAATTTACTTGTGTAGTATTTTTTATGTTTAATTATTTATTTTGATAAGTATAATTTTATTATTTCATTTATATAATTATATTAAAAAAATTATATGGACATATCTATATCTTAGTTTTTTTTTAAAAATGCCGTACCTCTTGCCAATACCCATATTGGGAATATGTATCACCACATTTAGGCAACATAACATGTTCTCCTATTGATTAGTTTTTTGATAGAATGTTCTCGTATTAATTAGTAACTACAAAGAATCTATCTTTCGTACTTTTACTTTTAAAAATATACACTATCCTCTACTATGCGATGTGACTAAAATTTTATTTTCAATTCACACATGAATGCGCCCTATATTCCAACATATGATGAAGTGGAAAATTCTATGTTCAACCTACACTGTGGCGTGTTATCGTCTTTACATTGACAAATTAACTTGTATTTTATTTCATGATAGACAATTTAATTTTGTTAATCCGTCTATAAATTTACTTATCAGTTTGCACCCTATTTCATGATAGACAAAGTTGCTCTCCTATTTCTCATCACCTAAAAGGCTTAACATCTCCGTTCTCATTTCACTTTTTGGGAAGTATTCTCTCCACAAAACTTTTAAAAAATATTAAATTTTTATTATTTTTTAATCAAACTAGCACTAAAAAGTTTTAAAATTTAATCATAAAATAATAAAAAATATATAAATATTATTATGAGCCTTGTGATAAAAATTAATATTTCATATAAACAAAATTTATATACATATTATGTGAAAATACAAATAAATATAGCATATATAAAATACTTGAATATATACATATAGAAATTATTTTAATAGAGTATTCGAGAATAGGGATAAAATCTTGTCCTCGTTCCTAAACTCCCATCGAAGGGACCTTCTCTTCAGTCCCCCTAAAAAAATTCCCTTATTTAACTTTCTTAAAAATCTTTATTGAATACCATAATAATTCAATACACCCCCTGTATATTAAAACCTTTTTTCTTTTTTAATCACTTGCTCATACGTTGTTTCGTTCAAAATATTTTCTTAAGGATGAATGAAGGGTTCACACTTTAAGTTGCGAACTATGTTTCATTCAAAATCATTTTGTGGGATATGGGAGAAGGCCAAAGACAAAAAAATAGATTTTTTTATAAGGTTTGCACTTAGGATACAAAATCCGTCACTCAAATCCTAAGTAGCGAGGAGGGTAAATTGTGAATGTTAGGGGTACGCGCAAGAAGAAATTCTCAAAATAGTTTATGTTAGATTTAACTGCTTTATTATATGACCACTAGGATCGACTCCAACTATTTCACTACAAGAAAACACCAATTTACCGACTGATTTATTATAAATTTATTGGCCGCCATAGCCGCCACTAAGTTTTTGGCTGTCAAGTCCGCCACAAAATAAGTTAAATCCGTCAAAAAATTGGTCCTCAAACTTACCCGCGGCTTAGGCCGCCGCTAACTTGCACGTAATCTTTTAAAAAAAAAAAAAAACTGCACACTTGGTGGCTGCTAAGACAGCAAGAAAATGTTTTTTTTTAAAATAAAAAAAAAAAAAACCACACCAACACTTAGTGAGTAAAAACACACTTAATTCACTGTCACAACAATTACACATTTTCACTCGTCTCTTCTCACTCTTGTCTCTTCGTTCCTGCTTCTTCTTTCAAACAACAACATATTTTATTCTCTTCACTCAAAACACCCAGAAAAAAACACAACAACAAAGAAGATACATAAAAGAATCATACTTTGTTCTCTTCACTCAAACAACAACAACAACAACAAAGTTTCTTCAACAATAAAGTTTCTTCTTGTGTGATTCATGGATGCCGCTTTTGCAATTTCAAATTCGTTGGAGTTTTGATGATAGGGTGGCGATAAAGATTTGATTTTGGAACTGATGTTTGAATTTGAGACTGAATTTGTGAAAGAACAAAGCTTGGGGTTGATTTTTTGAATCTGAGTTGCTAGATCTAGTTCACTTCTTTGAAAAAAAAAAGGGATAGTAAGAGAAGAAGGGAGGATGACGATGATGATAGTTGTTGATGATGATGAAGTTGAATGTTGATGATGATGAAAGAGTTGTTGCGGAAGGATGAAGATAAATCAAATAATAAATAACATAATTTTTATAAATTAATAAATAAAATAATTAAAAAAAATTAACACTGCTGGTGCGTCAGAAAAAAAGCATAAGGTTGCTATTATTTTGTGGCGGCCCAGGCCGCGGGTAAGCATTAGCGGCGCCTTATTTTGCGGCAGATCGTGGCTGCCAGTAAATGTGCCACATTTTTTACTTTGTGGTCGTTTTTCTCACTTTGTGGCTGCCAAATGGAGGTCAATAAATTGACATTTTCTTGTAGTGTTTGGAAGCCCTGCTTAAATATTAAAAATTGACATCTAACAATTTATTTTTTTAAAATCATCCTCTATTTAAATTGTAAGTAACATAAAAAATACATAAAGAATAATAGTAATAATAATAATTATAATAATAATAATTATTATTATTATTATTATTATTATTATTATTATTATTATTTTATTATTATTATTGTAAATCATTTCAATTCTTAAGTTTTCCAATTTTTTTATCGGTTTTCATTTAATTTGAAAGGACTATAACTAAAACTAGTATGGACACCCGTGCCAAGCACGGCTAGAAATTCATTTTTTTTTTATAAATTTTTAAAATGTTGTTATATATATATATATATATATATATATATATATATATATACTATTTTGAAATATTTTAGAAGTGAAAAATTGTCCGCGTTATATATGAGTTAGCTGTCACTCATAAAAATATATTGATTTTGGACTTTTTTGTTAGAATTAATGATTTAAGACTTTAATGTGCACATATATTTCATTTATTCTTGTTTTGGTAGAAAATTCAATTAATCTATTAAGAGAGTTTTATTCTAATGGAAGAGGATAATCTTTTATGGGATGAAGAACTCATTAAGAGCATATAACCTCAAGCCTTGTATCTTGACTATTAGGTTAAAGAAATTTCTATTAAATATCAAAATGTATTTGATCTAACAGAAAGAACTAAATCAAGCCAGTGTAAAAAGTAAAACATAATTGAAACCAAAATCTTAAACCTGGCATCTTTATTATTTTTTGTAAGAAATTAAGTTCAATTAAAATATTCAAAGAGATATCCGGTCAAACGGAAGAGGCGGAATCTCTTAAGGTGTGTAGAACTAAATTAAACTCACGTAAAAAATTAAGAAATTGAGACGATATCCTTACACCTCGAATCTTAGTTTGTTTTTTTTTTTAAATGTTCAATTAAAATATTAAAAGGAGTTTTATCTAACAAATGACTATTAATCTCTTAGGGTAGAAAGAACTAAACTTAGGTCCGTGTATAAAAATAAAGCATGCAATTGAGACCATAATCTTAGGTCTTCTTAATTGTTTTTGTAAAGAGTTCAATTAAAATTTTAAGAGGGATTACATTTAGCTAACAGAAGAAAGTAATTTCTTACAGTGTGAAGAATTAAATTAAGTCTCTGTAAAAAGTAAAGCTCGTAATCTTTTACATCTCGGTTATTCTTGTCAAATGTTAAATTAAATTTTCAAGAGATATCTGAACTAACGGAAGAGTGTAATCTCTTACAACGTTAAAAACTAAATAATGTCCGTGTAAAAAGTAAAGTAATTGAGATCATAATCTTAGGTCCCGAATCTTAATTATTTTTTTAAAACTTCCATTAAAATATCAAGAAAAATTTATTCTAACGGAAAATTGTAATCTCTTAAGGTGTGAAGAAATAAATAAAGACTGTGTGGTGTAAAAAGTAAAACAATTGAGACTATATTCTTAGGTCTTGCGTCTTAAATTTTTATTTTTTAAAAGTTCAAGTGAAATTTCAAGAGGGATTTGATATAATAGAAGGGAGTAATTTTTTACGGTGTGAAGAACTAAATCAAACATGTGTAAAAAGTAAAACAGTTGAAACCATAACCTTAGGTCTCACATTTTAATTATTTTTGTAATTTTTTTTATTAAGATATCAAAATGAATTTCATATAACATAAGAGAATAATCTCTTACAGGTGTGAAAAACTTATTCAAGCTCGTGTAAAAAGTAAATCAATTGACACTATAATATAAGGTCTTGCTTTTTTTTTATTTTTTATAATACTTGTAAAAAATTCAATTAAAATTTCAAGAGATTTACTCTAACAGAAAAGAGTAATTTATTACGGTGTGACGAACTAATCAATCTCTTGTAATAAGTAAAACAACTGGATCATAACCTTAGGCCTCATAACTTATTTATTTATATAAAATGTTCAAGTAAATTATTCAAAGAGATATGATCCAATTGAATAGGGTAATCACTCTTACGACTTGAAGAACTAAATGAAGTCCGAGTAAAAAGTAAAACGATTGATATCATAACCTAAGGTTTCAATTATTAATTATTTTTGTAAAAACTTCAATTAAAATATCCAGAGAAATTTGTTCTAACGGAAGATGATAATCTCTTACGGTGTAAAGAAATAAATAAAGTCGTCAAAAGTAAAACATTTGAGACAATATTTTTAGGCATTTCTTGATCAAATAGTTCAATTAAAATTTCTTGTAAAAAGTTCAATTAATATTTTAAGATGAATTCGATCAAATAGAAGAAAATAATTTCTTGCGGTGTGAAAAACAAAATCAAGTCCGTGTAAAAAAGAAAAACAATTGAAACTATAACCTTAGGTCTTGCATCTTAATTTTTTTTACAAAATTTTCAATTAAAATATCAAAAAAGAGTTAATCTAACAGAAAAGAGATATTTGATCTAATAGGTGAGAGAGTAATTTCTTATAGCATGAAGAACTAAATCAAACAGGTGTAATATACAAAACAACATGAACATAACTTTGGGTCTCACATCTTAATTTTTTTTTTTAAATGTTTCATTTAAATATTCAAAGATATATGAACTAACGGAGGAGATTTATTTCTAATTGCGTAAAGAATTAATAAAGCTCGTGTAAAAAGTTAAAATGAAGTTTGATTAAAAGAGGAAAATGTATGTTTTAATATTAGGGGAAGAGGATGAAATTCAAATTTCTTTCAAGGGAGAGGAGAGTAATTTTATCTAATATATTTTGTATAAGAGGGGAGGAAAATATATATTTTAACATAAGAGAGGAGAGTAATGTAATTTAAGCACCTCTCAAAAGTAAAGCGATTGATATCATAACCTAAGGTCTCAATTATTAATTATTTTTGTAAAAACTTCAATTAAAATATCCAGAGAAATTTGTTCTAACGGAAGATGATAATCTCTTACGGTGTAAAGAAATAAATAAAGTCATCAAAAGTAAAACATTTGAGACAATATTTTTAGGCATTTCTTGATCAAATAGTTCAATTAAAATTTCTTGTAAAAATTTCAATTAATATTTTAAGATGAATTCGATCAAATAGAAGAAAGTAATTTCTTGCGGTGTGAAAAAAAAATCAAGTCCGTGTAAAAAAGAAAAACAATTGAAACTATAACCTTAGGTCTTGCATCTTAATTTTTTTTACAAAATTTTCAATTAAAATATCAAAAAAGATTTAATCTAACAGAAAAGAGATATTTGATCTAATAGGTGAGATAGTAATTTCTTATAGCATGAAGAACTAAATCAAACATGTGTAATATACAAAACAACATGAACATAACTTTGGGGCTCACATCTTAATTATTATTTTTTAAATGTTTCATTTAAATATTCAAAGATATATGAACTAACGGAAGAGATTTATTTCTAATTGCGTAAAGAATTCATAAAGCTCGTGTAAAAAGTTAAAATGAAGTTTGATTAAAAGAGGAAAATGCATGTTTTAATATTAGGGGAAGAGGATGAAATTCAAATTTTTTTCGAGGGAGAGGAGAGTAATTTTATCTAATATATTTTGTATAAGAGGGGAGGAAAATATATATTTTAACATAAGAGAGGAGAGTAATGTAATTTAAGCACCTCTCAAGAGAGCGTAATGTAATTTTCTATAATATATATTATCTTTTAATTAATTTTTGTTTGTTTTTTATTTTGTAAGGTTCGTTATTATTTTTTTGGGCAATACATTGAATAGTTGGTAAAAAAACAAAAAACAAATCAAGGCAATTCTATTTTTTTGTTTAACAGTAGATTCTTTTTTTGGTACTTATCCTGTAGAATTCATCTCAATCTTAATATCTATATTATTTTTTTGTTTCAAAACAGATTCAATAATCGGTAAAAATAAAATAAAAAGCAAGGCAAAATAAGAAAGACAAAAAAAAAATCATAAAATTAATTTTTTTGTCAGTGGGAATTGAACCGTGTCCCTTTAGGTCGTAAAGAGAAGACACGTTGGCGCCACATAGACGTCACATTATTAAAATAATGCTACATATGAATTTGCTCCTTGAGAAGTAACGTGAGAACGCCAAGTGTACTTTTTACTTTGAGGAAGGAAATAATAATAGTATAGATATAGATTATTCATATAAAAAAAAAGCAATGTTTGGATTTGAACCTCGAACCTAACATATACAAATATTATTGTGTACCACTAATTTATTAACACACCTTTAATTCATTTTGGACATTAATAATATATAATTAGTATTATTATTATAGAGCTTAAAACTTTGAGGCTCAAAATTAGGAGTTTGGGTTTGCTCCATTTGTCATCCTCCATTTATTTTTCATTTGGAGAGAGATAGACATATTAAAAATTAGTGTGGTCCACAAATTAGTGGGACTCATTTTTTAATGGGTCCCACTAATTTTTAATGTATTTATCTCTCTCCAAATGGAGAATAATTAGAGCGATAACAAATGGAGCAAACCCAAACCCTAAAATTAATATTCATTTTGGACATTAATAATACGTCACACACCCGACACATAGAAAAGTTTAAACTGTCAAGAGGATAGAAAAGCATCATTCAAAATTTCATTTAAATTACGGTGCACATTTAAATAGAAAGTAAATATTTATCCAAACAAAATGGAAAGTAAATGTAAATACTAAAGACAGGGAAAATGTTAACTAAGACTTTTGAACAGAGAAAAAAAATAGCAAAAATATTTACAAATACTTACCGGATCTTCGGGTGAAAGCAAAAATTTACCACAGCTTTTGATTGAATAAGAGATGTTGATAACCTTCCCAAGAGAAAAATAATATAGTTTAGATTGAGATTATATGATTTTTTGTTTGCAAAAGTGACAACACCCTCAACAAGACTACTAGTAAATTGGAATGCAAGGATAATAATATAAGAAGGAAGCAATTATATTTATGGTGGAAGAATTATACTTTAACTAAAATAAAAGAAAGGGACTTGTTCTCCTCACATATTTGAGGGGGAAAGATGATTCTAAATTCATTTTCTTCAACTAAAATAAAAGAAAGGGACTTGTTCTCGTCACATTTGAGGGGGAAAGATGATTCTAAATTCATTCAATAGCAACACACACATATACAATAACGAATACAAATATTATATGATTAAGGTATATTTAAAATTTGTGGTGGAGGGCTGGTGCTCAACGAACCTCCGGCACGACGGAGCTTCGTCTGGAGCTGTGGACAATTATTTTCCGGTGACTTGTGGCGGATTTCCGGCGGGCGGCCAACTGTCAATCATTCTTTAATATTCAATTATTCAGTTGAGGGGTGGGAGGAGGAGGAGCTGAGGGAGTGTCAGTCTTTATTGCTTACCCTTTTATTACATGACCAGTCTTCAAATAGGTGGCAGTGGCAGCCTGATCCTGTCAGAGGCTACACTGTCTGGGGAGCATATCAGATCTTGACTTCACAGGTTTCGGCTTCCATAGACGATGCAGACAAACTTATTTGGCATCCACAGGTCCCTTTGAAGGTCTCCATCTTTGCGTGTCGTCTTTTGCGTTACCGGTTGCCCACAAAAACAACCTGGTCACTCGAGCCATCTTATCTACAGCAGACCATCTGTGCATTTCAGGTTGTGGAGAGGTCGAGTCAGCGCATCACTTATTTATCTCTTGTGGTACTTTTGGTTCTCTCTAGGCGCTTGTGCATTCATGGATCGGCATCCCGGGGATGTAGTTCACTTCCTTACGTGATCACTTTGTCCAGTTTACATTTTCAGCAAGTGTTTCTCGGGCTAGTCGCTCCTTTCTACAGCTTATTTGACTTGCGAGTGTGTGGGTTGTACTTGTATGGACGGAGAGAAATCACAGGCTGTTCCGAGGCTCAGTCAGTACTACTTTTCAGTTGTTGGACAAGATCAAGCTTCTTTCTCTTAGGTGGTTGAAGGCGAATTGGGTTACCTTAACTTCTAACTGCCATAGTTGGTGGTCTAGTCCTTTGTTCTGCTTGGGTCTTGCATGATCTATTGTGATTATTTTTCTGTAACCATATTTGACTCGTTGTAACCGTTGATAGACTACCTTGACACACCTTGTGCCAGGGAATTTGTTTGTTTTTTATGATATATATCTCATTTTGACTTGTTCAAAAAAAAAAAATCCAAAATATTTTAATTATTATTTTATGTAAAAAAAATGTTATTTTTAAAATAATTTAAAAATCCTTTTTTTTTCTTTTAAAAAATCAGTATTTTTATTTTAAAAATTTTATTTTCTATAATGAATATCACTACCTTTTTTTTTTTACTTAAAAATCAGTTATTTATTTCAAGCAAATAGAATTTATTTTAAAAAAATTTCTTTTTTAAATGAGATGTAATCATATTTAAACTCATTTGCTAAGTTTTAAACTCGTTTTGATCTTTGCCGATGCTTCCATTGTAACTTGGTTTCATGGCTGTGTATGCGAATTCGTTGGGTTGCGCTCGTGATGAGTGTTTGTATTGATATATTTGATTAGAACTTTCTACCTGATTTGTATGATAACGTTTTATTTTCGTTTGGGTTATAACCGGATCAGGTTTAATGCTCCCAATTTTTGTATCTTTTATTTTTATTTAATATATTTATTCCTTTTGTCTAAAAAATTTAAAATTTAAAATTGAATTTAAACCGATTTTAAATTGATTTTGATAAATAACCAATTTAAAATCGGATTTATAATTTTAATCAATTATATAACCATAATCCAATTTTATAACGTAAATAAAAAGTGGATTTAATTATGGATCCTAATCCAAATAAATGGTTTATGAGTAGATAGGATTTTATTCTTGAGTCGTTTATGAGTATTGTTTTGGCTGATGCTTGTTTAACCCATTTGGGTCGTTATACCGCAGTTGGCTTCGCCGCGGTGGTTGTCGTTTTATGGCAGGTGGTGGTTTCGACGCTACACTGTCTTGTTGTGGTAAACTTGTTCGCGTTTATGTTGTCTCGTCGCCGTGGAATGTTTCAGGTGGGCTATGTCGACGGAGTTTGCTCAGGATGTCGTTTTGGATCTGTGTTCATTTAGGCACTTGAGATCTTCATTGTTCTTCTTAATAGTGGGTGGTCTGACCCATTGTTGGTTTGGCTGATGGTTTACTTTTTTGATGGTATTGGTCCTCTGATTTCGTTTCAAATTTGTTGAGATTTGCAGGTTCCAATGCTTTCAGATTTGTGTCCGCCATGCCGGAGTTTTATGGATGGTCTTGAATCTGTTTCAGTCCTTCGGGTCTGACTTCAGACAATTTGGCTAGAAATGGCCTTTATTTGATGTTGTTGTTGTCACAGTAAATTGGTGGTTTGGCCTCGTTTCCGTGTTGGCGGTCGGGTTTGATTGCCTCATTATCGAAAATCTTACTATAGTGCTTTTTAACTCATATGCCTCATTTTTTTTTTTTTGCAATTCAATTTCGGGCTCGTGCGCAGGCTTACTGAATTGTGCAAGGGTGTGTGGTTGACTGCTCTAGAATAGGATTAGTGTTCCTTAATCTTCTAAGGTTGTTTTGTTTTTTATATCTCACTGGGTTGGTTTTATGTCCTCCAATTTATGTATCTTTTTATTTTTAATCTACTTAGGGTGTCGCAGTTTCATCTGTGTCCCATTTGCTTAAAAAAAAAAGTGACATCTAAAGTTCCAATAATATTACAACGACATTACTTATTATAAAGTTACATGATGATATATAGTAGTAGTCCTTAATGGACTAAAGTACTAAAATAAAGTCAAATATCATAGCTCTACTATCAATAAGATCCGATACGCGACATGATACTGATATGATACCGATATGAGAATATTTTTTAAAATTTCTATCCGATACTATCGCGATACGTTGTTTAAAAATTGAATTTAAAATTCAATATACAAACGCACAATATATAAATATGACTAAAATCAATAATATTAATAATGATAATATTTTTTTAAAGACAAAAAATTATTATTATATTATTATAATCGTCAATAGTTCATTGTACAAGAAGTACAAACAAGCCAACAAGCTTGCACAAGAGCAAAACAGTTTGATGCTTAATATACAAGGATCAAAATAAAGATTTAACCGATACTTTTTCGATATAAATATCGGGACGTACCAGACACGTATCAAATATTATTTTTTATTTAAAAATAAAGATTTAACCAATACTTTTCCGATACGAGTATCAGGACGTATCGGAAGAATAGCGGTATCGAGTACGTATCGGACACGATACTTCATAATTTTTAGAGTATCGGAGCTTCATAGTCTACTATCTAACAAAGAGACCTTTCACATATTATTTTGTTTAAAGAAACTTCTAACTTTGAAATAACAACCATCTAATAAAACACTTTTTTTGTCTAGAAATCAATTCGAATTTGAGACTGGGCTCTGGGCAATTGTGAATTTTAACGGTATTTTATTTTATTGGTTACAATGAAGTTGACAATCGAATTCAAAACCTCATGCATACTATTCAAACTTATCACCACTAGAATAAATCTAACTTTAATAACTTATTTTAGCAGTATTTAACGCCTTTTCTACAACTAAATTTATTTTTTTCTTAATTTAATTTATATATTGTAAATATTTCTACACACATATATACACAATCAAATCACTTTATGATACCACTTTTTATAACTTGTTTTCAAAATATTTCTACAACCATCTATTCGATTATATATACTTGACAACTTGAGTAAAAATATTTCACATTTTGCATAAAAGTTTTTTTTTTTTCTTTAAAAGTCCAATTTTTTATTTTTGACCAAATTTTACAAAGTCCAATAAATCCTTAAAAAACCAAAAAATTCCTAAATAAAAAACGCGTACAACAATAAACAACAATATTCCGCGTCCTCTTGCTTAATAACTTCACCACCAACTCCATCGTAATTCTCTTCTTCTCTTCATTCATTCACTCCATCAAATAAAATCCCAATTCTACCCCTACCTTCTTCTCCAATTTCCCATCTCAACCATGTACAGCAACGTACTCGTCAATTGCTCTAACTGCCACACACCTCTCCAACTCCCTCCCGGCGCCGGATCAATCCGTTGCGCACTCTGTCAAGCTATTACTCTCATCGCTGACCCACGCGCTCTCCCTCATCAACCTTCACCTTCTCCTCACGCGCCTCCACCTCCTTCCCCTTACAATCAAGCTCCTCCCGGTCCCCTTCCTAACGTTCACGGCCGTAAAAAGGCCGTCATCGTCGGAATCTCGTATAAATTCTCTCGTCATGAACTTAAGGGTTGCATTAATGATGCTAAATGCATGCGTTATCTTCTCATCAATAAGTATACTTTTCCTGAATCTTCGATTGTTATGCTTACTGGTATGTGTTTTCTTGATCTTTCTTTGATCGATTGCTTCTTCGGAAAGTTATCGCTTTAATTTTCTTGATCCTTGTTTATTGTTTGTTAATTATTCAGTTTTTTTTTTCTTATTTTTTTAGGTTAGTTTTGTTTAAAATTAAATTAATTGTGTTTTTGGGATATAAAGAGCTTGGATTCTAGAAAATTGATTAATTTCGTTATAATTGAGTTTGAAATTAAGTTACTCATTTTGAAATTAATTTCGTTATAATCGAGCTTAAGATACGTTATAATTGAGCTTGGATTAATTTCGTTTAAATGTGATAGTGGATAGTTTATATTTTCTTAGACGAAGTTGCTAGTATCGCTGAAACTCACACACAACTGTGAGATCCCTGATTCGAACCTTGGGTGAAGGTGTTTGGCCTAACAATATCGGCATTTGTTAGTTGATATAGGACTTGTGGAAGATTGTGTATACTATATACTTGAGTGAATACTCAATTTGGCCTCGGAAGTTATAAGATTGTATCAATATCCTCCACATTATAACTATTCCAAATTGAAACTTAGAATTGAAAAATATTAATCAGGTTCGTCATTTGGTCTGGATTTGTTTTCAAATGCATTCCCAATATTAATTACGTATTTGCAAATGTATCATAGATATTATTAGTGTAGTTTCATTATTGTCCTTGTAAATACCAATAGAGACAAACTTGATTAACTTTTTACAATTTCAAGGATAATTTTGAAATATTAATAATGCGGAAGGCAAGGATGATACAATCATGCAATGTCGGTGATCAGATTGAGTATTTACTGCTATTTATTTGTTCGACGACAAAATCGAAGTATTTTTGTTTGAATAAACCTATAACGTCATAAAATTAAAAAGACCTTCAAAAAAGTTCACAATTAAACACATCATACTTATCAAGACGTTAATTCCTAACAAAAATTTAAACACATAAAACAGTCTATGATGGAAAGACTAATATATCATGATTTTGTTATTCCACTCTTTACAAACTAGATTCCACTTTTTCCAAGTGACTAAAATGAATATTTACTCTAAGTTTTGTAACATGAGGGTTAAATGGCAATTTGTTTATTCTCTTTTGAAATTAAAAATGCAGAAGAAGAAGACCCTCATGGCCCGAAATTTCCAAACAAGCAGAACATAAGGATGGCAATGTTTTGGCTTACACAGGGATGTGTTCCTGGAGACTCCCTGGTTTTCCATTATTCTGGTCATGGATCGCAGCAAAGAAACTATAGTGGTGATGAAGCTGATGGTTTTGATGAAACTATATGTCCTTTGGATTTTGAAACACAGGGTATGATAGTAGATGACGAGATCAATGCAACGCTTGTAAGACCTGTTCCTCATGGGGCTAGGCTGCATGCACTAATTGATGCCTGTCATAGTGGCACTGTTATGGATTTGCCATTTCTTTGCAGAATGAACAGGTTACCTTCTTAAGATAGTGTATAGTTTCTAATTGCATGGCTTAACTGTTAGGTTTTTTGTTTTTCTTGACTGTAGCATCATGATGTTTAAGAAACAGTTCTTGACCGTGCATTAACACTTTCTCTAGATGAAAACATAAATGTTTTTACTAAAAAATTAAGTGATTTAAGTTTTCTATAATTATGTCCATGATTGATCAGAAACCAAACTGTTGCCTTATGATAACATTTTTATTTATTAACTCACCTTTTTCATTTGTCAAGCTTTATAATGCCTAGAGGATCAACCATACAATGACATGTTGCATGATTTGATGGAAATATAAAAAATGATAAAAAAAACACCAATGATAGGGAACCAAGAGAGGTAGCAGGGTACTAATGTCTGAAGGTTCTCAGAAAACACGAGAAATTTAAAGAAAATTTAGTGAAGTAGATGAGTGTAGAGTAAGAGACTGAAGTATGTTATCTGAATTCAGATTGTTCGTTCTGAGGTTCCTTACATTTCTTGTGTGACCTGAATGTAATTACCTTTTACTGCCCCCACCTACAGTATAATAGTTAATCAATTATGTTAGAACAGATTCATAACAGTGTTAATAAATCTGAGCTTTAACCTGACACCCCTAACAAAGCTCATTATAAAGCTAAATACAAAGCAGTTGAGCATAGTTGTGCATGTCACGAAAGCACAGGCTACGGTTTTTTTGATCCCTTGGCGATCTCAATCATATTCTGGAATGTGATCTAGGGAGATTACATAGGATCACCACGTTTGCACATATGATTGATTGGTGAGATTGCGTGATCCCAATACGGATAACCAAAAGTGGGTTATGCAGAGACCAGGTCGTTGAAACCTGAAAACCCATGTTTTTATTGATCCTAAATGATGCTGTAGGACCTTAAACCATATTTCTAGCATTTCTTCCCAATTAAAACAGCTTCTCTGCTTTGTTTCTTTTGTGTAGTAGTGTTTCACCAGTTGTCATACTATAACTATGATAGTTTAGTTTTGTAGTGATTTAAAGGATTTTTTCTTCTTATTTTTGCTATATTGTATGTGTGTGTAGGGTCTTATGATCCATGTTATAGTCTCATGGTTTACATTTTCACTCCCTACCTCATACGAGGTATGATCTTCATTTGGACTACCTTTGTGCATGTGATCTGACATGAGAAAACCCTAGAGAAGAAAGGAGTGTAAATTGCATACAGTTGACCTCTAAAGTGTATAACTGTATATGTGATGATGGATTAAAATTGATGTCTTAGCTCATAGGTGTTTAGCAAAAGAGCTAGAACATTTCACCAAGGGTTGATTATGTTCATACCTTTTTAATTTAAATATCCCAAAGCCGGCCCTTCAATATGTGTTTTTGTGGGTGATGCAATCCTGGTTGAGTCTGGAGGAGTATATTCTAAATTTGAGGGAAAACAAAGTTGATAGATCTGATACCATTGTGTCTATTGAGCTATGTGATAATGTGATTGTGGGATAGGCTTATTTATTGTTCTCATTTTTCCTATTTGCTTTATTAGCATTCGTTCTTTCAAAAAAGGAATTTCTGATTGTTGGAGACTTGGGATGAAGAAAACTTTGATAGATATTTTGCATTGTCCTATTTTCTTTTCTTTTTTATTCTAGCCATCTCACAAATATAGTTTTCGCTTCATATGACTAGTAAATATATGTTGTAGTTTTTATTTGCATATTTATAGTTCCCATGATGTCTTGTATTCACGTTGTTTCCATTTTCTCCGTAACAGTCGTGGACAATATGTATGGGAGGACCATCGCCCTAGGTCCGGTGTATGGAAGGGATCAAATGGTGGAGAAGTTATATGTTTCAGTGGATGCGATGATCATCAAACTTCTGCAGACACATCTGTAAGTTTCAGAAAATTTAAATTTAAATCAATTCCTGTATTAGTAACCCCCTAGTTAGTTAGGTTAGGATGTGATGTGATATGTAAAAATACTAGATTTAAGAGCTCTGCAAAAGGCTAAACACAGAAATAATAGTGCAAATAAAGGTAGTAGAGGCGTGTCTGGATTTCCAATTTAACTACTCTTATGTTGGGCGGGACATACATGAATCCAAAGACAAACACAAGTGTAAATAATTTAGAAACTTCATTCACCCCAAGTCTTTCGCAGTGTATGCTGCTTGATACTACGGAGGTATTCTCAATACTTGGTTGGCGTTATGTGTTATTCGGTTCTCACTTGAAACCAAATTCCCATACAAAATATAGCATATGCATCAGCTACATACTTGCCAACACTATGTAGTTAAGATACATTGGTCCAACTCTCCTCCAAGTATTCCCAAGAAAAAGATTGTAACATTTCTCACCTTTTCTATGGACCCAAAGTCCTTATTGCTTGTAATATTTCCTCTCTTGGCAATACAACATTTTGCATTTCAACATAACTTGAAAAAGCATAAAATAATTATTTTTGTCTCATTCATCAATTACTTGTAATGATAGTGCATTGGTCAGGCTAAAAGGCATGACCAAAAACTTGCAATGGTCCTCGTGTGTGCGAGAAGCTGTCTCGGGAATATCTTCCTCGTTTATACGAGCTTGATGATACCCCTTATTGTAATTATAGCGCTTGGAAAAGATCACGACACCAACCAATTCATTGAACGCCGCCTCATTGGTTGGAGTAATGGGGAATTTATTAAAGACTATAACCATGTTTAAATCCCTATAACCACAAAACTTCCAATTGTAGACATTTTTTTCAACAAAATGATGGGACTGAATTAAGGACTATTGCTAGGCCTTATTACACCTAACTAACTAACTAAACGGATTCCTATTAGAGTCACGATGTCTGACAATATGATCATATCATTGTAAACAGGCACTATCAAAAATCACATCAACTGGAGCCATGACGTTTTGCTTCATCCAAGCTGTAGAGCGCTGTGGTCCAGGGGCCACATATGGCACCATTCTCACTTCAATGCGCAGTGCCATAAAAAATGCTGGCAGCGGTGGTAGTGGGGGTGGCGACGTAGTAACATCTCTTATATCCATGCTTTTGACTGGAGGTAGTCTTAGCGCTGGTGGTCTGAGACAGGTAAATATACGGTTTAAGTTGTCTAATCATATTGCAAATCTCAAGTTTGAACTGTTTCCTTTCTATGAGATGATCAATGATCTTAGCTCATAGTTTACTACTTAGGACAGTTCTTTACAAGTTTTTTGAATATGGAGGTTCTTAATTTTTAACTGACTTCTGCTATTTATTGTTTTTCCTTGTCCTTCCCTTTTGTTTAAACAGGAACCACAGTTAACAGCTTGCGAAGCATTTGATGTGTACAGAAAACCTTTCTCATTATGACGCTCAATATTCTTTGTTCTGCAATTTGATTGATTTCCTTGGCACTGCCCATGTACATGAATGTATTTGATTATTACTCTGGCAGGTTAATGTATAATAAATTAGGCGGGCTTCTAATATATTCGGTAATCATCAAGTACATGTTTGGTTGAATTTATGTTTGAATTTGAGAATGCATCGTACTAATGAATGAGTAGTTGGCGGTATGATCCTTCTATTATATTTTGCTAATTCGTCTCAGTTCACTCCTTGATTTGAATTTCACATTAAGGATGAGGGTCATAACCCTAGTTAAATTTAAATTTGTTGCATTTTTGTGGTACCAACTCCCAAATTAACTAGTGATTTGCATTCTTTATATTCTACATGTATTTGCAAATATTTCAATATGCAAAATACTTGTTGACTAAAGTTCATGTGTCCCCTTATCCATTGCATATTTTCAAAGAAGTAATTGAGCATATTATTTCAATTTTCAAATAAATCATATTATATTAATTCAAAATTAAACAATGTTTGGTGCAATTGAAGGATGAAGGACATAAATTAGGGGGAGAGAAAGCTACTTACTCTCCCTTGTATTTTCTTTATTGGGTGGTTTTTATGTTGTCTATCTCTCACTTATAGAAGAATCGCAATGAGACTCACCACATTTTCATCCCCTGTAAATTGGAGGGAAAGATAGGAAATACGATCAAATTCAAATAAAATTACACTAGTGCCCCATTTGTATATAAAGTTTGAAGAAAAATGCAAAGCGACACTTGTTAAAGACGCTAAATAGTAAATATAGTAAAAGTATCTCAAAACATATATAGGTCCTATTTGGATTAGTTTATTTTTTAGTTAATGCAAACAGCTTATGCAATATAAATTAAGTTTTATGTTATTTTATAAATTTAAATTAGTAAAAATTGTATTCTTATAAGATATTTTATCATAAACAATCTTGACAAACATATAATAATACATTAAAATTGCATAAATTGTTTGCATAAGCTCAAAAATAAGCTAATCCAAGTTTTAAAAGTATAAAAAATATTTTGTTTTCAATTATGCATTGATTGTATACATTACCATGATTCAAGTTTGAAGTATGATTTTGAGAATACATTTGCTCGTACTAATGAATAGTTAATCTGGAGGACATAAACTGAACTCAGAAAAAAGAAAAGAAATAAGTGCTTATTAAGTAAAAAAAATTGGATTTAGGTTCGGTGCAGTAAAAAAAAAATTGACTGCAGTGCAGTCGGCAATATATAAACCGTCTAATCAAGATCAGATAGTTTAGATATTTTGATCAGATTTTATAATTAAAATTGATCTTAAAATCTGAACCGTCTGATACAGTCAACTGCACACAATCCAAATTCAATTTTTTCGCAGCAACTCTTGAGTGGGTGTTACATAAATGATGAATTTAAAGAGGTTGCTTCTTTGCATTCTTTTTCCTTGACTTAGGGAGCACTCCTAAAGAAGGCCCTTCACTTGTAGTAGATGCTATACTTTTATCTTCATTAGTAAATTTATTATCATCGACCACCAAAAAAAAAGTTACAATGGGGGTGCCAATAGTAGCTTGACCGTCATGTTAAGTGATGGTCTTAAAGTGGCTCTGAGGTTGAAATTGACGATGATGAGATTGTGGAAAAGGTGAAAATTGCAAAAGTGATTAAGTGTGTGATGGAAGGTGAAGAAGGTAAAGGAATGCGTGAAAGAATGAAGAGTTTGAAAGATTCTGCTATTAATGCATTAAAAGATGATGGTTTCTCAATAAAAACTCTGTCTCACTTGGCTAGTCAATCGAATTTAGGAAAATAAATGAGTTATCTGGGACACATACATCGGATATAGACACCATATTCATTAACACCGATAATTTAATATAGTAATTGTATATATTGATGTAGCTTTAGTGTTATGTCGGTGTCGATCTGGAATACACACATTTAATTCGACAAATTATATGTACTTCATAATCATATGTTGTTTATGGTCTCTGATTCGCTGTATTTTGTTTGTTTTCTATTTTTGTGGTTTAGTGGCCATTGTATTGCATGGTTGGCACATATGAGTAACGAGGGACAAAAATAGCTGCCATAAAAAATTAAGAATTAAAAAAAAAACTTTTTTATGGTTTAGTTGATGCAAGAACTTTTGACAAATAAGACAGTAGTCGTTGCCATTTTTCAACAATTATACGTAAACCTCTTTGAAATAAATAGTTTTTGGGGTGTAATTCAAAATGTGAAGTAAGTCTTCATATCTTATTAATGAAATTGAACACTTGAAATTCGATTGATTAGGAATTTTCTTCTTCTTTTTTGTGAAATAACAGGTATAAATGAATTTTTTTATCATAAAATAAATTTCTCTTCTCCTCTTTTTGGTACCAACTCACTTGAGAACCTTTTTGGTAAAGTTTGCATTTGAAATTCTTAGTTCCGTAAAGTTTGCATTTGAATTCCTTATGAGTTATGATTAGGGCCGATCCCGACAATTTAGAGGTCCGACCTTGAATATTAAAGATTGAACCTAACAAAAATATATTCTAACTACTTAAAAATAATGTCTTTCTTCCCGCAGTGAGACGGAGAAGGAGAAACTACATGCGTTTTTGTTTGTGTTTGAGACAAGAAAAACTTTATTTATTTAATTTTTTAAAAAAATTGAACCTAACTACTTTAGATTGAGCCAACAAAAATAGATTAAAAAAATATTAGGACTTTTTAATTAATTTTTTTAGTCATTTGTTTAAGAGAGCTACTACATATAAATTATTTTTGAGGCCCCTAAAAAATAGAGGTCCAACACCAAAGGGCACCTTACACTCCCTCAAGGCTGATGTCATGCTACTCTTGGATTGTTTTGTATGTTTTCATTTGGTTTAGACAAAGATTGTCTCTTAATTTTTTTTACTAAGAGTGTACTTTTTCAAATTATTTACCTAACAAAACAAATATAGTTTTCAAAAAATTACACAAATAGGAAGAAGTTACTAACACCAACGACTTACCCTTATTTTAGAATTTGATAGTAAGTTTTAAAATATAAGATTTAATGTTACCGTGAGGTTAACTTAATTGAAGTGTGATATAGGTGGCTTTATTTCTAAATCATGTAAAATATTGTCCCAAAATAAAGGACACACACGTTGTTCCATACACACTTCAACTCTCTCATCGCTTTCTAACATTGTTCGATAAACTCAGAATCCTTCGTCTTCCTTGCTTCAAACTGCAAATGGAGATAAGGTTTTGTTTATCGCATACTTTTTTGTTTTTGTTGTATACCAAATCCCTAACATTTCTTCCGATTAAATTCCTAAATTCTAACTTTCTTTTAATCATAATTTTATATATCTCTCTCACACATTGTTTGATAAAACTCACAACACTTTCATCTCCTCACTTCAAACTGAGAATGAAGGTAACATTGTTAGCTCGGTTTTGTTTATTGCACGATAGATCTGTTTTAAAACATCATTGTGACACGATTTACATTTTGTTTAAACATCATATAAATTCGTATCATCATGTTGCTGCGTTAAACTCACAGAGTTTCTTAGCAAATAATGATAGTTTATGACGCAATACCAATTTGGGAATAGTTTCTCAAATTGGTATTGCGTTGTAAACTATTATAGTAGGTTCTCTAATTGATATTGCATTATTTATTTACAGTTGCTAATTGCAATCACAAAAGTTGCGTCAGATTCTCCCTATAAAATTCTGACCTACAAAATTCTGCAAAAAGATACTTGTCACTGACATATGCAATCAGCTCGACTACCTTCCCAAGTGTTTCTTCAATGGCCTCCACACTCAATTCTATCCTTTTTAAGGGTATTATCACAAAACGAAGAAAATAGTTCTGCACTTGAGCTACCAGCAATAGTTTCATTGCAAAATACTTCAAAAGATTCACTCAATGTGTGGAAAAATCGATCAATTCAAACAAAACACATGATTTTCCAATTTCCAACTAAGACCAAGTCATTCTGACCAAATCAAATCACCGGGCGTATGACATAAAAAACTTGCTCATGAATTTTAATATCTTGCGAAGTCTTCTTTTCACATGCCGCATATTTTGCTTTATTACCACAAATTGTTCTCTTAGAAAAATCAAATCCGTTTTCAAAATCGACATTTTAACAAGTTTCATCCATTTTCTAGAAGAGGGAGTGCTTCCTGATATCATAACACAAATTATTCGCAATGTAACACCCTAATCGATATACATCCTATAATTAACTTTAAACAACAATCATACATCAATCAAGGCGTTACATGTTATAAATTCCAAATAATGAACATACATACATTCATTTTAATAGCAACGGAAGCATTGATATCATAAACATTACTCATGGTAATTAATAATCCAAACATAGAAGTTATAATATCATATTACAACTTAGACTAGGTCCTTCAACCACAAGGCCTATCCACATAATCCAAAACAATTAACAATACTCAAGTTATAGAAAATAATATAAATAGCAAGGTCATGTAAAGTCGCAAACAAACGAACTAAGATACTAGTTCTAGCAAGGTTACAAGTATCAGAACAAATCCTAGACCTCTAAGGTTCCTAGAATTTCCTACTTTTCATCCTTACCAAGCTAAGCTAGTCACACAAGCTAACTTCCAAGCCACGGGATCACTCCTCAAGTGAAGAATCTGGACCCACACCATTCAAATACACAAAATAGAGAGTTAGTTATAATTCAAGTTCATAATAATAAGTATAGCATATACTCATATCATGTATAATAATAATCATATCATAATTGACGCATAATCATCTCATGTCATAAATACAATATTCATGGTAAAGGCAATATCATATTCATTATCAATTAATCAAGACATTAAATTGAGATCACATTATCTAATCATCCACAATTATAATGAAAGACATTGGCACTTATCAATTAACAAGTAAAATGCACATTTTCTCCTAATGCAACTAATGCCATCAATTAGTATGTCTCAACCTAGACACATCTAAATGCATGTGGTACCCGCATCGAGTTTCGAATACATAAGTATTCTCGCATCAAGTCAGTTTAAAGTCTTAGAGGACCATCGCTCGAGTCAGTTTTAAGTCATGGTGGACCATCGCATCGAGTTGACTCATGCATGCATGAATGTACACATACCAAATAATGATGATAACCCTATACAACTGCATATGAATAAAAGGACACTCCTCCTAATATTCCTTCTCAAGTTCGCATCAAATCTCATCATCATATCATCATTAAGGTATACATTCAAGCAAAACATAACCATACCTAGTAACTAACTTAATCACAAGCCACCATCATCAATTTCAATCAATTGCATACATAGGAACATAACATCCTCATCTAAGCTCAATATTCACTTAATCTAACGTTATATCATGTTATAAGATCATAGCTCAATCATAGTATAAACATAAACCTCTTTTAATCTTCAAAAATCACTGTTCATACTGATACAACTCGTCTGAACGAGCTCATGGCGAGCTCGTGGCGAGCTCAAGTCAGAGAGCAGCCAAAACAGCTCGCCTCAACCTCGCCATGGCGAGCTCAACTCGCCAGCCAGCTCGCTATCACTCGCCATGGTGAGCTCATGGTTTATGGCAACGCCAAGAACTATGAATACTCGCCATAGCGAGTACTATGCTCGCCCTAGCGAGTTGCTGCAGAAGGGAAAACTCTGCTTTCGGGTTTTAGTTCAAATTCATCAAAAATCCCATTTTTCAACATGCAAACCCCTAAAACTATCAACTTTAAGCATATATATCATGTATAAGCCTAGAAGTACAAACTTTAACATCATCAAACATCATCTCATAATAAAAGTATGGATTTTCCCCCATTTCACTAAAAACTCATTTTCAAACATCAATAACAACAAATCATTCATAGAGCACGAATTTGATCATGGGAATTTGAAATAGAAGCATATAGCAACATGTTAACATCAAACAACAACACATTAAACTATAAACGCATTCCCTTGATTCCCATTCCCAACCAAAAGAGATGAGAGGGTTTGGGTGTGGAGAGTAGACTTCTCCCCCCTCTTTGTTCATCTCACAAGAATTGATAACTACTCTCTAACCTTAATTGCAGCTTTAAATCTTCAAGCTCTACACTTAAATCCCCTCTACTCTCTTCAAGCTTGGACTTCTCTCTCTCTACCTCCTTCTATGCAAATGGTGTTATGAGAGCTCTTGCTCTCTCTCTCTACTCCAAGTTCTATTCAAACCTAATTAATCAAAAGACCAAAATGCCCCTCTTACTAACTTAAGCTAATTTTGCTAAACTCCACATATTTCCTTAAAAAGCCTCCACTCATAACTCCCTTCTCCTTATCCTCTACTCTTTCCTCTTTTAGCCAAATACTAAATTAATTACTAAAACTACCCTATATTATTCCAACAAGGCTAATTAACATCTAATCAAATAAAATAAATCTAATTAAATGAAAATAAATAAATATGGATGTTAAACGCAACATCTTAGTTGCTTTTACTAGTTAAAACTTGGACAAAAGATTGTCTCGCCATCTGGTTTGGATTCTAAACAAGTGGCCATATCAAATGTTAAAGCTTGAAATACTATTGGTAATTAAAATAGTTACTGCAAAGTGTTTTTTTATAAACATTGAATCCGTCTTGGAAATAGACATGGTAAAAAGTTTGATCTTTTTGCTAGGCCTATGAGTGTTTTCTAATATCATACTATAAATTGATTACTGCATCTTAGACGTTTGTCCTGGTTTAAACATTTTGTTCAACGATAGAATGTTGATGAATCTTGTCATTGCTTCATTCTAAGGTCGTTTCCATGGTGTTTAGGAGGTATTTTGATGTGTGTGTGTGTGTGTGTGTGTTTTTTTTTTTTTATCATAGTTGAAGTGTAAAAGACTTAGAATTAGATGTTGCTTGCATGAGAAGAAAACTGAAGAATTTGAGGAGTAACAATAAGCACCAAAATCTTTTTGTCGCGGCATTTTTCGTGATAACGGACCTTGATTTAAAACCTTGGCTGTAGTAACAAACCAAAATTCACGAATTAGTCAAAGCTCCAATTAACAATAGGAGTTACTTGGATCTATCATATTAACAACTGGTGATTGCAAATTAGTAGGAATCATCTGTCATTCTGTCCTATTATTTCGTTGGACAAGATTCCAAGAACCGTGTAAAATTAATCAACTTTTCATTACTTCAGTAACGGATTGGGAAAAGAATGAAGTCATTATTGCGCCCGCTTATTTCAATGGTTCTCAGTGAAAAGCCACCATAGATGCTGGTCACATTGCTGGCCTTAGTATTTTGAAGATAATCGATAAACCGATTGTTGCAGCTATAACATAGGGCCTCGACAAAAGAACCAACTATGTGGGAAACGGAATATTTTGTCTTTGACCTTGGTGGTGGGACATGGTCTTTGAAGTTAAGGCCACCGGTGGAAATACTCATCTTGGGGGAGAGGACTTTGATAATAGAATAGTGAACTATTTTGTCAAGGAGATCAAAAGGAAGAAAAAATTGGATATTATTAGGAGCCCAAAAGCTTTGAGGAGGTTGAGAACTGCGTGTGAGAAGGCAAATAAGACACTTTTTTTGCTGTTGTGGCCAATAGTGAGGTTGATGCTTTATATCTGGGTGTTGATTTTTACTCATCATTCACTCGCGCCAAGTTTGAAGAAATCAATATGGACCTTTTTAATGAGTTCATGGAGATTGTTAAGAGGTGTCTTATTGATGCTAAGATGGACAAGAACAGTGTTGATGATGTTGTTCAAAGATTTCAGAGCTTGTCTAGGATTTCGAAAGTGCAGCAACTGTTGCAGGACTTCTTCAAAAGAAAGGAATTATGCAAGAGCATCAACCCTGATGTGGCTATTGCTTATGGTGCAGCTGTCCAGGCTGCCATTTGAAATATTAAGTCATTATTTCTTAAATTTGATGCTAGTTTGCACAAAATCCTTACTATATTATGAAGATACTAAAATGGGGATTTATGATGTATATAACAATCTCTGTGTCATTTGTTTATATGCACAGTTCTTTGTGGTGTGTTCATGTTGGATTTTCTGCTACGTACGTGCCATTTGATTGTCTGTTATATTTGTAGTTGTTTTAAGTCAAGCATGCTATGGTGGACCACCTGATCAAGTGGTCCACCGTGGACAAGTGGTCAATACTACTATAACGAATACGAATTTTACAAAATCCACCGTTGGATTGAAAGTTTATATCATATAGATCATCCATAAAAAAAATTAGAAAAATTTAAAATCATTTGATATGTTATTGAGATCCATAAAGATTAACGGTTTATTAAATACTGTAAATCTTAATGAGTCCCAAAAACATATCAAATGATTTTCAATTTTTCTAATTTTTTCTGTGGATGATCTATATGATATAAACTTTCAATCCAACGATCGATTTTGTAAAATTCGTATTCGTTATATGGTTAGTCCACCATGGACCACTTGAGCAAGTGGTCCATATTGGAAATTCCCTTATTTTGACATTCAACTTTGTATTGATCCTCTAATTTTCAATGAAAGTAATTAGTTTTGTATAGTGGAAAAACATAGTTCTGTCTGAAATGTCACAAGCTAAACAATTGTGCATTTTGTTATTATGTCCAACTACCTTATCTGATCAAAGCTAACAGCACCTCTAACACAACATCTCCTATTAGTTTGAAATTTTATGGATTTCACTAAATTTATGCGGAATTTGCATGATTTAGTGAGACTTATTGTTAAGATAGTAAGATTCATTTGAATTTTAAAGACATTTGAATTTTAAAGACATTAAAAATGTTGATTGTTATTAAACAACAAGCATACAAAATGCAAGAGCATAATTTTAAAGTTATGTACCGTTATGTTTGCCTACATGCCCCCATTCACCACACATTTTTTGTATACATGCTGAGGTTGTTGCAAATCAATAAGTCAAGATATTTTCATTGACAGTTGAATGATACAATACTGTTTAAAAAAAAATTAAAACCCTCATCACAAACATTATATATCTCAGCCTTAAACTTCTGATGCTTAATTGTGCCTTTCAATTTTCATAATTGTAGTGAAGATATTATTTAGACAGAAATCCAAGGATAAAATTCTCCTCACCACTACTCCCACATAGGAAAGTATTTTTTGCAAATTTGAATATTCTATAAGCACAAAGACAAGAACAAAATTTCACAATTTCTATCCCCCTAAAGGAATTTTTCTAGCTTCCGGGATTTAATAGGTTCTGGCGGACGGAAGGTCTGCAATTGCAAGTTGGAGCTTGTCTGGATCTCATTCAAGAATGCATCACCCTTCTCTGTTTGTATCACTTCCAAGGTACTTCCGAGAATGTCAGCTGAAAGACCAATTTGTAAGCGGCTGCTTGATTCCTCTCCACCGTCACGTATTAACAGCCCAATCTCTTTCAAAGATGCTACGTGCTCTGTTATAGCTTTGGCAAAAATGCGACCAAGATACTCCGGTGCTCTTGGGGCATCCGTAACGAAATCTTCCAAAGTACTTAGAACAGATTCAAACCTAGCCAATAAAAACAGGTATAAGCAATAATTTCAATTTTTTGTTAAATTGCAAGACAGATTCCCACTCCTAGTCAGGCATGTTATCAAATAACATGTTATCAAATAAATCATACCCTTTGATGAGCTGGGCTTGACTTAAGGTACTGCCATGAGATTTCACAAGGTCGATCAGCAGTTTGGCCAAAAGATCTCTCTCGGTGTCCTTTCTCTCAAATGAATCTGTGACCCAAAGAGAAACCATGGAAGGATGAAAGCTTGGAGAGTTCAGATCATTGACGCACAAAACAACTTCGTTTACATCTCTAGCACTGAAATGCATAACTTACAGTCAGATTACTATATGAAAAGACAAGACAACTGGAAAATAAATCATTGCAGTGAAACAGTACACAAATCAGTAAACAAGTGTGTGAAATGCATATTGCGTTTAATTTAACTTGGCTCCTGTCACAATAGCTAAAAGCATGTCATTGAATAGATATAAAAGTAGGGAGAAACTTAACCCAATGGTTTTGCTATTTTCATTTTCAACATCATTGATAAAGTAATGCAGGGATTTTAATCTCTTCATATGCCTTTTTCAAACAACAGGGTTCAAAAGAGGTATTCACAGGAACCCAAATTAACAGAGAACATAAATTAGTATTATTAATTGAAAAAAATTAACTTATGAAACAAATATTGGAGAATTGCTGTTGTGGAAATTAGTAGTATAGGCAACATGATAATAATGCCTAGTAGTATAGACAGTGATCCTTATATATACTAATATTAGACCCTTAATCTCATCAACTTATGAAACAAATAATGAAATATGACGAAATATGATACAAATCTTGAGGTACAACTTAAGTTCCCTAAATTACTCAAAGAGTGTGTTTGGATGGAGAAATGTTTTGAGGAAATTCAAATTCTTTTGTCAAAATTCTCTTGTTTGGATGATTAATTTGTAAAATTTTCAAAATGATGGGAATTTACAAAGTATTTTGTCCAAGTTAAATTTAAGGAATTTCAAATGACACCAAAAAGCTAGGAATTTGAAATCCCTTCCTCCCATGTTTTAAATTTTCAAATTGACCCCTATACTATTTTTAATGCTTGTATTTCCGATACAATTTGAATGCCAGGGACCACACTGCAGAGCATTCCATGACAATGACATATATGGATAACCCACTGAACCAGAAGGAAACAGCAATGCATAAGTTGTGAACCATGCATCTAGGCAATAAGATACACTGTTATTTGTTTTCAATGGGAAACGCAGAAAGAACATTTTACTATCCCATTGTTTTCAAATTTACATCAAACATTAATTTTTAACCAATTCATGCATGAAATGTTATAAAATATCAACTCATATACATGTAATTGTACATTTATGTAGTTATATGCATTACATTCTGTTGCTAGAACCTACAGTTCAATATTTCTACACTAGCCTGTAAATTAAATTTGAGCACGTCATTTTCTTTGTTTATAAGTAATATAAATATCGCAATTACAACCCATTCAAGACCTAGTATAATATGCTTCAGAGCAATATATTCAGGGAAGAAATACAAAAGATACAATACAGTACGAACCTAAACCATAAAATCCTATATCTCATGGGAATAATATGCTTTACTAACAAAAGCATAGGTATTGAAGTAAGAAGAAACAAAAGATTTACCATGCATGAAGAATCTGGATATGTTCAGCATACCAAGGATTATACTTAAAAGAAAATGATAAATCGCCAACTAGAAATTACGCTTCTCAGAAAAAACATAATTGGCACACGCTTAAACAAAGGGAATAGAAAACATGTGAAGAGTGTGCGGTACCTATAGTATTCTTTAATTGCTTCCATGGACATGCTCTGTAGTTTCGCATCTGACAAACCGTTTTCTGAAGAGGTATTCTGGGAGAGTGCCGTCTCTTGTGCTCGGGCAGGAGGTGGATGTACAACAGGTCTATCAAGAAATCTATCTGCATTTCCCAAATCCCGGTTACCATAATTCACACTTTGCTCAGGAGCACTTGATTGATCATAAGCAGTTGAACCAGCAAATCTATTCGGAACATATCTTGGTGTGATGTCCTCCCTTGGGCTGTATGAAGCGCGCTCGGATAAATTACTGTAACCATTAGGACCGCCAAAACTGGAAGCGGCTGGACCTCTACTGGCCATTCCTCTAGCAAGACCACCTTGAGGTCCCAAGGTTAACTCATCACCTAAAGATCTTTGAGGCAAGGGAATAGACAGCGGCCTAGCCTCATAAGATTGCCTTTCATACCCACGAACATCCTGAGAACCATACCCACGAATTTGATTAGGCAATCCACCCATTTGAGAATTAGGAGGGGATAACATAGATGAACCTCTTGAACCAAAATCCATAGGAGTCCTTCTTGGTGAACTAATACCCATACCACGACCCAGCCTACCAGCTTGGGATTGCCTCTCTTGGGAAGCATCCCGATGCACCTCTTCAATCTTCTTTGGACCTTCAACTTTTCTCCTTTGTTGCCATCTATTCTTTCTCAAATCAATGGTATCCTTTAACATGAACCTCACCCTAGAAGATAAATTCATGTTGTTTGACAGTAATTTAATCCTTTCAAAATATGCATCCATGTGTTCCTTGGCTTTGGGGTGGTCAATCATCTCCCCAATAGTACTCATCAGTTTGCACAAAGCTTCGATATCTTCTTCATCCGGATTCTGACACTGACCCAGTAACTTTTTTATGCACTCGTGCATTATCCTCTCTGTCAGCATTCTCTTCTTATATAGTTCTCCAATTAACCTGATATTACCCAACATTCGTCGTCTAGCCTTGGATCGTTTCGCTTCTCTTTCCTCATCAGACTGTTTCACCTCACCCTCATCAGCTTTATTAGCTTCTTCTTGCTCTCTCTCACCCCTCTCAAATTCTTCCTGGCACTTATTTAACAATAATCTCTTAAATGTTATCTTTTCATTGTCTTGACTGAGATCAGGCAATGCAGCTGCCAGATGAAAACAGAAATTGGCATACATTTCACAGAAGGTGGGTTCCATCAAGGCCTTCTCAAAGATTTGTGAGATAACACCAGTGAGAGTGACTACATTGTCAATATTAACTGCTTTAACCTGCTCAAAAAGCTTCTCAAAATTCTGGGGAGTTAACTTGTTCAATATACCTTTCAACTGCCTCTGCTTCGCCTGTTCTTCATCTGTCACTTTACCCACCTCATACTTCTTCTCAGCTTTGTGCATCGTCTGCAAAGGAGATTGAGAAGAAGGAGATGGAATTAAGCCCCTCTGCGGGAAGTTAGCAGCACGTTGCCATCTTTCTCCATCAGGGCTATTTCTTTGCATTCCTCCGTGGTTTACCATGGATTGCATTGGCCCAGAAAGAATTCCTCCACCATATTGTATAGCTCCCTGTTGGCGTGGATTCCTTAAAACACCAAAATTGCTCCCTTGACCAGGTCTAAATTCTGTATTACCTCCACTACCATCCAAACGCATGCCAGAATGAAAAGCACCAGGCAGTTTATTCCATTTATCATCCTCCATAACACCACTCCCGCGACGATCTAACCGAGGCATCCCACCTGACCTATCTGTATTTCTTCCAGGAGAAGGATGAGAACCAATATTCGAACCCATCAAAGCTTCAGCTAAGTCCGCCGTGATTTCAAACCCTTCGGGAAGCTCAGAGCATTGCTCGGCAAATTTTAAGAGGAAATCTCGAGAGTACTTTTTGTCAGTAAATGCACTTCCATTGCTGTCCTGTTGAGTATTATCTGATACTTCTAGCTTAGGTGTGGACATATCGGCAGCATCCTCCCAGTCCTCAAGTTCAGCCTTACTCTTCCCACATTGTTCATTTGCAACTGCAGCTGGCTGAGCAGCATCCGTAGGCAGCTGCTTCAAATTTCCAGAAGTCTCTGAACTTGTAACAGCTTCTTTCTTTTCCTCGGGCCCCTTATACGCATTATACAGATCAGCTGTTGACCCAGAAGCATCTGCTTTCTGAAGAAATTCCTTTCGTTTCATCTTCTTCCCCTTTGATGTACCTTTCACCTTACTTGGCTCTAAAATTGGTCTGTCAATAGTAACAGATGCAGCTGGAAGAGACGCTGAGCCAGTGCCAGAATCCTCTGAACTATCCTTGCAATGTTTTAAATTTGTTTCAAGATCGCCAGAAGATTGATGATCTGATGTGGCATAATTTGTAGAAGTAACTTCATTACCAACTACACTGTCGTTTCTGCTTAAAGATGCGTCTTTAGATTCCTCTGCAGAAGTAGACGTGCCTAAATTATCATCCATCCTGTCAGACTCTGTGTTGCAACTTACAGATTCAATTTCATCCTGGACTTGCAGCTCAGTCCTCAAAGTTTCAACCCCAGTGCTTAGCTCTGAAGCACCTTTTTTGAGGTGGCTAAATTCTCCACCGTCATCATCGACATTTTTACTTATCTGCAGAGTTGAACTTTCAGTTTTATCACCAACTAATTCGTTCTGCCTCAACTGTTTATCCTCTCGAGATAATACATCTAGCTCATCACTCTTATTATTGTTCAAACTATCCACAGCTTGAGTAACAGGTCCTTCAGCTGAAGCACTAGCAGACACCTGTGTAGAATCAGTGGTCTTCTCTTCAACAGAAGAAGGCATGCTCTCACTGGTAGCAGATAATGTGCCAGACGCTATTGCTAATAGATCTTTATTGGCAGTTGCTGCAGAATATGGTGTTTTAGTTCCTACAATTTCAGAAACTACACAATCAGAGATACCACCATCAACAGCGAGGGAAGGTTCATTCGCCACAGCAGAAGATTGTACAGCCACCTGTGAGGGAAAAGTATAAAAAGGACATTCACATGACTTGAAACATACTGAAACCATTTTAAGAAAAGGTTTTTTGAAAAGTATCACTTTTGTACCTGATGTTGCAATTGGCCTTTCTTCTCCAGTTTCTTCTGATCATCCTTCAAAGAATTTGATCTACCAAGAGATTCCTTGTTTCTGCCTTCATTAAGAGCAGAAACAGAATTCTCACTAAAAGCAGTTGAAGAAGGCAACAAGGAAGCTGATGTAAGCTTCTCAGCAGAAACAGATGCAGCAGTAGATTGCTGGGAAGAGATTTCGGAACAAGTTTCAGGTCCTTTTGGTGGCACCAAAGAGTAAACATCACTAGATGTTACAGAGGAACTAGGAGATCCAACCTTTTGATCACCAGAACTACTGGAATTGGCAAATGATGAGTTCACAACACCAGACCCACCACTTGGCTTTATAGATACAGAAGATACTTCTAAAATAGTTGATGAAATTGCATTAGGGATATCACGGGAAAATTCTTGATTACGTTGTTCAACATTGCCAGGAATAGAAGTGACAATTTTGTTGCCAGGCAGGGTATTATGCGATGATGATTGTGGACCATGGCTCACAGCATAACTAATTCTTGGTGGCTGAGTGTTAGCATGAGAAGCAGCAAATGGCTTGACAGATGGAGATTGAGAAGGCATGCTAGAATGAGACCTAGCACCTGATGACCCACCATCATCTGCCCTTTTATCAAGTCTAAGCTCTTCGTGGGTATCAGGGTGAGTTATTTTCACAGGAGTAGTTTTACGAGGCACGGGAAATTTTCCTCCTTGCTGTGGGGAATATTGTGGGTTGATGCTCATACCCATGTTGCCAAACTGATGGGAAAATTGATGACCAATTTGAGGAATGTAACCTATATTTTGGCCTTGATGTTGATGCATCATTCCTTGAGGATGGATAGGATGAGATTGAAGACTTGGAACAAATACCGGTTGTTGCGCTTGTGCAGCATTTCCAATTTGAAAAGTCAATGGCATACCATGAGATTGAAGTTGTGGATTAGCAACACCAAAGTGCACGGGTGGCTGTGACTGGTGATACTGCATTGGCATTGGCATTGACATCCCAGGTAGAGGAACAACAGAATGATTCTGCATAAGGCTTGCTGGGGGTAAAGGTGACACTTGAGTATCCTTTTTTGCCCTTGTACCAGTATGAGTCTCCCCAACCTTAGATTGGTCAGCGACACCTGTATCCTTTTTCGCTGGCAGCTGCTTTGGAATCGTAGGTGTTGGCACAGAAGGCACAGGCCTTAGAGAATCATGACGAGCCTGAAAGTTATGAAATTAGAAACGATATAGAATACTTGCATTGCTATGAAAAAAAATTACATAAACTTAACAAAACTAATAAAAATATATAGATTTACTCCTTTGTCAGCTTCTATTACAGAAAAAGGATATCCTAAGTCGTGTCAGAATCAGTGAACACCAATTGCATCCTCTTTCCTTCTAAATGATATGGCAATGGTGGGAGATCTATATTGTAAACTGTTGTATAAAATATAAATAACATGGAGATGGAAGGGGAAAAAAGAGAATAAATAGCACACCTGATCACGCTTTTGCTCATCTATATTAGGAGGAGCCGAGCTTGTGCGAGCAGGAATCTGAATATATTATAACAGAACATGATTACTCCCTCTAAATCCAGGCATTATGTAATAAAAAAATTCAGTTGTATGTTAAGTAACTTGCAGATGAGAAACTTACTGTCATCACACTCACAGTGCCAGGACTAATAGATCCAAATTGGAAAGGGCATGCTTTGGATGCATCTCCTGGGGAAGATAGCAACATTCAGATCATTCTCACAAGTAATAAGAAAAATTTATATTTCAACTATGACCCTATACAAGAATTAGGAAACCAATTCCACATCTTATGTGCTAAATAAGAACCTACATGAGTAGTAATAACATACCCTTAGCAGGGGTTGTAGGTGCTGCTGAATCAGAACTCATGGGGGCAGGTTGAGAAATAGGAGCTTTAGGAACAGCTCTGGTGCTCCTCTGTGCAGCTGATGATTCGGATGGCTTGGCAGTTGCATTTGTAACTGATGCATCAGACCCTCCTATGACACAACATAGATGAGTATCGTCCACAAAAGACAATCACATTTTACCAAACACTAAATACCCATATATAAAAGCCAACAGATTCTTCCATTATAAAATGGAATGCAAGTAATTCTTACATAGCCAAGATGAAAGAAACCATTCTCAGGTCTAAGCTTACCATGAAATTGCGGCTGTACATGGGAACCGTTCGGTGTTGCTCGGACTGCAGAAGCATAATTAGACTCGGCTGAATTCGCCTGGGTAGGGTTTACCCTAGATGGTCCACCTTGTGCATGGTTATTAGACTTCTTGTTAAAACTAACAAAAGCAACAATCAATATCAATAAAAATAGAGAAAAAAAAAAAAAAAAAAATTATAATCTATCTATACCTATATATAAAGGGGATACTGAGTATTGGTGTAGTTTTTTCTCTTCCAATTTCACCCTTTATTTACAATTTTACCCCTCATTACTCTATCAAATAACTGAATTTATATATACCTATATAAAGTTTAAGTTCCATGCCTTCAATGTAAAGTTTTATACTTCAGCGCATCAAAACCATTCATGTGTGTTACTTAATAAATAGTTATTATGAAAGTCAAACATTTCTAATGATCTAACGATTATGATTGATTGATAATGTAAAAACACTTGTACTCCAACGATGTATATGAATTAAATCCTACCTCCTACCTATGTATCAAAGGGATACCATACTTTGGTTGATAGTTTTTCTTCCAAATTCACCCTTCATTTAAACTATTTTATCTATAATCTTACCTTGTTTTACCCCAATAAATCACTAAATTTGTTTTTAACAAATAAGTAATATGTTAAATTCATTTACAATTTCATTAAAAAAAAAGGTCGAATATGTTTTACGCCCCTATACCTATAAACAAAATCTCATGTTTTCATCCTCCAAAAATTTTATTTTTTTTTTGTTTTTAGTCCTTAATGGACAAAAAATTGCATCTTTTCATCCACCAAAAAATCGCTAAGGACGAAAACTAAAATTCACTAATTTTTTTAATGAAAACATGTGATTTTTTCATAACACTACCTCGCTCTAAAAACAACAAAAACATGAATTTGAAAACCCTAAGAAACTAACCTCCGAGAAGAGGAGAGTGATGGTGAAGGCACGGCGGCGCCGGTGCCGGCCTTAACGTATGAACCACCGGCGTTACCTCGTTGCTGATTGAAGCTGGTTGCTCTACCGGTTCGTCGGTACGCAGTGTCGCTCTTATCGGACTTTGATTGATTATTGAAGGACATAAATCCCAATCCTTAATTCCTCAATAAACAAAATTTGAGTAACCAAAAAAAAAAAGGAAAAAGAAAAAGAAAAAAAAAAGAGGGGTTTTTCCCCTCAACTTTCCCTGCAATAAAAAAAGTAGATCCACATCATTGATCATCACTATAACCATGCGAAATTCAAAAACAGGGCCATTGATCAAAATTCAAAGATACATGTGACGAATAGAAAACATAGATTGATAACAATAAATGAGTAGAGTGAAAAAAGTGAAGTATTGGGTAAAAGAGAGTGAAGCGAGGAACTGAAGAGTGTGAAATTAGGGTTTATAGTTATTGGTTTTACAGTTACAGTTGAGAGAGAGAGAGAGTACCTGAGACGACAACAGAGAGAGAGAACGAAGGATAGATTTTTTGGAAAAAGAGAGAGAGAAAAGTGAGAAAGAGTGTTTGGTGGGAGAAGAAGAGAAGGTTTTAACAAAAATTAAAATAAAATTAAGATTTAATTTTTTTTACCTAAACTTCAATTTTAAAATTTTATTTTTTTTAAATGTGTCAATATTTTATTTTTTTTACTTTTCCATAGATATTACATTATATACATAGAGGATCAGAGTTTGAATTCTCGGTCATCCTATTTATTTATTTTAACAATGAAATTTATAGTCATTAAATTAATTGACAAAATAATTATTTATTTAGTTAAATATATGTTTTTGTCGGTAGATATAAAATCGCATTTTTCATTTCAATTTTTTTTTGTTTTCAGTATAAATTGTCTAGAATAACAAAATAATTTTTTTTCCATTAAATATTATATAAGATAAAAAAATAGTCAATATCTTAAAAATTGATCCTATTATATCATAAATTGGTCTGTTTCATTCCTTTTATAAATTAAATTGAACCTTTTATCTTTTAAGTAATCCATTATGTTATTCAAAGTGAAATGAATTTCTATATAAAAAAAAAAGTGAAATGAATTTGCTCAATTAATTCTAAAGCAAAAAAGTTAATGGGGAAAGATTAAGTAATTAATTTATTTTATTTTGGTAGGAATAATTAATTAAATAAATGTTCTAATAACTTTAATTAACCCATCATTATTTATTATCTTCCTCATCGAAAAAAAAAAAAATATTTGTCATTCATGAGCTTTGTATGTCAGTGTCACTCGTCACCCACTCAAAGGTTTAAAGAGAATGGATATGGATTCTCTACATTCAAATTCTCTACATTTAGTTCATTTTCAAGGATAATTTTGTCATTACAATCTACCACACTATCTCTCTTCATTCTCTCTGCTAGCATTTTTACACTAAATACAAGTGAATTTAAGTGAATGTATGGATTTTGAATGTAGAGAATCTAAATCCAAAGAGAATTACTACATAATAGAGAGAGAATCAAACTCTTACTTAGGAGGGATGAGTTATACTATGTAATGATGTAGGGAAGATGAATAAACAGTACAATGACTAATTTCACATCATCCAAGCACAACATTTCAACCACACTTGGTGTCCAAGTTATTTTGGGTATAGGTAAATATTTGAGTTTGCCTTCTTTAATAGGTAGAAATAAAAATTCAACTTTTAGAGTTGGTTGCCATTTAAAAAAAAACTTTCAGAGTTGGTTTGTTATAGTTTTTTTTTTTTTTTTAAAAATTTATTAATTTTTTTTTCACTTTTAAGAATATTACAATTCGTTTGTTATAGTTTTTAAAAATTGCTAAAAATAACAGTTGCTTAAAAAATAGTTTTTTTTATAGGAAAGAGAAAACAATAGTCAAAAGGTGGAGATATTTTTTTATCTAAAAATATCCTTACATAAATTTTAATATTTCAAAAATATCCTTATAAAAAGTAATTTTTATCAAGGTGAACAAACAAAAAATAACTTCTGATTTTTTTGTAAAATCTCTAAAAAATAATCTTTAAATTATTTAAGATCAAAATCACTTATTTTTATCAAGGATATAATCTAAAAAGTTCCATAAATCTTAGCTCAACTGGCAAATATTGCCGAAATTGTTAGACCAAACGTCGTGAGTTGGGTTCGAACATGTAGTCTCACAATTATGTTAGTCTAATTTCAATGAATTACCACTTCAACAATGACAAAAAAAAAAAGAAGAAGAAGAAGAGAATCTGAAAAGTTTATAAATGACAGGACGTGAAATACTTATCAAATCAGTTATTCAATCCATTTCAATTTACTTCATCTATTTTACCATTTATTCTTCTCTTTGTGACGAAATTGAAAAGATGTTCAATGTTTTTTGATGGGGTCAATCTAAAACTCACAAAAAAATATTCATTAGCTTTTTTGGGGATAAATTATTTATGCATAAAAAATGACGGAGATATGTGCTTTAAAAATCTCTCTAGTTTTAATTTGACTATGTTTGGCAATCAAGGTTGGCACATTTTGACTAATCCCACTATTTTTATTGCTAAAAAATATATAGTCAAATATTTTTCAAATTGTGATTTTCTTAGCTCTATTTTTAATTTGACTCAGTTTTGTGTAAAAGAGTATTTGCAATTTTAAATTTATTTCTTAGAATGGGGTGCAAATGGAGAATTGAAAACGACAACAATATTTCACTGTAGAATGAGAGTTGGTTCTTTGATGCCTCAGATCTAGCACTTGTTAACCTTAATGATTTGTCTCTTGTTGATTTTTGTGTTTCGGATAATATGAAGCATGACATTAAGGAATGTGATAGTCGCCTTATTTCTTCAATTTTGTATCCGCCACAGCTGCTAGAATTTTTGACCCTCCTTTACACTCATCAGTTACGGAGAGAAAGGATCCTCTCAATTTGAAAAAAAAATTGAAGAAATAAAATGGAGTTTTAAACCATTGGATTATAAATATAAAGTAATATTTAAATTGAAAAGAAATGAGAAAAAGTTGATTGATGGTTGAGATGTGAAAATTGAGGAAAATTAAGGAAATATAAATTGAGAGATCCATTCTCAGTTATAGAGGATAGAAGGCTATAGAGTGGTAAAAGTAATGGTGATTAGTCGGTTAGAAATGCTTATAGGTTGTGTTCAAGAGCTTATTGATACAACCCATTTACGTGTCGATTGAAATTTACTTTGAAAAATTAAAACCCCTTAGAAAGTTAAAAATCTTATTTGGGGGATTTGTCGTCGTTGTGTTCAAACTAAAGCAAGACATCAAAATAAAGGTGTGACTTGTTCGAATTTGTGTGCTCTTTTGTAATGTCGAGAAAGAGGAAAGATTACATGTGTTCTTCAAGTATCCTAGCGGTAAGAATGTTTAGACCCAGCGGAATTCGAGTTGGATTTGAAAAGTGTGATTGATAGTTTTCATTCCTCAAAATGTGACTTCGCAGAGTTTGGTGTTGACTGTTGATCACAAAATGTTCTATGAATGTGTACTGTGTAAATGTACTAGGAATATGGGAATGATGCAACACTGTTTAAGAAAAAAAGTGAACACTCATGACAGACATGATATATCTCAGGGTAAAAAAATTCTGATGCTTAACTGTACCTTTCATAATTGCAGAGAAGATATTATTTAAAAGAAATCCGAGCATAAAATTCTCCCCGTCACCACCCCACGAAGAAAAGCATTTCTGCAAATTGGAGTATCCTAAAAGCACCAAGACATAAATAAAATTTCACCATCTCTATACCCCCTAAATGAATTTTTCTAGTTTTCGTGATTTAATCGGTGCTGGTGGCCGGAAAGTCTGCAATTGCAAGTTGGAGCTTCTCTGGATCTCGGTCAAAAAAGCATCACCCTTCTCAGTTTGTATCACTTCCAAGGTGCTTCCAAGAACATCAGCTGCAAGTCCAATTTGTAAGAGGCTTTCTCCGCCATTGTGTATTAACCGACCAATCTCCTCCAAAGAGACTACATGCTCTGTAATAGCTTTGGCAAAAATGCGGCCAAGAAACTCTGGTGCTTTTGGGGCATCTGTAACCCCATCTTCCAAAGTACTTAAAACAGATTCAAACCTAGCCAAGATAAACAGAAGTGAGCAACAATTTCTATTTTTTAAAATTCACAACAGATTCTAACTACAAGTTAGTCATGTCAAATAAATCTCACCCTCTGATGAGCTGGGCTTGGCTTAAGGTGCCACCATGAGATTTTACAAGATTGATCAGTAGTTTGGCCAAAAGATCTCTCTCTGTGTCCTTCCTCTCAAATGAGTCTGTGACCCAAACATAAACCATGGAAGGATGAAAACTTGGAGAGTTCAGATCTTTGACACACAAAACAACTTCGTTCACATCTCTAGCACTGAATTGCAAAATAAACAGCCAGATCAATATGTGAAAAAAACAAGATAACTGGAAAATAAATAATCACAGAAACACTACACAAATTAGAAAACAAGTTTGTGTGTGACATGCATAGTAGTAAGTTTGATTTTGTTGGTATAGCAAATCTTGTTGGTTCAAAGACTTGCGTGGGGAATGAATAAAAGAAAAACAAAATGAATCGTTTCATATCATGCTTTCTTAGGGTTAGAAACAGCAGTCTTCCATCTTCAAGGAACCAGGTTGAATCTGTGACTCTCTGACGAACAGTATCGTTCGATGGTGTTGTGTTCAGGGTTGAATGAATAACCACCGTACGCACCGCCGTGGTGAAGGACGCCTAACAGCCTTGGTTGTAAATATCACGTGCATACAAAATATATATTTCCTTCTAATTTATTATTTTAGTTGAACTTATTACATATTTCCTTCAGATTTATTATTTTACTAAAACTTGTAGTTAATTTTCCTACATCTGACAATAGTTTCCGCACATCTTCTCATTGTTTATACATAATATAAATATCATAACTGTTAGAGTATATTAAAGTCTACTGTTATAACTTGTATAGGTTCAGTTAAATAGTTATAGATTCAGTTAGTAGTTAGTTAGATATTGTTAGAATATAACTAACAAGTCAGTTACAGAATGTAACTGACAGATTCTAGAACATTCCTCTATAAAGAGAGGTGTAACCCTTTTGTAACGAATTCAGTTAATCATAATACAATGAATTCATTCTCATCATCTTCTCCACTCACTCTATTCTAACATGGTATCTAGAGCTTCTTGATCCATGGCAAATCCCTTCAACACAGAGGGAGGTTTTTCCTCCTCCCAAAACAAGATCTCAAACCTAGTTTCAGTACGTTTAGATGACAAAAACTTCAAGCAATGGAAGCAACAAGTTTCTGGTGTTATTCGTGGTTTTAGCCTCCAAAAGTACGTCACAGAACCTGTGATTCCTGAGCAGTATCTCACAGATGCAGATCGTGCCTCAGGAACTGTGAATCCTCTGTATCAAGCATGGGAAAATCAAGACGCGTTGATCTGCACATGGCTCCTTTCAACAATGTCAGAGCCTCTTCTTGCGAAGGTAGTGGATTATACGTTTTCGTCAGAAGTTTGGGATGAAGTTCACCGTCATTTCAAGACGCTACTCATCACCAAAGCTAGGCAACTCCGATCGGAATTGCGAACCCTAAGCAAAGGCGATCGCAAGATCGCTGAATTCATTCAACGCGTCAGAGAAATCAATGAATCGTTGATTTCAATTGGCGATCCAGTTCCTCACCGTAATCTCATCGAGATTGTGCTCGACGCGCTTCCTGAAGACTATGACTCAGTTGTAGCAGCTGTAGCGAGCAAGTCTTTTCCTGTTTCTTTGGACGAGTTAGAATCTCATCTCCTAGCTCATGAATCTAGGTTAGATAAGAACAAGAAGCAGAATCAAATTGATTCTGCAAGTGTTAATCTTGCTCAGGCTTCAGCTGCGTCTTCTCAAAACTCCAATTCAGATGCTACTCCACCTCCTATTCCTAATTTTCCTACTGGAACAAATCACACTGCTGCACCTGAATACCAAGGCCCTAGCTCTCAATACACACGTGGTGGTGGTAGATCTGGTAGAGGTGGAGGCCGTTCTGGACGCGGTGGACGCGATGGAAGTGATTCCTCATGCCAAATCTGTCATAGGAATAATCATGATGCTTCAATTTGTCACTTCCGCTACACAGGCCAATCTCAGAACTATGGTTATGGTAACAGTTACCCTAGGCCTCAATTTCCTAATCACTATGGCTTTGGCTATCCTAGGCCACCACGTGCTCAAGCACCTCAGGCCATGTTTCCTGGTGCTCAAGCTATGCTCACTGCTGGGAGCAATCACTTCAACAACCAATGGTCGTATCCAGATTCTGGAGCTTCACACCATGTGACCCCTGATCCTTCAAATCTCTCGGACACTGTCTCTCTTCCAGGCTCAGATCAAGTGCATATGGGGAATGGTCAAGGTTTGTGCATTAATTCTGTAGGTTCAATGAATTTTCCTTCTAATTTGAACCCTAGAAACACTCTAGTCCTTAAGAACTTGTTGCATGTTCCCTCAATAACCAAAAATCTGCTAAGTGTCTCTAAATTTGCTCAAGATAATAAAGTGTTCTTTGAATTTCACCCTACTTTCTGTGTTGTGAAATCACAGGCTTCTTCTGAAGTCCTCTTGCATGGAGTTGTGGGAGCTGATGGACTGTATAAGTTTGCTGCTCCCCTAGAATCTGTTTCTACTCTACATAGTTCAGCTTCTGTTTTGAATAAATCATCAAATGAATGTAATTTTGTTTGCATGAAACCTTTGAATTCCAATTGTTTAGCTAGTTCTGTTTGTTTCAATTCTAATGTTCCTAGTTGTTTGGCTCAGCCTAATCCTACTGTAAATCTTTCTCAATATGGAATAAATGTCAATGCTTCTGTTTTAACACCTATATCTCATGCTACCTATAATTTGTGGCATGCTAGACTAGGTCACCCTCACCATGACTCTCTCAGGTTTGCTCTTCAAACATGCAATATTAATGTTCCTTCTAAGCCTGTTGTTGATGTATGCACTGCCTGTTGCTTAGGGAAGAGCCATAGACTTCATGCTCCCCTATCTAATACTACCTATACCTCACCTCTTGAGTTAGTTGTGTGTGATCTTTGGGGCCCTGCTCCTGTAAAATCAACTTCTGGTTTTACTTATTTTCTAACATGTCTTGATGCTTTCTCTAGATTTGTTTGGGTCTATCCTTTGAAAGCAAAGTCTGATACTATATCTAAATTCATTGAATTTAAAAATATGGTAGAATTGCAGTACAACTGCAAGATTAAAATTGTTCAAACAGATGGTGGTGGAGAATTCAGACCCTTTACCAAATTCCTTACCAATTTAGGTGTTATACATAGGCTTACCTGCCCTCACACTCATCACCAGAATGGCCTAGTAGAGAGAAAGCATAGGCAATTGGTTGAAACAGGACTGACTCTGTTATCTCAGGCCAATATTCCCTTGAAATATTGGGACCATGCTTTTAGTACAGCAGCATATCTTATAAACAGACTTCCCACACCTATACTTCAAAATAAATCACCCTATCTCACTCTTCAAAATAAACAACCAGATTATAAAGCTCTAAAAGTCTTTGGCTGTGCTTGTTTTCCCTTCCTAAGACCTTATCACACAACCAAGTTAGCCTACAGATCTCAGGAATGCATTTTCCTAGGCTATTCCACTACTTATAAGGGTTACAAGTGCCTCAGTCCTGATGGTCACATTTATGTATCTAAGGATGTTCTATTCAATGAACAAAAATTTCCCTACCCTGATCTATTTCCAAAAGAAGATAACACTGACACACCTAAAACATCTCCATCTCCTATATCTCATGTGCCTCTTCATTTACCAAATCAAGTCCTCAACCCTACACCTCTCAATACTATTCCCTTTGCTGCTATACAAGAACCTCTTTCACCACTACATCCCACTCCTCTGCAAACTATTCCTCACCCTACAGTTAATGCACCCATCTCACCTACTACATCATCTCCACAAGGGTCTGAAAATCACTCTCCCATTACTCCTACTTCTCAGTTATCTCCACCATCTAACAGTTCACTTGGTCTCAGTCCTAATATACAAACATCTAATGCATCTCAACACATATTCTCTACTCCTTCCTCTGAGTCATCTGTTGAGTCCCAAAATCCTTCACAACATGCTCCAATTAAGTCTCTTCAAGGTCACTCTATGACTACCAGATCTAAGGCCAAACACAATCCTACTGCTCTTCTAACTCATCTTGAACCTACTACTGTTAAGCAAGCTTTTCAATCCCCTTCTTGGATAAAAGCAATGCAGGAAGAGTATGATGCACTTCTAAAGAACAAGACCTGGACCTTAGTGCCTGCTCCTACTCACAAAAAGCCTATAGGATGCAAATGGGTTTTCAGAATTAAAGAAAATTCTGATGGATCAATCAACAAGTACAAGGCCAGGTTAGTGGCCAAGGGGTTTCATCAAAAAGCAGGCTCAGATTTCACTGAGACTTTCTCACCTGTTGTCAAGCCTGTGACTGTTAGAACTGTACTTACCATTGCTGTATCTAATAAATGGCCTATTCAGCAAATTGATGTAAATAATGCCTTTCTAAATGGCAATTTAGAGGAAGAAGTCTATATGCAGCAGCCTCCAGGTTTTGAGGCTTCAGATAGTAATCTTGTGTGCAAGCTAAACAAGGCTTTATATGGCCTTAAACAGGCACCTAGGGCCTGGTTTGATAAGCTGAAGACAGCTCTAGTTCAATATGGATTCTCAGCCAGTAAGTGTGATCCTAGCTTATTCATGATTAAAACCAGCACTGTTCACATCATGGTTTTGGTATATGTTGATGACATTATCATCACAGGAAATTCTATGTCTCATATTCAGCAAGTAATTTCAAAACTGAATGCTCAGTTTGCTCTAAAACAACTAGGGACCCTTGATTTCTTCTTAGGATTAGAGGTGTTTCATTTGGACAATGGTTCTCTTCTCCTATCTCAAACAAAATATATCAGAGATATGCTCTCTAGGGTGCAAATGGATTCTGCTAATGGGATGCCTACACCCATGGTATCTAGCTCAAAATTATCTAGAGTGGGGTCTAATCCTGTTGAGGATCCTACATACTTCAGATCTGTAGTTGGAGCTCTGCAGTATGCTACACTTACTAGACCAGAGATCTCTTTTTCTGTCAACAAAGTTTGTCAATTCCTATCTAATCCTCTTGAAGAGCACTGGAAGGCTGTAAAAAGGATTCTTAGATACTTAAGTGGGACTCTTCATCATGGGTTGCTCATTCAGGCTGCTCCCATTCATCAACCTCTGTCCCTAATTGGATTTTGTGATGCAGACTGGGCCTCTGATCCTGATGACAGAAGGTCAACTTCAGGGGCTTGTATCTATCTTGGACCAAATCTAGTATCCTGGTGGTCAAAGAAACAAACATTGGTGGCCAGGTCTAGTGCAGAAGCTGAATACAGAAGCTTAGCTGGCCTATCTGCAGAACTTCTATGGTTACAATCTCTTCTAACAGAGCTGGGGTGCAACTTCTATACTCCAAAAATTCTATGTGACAATCTAAGCACAGTCTCATTGGCTCATAATCCTACTCTCCATCATCGCACTAAACACATGGAGTTAGATATATTCTTTGTCAGAGAAAAGGTTATAAACAAGAGCCTCATTGTCTCTCATGTGCCTGCTACTGACCAATGGGCTGATGTGCTTACCAAGCCTCTATCTGCTAATAGATTCACTACACTTCGTGACAAGCTGAGAGTGTTTGACAAAGAGCACTTGATCAAAACTTCATCAGCTTCTAAGGGGGAATGTTAGAGTATATTAAAGTCTACTGTTATAACTTGTATAGGTTCAGTTAAATAGTTATAGATTCAGTTAGTAGTTAGTTAGATATTGTTAGAATATAACTAACAAGTCAGTTACAGAATGTAACTGACAGATTCTAGAACATTCCTCTATAAAGAGAGGTGTAACCCTTTTGTAACGAATTCAGTTAATCATAATACAATGAATTCATTCTCATCATCTTCTCCACTCTCTCTATTCTAACAATAACTATAAGTTATAACTATTTCAAAACAAGTATAATGAAATGCTTTAAGGCAATATATTCATGGAAGAAAAAAATAGAAGACAAAATCACAGTATGAACCTAAACATCAAAATCTTTTATCTGATGGGAATGAAAGCATAGTGTTGAAGTAAGAAGAAACTAAACAATATTCTAAATATAAGTTATAATATAACTCTTACCCTTTCAACGTTCACGACAAGTACAATGAAATGTTTTAAGGTAATATATTAATGGAAGAAGAAAAAACACAAAATGAGTATGAGCCTAAACATCAAAATACTTTTTATCTAATGTGAATAAAAGCATAGGTGTCGAAGTAAGAAGAAACAAAATATTTTCCCATATACTTCTGAGAAAATGATAAGTACCAAACTAGAAATCAAGTTTCTTGAAAAAAAACAAACATAATTGGAACAATAAGCTTAAACAAAAGGAATAGAAACCACATGAAAAGAAAGTGGTACCTATAATATTCCCTAATTGCTGCCATGGACATGTTCTGTAGTCGCTCTTCTGACAAACCCTTTTCTAAAGATGTATACCGGGAGTCTGATGTCTCTTGTGCTCGGGCAGGAGGTTGATTTACAACAGGTCTATCAAGAATCCTATTATCTACATTTCTCAAATCCCTGTTACCATAATTCTTATTCAGCTCTGGAACACTTGATTGATCATAAGCAGTTTGACCAGAAAATCTATCCGGAACATATCTTGGAGTGAGGTCCTCCCTAGAGCTGTATGAAGCGCGCTCCGATAAATTGTTATAACCATTAAGACCAATTGAACTTGAAACTGCCGGAGGACCTCTACTGGACATTCCTCTAATAAGACCACCTTGGGGTCCCAAGGTTATTGACTCATCACCAAAAGATCTTTGAGGCAAGGGAATAGATAGCGGCCTAGCCTCATAAGGTTGCCTTTCAAACCCACGAACATCCTGAGAACCATACCCATGAATTTGATTAACCAATCCACCCATCTGCACATTAGGAGGGGATAACATAGATGAACCTCTTGAACCAAAATCCATAGGGGTCCATCTTGGTGTACTAATACCCATACCACGACCAAGCCTACCAGCTTGGGATTGCCTCTCTTGGGAAGCATCTCGGTGCACCTCTTCAATCTTCTTTGGGCCTTCAACTTTTCTCCTTTGTTGCCATCTATTCTTTCTCAAATCAATGGTATCCTTTAACATGAACCTCACCCTAGAAGATAAATTCATGTTGTTTGACAGTAATTTAATCCTTTCAAAATATGCATCCATGTGTTCCTTGACTTTGGGGTGGTCAATCATCTCCCCAATAGTACTCATCAGTTTGCACAAAGCTTCGATATCTTCTTCATCCGGATTCTGACACTGACCCAGTAACTTTTTTATGCACTCGTGCATTATCCTCTCTGTCAGCATTCTCTTCTTATATAGTTCTCCAATTAACCTGATATTACCCAACATTCGTCTTCTAGCCTTGGATCGTTTTGCTTCTCTTTCCTCATCAAACTGTTTCACCTCACCTTCGTCAGCTTTATTGGCTTCTTCTTGCTCTCTCTCACCCCTCTCAAATTCTTCCTGGCACTTATTTAACAATAATCTCTTAAATGTTATCTTTTCATTGTCTTGACTGAGATCAGGCAACGCAGCTGCCAGATGAAAACAGAAATTGGCATACATTTCACAGAAGGTGGGTTCCATCAAGGCCTTCTCAAAGATTTGTGAGATGACACCAGTGAGAGTAACTATGTTATCAATATTAACTGCTTTAACCTGCTCAAAAAGCTTCTCAAAATTCTGGGGAGTTAGCTTGTTCAATATACCTTTCAACTGCCTCTGCTTTGCCTGTTCCTCATCTGTCACCTTACCCACCTCATACTTCTTCTCAGCTTTGTGCATCGTCTGCAAAGGAGATTGAGAAGAAGGAGATGGAATTAAACCCCTCTGCGGGAAGTTAGCAGCACGCTGCCACCTTTCTCCATCAGGGCTAATTCTTTGCATTCCTCCCTGATTTACCATAGATTGCATTGGCCCAGAAAGAATCCCTCCACCATATTGCATAGCTCCCTGTGGGTGTGGATTCCTTAAAACACCAAAATTGCTTCCTAGACCAGGTCTAAATTCTGTATTACCTCCACTACCATCCAAACGCATGCCAGAATGAAAAGCACCAGGCACTTTATTCCATTTATCATACTCAATAACCCCACTCCCACGACGATCCATCCGAGACATCCCACCTGACCTATCTGTATTTCTTCTAGGAGAAGGATGTGAGTCGCGTACAATAACATGGGAACTAACATTAGAAGTCATGAAAGCCTCAGCTAAGTCTGCGGTGATTTCAAACCCTTCAGGAAGATCAGTGCAATGCTCTACAAATTTCAAAAGGAAATCTCGAGAGTACTTTTTATCATTAACTGCACTTCTATCACTAACCTGTTGAGTTTTATCTGATAAATTAAGTTTTGGTGTGAAGATGTCAGCAGCATCTTCCCAGTCCTCAAGTTCATTTGCAACTGCATCTGGCTGAGCAGTATCCACAGGCAACTGCTTCAAAGCTCCTGAAGTAGAAACATTAGCAGTGCTTTCTGAATTAACAACAACTTCTTTCTTTTCCTCAGGTCCCTTATATGCGTTATACAGATCAGCTGTTGACCCAGAAGCATCTGCTTTCTGAAGAAATTCCTTTCGTTTTTTTTTCCACTTTGATGTACCTTTTACCTTACTTGGCTCTAAAATCGGTCCGTCCATAGTACCTGATGCTGCTGGAAGAGACACTGAGCCACTGCCAGCAATAGTATCCTCTGAACTATCCTTGCAATCTTTTGAAGTTGTTTCTAAAAGACCAGAAGATAGCTGATCTAATGAGCCAGAAGTTGTAGAAATAGCTTCATTACTAACTACACTATCATTCTGTTTTAACAGTTTATCCTCTTGGGATAATTCATCTACCTCAGCATTCTTATGATTGTTCAAACTATCCGTGGCTTGAGTAACAGGTCCTTCAGCTGAAGCACAAGTAGAGACCTGTGTAGAACCACTGGTCGTTTCTTCAAGTGTCGAAGAAGGCAAACTCTTACTGGAAGCTGATATTGTGCCTGAAGCTGTTGCTAATAAATCTTCGCTGGCAATTGCTGCAGAATGGATTGTTTTAGTTCCTACAGTTTCAGAAGCTACACAATCAGAGATGCCACCATCAACAGCTAGGGAAGGTTCATTAGCCACAGAAGATGATTGTACAGTCACCTGCGAGGGAGAAAAAATAAAAATAATATATTCACAAAACTTGAATGAAACTGAGATGAAATTAGGAAAAGGATATTTGAATAACTAGCACTTTTGTACCTGATGCTGCAATGGTCCTTTCTTCTGATTATCCTTCAAAGAATTTGACCTACTAAGAGATTCCTTTTTTCTGCCTTCATTATTAGATACAACTGGAATAGAATCCTCACTCAAAGCAGGTGAAGAAGGTAACAAGGAAGATGGTATAAGCTTCTCAGCAGTAGATTGTTCTGAAGAGATTTTGGAATAAGTTTCAGACCCTTTTGGTGGCACGAAAGAGCAAGCATCACTAGATGTTGTGGAGGAACTAAGAGATCCATCCTTTTGAGCACCAGGAATTGAATTGGCAAATGATGAGACCACAATGGCAGACCCAACACCTGGCTTTATAGACACAGAAGATGCTCCTGACATAGTTGATGAGATTGCATTTGGCACATCATGGGAAAATTCTCGTTTAGGTGGTTCAACATTGCCAGAAATAGAAGTGGCAGTTTTATTAACAGGCAGGGAATGAGACGATGAATTTGTGAGACCAACATTTTGTGGACCATGGCTCGCTGCATAATTTAATTTTGGTGGCTGAGTGTTGGGGGTTATCTGGCTACTTGATAATGGAAGAGAAGTAGGAGTTTGATAAAAGGGAGAATTGGATTGATAGTAACTGATAGGATGAGAAGCTTGAAATGATTGGACAGGCGGAGATTGAGAAGGCAGGCTAGAATGAGACCTAGCACCAGATGACCCACTATCATCTTCCCTTTCATCAAGTCTAAGCTCTTCATGGGTATGAGGGTGAGTTATTTTCACAGGAGTAGTTTTACGAGGTCCAGCAAATTTTCCTCCTTGCTGGGGGGAATATTGTGGGTTGATGCCTATACCCATGTTGCCAAACTGGTGGGACAATTGATGACCCATTTGAGGACTGTAACCTATATGTTGACCTTGATGCATAATTTCTTGAGGATGCATATGATGGGGCGGAAGACTTGGAACAAATACCTGGTGTTGCATTTGAGCAGCGTTTCCAATTAAAGGCATCTGAAGAGATGCCGTTGACATACCACGAGGTTGAATCTGTGGATTAGGAATAGGAACACCAAAGTGTAGAGGTGCCTGTGCCTGTGACTGGTGATATGGCATTGGCATTGAAATCCCAGTTAGATGAATGGCAGAAGGCTTCTGCATCAAGCTTGTTGGCGGTAAATGTGACACTTGAGCATCCTTTTTTGTCCTTGTACCAGTATGAGTTTCCCCACCATTAGATCGGTCGGACACACTTGTATCCTTACTTGCTGGAAGCTGCTTTGGAACAGGAGGTATTGGCACAGAAGGCGCGGGCCTTGAAGAATCATGACGAGCCTGAATATTTAGATTAGACACACAACAAAAAAAATTACATGCATTGCTATGGCAACAAGCAGACTAAATCATCTTCAACAAGACTAAGTTATTAAACGTAGATGCACTCCTTCGTCAGCATCTATTACGGGAAAAGGATATTGTAACAACCATTTAAAGACATTAGTGGTGTCAAAATCAGTGGCCACTGATTACATCCTTCTTAAAGATTAGTTAGTGGTGGGTAGATTTATATGTACGTTCAAATAACAAGATGAAAGGGAATAATAAATAGCACACCTGATCACGCTTCTGCTCATCTATATTAGGAGGAGCCGAGCTTGTACGAGCAGGAATCTGCATACATTATAACAGAACATGTTCAACTCCCCCTAAAATTGTGGGCATTGTGTAATACTAAACTTAAGGTGCATGTTAAGTAACTTGCAGATGAGAAACTTACTTTCACCACATTCATAACTCTAGGAGTAAGAGATCCAAATTGCAAAGGGAATGCTTTGGATGCATCTCCTGAAGAAGATAGCAACAATCAGATCACTCTCACAAGGCACAAGTAATAGGAAATAAAATGTTATTGTTTCAAATATAATCCCAAACCAGAATTCAGAATCGAAAAATCTTATTTATGCCACATCTTATGTACTACAAAAAAACCTACATGAGAAGTAATAACATACCCTTAGCAGGAGTCGTAGGAGCTGCAGCATCAGAACTCACGGGAGGAGATTGAGAAATGGGTGCTTTAGGAACAACTTGTGTGCTCCTCTGTACAGCTGAAGACTCAGATGACGATGGCTTAGCAGTTGCATTTGTAGCCGATGCATCAGAACCGCCTATGATACAATAACATAGATAAGTTACGTCCACAAAAGACAATCAATCACATTTTACCGAACACTCGATTTCTATATATATATAAACAAGTAGGTTATAAAATGGAATGCAAGTAATTCTACTGAACAACATTACTCAACCAACCACTAAAAAAAACTACTCAGAGGTCCAATCCAAGCGTACCGGGAAATTGCGGTTGTATATGGGAACCATTAGGCGTTGCTCCTCGGACTGCAGAAGCATAATTAATCTGAGCTGAATTCACAGCATTCGCCGGGGTAGGGTTTACTACCCTAGATGGTCCTCCACCTTGTGCATGATTATTAGACTTCTTGTTAAAACTAACATAAACAATAATCAGTATAAAAAATTAAATGAAAACAAATAAATAAAGAATTATTATAATCATATAATGTTGTTACAAAAACAAGCACCTAGCAATGAAAAGAACAAAAACATGAATTGGAAAAACCCTAAGAAACTAACCTTCGAGAAGAAGAGAGTGAGGGAGAAGGCGCAGTGGTTCCGGCCTTAACGTATGAACCACCGGCGGTATTACCTCGCTGCTGATTGAAGCTGGCTGATCGGCCGTTTCGTCGGTTATCGGACTTTGATTGATTGAAGGACATAAATTCCAATCGTTAATTCCTCAATGAACAAAAAAGGGAGGGAATTTTCCCTCTCAAATTTCCCTGCAAGAAAACGAGAAGAAGATCATGATTATGGCGAAAACAGTGGGAGAATGAAAAGAAAAGGATTAATCGATGCATGCATTGTAATGTAGAGTAGAATTTGAGTTGCAGAGTGAAGTGAAGAGTGTAAAAATTAGGGTTTATAGTAATGAATTGGTGGTTAATAGTTTTGAAGTAGTACAGAGAGAAAAGGAGACAGTACCTGAGAGAGATGACAAGAGAAAGAAAGAGAGTGTACTGTATGCTGTTCAACTTGGATCCTCGACAGCCTAGTTCACTGCTGCAATGTCTGCAGAACATCCTGCACTGTTGGATTAATCCAACGATTAGGAAATAATATAACTCCAAAATTGCACCGCTAGTGAGAAAACAAGCTTCACTGTTGTGAATGGATCTTTTCGTTTGACACCATGACCCCGACTGGCTGGGAGCTAGCTTTTACTATTAGAAGTTTTTTTTTTTTTACAACGTCGGTGAACTTAGGTTTTTTTTTTTTTTTACAGCAGAGAAGCTAATTCATTGTTTGTTTCTCATATATGAAAACTATCAATTATCTATTTTGTATCAGTTTTGTATCAATTAAGGAAAAATATTCATACCCGCGGATATCTGCGAATAAAATCCGCAATGGGCACGAAGCGGATACTTTAATGGATATCCACAGATAAAATAAGTGGATATTTCAATTATCCGCGTTTAATGGATACGGATGCAGGTTTAATATTATCCACGCCCGCGGATATCCATATCCGCTAAATAATTAGTAAAATTACTTAAATATTCTTAGTTACATATAAATTCTAATTTAGATGTATTGGAAGATGATGCCTACATTATTATTAGTGAGTGAAGTTATTACTTTTTACTTAATTTAGAATGATTGATGTATGAATATTATGTTTGGGTGTGATATTATATTTTGATATTATGTTTGGATCTTATTATTATGCTAAGTACATGTATTTTGATATTATGTTTTGGTGTGATATTACATGTATTTTGATCAATGTGCTAAATATTATGCGTTAATAGTATTTTGTTTTTATAAAAACTAATTTTTTTTAATAATTAATTCTTTTTATTTTTGTTTAAATATCATCCATGGATATCTGTTAATATCCGCGGATACTTCAATATCCGTGGATTACCCGCTTAGCGGATATCCACATGGATATGGAGAGGACATGGATATCATATTTATCTGACGGAGAGGACACGGATATCACACTATCCGCGTCAATGGATATCCATTGACATCACTCTAGTGAGGTTTGGTTTTTCATTTCTGCTTCACAAAGATGCAAACAAAATAGTTGATTTAGTTTTGCTTGAAATTAAGGTTTGCCAGGAGAAAGTACAAGATGTTAAATTCAAATAGAACAGACCAAGAACATTAAGCATCAAAAGAGTAATGAAATTTGACAAATAAGTAATAGGAAAAAATAATCACCAAAGACATGAAGAATGGAACCGTAATTATGATCTATAAAATAGAATAACTTAAAAAAAAAGAAGTGAAGAATAATGCAGAAAAGGTTATTCTATTCAAAAAATTTGCTGGGGCTTGAAAGGGAAGACAGAAGCGCTATTTCCCTGTGTTATTGTTATTTCTCATCTAAAAGAATAACTAATCCAACGGCTTAAGTGTTGCTGCAGGGATTGCGGTAGACAATACCGCTGCCGAGGATCCGGATCCGTATGCTGTTTGGTGAGAGGAGTTGAGTGAGTGTGCGTGGTGAAAAATGATTGAAAATTACGAGAGAGATAGTTTAAAACGTCAAAATATATAGTAAATATTTTAAATGAGTGTTTGGAGGGGGTTTGCAGTTCGGTTTGAATCACTTTTGAGATAAAAATTTATTCGATCCAAAATTAAAATTATAAGCACTTTGATTTGGTTTTGAATAGTTACTTAAAAAAATTCGATCCAGTTTTATGCGGCTTAATTTGGATTGATTTTTGGATATCCGAATTACACATTTTAATTTTTTTTATTAAATATTAACATTATTATAAAAACACAGTAAAATAATATATGTATTGTATAAAATATAACATATAATCTATTGAAAATTAATATTTTAGAACAATAATTATCGATTATATTTGAAATATGTGATATAGTAAAAAAAAAATAGATTAAATTGAAATAATAAGTAGTATTTAAAAAATTTAAAAACCAACAAAATAATAGGTAAATGAAATATTATATATAATATTAATAAAAAGTTAAATCAGTATTAAAATAGATGTTTGTGGTTTGGTTCGGTTTTGAAAAATTAATTTAAAATTTGATTTGATTCGACGGTTTTCACAAAAAAACATCCAAACACATTTAAATTTTTTTGATTTTTGCAATTTTCGATTTACAAATTTTATTTGGAATGGTTTAAATTTGAACACCCTTACTTATTAATCCCAAAATATATACGAGAGTGTATTTTTTGGAAAATCACTTTACTTTTGTAAGGATTTTAGGTGGGAGTGTTCATGAGTACTGATGGTCTGCGTGTAATTGATGATTCAATCCAATTTAATTTACATTTTACTTGAATTTATTCAAGTGCAAGTTCAATCTGAGCCAACTTGTTTAAATATTAAATGATTTGGTTTAGGATTTTTATGTTTTTTTTTTTGACAAAAGAATTTTTATGTGTAAAAATCTTTCATGTAATTTCAAGAGTTAGTCTAAATTTTAATTTTTTTTAAACAAAATGTCATTTAAATCTATATATTTTTGTGAAATTTTTTGAAAAATATATATGTAATGACTAATGACTCGTTAACCTAACTCAATTCAATATGCTCATCATTGGGTTGAGTTAGTTTCAAATTTGACATCAACGTTACAAGTTTTACACTCAACCTAATTAATGTTGATCAAATTGAGATAAATAGTTTGGCTTAAATCTGCCTAACCTAACCCGCAAACATCCTTAACTCTAGCAACTCATTGTAAGATATTTTGTGATTTAAATCATCTTTGGCTCTATATGAATTTTTCTCATTATTTGCTTATATTAGTCGTTCATCCACTAATTAATACCATCAACTCTATATAGTAGATTGAGATTGCAGCATCACCATTTTGCCACCGGAGAGAATCCAAATACAAAATTTTAAATTTGAGGGTTATCCTTTTTCTTAATACAGAGCTTTTGTTTGCCAAGTTAATTGAATAAATTTTTTGTATTACCAGTTTAAAAAAGAGATTAGTTTATATGCATATAATAAAATTACATTATAATGTTAGTTATCAAAACTGCAATTAAACATTTTCCTAAAAAAAAAAGCCAAGTGGGCACAAGAGAGACTAATTAGGCACGGTTTTGACTGCCCAAAACATTTTCAAGTACGCTACTTAATCTCACAGAAGAAGTTACTACTACATTTCCTACGTACAAAAGTTAAATGAATACAATTTACTAATCAAAACTCACAATTAAATTCCTACTATAAATAGTCTTCATGGCATGCATCCTTATTTTGGCAAAAAAGCAGATCGCATCATGATGAGTTCCTCAAAGGTTATGTTATTTGATCTAAATGGAATGCAAATCAAAACCACCATAACCAATGAACCAAAAGTGATCGATGAACGTATATTATCTTTCTTATATCCTACCAACAATCACACAACTAAGGTTATCGGTTTTGATCTCGAGTGGCATCCGATTACATCGTTTGAATCAGCTCGAATCAATCCCGATACTCCTTCTCAGGCCAATCCTGCAACCTTTCAATTTTGCGATGGAAATTCGTGTCTTATCATCTACACACATCCTAACAGTAAGGTTCCGCTTTCGCTACTTAATTTTCTTCGTCAACCGAATTATACATTCGTTGGTTGTGGCATCAAAGATAATTTTGCTAAATTGGAGAAACATTTTTATGGAATTGGATGTAAAAATGCTGTAGAACTTGGTACATTGGCTGCTACTGTCATGGATGAGCCGCATTTACGTTTTTGTGGCGTTGATGAACTAGCATATTTGGTTAATGAACTTGATCTTCGTAAGGAAAGGCCTATAAACATGACTTTTGATTGGGGTCGTTATCCTTATAGCGAAACACTTGCTAAACTTGCTACTATTAATGTCTACTCTTATCACAAGACTGGGAGTACATTGCTTGCAAAGTATAGACCTCAATCTCATCCACCTATGGGCCTTTGTCTGATTTAGGTGTTTTGTTTTAAGGTATACTACATCTCGTTTTTTTTCATTAGAAACAATTGATTTTTTAGGTTTAATGAATAACTGATGTATCTCCGTTTCATATAAAAGAGACCGGAGGGAGTTATTTATTTTTTATGTTACTTTTTCTTGAGTTTTCTTACATGTGTTGCTGCTATGGTTGAGAATGAAGGTTTTTTTTTAGAGGATTTATTGCCTTTTGCTTCTTACATAGTCAATGAACTACTTTACCTAGTATTTTGGTACAATACTTGTCACTTTACTGAACTAGAAGTTTTAATTATCCAATGCATTTGTTTTTTTGTAATTGAGTGTTCATGTTGATTTAATGTTTTTTTGTGATCATGTTGATTTACTCTGTGCATTCCTAATGATTATTACATGGACAAGAGAAATTGTAATGAAACAAAGAGTTACGTAATATATGGAACTACCATAATTCATGTCTCAACACTACTTTAAAATTGTCTTATTAGTCTCATTTCATAACATCAAATTGTGAAGTAGTAAATCATACAGTATGTAATTTCCTTCATCTTCAACGCATTCCTAAATTTGTAAACACAGTAGTCTAATGCATTCGTTACTTCCGCCTTTTTTAAGAATTTCTTATGTTCAATACAGAAAGCCTCGGCTTCTTGAATCAATCTTTCAATTTCTTTGGTCGACAACCTTCCTTTGACATTGGTTATTGTAATATCGTTCTTACTGCCAGTGGATTTATCCATAGCAGAAACTGTTAAAATACCGTTTTGTTCGACAACATCATGAACACTACTCATGTCCATCTTAGCATCAATAAGACAGTTCTCAACTATCTCCATGCACTGATCAAAAAGGTCCATATTGATTTCCTCAAACTTGGCATCAGTGATTGGTGAAGCAAAATCAACACCCTCAAATAAAGTGTGTATCTCAACATGGTCACAGACACAAACGACAGTGCCCTTTTTGCCTTTTCGCATGCAGTTCTCAACCTCCTCAAAGATTTTGGGTTCCTGATAATGTTCAATTTTTTCTTCCTTTTGATCTCATCTACAAAGTAATTCGCCATTATGTTATCGAAGTCTACTCCTCCAAGATGAGTGTTTCCACCGGTGGCCTTAACTTGGAAGACCTTATCCTTAATTGTAAGGAGAGACACATCAAAAGTCTCACCACCAAGGTCAACGGCAAAAATATTCCGTTCTCTAACACAAATAGTTCTCTTGTCAAGGCCATATATATGCAATAGCTGCAGCAGTTGGTTCATTGATTATCTTCAAAACATTAAGACCAGCAATGGCACCAGCATCTATGGTAGCTTTTCGCTAAGAATCGTTGAAATAAGCAGGCACAGTATTGACTGCATTCTTAACTTTTGTTTCCAAATATGCCTCTGCAATCTCCCACAAAAGTGTTTCTTCTTTCCCTTACACACGAGGGAAATCATTGGTTTGTCATTCGCACCTTCAACGACCTTGAATGGCCACAACATGATATCTTTTTGTACGATAGGATCACTAAACTTCCTACCAATCAGCCTCTTAGCATCTGTAAAAATAATATTAATCATTATTTCATATTATTCATTTGTCCTGATACCAAAGGGACAAATCTATTAGGTTTCTTAAACACATGCAATATATAAAACTTATAACTGATAAGTACTAGAGAATAGAATATACCAAAGACAGTGTTTTCTGGGTTTGTGGCAGCCTGATTCTTGGCAACATTACCAATCAACCTTTCATCTTTAGTGAAAGCAACAAAAGAAGGAGTAGTTTTTGTTGCCTTGGTCATTGTGAATAATCTCAACTCTAATATGTTGTTCTTGCCACACGGCAACACATGAGTACGTGGTACCAAGGTCTATATTCCATTGGCACATCCTTCATCATTTTTCGCCATAGTCTTGGAATGAAAACAAATTGGTAGGTTTTCTTGCGGAGCAAATTTTCCTTTTAGATATTCAATCTTGTAACATTGAGTTTGAGTATATAAATAACTGACGAGTAACGATTAGACTACATTGTACAGCTTACGAGGTATTTGTTCAACATTTTTGAAAATTGGAATATTAGTTCAAGGTATTTTTGGAATGGTAAATAATAGTATAGTGATTTTCATAGTGTGTTTGATCTGCTAAAAAATAAGGAATTAAATATGACAATTTTAATTGTAGCGTGATTAATTTTAAAATTGTTTTTGACACTGTGGACAAAAGACTGGACAAAAACTTAAATTGTTGTTCCTACTAAATCACATAACTACTTTTTGACAAGCAAAGCATATCATGCGTAACACAGAAGTTATATCAATAAATCTCAGAACTGAAATTGTTGACACTGTGGACACCAGTGACAACAATCATATTGAAAGACTTTAGGTCTCAAATCTTCGATTAGTGAGTTAGATAGCATAAATTTATATAAAATTGTTGTTAAAGCATTATCCGGCCGACTTATGTCACAATATAACTTGAGTTGTATTTCAAAATCTTTCATGCAGTTTGACGGGTGACTCGGTGGTTCGACCAATAAATTAATGACCCAACACCCTCATTGGTTCGATGACCGATCTGATTTTTAAAACACTGTTTCGAACACATGCAGCTAATTGGGCACCGTTTTCACTGCTCAAAAAATTAAGTACTCTAATTAATCTTACATATTCCCAGAAGAAGTTACATTTCCTACGTACAAAATTTAAATGAATGTAATTTAAATAGGAATAGGATAAGCCATCATGGCTTTGGAGATTCTACTAATGAAAAGTCACAAACGCTAGTATACATACTCCTATAAATAGTCTTCTTGGCATATCCTTATTTTGTCAAGCAGAGCACATCATGGGTTACACTTACACACAAATTATGTCCTTTGAGCTGAATGGCGTGCAAATCAAAACCACCGTGACCAATGAAATAACAGTGCTCGATGAACACATATCGTCTTTCTTACATCCTACCGACAGTCACGGAACAAAGGTTATCGGTTTTGATACCGAGTGGCGTCCACCTTTCATGTTGGAGCCTTCAACCTTTCAACTTTGTGATGGTAATTCATGTCTTATTTTCCACTTACATCCTAAGTTTACGGTTCCCCTCTCGCTACGTAATTTTCTTCGTCAGCCAAATTATACCTTTGTTGGTTGCGGTATTAAAGACGATTTTGATTACTTGAAGATACGTAGTGGGATTGGATGCAAAAATGCTGTAGAACTCGGTACCTTGGCTGCCACTCTGATGGATAAACCTCATTTACGTTTCTGCGGCGTTGATGAACTAGCATTTGTGGTCAATAAACTCGATCTTCGCAAGTACAGGCCTTTAAACTTGGCTGTTAATTGGGGTGATTTTCCAGTTAGTGAAGAACTTGCTAAGCTTGCTACTGTTAATGTTTACTCTTATTACAAGATTGGAAGTGCATTGTTTGAAAGCTATAGACCTAAATCACATCCACCTGCGCCGGCTCACGTTAATTTGATTAATTATAATAGGTTGATAAGTTGATATACTAACTTCGGTTCTTTACTAGTTTTTATGATTTTATATCGAAAATTCCCTGTACCGTAGAATTAGTCAGTCATAGTATGTATATCGTGAAGAAGACTATTTTACTTTGGTTCTTATCTTTTTTTTTTCAACTCCACAATTAATTCGAACCATATGATTATGTCGCTGGTTTCACATTTCAATGTCCTAGAATAGAAATAGATGAATTCTTTTCTTTGGAATAGAATGAAATTTGACTCGATACTAAACCTAACTAAAAAAATAGGCAGAGAATATTAGGTTTTAAAGTAGAAATAGGGAAAACGGGATTCTAGGATGGATAATTTGTCTTTTCCTAGAGTCCCTTTCCTTATTGTTTATGTCGAAATCGATACGAAGTAAAGTATCGGACAAACAAAAAAGAGCGGAAATTTGATTTATTGCCTTTTGCTTCGTACATAGTCAATGAATTACTTTACCTAGTATCCCCTCATCAGAAGCACTCACTTCTTCGGTAAACTTAAATTTGAAAATTTGGTTGAAAGGTACAGGCTATGTTGTATATAACTGAAGCTTAATGTAATTAGCGTTATGTTTCTATTCACATACTTGTGTTCTGATTTTCAATGCCACAAGAAAAGTGTACAAATTTCTACAACACATTTTTTCTTAAGAAAATGAGAAAACTAAAGCTTATACAGATTCAATGTAATCTATCTTTAAGCATTCTTATGATCTGCAGTGCAAGTTCTTTTCATGAATCTATTCATCAACATCAATCCCAACCCAATTAATGAAACCAAAGAGAAATTCCCTCAATGTCACTTGTCCATTCTTGTCCCAGTCCATTTCTCCTGCGACGAATACAAAACCAGAAAAAATATAATAAATGTATATATATATATAGTAATTTGAAGTAGGACTTATATTAAGGGACAATTTTTTTCCTCAAACGAGGCTTTATATTTAGGAATGGAGATAATAAGAATGAGGAAATGATAAAAGAAACAACAGATCATGCTATAAAAGAAGAATTGAAATGAAGTAAACAATACTGAATCTGTTTTTGGTAATGTGTGCCGGAGATCTTTCTCTAGGGTGAGTCTCATTCATTGTCCTGATCATGTCCTTCTTGTTAAGCTTCCCATCACCATTTTTATCGAAAAACAGAAAAATTTCAACTATGCTATCAAATATTTGTCCAAGCTGTGCCAACTCCGCCTTTGGAGACTGTGACAAAAATTAAGTTATAATGTAGTGTCATATGGTTTATGTATATCAATTTCAAAATCAAGAAAACATAAAATGAGGCAGTGTTTCCGGAACTGGACCACCCGGTTGAACCTCGAACTAGGAATCGGTTGAACAAGGAATCCGCCAGTCTGCGGGTTGGTTCAACCTGTTCTCATCCGGAGGTCTCACCGTTTTGATCTCTAGACCGGTTTTGAAAACATTGAAATCAAGTTTCTGAAGAATACATTATTAGAGGATAAAGGTTCTGTTAGGATATGGAGGAGGCATAGGAGAACAATAAATTCATTGAACTGTATGCCTTTGCTTCCATCAATATCACAGTACTGAAAAATAGTCTCAATCTCATTCTCTTGAAGATGAAGTAGCAAATCTTCTAAGAATGTTTTCAGTTCATGTGGCTCTATGGATCCATTAGAGTCCCCATCTATGAAAAACACAACATAACACCATGTTAGTTTTCTATCAAAATTAAGAACTTGGGACGTGGCTTATGACGCTGTCACTATAGTCACTGAAAGTATCGAAAATTCAAAATTACACACACATCTTAAAATGTCTCTTTTGTTAGGAATTTTATCGACCAAGTTGACTAACAGAAGAGGAAGATACATTCAAGAAATAAACTAATTAGCACAAGACATATTCAACAACCAAAATTACTATCAGAAGATGCGTTTCGGTATGCTTTTGTAATTTTGATATATTCAAGGACTATTGTAACAGCGTCTAAGACATTTAAGAACCAAAATAAGTGTTCACTTAGAAAAGAATGTTTAGATTGTTTTTGAAGCTTACCATATTGTTCAAACATTGCTCTTAAAGTTTTTAGTCTCTCTTTGAACATAGGGAACAACATAACTATACTATCAACTGATTTCAATTTGGTTTGTCCAAATTTATTTCTTCTTATTTCAGCTATTTGCTTTTCAAGCTTCTTCTCCAAGCTCTTTTTCTCACTTTGTTCACTCATGCAACAGATTACTGCTCCCATTTTCTTGTCAAAGACTTGAGAAAAAGGAAAAATGTAAGATAAACATTCCTTGTAATTAGGTACAAGGAAACATACAGCTATAAAAAAGATAAACATTACTCATGTTGTTTAATCTAATTTTTAAGTGAACCAGCCATCGAACCAATGAGATCTTTGGATCGTAGTTCAACTGCTTTTAAATCACTCAAAGCAAGACAATACCATAATAATGTTACGTTCAAAGTCCAACCGATTGAACCATCTGATTCGGTTTTTAAAATATTCTCCGTCAATCTTACTCAAATTTGGAGCAAACACACATCATAATATATGCATGTACAATTTTCACTAAAAATTCTCAAATATTCATGATATATTTCAAATCATTAGATTAAATTGCAAATTCAAAATATTCTCCAATATGCATCAGATTAAATAAACAAGAGAAAAGGATTATTACATCAACAACTTACAGAATTCTTGTGCTTGGCTACATATATTTTAAGAACATGCATAGAGTCATAAACAAGTAAAGTGGCTATTGACTATATATATGCAAAAATCTATGAAAATGGAAGCAACTTAGAAATCTTTAAGAAAAAGAAAAGATGAAAAATATAGTGGATTCCAAAGGGGAGATGCCATTTGTTTCTATATGAGTTCTTTTTTTTTTTTCAAGTATATCCAAATTAAAGGGTAATCAAAGAATATATTCTGTTTTTGACTTAATAAACTGGGAATAATGCTTATTCGTTATTTGTTTGATGGTGTTTCCAATAAACTAAAACCAAAAGAAAAGAACAATTCAAAACCATGTTACAATATTGATTTGGACTATACTCTATCAGAATATATTACATTAATATGTAGTATATCAAACAAAAATATTACATTAAAGTAACTTACCATGTTACAATATTGTTGATTTATGGTTGTCCCTAATTAGTACTTATATCAACTTATTAGTATAATTAATCATCAAATTAATGGCAGGTGGATCATCCATCTAGGCAATAAGATACACTGTTATTTGTTTTCAATGGGAAACACAGAAAGAACATTTTATTATCCCATTCTTTTCAACTTTACATCAAACATTAATTTTTAACCAAATCATGCATGAAATGTTATAAAATATCAACTCATATAAATGTAATCGTACATTTATGTAATTATATGCATTACATTCTAATACTAGAACCTGCAGTTTAATATTTCTACACTAGCCTGTAAATTAAGTTTAAGCACATCATTTTCTTTGTTTTTGAATAATATAAATATGGCAATTACAACGCATTCAAGACTAGTATGATATGCTTCCGAGCAATATATTCATGGACGAAATACAGTACAAACCTAAACAATAAAATCCTATATCTCGTGGGAATAATATGCTTTACTAACAAAAGCTTAGGTATTGAAGTAAGAAGAAACAAAAGATTTACCATGAAAGAATCTGGACATGTTCTGCATACCGAGGATTATACTTATAAGAAAATGATAAATTGCCAACTAGAAATTACGCTTCTCAGAAAAAACGTAATTGGAAGACGCTTAACCAAAGGGAATAGAAAACATAATTGGTGAACTAATACCCATACCATGACCCAGCCTACCAGCTTAGGATTGCCTCTCTTGGGAAGCATCCTGATGCACCAACTTTTCTCCTATGTTGCCATCTATTCTTTCTCAAATCAATGTCATTTTCTAGCAAGACCACCTTGGGGTCCCAAGGTTAACTCATATCTTTGAGGCAAGGGAATAAACAGCGGCCTAGCCTCATAAGATTGCCTTTCATACCCACGAACATCCTGAGAACCATACCCACGAATTTGATTCAGCAATCCAGCCATTTGAGCATTAGGAGGGGATAACATAGATGAACCTCTTGCACCAAAATCCATAGGCGTCCTTCTTGGCGAACTAATATTCATACCACGACCCAGCCTACCAGCTTGGGATTGCCTCTCTTGGGAAGCATCCCGATGCACCTCTTCAATCTTCTTTGGACCTTCAACTTTTCTCTTTTGTTGCCATCTATTCTTTCTCAAATCAATGGTATCCTTTAACATGAACCTCACCCTAGAAGATAAATTCATGTTGTTTGACAATAATTTAATCCTTTCAAAATATACATCCATTTGTTCCTTGGCTTTGGGGTTGTCGATCCACTCCCCAATATTACTCATCAGTGTGCACACAGCTTCGATATCTACTTCATCTGGATTCTGACACCGACCCAGTAACTTTTGTATGCACGCGCGCATTATCCTCCCTCTCAGCATTCTCTTCTTATATAGTTCTCCAATTAACCTGATATTACCCAACATTCGTCTTCTAGCCGTGGATCGTTTCGCTTCTCTTTCCTCATCAGACTGTTTCACCTCACCCTTATCAGCTTTATTAGCTTCTTCTCGCTCTCTCTCACCCCTCTCGAATTCTTCCTGGCACTTATTTAACAATGATCTCCTAAATGTTATCTTTTTATTGTCTTGACTGAGATTAGGCAATGCAGCTGCCAGAAGAAAACATAAATTGGCATACATTTCAAAGAAGGTGGGTTCCATCAAGGCCTTCTCAAAGGTTTGTGAGATAACACCAGTGAGAGTGACTACATTGTCAATATTAACTGCTTTAAACTGCTTAAAAAGCTTCTCAAAATTTTGGGGATGTAACTTGTTCAATATACCTTTCAACTGCCTCTGCTTCGCCTGTTCCTCATCTGTCACTTTACCCACCTCATACTTCTTCTCAGCTTTGTGCATCGTCTGCCTCTGCAAGAAGTTAGCAGCATGCTGCCACCAGTCTCCATAAGGGATATTTATTTCCATTCCTCCGTGGTTTGCCATGGATTGCATTGGCCCAGAAAGAATCCCTCCACCATATTGCATAGCTCCCTGTGGGTGTGGATTCCTTAAAACACCAAAATTGCTTCCTAGACCAGGTCTAAATTCTGTATTACCCCCGCTACCATCCAAACGCACACCAGAATGAAAAGCACCAGGCACTTTAATCCATTTGTCATCCTTAATAACACCACTCCCACGAGGATCCATCCGAGACATTCCACCTGACCTATCTGTATTTCTTTCAGGAGAAGGATGTGGGTCACGTACAATAACACGAGAACCAATATTCCAACCCATCAAAGAATCAGCTATGTATGCCGTGATTTCAAACCCTTTGGGAAGCTCAGAGCATTGCTTTGCAAATTTTAAAAGGAAATCTCGAGAGTACTTTTTGTCAGTAACTGCATTTTCATTGCTGTCCTGTTGATTTTTGTCTGATACTTCTAACTTAGGTGTGGATATATCGGCGGCATTCTCCCAGCCCTCAAGTTCAGCCTTACCCTTCCCACATTGTTCAACAGAAGAAGGCATGCTCTCACTGGTTGCAAATAATGTGCCAGAAGATATTGCTAATAGATCTTCATTGGCAGTTGCTGCAGAATAGGGTGTTTTAGTTCCTACAATTTCAGAAACTACACAATCAGAGATACCACCATCAACAGCGAGGGAAGGAACATTAGCAACAGCAGAAGATTGTGATTGAGGTCTATATCTTTCAAACAATGCACTACCAATCTTGTGATAAGAGTAAGCATTAACAGTAGCAAGCTTAGCAAGTTCTTCACTAACTGGAAAATCACCCCAATTAAAAGCCAAGTTTAAAGGCCTGTACTTGCGAAGATCAAGTTTATTGACCACAAACGCTAGCTCATCAACGCCGCAAAAACTTAAATAATGGTCGTCCATCAGAGTAGCAGCCAAGGTTCCAAGTTCTACAGCATTTTTGCATCCAATCCCACTGCATTTCTTCAAGTAATCAAAATAGTCTTTAATACCGCAACCAACAAAGGTATAATTTGGTTGACGAAGAAAATTACGTAGTGAAAGGGGAACCGGATTCTGAGGATGTAAGTGGAAAATAAGACATGAATTACCATCACAAAGTTGAAAGGTTGCAGGCTCCTTCATGACAGGCGGACGCCACTCGGTATCAAAACCGATAACCTTGGTTCCGTAATTGTTGGTAGGATGTAAGAAAGACGATATGTGTTCATCGAGCACTTTTATGTCATTGGTCACGGTGGTTTTGATTTGGACTCCATTCAGCTTAAAGGTCATAACTTTTGTGGAACTCATGATGTGCTCTGCTTGATAAAATAAGGATGCCAATGAGACTATTTATTGGAGTATACTCTGATTAGTAGAATTTCCAAAGCCATGAGGGCTAATTAACCATTCATATTCATATCTAGTAAATTGCATTCATTTAACTTTTGTACGTAGGAAATGTAACTTTTTTTTGTGAATATGTGAGATTAATTAGCGCACTTTAAAATGTTTTGTGCATTCAAAACGGTGCCCAATTAGCTGCATTTGTTCCTAAAGTAAATTATTAGTTTCTCTTGTGCCCACTTGGACTTCTTTCTACTTTATTACACCATCTGTTTTTATATATAAGAAAAAATTGATTTTTTAAATTCATTGTAAAATTAATGTATCTAGACAATAATATAGTTTAAATACATCAACTTTACAATGAATTTAAAAAGTGAAATATTTCTTATATATATATATATATATATATATATATATATATATATATATATATATATATAGGACAGTATCAAATGACACCAACTAGTTTGACACCAAATGTTACACCGCTCAATAACGCTTTAACGAAATCAAATTTTACAAAATTCACCGTTTGATTGGAAGATTATATCATATAGATCATTCATGTTAAATTTTATAAAAATCTAAAACTGTTTAATATGTTATTGAGACTCGTCAAGATTAACGGTTTATGCGTTGTTATTGATTACCGTTAATCTTGACGATTCCCAATAACATATCAAATGATTTTAGATTTTTATAAAACTTAACATAGATGATCTATAAAATATAATCTTCCAATCTAACGGTGTATTTTGTAAAATTTCAATTCGTTAAAGCGTTATTGAGCGGTGTAACATTTGGTGTCAAACTAGTTGGTGTCATTTGATACTGTCCTATATATATATATATATATATATATATATATATATATATATATATATATATATATATATATATATATATATATATATATATAGGGTCATGCTAAACAGTGCATCTGGTTCAACAATTTCCATGATTTTAAGTGACAAGGGTTTGATGGTTTTTTTGTAATAAAGTAACTTGTAAACATATAAATGCGAAAGTGCGATAAAGATTGTTGTAAAATATCAGAGAAATAATATTGCTGGGATTAGCTTTCGATCATTCATTCACATATATTTCCTCAATCAATCACATAAGTTTAGATAAGTTTAGCTATCAATCGACTTTACCACGTATTACTCACCGTACGTTTTCGTTCTCAAATAACGATGAGAAACTATTATACCTATCAATCCTCGATCCCTCGGAAAGGCGCCTCAGTTGGTTAGAGGAGTGTGGCGTGTTGTATATAAACTACCATTAGCCTCGAGTTCCAAGCGATGTGGGACTTATAAGTGAGCCAGAACAATTCCTATATTATTTCAAATCAAAATGATAAAACATTAAAGGCAAGAACAATATCAAAGTTGATTGAATCACTAAACCATATATAAACAAGATCAAGAGAAATACATGTTCATAAATTAATCTATGACTAATCCCAACAATAGGAGAGTTTAGTTACCCACATGATTCTTACAAAGATGAAGAAATTGGAAGTAAAGGTACGTCATGAATTGATTCCTCAACAAAATGATGCAATCCACCTTCAATTGCTCTTAAAACTAGACATCATGCCCGTGCGTTCGCACGGGGCATATATATTTATCGGTAAATAATCAATATTTGAGATTTTCCATTTGTATTAGTTTTCATAATTAGTTTTAAAAAACATTAAATAAATTGTCCATAGGATGTTAGTTTTTAATGCTCGGGTAAATATTGAAATTGGACCCTCTCCTTCACGGGTTAATTTTAATCTCTCTTCAATAAAAAGTTTAAAAATAATCGTCAGATTAAGAGAGAGATGCAGATGAGAGAGAAGGAGAAAATCCAAATCCATAAATATTGCGCGAAGATTATATTTTTTTTACATTAATAAAGTATCAATAGAAATATTTTAATGGTAAATGACATATATAATTCTTAGAAAATAGTTATACTTATACATGATTATATCATCTTTTGTCAAGTGATCATATGGTTCTACTTCTACTCACTTCATGGAAGCTAAGCCATACATACACCAAGAAATCTCTTGTCCCGATCAAATTGAAATTTTTAAAACATAGAAGACCAACTTAACCTTAGACTATACACCCGTGAGTACGCACCGGACACATTCATACAAAAATAAACTACATTCATCCAATAATTTAACATGTATATATACTGATAATGTGTTCATTAATCAATAACAAATAAAAAAATTGTTTCCCATAATACATCTAAAGTGGGCATAAAGGTGATTATGTGCAAACTGATAGATACTTCCACGGTATATATCAACTTGCTAATAATTTCAAACTTGAGATTAACACATTTACAACTATCAATTACTATTTATTTATTTATTTATTTATTTATCAATAAGAGCATTTTCTACCACACTCAATATCAAATTTATTTAGCCAAAATTCCATTGCAACAAAATGCATATATTAACAGCAAATTTGAGTGATAGGGTTTAGGAAAACTATGACTTAGTAGGATTAAACACTTTTTTTTTTGGATTAAACATTACACAACATGTAGTATAATAAATATCAATAAAATTCTGAATTCAAACTCAAAATACGATATTTACATGATCTTCATCATTAGTAGTCTAAATGAAAAGTAAAATCTCCATCCAACTTGAAGTTTCAAATCTCCACCCAACTTGAAGTAGCAATAGGGGACACATCTAAAATCAAGACTACAATCCCACTTGTGTCCACAGTTGGCATCCAACAATACTTTGGTTCCAAATTTGGCAAGTGACATTTCAGAAAACTCATCATACAACAACATATATCGAGAAGAGCATTGCTACTTAGTAAAAATTATTTTAGAGAAGAAATGCAAGAATAACACATGGCATTATTTTATATGATGATTAATTTTAATCTCCTCTTTTAATGGAAATCATGGAGGTAGTTGATGTAAACAAGGGTGGAGATTTATTCTTACAATTTTTTTCCATAAATTTTCTTACTAAATAGCATTTTCCTATCGACAAACACAACAATAAAAATATTGAATTTGTTACAAAATAGAACCAAATCTATCCTTTAAAGTTATTGCAAAATGTCTATTTGGAAGAATATAAATTAGTGTTACCAATGCTCCAAACTGAGTACCGTAAAAATCATCACTTAAATAATACAATCCCTTTGTGAATAATATTTTGCCATGTTTTTTTTCAACCAACACTTCAAACATGTTATCCTTTTGATCAATTAACATGACATAACAATTAATTTGCAATCCAAAGTCATTTGCAAACATTTGAGAGCAGCTGCCCAATACCCTTCATAAATACAATAAACAATAAATGAGATTAAAATAAAACAGCAAGTGTTTAAAAACCAAATGATATATTACTACATGCTTTGCTTCCTACTCCATTTGCCAAGTAAGCCTTCAAAGAAACAACTTTAGCAGGATATATATGGCAGAATGAAAACCAAAAACATTACCAAATTACAAAATTATGTAATAAAATTATAACAAAACAACATAATCTCAAAACACACCTTGTTAATTTAGGTAAAAGATATTAAAGAAGAAGAATGAAGGTGATCATGCGTGTTTGTAGAGAAAGAAGAAGGAAAGTTGCAGTTTTGTGCAGCGAGTTAGCAGCCACCGTCGTTTTCGCTTTACGGTAGAGATTGTGTCGATGATGTTGTGTCGTCGAGAGAGTGACGAAGGTTTTATGTAGTGTTTGATTTAGGATTTGCAGAGAGACCAATATGCACATGTGGTTTTCTTCTTGTTTGAGAATAATGGAGAGAGTAGAATAGTAGGGGAAAAAATGTGGGTAGCAGGTTTTGTGAAGATTTATGGGTGGGGGAAATCATGCACTATGATTAATGTATTTTTGGAACATGAATTCATTGGGAGAGGGAAAGGGCATGCGTGACTAAAGGAAGGGAGAACATTGGAATACAAAGAGTGCTTAAGAAGTTGAAACAATTCATGTGCTACTATGCACTGATTGGCTTTGGCATCATTTTGAGCAGCGCAGCATTTAAGGATTGGTTTGTTAGCATCTTAGGCATTTAATCAGGATAATTCCCGCCCATTAGCAAAGCTAATTAGGGTTTAGGGAGTTGCTTCTTATTTGTACTAAATATAATAAAGATAAAGATAAAGATAAAGACTAGCTCTAGGGTTTTTATCAGAATGTTACAGAACAGGAACAATGAGAAGTGTCCAATTTTCTGATCTTAAATTCTATTTATAGTGGTCAAGTTATGCTAAGCTCGCCGGGCGAGGTACCTTTGTCCGGGCGAGCTATCTTTCTTCAGCTGTGGGTTTGCTGACACGTGTCCCACTGACCTCTTGACCGGCTTTCAGTCGCTAACTCTGGTCAGGCGAGCCTAGCTCGCTGACTGTCGCCGGACCTCGTCAAATTCCCATTTTCCACTGACTTGCCTCGCCGGGCGAGAGTTCCATACTTCAACTTCTTTGTTCTTTGTTCCAATCCTGTCCTAAGCTTCAATTCCCTACACAAAAGGTTGGGATTTAGAAAAACTAAATAGAAATAGCTTAAACAAATATATACACGATTTCAGGCTTTTTCAAAAGGATTTCTTAGACTTTAAGTTAATAAGTGCACAAATATATTATATGAATTAACTACTTTTCGGCACTTATCATTAAGCATGCTAAAAATGGAAATAAAAAATAAAAGTAATAAAGATAAGAGAACTTTTTATAATTTCAAAGCATTGAATGCACAATTTTCAAGAAAAAATTTCCATAAAAATTTGCTTAACTAGTGCACCGGATGCACTATTTAGCATTTTCCATATATATATATATATATATATGATGGGAGTACTTGACTTACGGTCCATTTGGTTTTATGGAAAGAAAGTGGAATGAAGGAAAATTGCGAAAAACGATGAATGAACTTATATTAATTTTTAGTTTAAGTTCATCCATCGTTTTTCGCAATTTTTCTTCCTTTCACTTTCTTTTCACAAAACCAAACGGAGCCTTAATTTGATATCAATTTCATTAATTATATTTATTAGTATTTGATTTGATATCAATTTGAGAGTGTAGGTTATGCAAACAATTATTATTTTGATTTTGATGGCAATAGTAAATGACATGACTTTAATATCAATTGGGAAATTCATTCATAGTGATCTTGTCTTGTCATGTTAATAAAATAAAATAGGAGTCTACATTTAATGAGTTTATTTTAGGGTTCTTCTGGATACATGGGCTTCAACAGAGAAGATCTCGATCACCATCACCGTCTGTTTCACATGATGACCAGTCTTCTTTACTTCTATCAGCAAATTTATTTATGGCAAGCGTGTAACCCTTTTTACCTGTCATGTCAAATTAATTAATTAATTTCAAAGAGAAAATTAACAAAAAGCAAAAAAAAACAAACAATTACCTACCATCATTGTTAAACGCCTTGATATATTCTAAATTGTTGTTGAATATTTCTCTACGTTTGTTCATCTCAGTGGTACTTGAATATTTGACACCATACTTCAACATCCAATCATGAAACACTTTATCAACAGATGCTTCTTCTGATGGTGGAGACTCATCAACATCAACAGAGTAGGCACATGCCAAAAAGAAGGTCATCATGAAAAATGTAGTACTAATTAGCAACTTCTTCATTTTTGTAGTTAATTAATAGATTGTTTGATATAAAAGAAAGACAAAAAAATGGAGAACAGAGAAATATCATTATTTTTTAAAAGTACAAAAATACTCTTAAAATAGAAAGTAATTAAATTTAAATAACTTTATTAAAAGATAAGTGGATTCTGGATCGAACCAATGCAGATATTCGCAAAGTACCAATAAGTTAGTACGTATGAAGAAGATGGGTTTAATTTTTTAAGAAAATTGACTTTTTCGGTGAAAAGAAACTACATGGTAATTACTAGTTAGATTGAAATAAATAAAATTTTCGACGAATTTTAATTTTTTTTTATAATAAATTTCTTGTTATTTGTATAATGAAGGTTAATGGAAACGAGAATAACTTAATTCTCATCGTCTTAGACTTGAGACCTCCTGGTCATTACTATGAACTCACTATGCTATATTGCTATAAGACCTTTCTTCTATCTAGCAACAGATCCACTGTTTTTATACTTAAAATTCAATAAAAAAATAATAGAAATGTTCTTTCATTGATCTACAATAAATAATAGTCTAAGTTCATGTATTGGTTTCTGTATTTTTCTTTCTCTCTTCTCTTTTTCTCTTCTATTTGTCATCTGTCAAACAAAGGCTAAAAGAGAGAAAAACAAGATACCTTGACTATTGAACTTTTGAATGTGGAGAAGATTCTTCTTGAAGATTTCTCTCCGTTTTAATCATCTCATTGCTAGTTGAGTAGTTTTGTCAATGTTTAACCATCCATTTGTTGAAAACATGATGAAAATATATGATGTGAAAGAAAAGTTAAAAATTATACTTTCAATTGTTATAATTCCTCTTATAACTTTTAATTTTTCAAATAGATTTTACTATCAAAATCATAAGAGTGTAAGTTTAATTTAAAATTTAGGTATAATGTTTATTTAATTTATTTATTTTATCACTTGAGCGCACGCACGCACGCACACACGGGTGTATGCACGCAAATACACTTGCACTAACTAAAAAAAATGAATGCTTATAAAATTTTTGTACTCTGTGCAGTCGTTCATAAAATTTTTCCTAAAATTTTGATGCCCTATGCAGTCGCTCTTAAAATTTTAATGCCCTATACGATCGCTCATCTCAAACATCCTCCGAAACCCTATTTTTACAAACCTATTTGATACACTTGCCAATGCTTTTCAGCAAGACCCTCTTTACACCCATCATTTTGTGTGTCACTATCTATCAACTCTGGTGGCGATAATTGTGTTATTTTATCGCCAAAATAACTTTTTCTATAAATATAGAAAAGACTTTCCAATGCACCTGTTGCAGCAAATGCCCAACAAGAACTTAAAAAAATATGTGATTAAAAATAAATAAATTAGAATAGTATGCCTAAAAATAAAATAAAATAATCAAAAAGAAAAAGGCGAACAAGTAGTAAAAATTAGACAAATTATATAAATATCTTCAAGACTCAGCTCTTCTATCATCTTCATAATCATCTGAAAATAAACAAGTATATAAATTGTTGCTATTAAAATTATATGCAAGAGTTGTTTTTCCTAAAAAAGATTTTGAATATTTTTTACTTACCATTCAAAAATAATGTATAAAAGGTCAAGATTATTACCACAAGTTGTTCCTTGATCTCTAACTGAGAAAGGATTCTCTCAAGTGTAATTTTCATTTGAGAAAATAAAATGTGATCTTATATAATTCAATAACAACGAGAAACATGAATATAATAAATTTTAATGGTATAAAATCACACTTTATTCTCTCAAATGAAAATTACACTCGAGAGAATCCATTCTCGTCTCTAACCGAAGAAACCACATTATTATCTCTCCAATCAATCCTTAATTTGGTGGCAATTTTATTTAGATATTCCATAATTATTTTCGATGAGTACTCTGAATATATACAAAAATAACAAATCTCTTTAAAATAAGTTTTAAATGATATTTTCAAGTCTTTTAAAATAAACATAATCTCACTTTATTTTGAATCATATACTCAGCTTAAGGCTCCGTTTGACCTAGCTTATTTTTGAGATTATGCAAACAGCTTTTGCAATTTTTATGTATTATTATAAATTTTTCAAGGTAGTTTATGATAAAATAGCTTCTAAAAATTCAATTTTCACTAGTTTAAATTTATAAAATAGCATAAAACCTAATTTATATTGCATAAGCCATTTGCATAAGCTCTAAAATAAGCTAGGCCAAACGAGCCCTAAAAATAATCTGAATTTTGCTTTGTTTTGAAAAAATATCCAATTTAAAAACAAAGAATTTCGCACAAAATATCTTCAAAATAATCATTAATTTTTAGATATATATTCGCAAATCTCTACCTTAACTTCACATTAATATGTGTACCGCGTGCATCATGCACGGGATGCATTAGGATTAAACGTAGAAATTTAATTTTAAAGTTACATGTAAAATTAAAAGTTAAATATTGATAAAAAAAATAAAAATTAAAAGTTACATATAAAATTTAAGATTTACACAACAAAAAAAAAGACTTGAAAACAAAACATAAAAATAATATATTTTTTATACAAGAAAAATACTAGAATTTATATTTAAGGGATATTTAAGTAATTTTACAAATTATTTAACGGGTATGAATATTCATGGGCGCGAATATTAGATACAGTGAAAAGTTAATTTGATGCATAATATATACTAGATATATTCAACCTTCAATGTATTTAAAAAGTAAATATTTTCTCATATTAATTAGAACCACATGGAGTATTAATCTATATCCATACTCTATATTTATTATATCAACTTCTATCTATATATATTATTACATTTGAGAAATACTCGCATCCGTTTCATATTATAAGCAAAAATAAATAAATCATACTTATTAAGAAAAAAGTAAAATGTAAATAATTTGAAATATGATGACTTTTGACTTTATCGGTCCCCCTAAAGCCCGACATGTTTTGGTGAATGCCTTTTTTAGTAAAATTGTTCAAAATACGAAAGTTGATTTTGATATGACCACATGGTAAAAAGCTGTTTTTTGGTGTTTGAAAGTAGCACATGCTCAAAATTTTCTTCTAGTTATCTTCATCGACGGGTTAGGTCAGCACATGTCTCCAGTAGAGTATCATATTATCGTTATGTACCGCCTCATGATCCCATTATTTCTTGTTGACGAGGTTTGTTCAGTTTGCCATAAACCGTGTCTAGATACTTCTGGGGAGCGCATAACTCATCATAGGGAGGTCTCGGGTTTCAAATACAAACATGACCTGGTTAAGGATTTTTTTTATATATTTTTAAGCGTGTATATGAAAAAAGAGGCACTTGTGAACTTTTTGATCGACCCACAAGAGGGGAGATCGACACTTCGGTCCGTGAATGTTTTGGTGCATAGATGGATAGGAGCCAAACATGTTTGTGTCGACTTGACTGGAGTTTCTCGACTTGTGGAACTTGAGACTAAAGGTTTTACTATTGATGCAGTCCTAAAAGCCACTTCAAGCAAAGTGGCAAAACATAAAAAATAAAAAATAAAAAAATGCACGCTAATAATCAATATGTTTTATCGAATTTTCATTCGACGATTTTGAATTCCTATTATTAGAGGTTGTGAATCTCCTTAAAAGAATTCAAAGGGTTATTGTCGGATAGTTCATAATGTATAATTGTTAATAAAATTGGTATAAATTATCAATCTATCAACAATATCGATACCATCAATAGGGGAGTGATCGTCTCCCGTGAATCTCTCCAGTGAAATCATTTTTTTGTTGAAGACAACTCCACTGAAATCATAACCTTCCAATAAAAAGTTAAAAAATATATTGAGAGAGGAGAGATATTTAATTAATAACGCTTTAACGAATACAAATTTTACAACAATTACCGATGGATTGAAAATTTATATCGTATAAATCATCTATATTAAGTTTTTCAAAAATCTAAAATCGTTGATATATTATCGTGACAAATCAAGATAAATGTGCAATTTAAATTTATTAAATTTAATATTTTTTTATTAATTTTTCAATTTGCATAGTAGTACTAGAGTTTTTTTTTTAAAACAGTACTCTAGAGTTGTTTTTATTGTCTTACTAAGTGAGAGGTGCGTCAAGTTAAAACTAGGCCTTCTGTAAAAAAAAAATTGAAACTAACCACACAATTGCACAACTTTATTTGATATGATCATTCCTACCACCCAGATGATCTTATATTTGTTCCCTTATGTTTTTCAAATGAATATTCATCAAGAGTCCATTCTAACAAAGTGGAACAACAAACAAATGACATTTTCTTTTGAACGGCAAATATATTATTAACCAGATTTCTACACAAGATGAACAAAGATCGGCATAAAAGAAACTACATGACAGAGGCGCCGTATATATGCGAGGACCAACAAATGGCATTAATCAAAGAATCTGTGCTCATAAGATGAAGAAGCATAAACCAAGAAGCAAAAGAAAACGCTAAACTACACAAAACAAGAAGCTCAACAAAGAAGATGCTTGAAAACAAAATTAAATATAAGCATAACATCAAAACCATAAACTGATTCATCAAGAACAAACCATGAAATGAGGTATTATAAAAATTTACACACTTTCCTTATGACATTGAAAATTATAAAACAAGTGTATATGCATAGAAACATAACACTGATTACATTAAGCTTCAGCTATATACAACATAGCAAACATAATAATCAGATAAAATAGATAAATCAGAAAGAAGAAAGTGTATTCACTAACTTCTTACTGTATTCCTAAAGCTTGAATTCTCCTAATCATAGACAAAGAACTAGAATTTCTTTCTCTCCATTCTTCCCTACTTTCCTTCTTTATCAAGTTAAGTAATTTATCATTTCCATCAAGAATGCTCACAATTTGTCTCATACTTGGTCTCAACTTAGGATCACCACTAGTGCATGCAATTCCTAATCTTACCAACCTCATCAATTCTTCCTCATTATACTCTCCATTGAGCTTTATATCTGCTAATTCCTTCAATGGTCTTTTTCTCACCACAAATTCATGAACCTTCTTCACCAGAAGAACTTCTTGGTACCTAAAATCCACTGCCATTTGTCCACTAACAACTTCAAGTACCACCACGCCGAAACTATAAACATCAGCAGCCGAGGTTGCTTTGCCGGTTTCAACGTATTCTGGTGACATGTAACCGAAAATCCCTCGAACTGATTTGCTAGTATCGTTTGCAACATGATGGCCATGCTCATTTCTTGACAAGAATTCAGCTAGAGCAAAACTACTAAGTCTTGGATTCATATCTTGTTCAAGAATAACAGCTGATGAGGTTATGTTTCTGTGAATCACTTGTTCATCCCATTCTTCATGTAGATAAAGAACAGCAGAAGCAAGTGATTTCACTATGGTGTACCTATGATGCCATTCGAGTACCGAACATTGATATCCATTCGTACCTTTGTTATGAATTTGAAGAAGCTGTTGACTGAGGATTCTACTAGCCGAGTAATCATAAACCACGAGCATCTCCCCTTGTTCGGTACACCATCCGCGAAGCTGAACCAAATTCCTATGCCGAAGCTTTCCTAGATTTCTGAGTTCATTCGAGAATCTATCACGCAATGCAGGACACGTCTTCATTCCTAACCTCTTCACCAAAACATGGCAATTGTCATCAAGAACTCCATGATAAGCAGTTCCAAAGTCAAGTTCAGCTACCCTTCTTGACTCTGAGAAGTTATTTGTAGCACAAACAATCTCTTTGTATGAAATTTCTCTCGGAGTTTCAACCACCGGAAACCGTTGCCTATTGTGATGATGATGATGCTTATTAGAAGAATTGATTCCACTATTTTTGTTTTCAGCAGTTACATAAACTGTTTCACCTGCAGCTGTAACATAGTTTGATGAACTATAGTTTGTGATCAAGCTAACATTTTCCGAGGCCGAAATCGTGCCACTAGTACTACTAGGACTAGTAGTTTCACTTGGTGAAGACAAAGAGATATAAAGAGGATGTGACAAAAATGAAGGAAGTGAAGGAAGTTTAAAACTTAAATCAGAAAGTGCTTCTACAACCCATTTCATATTAGGCCTTAAATTTGGATCATGAAGTGTACAAAGAAGACCTATATGAATGAAATGCTTCATCTCAGAAAAATTATATGATCCATCTTTTTGAAACCTTATATCAGCTGCTTCTATAACCTTCCCTTCATCACAAAGCCTTCTAATCCAATCAAGCAAAATGATTTTATCATCAGAATATGCTAAATCTATTGCTCTTCTTCCTGATACAATTTCAAGCACAACTATACCAAAGCTAAATACATCACATTTTGATGTACCATTGCTTAGTTTTTGTAAACTTTCTGGTGGAAGATAACCAATTGTTCCACCAATTCTTGATGTTTCTCCTAATTTGAAATGATCAATTCTACTTGAAGTTTTCTTATTGCTAGAATTATATTTGAACTTAAACTCATACTCAAGTTCATGTTCTAGCCATCTTGCCATACCAAAATCACCTAACTTAGCATTATAATGAGAATCAAGCATAACATTACTTGTTTTAACATCTCTATGAATAATTTGAGTCTCTAATTGTTCATGTAAATAATACAATGCAGCAGCCAAACCTTTAACAATTTTTTCTCTTTGTCTCCAACCAAGAGGCTGCTCACCTTTCAAATTCTCCGGCGCCCTTCGGAAGAGTACACGGTCAAGGCTTCGATTCGGCATGTAATCATAAACAAGATGTAATTGATCTTCATGAACACACCAACCTCTTAACCTAACAAGATTCTTATGTCGAAGATCGGCTACAGCCGATAATTCGGCTAAGAAACTCTTGTCAAATTGTTTACCTTTTTCTGATAAACAACATTTCACAGCTACTAAAGTTCCATCACTTGGCAAAAGAGCTTTGTAAACTTTTCCAAAGCCACCACTTCCTAAAACTTGTTCTTCATTGAAACCATTAGAACCTATGAAAAGTTCTGCATAGCTGAAAATTCTTGGATTGTCTCTACCAATCTTCACACCAAATTGTACACCATCCATGTCATGAAACATAGATGAATTTTTCTTTTTTTCTTTTTGCACCCCACCATTTTTACAAATTCTTTTTGCACCCACCAACCACTTTGAGTTACATAACTTGCTTAATGAATCATGAAGCAAATCAAGAACTTGTTGTCCACCACCACAAGCCCTTGAAGAATTTTTGGACTTAAACTTTTGTTTCTTTGAAGATTTAAAAGATTTTTGTTTGAAACTTTTTTGAGGTTCTTGTTGGTTCATTAGTTCACCTGAATTTTGTGGTAAAACAATACAAAGATTATGAAGTTGCATGGTTTTAGTTTTTTTTTGTGATAATGGTTTTTGAGAAAGAAAATAAAATGAAGTTTGAACATGTGAATGTATCACAAAAAGGTGTTTATTTGTTGGCATATTTAATTAATTGATGTGTTGTGTTTGGTGGTGTTGTTCAACGCGTTTAGTTTGAAAGAGTTGAATTTTGTGCAACATATATGCCAAATTGGAACCAACCTTTTGTTATGTTGCAAATATTCCCCCATAGGGGTTTACTTATTTTCATTGAAAAAATCTCTTCTTTTTGGACATATTTTCATTGGAAATCTTTTTTTTAATTATTTATAATGATTCATTGGTATTCTTAAATCGTTAATTACTTAATTTTACAAGTTTGACTTGGTGCTAAAAAGATACTTCTTTCGATCATATTTTTATAAGAGATAGTTGATTTTTTAAATTCATTTGAAAATTGATGTATTTTGTTTATAATATAGACGAGATACATTAATTATCCAATGAACCTAAAATGTGAATTGTCTTTTATAAAAAAACCGAAGGAATAAGTGTTAAATTCAGGAGTTTGAACTTTAAATTATAAAAATATCTTTGTCATAAACTAAGGTGTTATCTGATCACTTTAAATTTTTATTTTTTATTTTTTATAAAAAAAATCGGTATATTAAATTCAATATGTGGTCTCACCCTAAAAAAAACAAATATGTGGTATCAAACTTTGACATTAGTATGAAACAATAAATAAAGTTAGGGGGCTACGTAATAAGATTAGGATGAAAAGGAAAAGATGAATAAACTCTAGAAAATAAAAATGATTTCTAGAGATGTTATTAAACTTCTAGATATATTCTACAATAAATATAACTTTTAGAGATACACTATCTATTCCTATGTCATGATATATTAATTTGAAACAATAGTAGGAATGGAGATTTTGTCATAAACATAGAAAGAACAATATGGGAAAAAATAATATCGGTGGGGTGGCCATATTCACGTCATGTCAACAAATGATTCGATGAATCCGAAGATATTTGATGTGAGAAAGTGTATTATTTCAAAATTGAACAAATTTGAGCAAATAATTATAATGGTTAAGAATCTCACCTCCTCTTAAAACATAAATAAATAAATTAGCATCTCATCAACTAATATATTAAACTTAAATGATTAATGAATTTCATTCAAGATGAATTATTTAGAAAATCTAAGTTCGAATTCTGATATATATAATTTTTAGTTAAACGGTTAAATTTTAAATTATAAGATAATATCATGAGAAAAAAAAATAGTATCTTACCTCTAGTTGTATTTAAAATTTTAAATGGATGTCACCTATCAATCCCCTATTACATGCAACATTTTTTATATCGCTTGACTTTTTGGCTTTGGGCATTGATTTTCAACGGCTTCGATGGCTAAATACACTCAAATGAGAGAGAATTCTCTCAATTTTAATTCTCTTAATTTTTTCAATTTCTTTAATCTCTACCATTTAATTCATCTTTTTACTTTTTTTCTTTTCTCTCTCCTTACAAACCAATGGCTAGGATTCTACTATTTTCCTCAAGTAATTGAGAGAATCCATTCTCCACTTGAATATTTAAATATTCTTTTGTCCTATCTTTTTCTTAAAACCAAAAAAAGAAAAATCTATTTCTTTATTTAGGTTTATGCAAAACATTTTTGACATTTATTTTTTTCTGTTAACAAGTTTCTCTCTCTATCCGTCAAAAAAAAAAAGTTTCTCTCTCTAATTTTGTCAAACAAAAATTGCTCTCACAAATATTTACTTTTCAATCATTTTGTTGAGATTTCTTTTTCAGCTCCCATGTTTCTTGTATACCTTTTTAACTGACGTTTTTGTCTTTGTAAAATTTTTTAGATTTTACGAATCGAAGTTTAGAGAATGACTAAAGTTTACATATCAAGGTTTCAATTATTTCGGCTCATAAAAATCAAAATTTTTTATTTATATTTTACACCGTTTTCGCCTTTTCGAAGGCAAAATAAAATTTATGGAGGATATAAAAAAAAATGTGGAGGGCTGGAAGAGAAATCTTCCATTTTGTTTTGGTAATGGTATCTTTAATTATATATTGCTAAAAAAAATTTGACGGAACACTATAATTAATATTTGAACACCTTATTTATAGAGGTAGGAATAAGCTATGTCGAGTTAGGCTTTGTCAAACTTGAGTCTGGTCTGTCAAAAAATAAAAAGGTCTGTGACTTATCTTAGGCTTGTCTTTTAGGTCTGAGTCTGACATTTTGAAAGTATAATGTGACCTATTAGCATGTTTAAAAATCTATTTCACATTAACATATTTAAATAAATATATTCATTTTTTAAAATATTTATGAACTAATAAACCAACATTCTTTTGTTATTTAACAATGATATTTAAGAGAATTTAACTATATATATCATCATATTTCAATTCTAGTTTATAATAATACATTTATATATGTGAAAAATTAATGTAGATTAATAAATTTAAACGACTGAAAAATTTAATAAATATATAATTTAATGAAAGTATAAATTTTAATATATAAATAATAATAATATTAAAAATATTATTAATATTAACTTAAATAGGTCGGACTAATAAACTAATAAGATTTTTTAAACGGTCTGCAGTCTGTCTTATTTAACTAAATCTTTATCTTTATTATATATATAGCGAGATTCACACGGAGCTCTCTCGTGCATTCTTAATAAAAATTGTTTATGTGGCGTTTAATTAGAGTTAAATTGAGTGTAAAAAAATTAGAGTTAAATTGCTTAGGTGGCATTCAATTAAAGCATCTATTTTTTTGTATCTTCTCTAACGGATTATTATAAAACAAAATTGTTGGATATATACAACTAAACTAGATCTTCTCTTTTTCTTTTCTTTTTTTATCGATTTTTTTTTCATTCAATTAGAACTTCTCTCGCATTTTCTTATTGTAGAAACTTTAATATTATATATTATTTATATAAACGCTATTTTTTTTGTAGAATCTTGGTTATTATTATTTTATTTTTTTAGAAACTCTTTCTTTTTGCGGGGATTGATATTTTTTATTTTAGAAACTATAATATTCTATTTTAATATTATTGCGTAGGTAAAATTCAATTAAAGCTTTTCTATTTTTTTTGTGGAAATTCAAATATTTTATTTTAATTATTAATATATATTATAGTTTTAATGACGACAAACGTATTTAATCCATGATTAAGTATTATATACTTAATATATAAAAACTAAATAAACACTTCGATTTCGAATTTCTATAAGAAAAAAAAAAAACAAAGTGAACTCTTCGACTAAAATTTGATTGGATATGTATCTATAAATGTGTTGGATATACACAACTAAATTAGAGTTTTTCTATCTTTTTTTTGGATATATACAACTAAATTTAGAGCTCCTCTATTTTTTTTTTTATGTTTTTTATAATCTTTTTTTTATTTGTTTTATTTTTTCATTCAATTAGAATATCTCTATATTTTTTATGAAGAAACTTTAATATTATTTTTATTTGCAGAATTTTTAATATTATATATTTTTTATAATTTAAATATTATATTTTTAATGAAGACAAACTTATTTAAATCACGGTTAAATATTATATATTTTTTATATATAAACTATGTGAATATTTCGTCTAAAATTTGTTTGGACATGTATCTATTATCCAATCATTCAATTACATCTTTTATTTCTATTTTAATTTGTTTTAAAATAAATTCAAATCATATTTAATTTTTTTTATGTGGATCACTCATTCAAAATTTTATCTAGCACGATAAAAATTGATCCATATGATGAAAAGTGTCAATAGATGGTAGTGAGAGTCGGGCTCGAGAATTTTTGTATAAATTGATAAAGAAAAATTAAAATCATATTTCATATCGTTGTATAATTAGATCGCACCTTACCGAAAAGAGAAAAATAATTAGATCGCACATATTTGTAACCAAAAGATCATAAAATGAAAATTGTTTCTCTATGATACGGTGACATTTTTTTTTTGAGAACATGAATGAGATCAAAGTATTTTGATATTTATTAAAAGTTCAATATAGAATTCACAACTATTATTTTGTTGATGAGATTCCTATAATGGGGATGATATCTTTGTAAAACTTAAAATAAATCTCTATTTCTAAAATAAAGTAACTTCTTAATAAACAATCAAGATTTATGATTTTTTGAATTATAAATAAATATTAATTATAATGTCATTGTCTAAATTATAACTTTAATTGTTTATATAATCTACGAGAATTTTAAATTTTTTACATTTCAAATATTTAAATTTCCATAAACATTCATTCGAACTTTTTTAGAAATGTTAATTTATCCATGTGAGTGGAGATCCTGACATTTTCCCATTTGATGCTGATGTGTGGAAATTGTTTCTTTTGACAAAAAAAGTTTGAAAATAGGAGTGAGATTAAAATAGTTTGATATTCATTAAAAATAATTTAGAATCAACAACTATTTTTGTTGTTGATGGAGACTATAGATACCCGAAACGGAGACGGATGAGAGATCTAAATAAAAAGAGAATCTCTCAGTGGTATAGAATGGGAAACGATGCGCACTTCCCATCGCACTATTAAAAAAGTTTGAGAGAATCTCTCAGTGGCGTAGAATGGGAAACGGAGCGCACTTTTCATCGCACTATTAAAAAAATTTGAGAGAGAGAGAGAGAGAGAGAGAGAGAGAGAGAGAGAGAGAAAATCTTTTAGTGGTGTAGAATAGAAAACATAGTGCACTTTTCACCGCACTTTTATCGGATGTCCCCAAATTGAAACGATATAGAAATCTTGACTAATTAATATTTGTATTCTGACTGCGGGAGTTATCCACATTTTATGTTCAACGCACTTTCACTATAATTACTTCAAACTGATGAAATCCACAGGAAACCAAAAATATATTGGAATCTTTTTTATAATTTCAATTTTAAACTTTTCATACACCTTCATTCAACTTTTTTAAGGATGTTAATTTATCGATGTGAGTACACGTGATAATTGATTGAACATGTACTTGAATCCCAAGGAACATGGTTCGATTCTCACGTAAGTCAAAAACTCTATAGAGAGGGGAGTAAAGAAGATTGTGACGTACAGTGTCGGGCTGCGCACTATATAAGAGAAGAAACTCGGACTGTTACACATGGTATATTTTAATTTTATGGAAAGTCATGGTCCCAAAAAAATCTCCAAGGACAAGAAAAACCAGAACATATTTTCATTGAAAAATAGAATCAACAGTCAAAATATAGATTGACATATATTTATTTGAAATATAATATAATTTATAATTATTTTATATTTATAGAGTTCCTATATAGTCTTAGGGATGAAGACGTGAGAAAGAATCTCATAATAGTGTAGAACGGAAAGCAAATGAATACTTTTTATCACGTTCTATCATGTAACATTATACTCTTTATCACGTTCTACCATGTAACATTATAAAACATGTATCATGCAAAAATTATCTTTAATTCATCATAGAATTTAAAAACAAATTTTTCAAATAGTATTTTAAAATAAACATTTCAATAATATTTAAAGAAAATAATCCCGTGAATTTCACGGGTTAACATACTAGTAAACTTATACAAAAGCATTAGCATGTTCTATTTAAATAAATAAACTGACCTGACCTAAATCTATGTAAACATTATTAAACTTCATAGATCGCCCTGACCTGTTCTTACCTCTACTTATTTAATTACTATTTTTTTGCGCACCTCATTTTATCTTTAACTCTCATTTTTCCTATTACATCATTAATTTACAACATCTATTACATCATTTTCTCTTATATATTTTTCTCTCAAGGTGTATACACCTATATAAGTGTACACCAAAAAGAAAATTATTATACCTTCTCTATCCGAGATGAGAAAAAATAATAAACTCATTAAATTAGTTTATGAAAAATAACTTACGTATAAAGATATAATTTTTGTTAATAAAAATTTAAAAATTATTATATATGAAAATTTTATTAAGTTAAATTTTGTAAATTTAACAATAAACTAATTTAAATGGGCGTTTAATACCAACTTTCTATATTACTCGGTAATGAATTCAAATTTTGTTATTTTGTTGCTCTTTCTTGTTTTTTCTAAACTATCAGTTGAAGTTTATACTATAATAAATATTAGAGACGTAAAATTTATTTTATTTTTATAAAACTTAACTATTAAGATGTGATTGAATGGTTTGTCAAAATAGATGTGATTGAATGACGCAGTAGTAATTTGTTTTTATCAGTTGAATACATAAATAAATCATTTTCATGTCCAACATGGTGTATATATTAAGTGACGTGAAAAAGCAATTTTATACTACCTTTTAAGCGCAAATATTGGGGGATTAAGGACACAAAATCAATATACGTTAAATTAATAAAATAAAATTATTCAAAAGAAGACAAAATGTGCAACTATATTAGGTTGATTTTAGGTGAAACTCCGCTAATCAATGAAAAACATTACCAATAAGAATGAATGTGCCACTTCACAAGTCACAACAAAACCACACCAACCAATGTTTTGTGTTTAACTACTTGATTTGGTAGGAACCTTAACTAGCTAGGTTGTGTATTGTATTTCAATTAATTAGGTGAAGATAATCATGCTTTAAAAAAATGAAAACCTAACATATGTTTTATGATGCGTGAGACACTAATGAGGATGATGAATAGTCGATGATGCATAAGACATGTTCCACAGCGGTTTGTGAGAGTTTAATTTTAGGTGAAAAATGATAAATAAATTAACCGAATTCATATAAGAATGAGAGGGAACATAAGAATGTGCAATTTTGAGACTCTATATAGTTGAATGAAGATTTATAAGAAAATAAGAATTAGTTTGTACTATTTATATCAACAAAATACATTTTTTCGATATCTCGCACCATAAGAACTTCAAAATTAAGCTTGAGTTGGAGCACTTTTTTATAGGTGACCTTCTGAATTTTTTTCATTGAAGACAAAAAATGTACTAAAAAGACTTGTGTTATAGTTTGTAAAAACAGTCAATCTGCATTACTTAAAAGAAGTTTGGGATGTTACATGTTCAAATATCTAATTATTATCATAATTATTTCTTGTCAAAAAAAAAATCATAATTATTTGCTAATTGGATTACATATCTAAAGCATTACCAATATGTTTTTCTTTGCTAAAGGTAAAATATGTGGTAGATATACATTCCTGGATGCATGTTAATTTGCTGCAGTATATTTTAACAAATTTTTCGCACAATTTTAAATCTAGACCATTGATTATAGATTAATTGGTCCAAATTGCGTGATCAAACCGCTGTGATGTAAAATTGCGTGAAAACTTTGCTAAAATAAAGTGCAGCAAATCTGTTTTCATACATTTCTAATTGTTTGATATTTCACAAAATTCTACTTTGGACCAAAATATATAGAACCTAAAATTATATAGCTTATAGTTTATTTTGATAAACTAATTCAATTAACTTATAACTAATTAATTTGTATATATTCCAATTTTACTCGTAGCATCTTACTTGAAAAAAATTAAACATATTGTTTTATGTCATTTCATATTTATATGCTAATTCAATTGTTAATTTTACCCAAAACTAGAAATTCAATTTGTTATTTACTATTTTTTGACAAACAAAGTCAACATTGATTATTATAAAATTAAAGTATATAATTTAAAATAATACGCTATGTATAACCAAGAACTTAAAATCATCAATAATAGACTGCTACAATTATTAATAATAAACTCTAAATTAACAGTAATATTTGTACGAGAGAAAGAAGTGTTGGTCGGAACGAGAGAAGGTTGAGGTCATCGGCAGCGACTCTTTGAGAGAGAGATTAAACAAAGGAATAAGTTGGGGGTTTATTATAGTGTGCGTGAGATACTTAAAACATTGTTTTAATCTCAACTCTCCATTTTACTTTAATGGCTGTTAATTATTCTTATCATTCTCATAAGATATGTCATATATATATATATATATATATATAGTATAACTTAAAATTATTTTTTATAATATTATTATTATTATTTTTAAAAAATATATGGGCTGGACTGGTGTGGCTCATGCCTCAAGGATCCGCCCCAGGCACTACTTTCAATCATTTTTTATTTATTAAGAAGCCGTTCGTTATTTGAACCAAAATATATATCTTATGAAGGTAAATTCTAATATGCACCACCTTATTAAGTGGTCCATGGTGGACCATTGATGAAAAATCCTATAACGAATATGAATTTTACAAAATCTACCTTTTGATTGAAAGTTTATATTATATAGATCATCTATAGAAAATTTTAGAAAAATTGAAAATCATTTGATATGTTATTGAGATCCATCAAGATTAACGGTTTATTAAATACTGTAAATCTTGATAAATCCCAATAAAATATCAAATGATTTTCAATTTTTTAAATTTTTTTTATGGATGCTCTATATGATATAAACTTTCAATCTACCAATAAATTTTGTAAAATTTGTATTCGATTAGATCACTTGCCCACGGTGGACCACTTGTGAAGGTGGTCCACCGTAGCATTAGCCATCTTATGAAACATTATTTTTCTTATATAACTTACTCTGGCCTTATAAATAAAAATTATTTTTAGATTTATTGAACAATTGATGTATCTAGCTTATATTTAAGCTAAATACATTAATGGTTGAATCAATCTAAAAAACAATTTTTAGTTATAATAAATAAGATCGGACGGAGTACATCGGTAATTTTTATTCAAAACCTTGCGTCACTAAAATTCTTTTTGCGAACAACTAAATATGTGTTTCTTTCAATTATATATGCTTTCTAAATTCTAAAGATTAATTATCATATATTTTGATGATATGATGTTGTTCTAATATCCTCACATTAGATATAGAAGGGCCAATGGAACGAAGAGGAGGACCAAATATTAATTGAAGCTCATAAAGAAGTTGGGAACAAGTGGAGAGGAGTCTGAATGCCAAGATGATGCAGAATAGGAGTCATGGTGAGGGAAAATTACTTCAGAACTTGTATATTAGGGAAGTCATGGTTGTTCAAGAAGGTGAAAGGGAAATGATAAAATATAAGATTAAGATACTAAGATGTATATTGAAAGTGGGAATAGTATCAATAACAAATTTGGTCACGTTGGTGCTATGCACAAAAACTCTGAGAATGACTTCATATCTAAAGATGAAGTTGGTGGGTTATGTTCCATTGATTTTCAATGGAGATGAAATGACATAAAAAATTGTTAGATCAAAGCTTCTTTGCATTCATTCAATACAAGTACACAATTACAATACCTACATGTCCTATTTATAGGAGACCATACAAACCTAGCCTTAGCTCATAACTTGAGCTGTAAGCCCTAACAACCTAACAACCACCTAGTCAGTTATAACTGACATAACAGCTTTCTCGCCACACAGCCTCGCGAGGCGAGCTAAGGGTGAGCATGCTCCTATAACAACTGGCTATGGCGAGCTCATGGCGAACTTACAAACATTTTATACAACACTTAACAATCCCTCCCTTAAACCAGTTGTAGCCTACAACTGAGTTTATTCATGCTCTATGTGTCAGCTTCATAGTTGCCCTCTTGTGAATTCCCAGCATGTTTCTTAATTTCTCAAAAGCATCCAACTTCAAGGCATTTGTCATCACATCTGCAATTTGATCCTTTGAACCACAATGTACCAGCTCCACTGCTCCTTCACAGCTCAGGTTTTTCAAGAAGTGAAACCTTATGTCTATATGTTTGCTTCTACCATGCAACACAGGATTTTTAATGAGCTTGATTGTTGAACTGTTGTCACAGTACACAGTCAAGCATTTCTTCAATTCAAGCCCCATTTTCTCAAGTATCCTTTGCAACCAGATGCCTTGGCAGACACAGTGTGCAGCAGCAATGAATTTTGCTTTTGTGGTGGATAGAGTCATTATTGGCTGTTTTCTTGAAGACCAAGATATGGCATCAGATCCCATCATAAACACATAACCTGATGTGCTTTTCCTGTCATCTAAGTCCCCTCCATAGTCACTGTCAGAGTAAGCTATGAGCTCTACAGCCTGTTCTTGCCTTTTGTACAAAATTCCGAATTCTAAGGTACTTTTGACATACCTTAGAATCCTTTTGGCAGCTATCGTATGAGGCTCCACTGGGTGCTCCATGTATCTAGCAATCATGCTGACTGCAAACATAATGTCTATCCTGGTGGCAGTTAATTACATTAGGCTCCCTACTATTTGTTTGAATTGTGTGAGATTCACATCATCACCTTTATCATGTTTTGATAGTTTGGTACCTGTTACCACAGGACTACATACAGCATTACTCTTGTCCATATTGAACCTTTCTAATATCTCCTTGGCATATCTCTGCTGGCATATGAAAATTCCTTGCTCATCTTGTATTACTTCAATCCCAAGAAAGTGTCTCATTTTTCCCATATCTATCATATCAAAGGTAGTCATCATAGAATCTTTGAACTGCCTAACCATTTTGTTACTATTCCCAGTAAAAATCAAGTCATCCACATACAAACTTATGATCAACCAGTTTGTCCCATCTTCCTTTACGAATAGTGTGTGTTCATAGGGGCATTTCTCAAATCCTTCTTTGATGAAATATGCTTCTATCTTGCTGTACCAAGCCCTGGGTGCTTGTTTTAGACCATATAGAGCTTTGTGAAACTTATACACTTGCTTTTCCCTCCCTGGCTTCACATACCCTAAGGGTTGTTCTACATACACATTTTCATTTAACTCTCCATGAAGGAATGCACTCTTAGCATCTAATTGCAGTACTTCCCATCCTTTTGCAGCTGCAATGGCTAACAGGCTTCTTATAGTGTCCCATCTGGCAATAGGAGCAAACACTTCCTTATGGTCTATACCATATCTCTGAGCATACCCCTTTGCTACCAATCTGGCCTTATGCTTTATAATTTCTCCTTTCTCATTGAGCTTAGTCTTGTAAATCCACTATACACTAATTACTTTAGCATCCTTAGGAAGATCAATTAGTATCCAGGTCTTATTCTTTTCTATAGAATCAATCTCCATGTTCATAGCATCAATCCACTTCTGACTCTTGACTACATCTTCATAGGTAATAGGATCTTTATTTACACAGGGACCAAATGTCATCAGGTTTCTAGACTCCTCATCTATAAAATCATCCTCATCCATGGTAGTATCATAGTCTAAATGCCAATAGGGTGGCCTTCTATTTCTCCCTTGATTATTCAAGTTTGAAGTAGAAGTACCAATGTGATCTATGATAGGTGAGTCATTCTGTACACCTTCCCCTACTTGATTTTCTGCAACTTCAATTCCAACTTCATTGTCAGCTTCTTCATCACTGACTTGATCAGGAAGCTTTTGAGACATGTCTTCTTCCTCCCACTTCCATTTTTCTGCCTCAACAAATTTCACATCCCTGCTAATTATAATTCTTTTGGTGATAGGATTATACAGTCTATAAGCCTTGGATTCTTCACTAACACCAAGAAAGATGCATTTCACACTCTTGTCATCTAGTTTTCTTCTCTGTGCATCTGGCACATGTGTGTATGCAATACAACCAAAAACTCTGAGATGCTTGACAGAAGGTTTTGAAGAGCTCCATACTTCTTCTGGGGTCACCATACAAACCTAGCCTTAGCTCATAACTTGTTAGATCAAAGCTTCTTTGCATTCATTCAATACAAGTACACAATTACAATACCTACATGTCCTATTTATAGGAGACCATACAAACCTAGCCTTAGCTCATAACTTGAGCTCTAAGGCTCCTAACAACCTAACAACCACCTAGTCAGTTATAACTTACATAACAGCTTTCTCGCCACACAGCCTCACGAGGCGAGCTAAGGGCGAGCATGCTCCTATAACAACTGGCTATGGCGAGCTTACAAACATTTTATACAACACTTAACAAAAATAGCATAAGATTGGGTAAAATTAACAATTGAGCTAATATATAAATATGAATGACATAAAAAATATATGTTTAATTAATATTAATTTTTTCAAGTAATAAGATAATAAGAGTGAAACTGGAATTAAAAATAATAAATTATAAGTTAATTGTATTAGCTTATCAAAATAACTATAAGCTAGTATGAATAAGCTATAAACTTATGAAAAAAAGTTACTTGCGTTTGATCTGCAAAATAAAAATATTGGACAGAACAGTACAGAACAACACAAGACAAACATTTTCGTATTGAATAAATTTTGTCATGTATGATGCTTGATGGAGAAAATATTATTTTGGTGATTTAAACAACTTGTGTCGAGGACAAAAAATTGTCCCATGGTTCTGTGGGGAACAAGAATATCTGTTTTTGTTCTGTCCCTTGACCCCCAGTTTAACCAGTCCATCCCAGTGACAGTTTTAACATCAAACACAGTACAACTGAAGTTGTATTGTCAAATCCTTTATTTTTTAGCAGATCAAACGCACCCTAAATACTATTTTTTTTTTCTTTCAACATGAGCTTATAAACTATACTAAGTCATAAGTTCAAAACTCGATATTTCCAAATAGAGTCTTTATACTTTTTACAACTTATATATATTTTTTATGCAATATAGTTTTTATATTTAATTTATATATTATAACTTTTTAAATTAGTCTTTCTGATTCCACCATCAATTTGATGAGGACATAAAATTATACTTGAGAATGACACACAAAGGATTTCATTATAACTTAAAAAATTTCTATAATCTTGTGTCATTACAAGAAATATGATTTTTGGCAACAACTTTTTTCATTAAAAGTTGTTACAAGTCGCTGACAAAACAACCAAATGTAATTTTGCCAGCAACTTGTAACAAAAAAAGCCGTTACGAAAAATCATATTTTTTGTAGGTCCTAAAATAAATATTAGAGGTATCAATTTAAAAATATACTTCATGCATCATCCTATTAAAGAAGAGAAGTACTCTAGCAGAGTTATCAGACTAAATAATCTTAAAGATTTAAATACATTTTTGTCCCCTTATTTTTAATTTTTTGAAATTTTGATCTCCAATTTTAAAAGTTTGGTCCTCCTATTATAGTTTTTCCTAACTTTTGGTCTTCCATCCTATTTTGGGGTCAATTTTATATATTAGTTCCGGGAAAATAATAAGATTCGTGACTAAATACTACTCTTAAAAGCGTTCCACGATCAACGATCAGAAGTCAGAATTACGTCGATAAAACATAAATAATAGAAAACACATATTATAAATTTATCTACCAATTATATGTTCTCAAGCTAGGGGTGCGCAAAATATCCTGTTATAAGGCTCAAACCCATAACCGAATCCAAATTCATTTTAAAAAATCCGGATTTTGGTATATGGTTATTAACCAAACCATTTTCATTTGGTCGGTTATCCATCCAAATTAAATTTTTGGATTTTGTTTAAATTGGTTATTATATCCTTTTCAAATTTGTTTCTGTAAAAAAAAAAAACAAACAAATATCTTTTTCAAATTTGTTTTTGTCAAAAAAAAAAAACAAACATATATCCTTTTATTAAAATTAATTAACGCACAAACCATCACCATGTGTGTGATCTCTGCAATTGTGATTTGCGATGAACCCTAAATTCCAAATCTACATAATCTCTCCAATTGAACTCTAATCGACAATATTTTATTCCAATCGAACCACACTCATTCTCTCCAAACAAACATATATCCTTTTATTAAAATTAATTCACCTACATACCATCACCATATGCGTGTGATCTCTGCAATTGTGATTTGCGATGAACCCTAAATTCCAAATCTACAATAATCTCTCCAATTGAACTCTAATCGACAATATTCTCTTCCAATCGAACCATACTCATTCTCTCCAATTTGTATACTCTTATCTCATTGGAATTGGAAAAAAGAAATCTAGAAGAAGGAATGGAAAACATAAAAAAAATAAAAGTGTATTTTTTTAGGGTTTTTAATATGTTTTTCGTCTGCGTAAAAAAAAATCAGATCAAATTAATCGTTTATTAATCCAGTTTTAAAAATAACCAATTAAAAACTGAATTTTAAAATTATCCGCTTTTAAACCGATTTTATAAAAATATCTGGTTATGTATCTGTATCCAAATTTATAACTGGTTATATAACCGGTTTATAAAAAATAATGGTTATGGTCATGTATCCAAATCCATATATGTGGTTTTGGTTTGGATATGATTTGGTTTGTCAAAATAACCGACCATGCACACCCCTATCTCAAGCATTCATAGGGGAGATTATCTTCTCCATCTAAACCTAAAAGTTTCTTGCTACTAATTTACATAAATAAATTACAAGAAAATATTTATGCATACCGATGGAGTATATGCCTTGTTGAGGAAGTTATATTTCCTGTTGTGAGGGAAAATTCTTCCCGTAGAGAGCTCTGTTGCCCTCATTGCTCTTCCTCCTAAGAGACATGAATACCTTTCAGAATACTGAACTGTATTTTTCTGAATGAATAATTGTGAAGGAGAAAAACTCTATTTATAGACTTTTTGGATTTGGGCTTTTGAATTATCGTGACAAAATGAGATCTCATCGTACCATGGTGAGGGCGGTGTGTTTGTCTTTTGCGAATATTTGCAAGGACTAAAATTAATTTTTATTTTTTTTACAATGACTCTTTTCAAAACAAAGCATAATTGCATAGACCCAAAACATATTTAAATATTGGCTATGTTAGCTCTAAATCCTACTTAGTGTCTACTACGTCATAATTCAAGTGACATATCATCAAAAAAATTAAATTATAAGTTATTTTAAAGGATTATGCTAATACACACTCACCTTAATTTTAGAAGGTGTTTATTAGCATGATACAGCTTGTTGCTTTTGACAAAATAAACTTTTTTCTCTCTCTTCAATTATGTCAAGTACATGGCTCTTGATGTAATTTCATCACCCACATTTATGAATTTTTGTTGTTGTGGTACTGCACGTACAGGAAAAGGAGAAGGGAAAAAAAATCAAGCTTTAGACTTTCATTAAATTCTTTTCATGAAATACAAAAGAAGTCATGTTTTGATTTTTTATAGAAAACTTTTTAGTTTGTAAATAAAAAAGTAAAAAAAAAACATTTTAGAAAAATTCGAGACAGAGGAATCAATTTTTTGAATTTAAACCAATTTAATTTTGTTTTTAACTTTGGAAACATTATTAATATTTGACCCCATGTGGTTTGGTGTGCATTTTAATTTAATTATGCTGTTGCTACCTTTAGAATTTGGCTAGAAAATCAATTAAGCAAGGCAAGTAAGAGGAGAAAGATGAAAATGCAAGAAGGGAGAGATAGACGGTGCGTTTGTTATAGATTTTTTTAAAATAGATTTTTATAGTGTAAAAAAAATTTGTGTAAAAAAATTTTACAAAGAAATTTTTTATAAAAATTTTAAATGAAAATTTGGTTTGAATAGTTATTCTTAAAATGTCATTTTAGGTATTTCATCATTTTATTTAAAAAAAATTTGGATATTAAAATTTCAAAAAAATCACTTTTTTTGAAGCTATTTCAAATAGATTTTCATAAAAATCATTTTTCAAATACAACTTTTTGTAAAAATTGAGATTTTGACTATATTTTGATCTTCAATAATATACATTTATGCTATATAATGTCAAAATTAGTGTTTGAATTTAGAAAAAATGAATATAAAAAAAACTTATAATATTTTAAAAAACGATTTTATAAAATCTATTTTCAAAAATACAAAAAAAAATCTATTTTTTTCAAAGCTAAAACAAACGCACCCAGAATGATGGCTATGATGAAGAAATTACCTCAAGAGTCATGCACTACTCACAATTGAAGAGAGAGAAAAGGGTATTTTTTTATCAAACGCAATTAGGTGTATAATGCTAATGCACACTTTCTAAAATTAAGGTGGGTGTGTATTAGCATAATCTTATTTTAAAAGTTTTAAAATATTATACAAACTAATCAAATTATTTTTTTTTACAAAATTTCTTTTTAAAATAAGACATAATTATAGGTATCGCAAGTATATCCGTTGGAACTCACTAGTGAGTAGTGACTGCTATGAGTCTCAATCAATTACTACAATCCAACGTTCGGAATGAAACCGCCAAAAAGAATAGTAAAAGCAACGTGGTCCCCGCCAACAACATAAGTGGACCCCACATCGAATTTCAAAATTTCAAATTAGGAAACACTACACCCTTCGTTAAACCGAAAAACAAAATCACCAAAACGGTGCGCATCACCTTCAATCTTTTTCATTCAAACATTATCCCTTTCTCTCTCTAGAATTCATTTCATTCGTGTTTTTCTTCTTCTGGTTCGTGTTTCTGTACGTCGTCGTTTTCAGCAAGTCAATTCCGAGAATCTAGGGTTTATACAAAATGACAAGTATGGAGAGTTTGATTGGATTAGTGAACAGAATTCAGAGAGCTTGTACTGTACTTGGTGACTATGGAGGTGCTGATGGTAACTCTTTTAATTCTCTTTGGGAAGCTCTTCCTTCTGTTGCTGTTGTTGGTGGACAGGTTCGGTTTTTCTGTTACAACTCTTCAATTTTATTTTAATATTTCAATGTTTTCAAGTTTTGCAATGGAGAATGAGAAATTCATGAGTTTGTAATGTATTATATGTTTATTTTACTTCATATGGTGCTGAATTTTTTTATTTTTTTTTTTTGTATATTTTAGTGGTTAGTTAAATACTATGTTTTAATCCTTACAAAATTAAGGCTTTTAGAAGTTCCGTTAAGCTCGGTTGGTAGCTACTAGAGACATTATTGAAGGGGTCAGGATTTGAACCTGGATTACCCACTTCTCCACACTTAGGGTGTGTGAATATATCCACTAAGTTAATCAGATTTTTTTTTCACTTTTTCAGCCTTAATGTTCTTGAAATTTGATTGTTGGGCCAGGGTTGTAGAAAAAAAATTCACTTTTTGGGAATGATTTTCCCCTTCCATTTTTGTGCACCGGGTTGTTTCAATTTCTTTTGAAATTTGTGCAGAGTTCGGGGAAGTCTTCAGTTTTGGAAAGCATTGTTGGTCGTGACTTTCTTCCTAGAGGATCAGGTTTGACTTTTTTTTTTCTTTTGACATTTTTCTTTCTCCTCAAATTATTAATTATGGTTTGGCTCATGTTTTTTTTTGGTGTTAATGAATTGTAGGTATTGTGACAAGGCGTCCATTGGTATTGCAGTTGCATAAAATGGAAAGTGGGATACAAGACTATGCCGAGTTTCTTCACCTGCCAAGGAGAAAGTTCACTGATTTTGGTATGACAGTAACCCTCCATACATATACCGTAAAATTGTGTGTTTTTAACTAATCATTGGATAGCTTCTCTGATTATATTTTCGGGTTGGCAGTAAAACAATCTTAGCGTGTGTTACCATATTCTGTGTTTGTAGTGTCCAAATTTGAGTGTAGCTGGTTCTCTCAAAAAAGCCAGTTATTTAATTTATGTTCATGTTGTACAGTTGTACTTTTCTTGTGTTAATATTATTGAGCAGTTTTTATTTGACACGTTGTGCTTGATGCAATTTTTTTTTAAAGTCTCCGTTAACGATTATTAAGTTGTACTCCTGCTACTACAAACCTTTTCTTTGGTTTTATATTATATATGCCTGCTATGGCCTCTCTCTCTCTCTCTCTCTCTCTCTCTCTCTCTCTCTCTCTCTCTCTCTCTCTCTCTCTCTCTCTCTCTCTCTCTCTCTCTCTCTCTCTCTCTCTCTCTCTCTCTCTCTATGCTGCTCTTAGGAAGCAGTGCTAGAGCATCTCAGTTTGAGTCTGAGTCCGAGCGGCAGCATGGCATCATATCCTATATTCTACAAACCTATAATGAATTCAATTCCCTATTTCTATTCCTAGCGTTAATACGATGAAAAATCAATTTCAAGATGTCCAACAGATTCCTAACTGTTACACTGCCTATTAACTACTTTTAGGATTTTGTATTCAATTGACCTTTTTATGTTTCTGTATCATAATATATAATAATATAAATGATGTTCATTACAATCTGGTTTTCCTGTTGCAGCCTTGGTCCGCCAGGAAATTCAGGATGAAACCGATCGAGTAACAGGGAAGTCAAAACAAATATCTCCCATTCCTATTCATCTTAGCATCTATTCTCCAAATGGTGCGTTTCATCTGTTATAGTCTCTTTTTTGTGTGAAAGCTGTTAAAGCTAGAGGGTTTGCTGTGTAAATTAAAATTGATTACATAATATAGATTTGAACTAGTTCTGCATATATTTAGCTTCTCTAAGTTTTGTTTTTGAATTGTCCGATGTTTCAATATTGTTAGGGTTATTGTAGTCTGTGTATTGTATTATATCACATCAATTTCTCTATCATATACTCGAATTTTCTTGTCAAGAGTCCTTCTCTCTTTTAATCCTTTTTGACTTAAACTCAAATATCACATCTGAGAACAACAAAACCTGGTTATTTATAGACCAAGTTTGTCGTGTATTTATTTTCAACTTCTTACGATTTAAAAACTAATGAAATATATCTATTATGTATCTATTTTTGGTGGTTGTGGAAACAATTCATAATTTTAAGACTGATGTAAATTTGTAATTACGAAGTATATTCAGATGTGTATGTGTGTTCCTTTGCAGTATGATTATAAGGCACATAATGAGACTAAAACAGCTGTGACTTAAAGCTTCTTCTTTTTGTTTTTGAACAGTTGTCAACCTAACCTTGATTGATTTACCCGGCTTGACTAAAGTGGCTGTAGGTATGATTTGTATTTAACTGCTAAGCTAATTCAAAGTCAATCAATTATTTGAATGAAATGATTTTTAGATGCTAAATATTCATCTCTTTTTCAGAGGGACAACCTGAGAGTATTGTTCAAGACATTGAAGCTATGGTCCGATCTTATGTTGAGAAGGTAAGATAACTTCTTCAGTATATATATATAGTGGTCTTTTCTTCAACTATAAGATCTCTGCTCAAGTCTTTAGAAAGCAAGAGTCCTGCTTAAGGAGTAAAGGCATGCCTTTTGATATATATATATATATATATATATATATATATATATATATGATTGCAATCAGTTTGCTTGTCTTTTATCCCAATTGGATTACAAAACTTTGGATCTAAGCATTTTCTATTGTTGGATATGCTGACTAGTTCTCTAAAGCACTCATCGGACTTAGCTTCCTGCCCCGACCTAAGACAACCACCCCTGGCCCTAAATTTCATGCACCAGAATAGGAAACAGTGGTGAATAGTAGTGTTTAAAAGTCTCACATCGGATATGTGATGGCCTGAATATGTCTTTATAAGCAAGTGACAATCCTCACCTTACAAGCCGGTTTTGTGATGATGAATTAGGCCCATACTTATTTCTAATATGGTATCAGAGCCTCTATAAGATCTATAGTACTACCTGTTATTTAGGCCACCCGTTATTGTTAAGTCCACGTTCCAGCTTGTTCAGTTCTGGACGGGGGGGTGTGTTAAAAAGTCCCACATCGGATATGTGATGGCCTGAATATGTCTTTATAAGCAAGTGGCAATCCTCAGATGAGTTATGCCCATACTTATTTCTAATAAGTATTGAATTTTTTTCTGTTGTGTGATGGAGCTTCTATTGTATTTACATCATGATATGATTCAATGTTGTGCCTTGTGCAGTAAATATGTTAGGGCTATCCTTTCTCAATTAAAAAAAACCACTATTCCCTTGGTTCTAACTGCCAGTAAATCACATATTTTATGGAAGCTTTCCATAGTTTCAGACAGACTCGCATCTGTTTTGCAGTGCCCTTTCCATTTACACAGGAGCATTATCTTACTTTGCTCTTCTGTTTTGCACCTCCATTTGACTTTCTTATGAAATATTAGATTTTTTTCCCTACGATGAGATCACATTTCTTTTGTACGGATATATTGATTCATTTTTCTTTTTCATTTAGTTTGTAGGCTAATAGCTTGAACTATCTATTTTTAAATAACATTCTTTTTTCTGTGTTTCTATTGATGATAGATTAGCAGGCTTGTTTATTTCCTTGCTAATTTTCTTTAAATAAAAAATACTATACAAGGTTTACCGCAAAGGCTTATCTTTGATTTATTCTCAACATCCTAATTCCATAATTACTATATGTTTTTTACCCCAAAGATTCACATTTTCTTTTTTCGATTGCCTTATTCTCAACAGCCTAATTCCATCATTCTAGCAATATCTCCAGCAAATCAAGACATAGCAACTTCTGATGCTATTAAACTTGCCAGGGAAGTTGATCCCACAGGTACTTCTTAAATGCTTTTCTGAATAACCAATAATTTCCTTGTTTGTTCATAGTTTTGGACTAAAATTCTGGTCTAATGATCACTCTAGGTGACAGGACATTTGGAGTTTTGACAAAGCTAGATTTGATGGACAAAGGAACTAATGCTTTGGATGTAATTTTCTTCTCTTCGTCTTGTTTGAGTTGTTTCCTATCCCTTTTATGTTCATATTTGAAACATGTAACTTATATGTTCCTCTTATCCACTTTTATTCCCTTAAGGTCCTGGAGGGAAGATCTTACCGTCTGCAACATCCCTGGGTTGGCATAGTAAATCGGTCTCAGTCGGACATCAATAAAAATGTTGATATGATTGTTGCTAGACGCAAGGAGCGTGAATATTTTGCAACCAGTCCTGATTATGGGCACTTGGCCAATAAAATGGGTTCAGAATACCTTGCAAAGCTTCTCTCAAAGGTTTCCTTCTTAAGTATGTTCTTTGCTAGTCTTTTATGAGATGGATTATCATCTTAATCATGTGAGCTTATTTCTGTAGCACTTGGAGTCGGTAATTAGGGCAAGGATACCTAGTATAACGTCTTTAATAAACAAAAGCATTGAGGAACTTGAATCGGAGATGGATCATCTTGGGAGACCTATTGCTCTTGATGCTGGGGTAGGTGGCTTGTACTTTTAATGATTTCTTTTTAAGAGTAAGGTTCTTATTCTGATGTCCACTTGAGTATTTGGTGAATGTTATCATCTGTTTCAGGCTCAACTATACACTATCCTAGAACTTTGCCGAGCATTTGAACGGATATTCAAGGAGCATTTAGATGGAGGGTAAATATCTTCTATTATCACTGATGAACGGGTTGATAGGTCTTTATGTTTACACAAATTTGTTTTAATTTTTTAGGCGGCCAGGAGGTGACAGGATTTATAATGTCTTTGATAATCAGCTTCCCGCTGCATTGCGAAAGCTTCCATTTGACCGTCATCTTTCTCTCCAGAATGTAAGGAAAGTGGTGTCAGAGGCGGATGGTTATCAGCCTCACTTGATTGCCCCAGAGCAAGGTTACAGGCGCCTGATTGAGGGGGCTCTTGGTTACTTTAAAGGCCCAGCTGAAGCTTCAGTAGATGCGGTAAGCAGTCTCATTGTCTTCTCTGATTTATGAATTTCATGCAACAGTTAAAGAAATGAGCTGTCTGTTGATTTTTCTGTAGGTTAATTTTGTCTTAAAAGAACTCGTGAGGAAATCAATAGCTGAAACTCAGGTAATTTTCAAATATATTTTGACCTACCTTGTTCATGAAGTGATAGTTTGTGGAGATACTAACATGTGTCTGAGCAGGAACTGAAGCGATTCCCAACTTTTCAAGCCGAACTAGCTGCAGCTGCAAATGAGGCTTTAGAAAGGTTTCGTGGAGAAGGTAAGAAGACAACTCTCCGGCTTGTAGATATGGAATCTTCATATCTCACTGTGGATTTCTTCCGGAGACTACCTCAAGAAATGGAGAAAGCTGGAAGTCCTGCTCCCTCAAATGTAGATCGATATGCAGAAGGTCATTTCAGGAAAATTGCATCAAATGTGTCATCTTACATAGGACTGGTGGCAGACACGCTCAGGAACACAATTCCAAAGGCTGTTGTTTATTGTCAGGTCAGACAAGCAAAACAGTCGTTACTTAACCATTTCTATGCACAAATAGGGAAGAAAGAGGTATGTTTTCTCTTGCTCTCACTTTATGTCTATTATTTATTACTTCATTTCATATGACCATGATTGTTAGTACAAATTTAACTTGTAGGCTAGGTAGACTTTTATAGTTGTTAACAACAACTGCTATATAAGAGTTCACCCTTCCTTGTTTTGGTAACGTATGCAGTTTAAGTCAAGCTCCATCACTGATCAAGTGAATTTTTGTCAATGTTTTTCTATATGTCATGATATAAGCTCATAATCTTCTACTTTGATATTTATTGTGAAATGTGTTTATATCCTATATTTTACAAAATTTTGGACATTATGTTACTTGTCTTGCATTGTTTCAATATATCCTTGATATGACTTTACCTGGTATAGGGTAAACAGCTATCTGAAATGTTGGACGAAGACCCTTTATTGATGGATAGGAGAGTACAGTGTGCAAAAAGGCTTGAACTTTATAAAGCAGCAAGGGATGAAATTGATTCTGTATCTTGGACACGATGAGTCTAGCTGTATATCTTCCTCGCTTTGGACTAACTGATAACAATCATGGGTTGGCTTGACCCAGATGTAATTTACATATTTATTATTATTATTTCATTGTTTAGACAATTATATATCTCCATTCTAGGGTAACGTTGGAGTTAAGTTGATTTTCTGAACATGTGATGTACATCCAATCCAGTACATAACATGATCTTAACTGTGATATGTAAAATAAATTTGCATATTCTCTCTGTATTATGATTCTTGGTTCTGTTACATTCTTGAATCTTGGCTCTACCATTTATTGGTTCAATGCTTTAATTTGTTACTTTTTCTTGAGACTTGTATATGATTGTTAGCAAGTGCAGGCTAATCTGCAACATACAAGACAAGTTCTGATTTAACAACCACTCATGAGATGGTAGGAGGTCGCTTACAACTCAACATGTTGCGCGGTCGAAGTCAAATCAATCATGGTACTGCCGCCCAAAGAATGTTCGCATGAAAAGACGAAGACTTTTATAGAAAGAGAAGCACTAAGACTTTTATAGAAAGAGAAGCACTGATCTCATTATGTTTTCTTTGTATGCAACAATTCTTTTACAAGCTTGTTAACAATTCTAGTTTTCTTTAGTCAATAGCAGTTGTATCATTTTCCAGCTGATAATGATTAATTTGTTTATAATTTGTTTTTATGCTATTTATTACTGTATATTTTGTTAATGCCTTAATTACTGACGCATCACTCAATTAGCATTAAGACTTTGCTAGCATCTACCTCTTCAGTGAACTGCCTATTTCAAATTTGGAGTATTTTGAAATGATTGACTCATTTTAATTTTCAATATGTATTAATTACTCTTTTAATTGTGTGAATTAGTCAACTAATTCAATTATTTTGAGAAATAATCAGCCATAGAGTTTGGAGGCCAATAGTTGGTTTAGAAGTTGATGTTGCTCCCATAATCAAGCAACCTAAGTGTGTTATATAATAATTTGCATAAATAAATGGTGATCTATCTGATAACATATTTTCTCTTATTTTATTTTCTTATTTTTTTTGTCACTTTTTCACTCCGTAAAAAATGTTTAAAGTCACCAAAATATATCTTTTTTCGAGTTGAGATCGTCTGTTTTGAGGAAGGAAATGTCGTCTTCCTATCCATACATTTCTCGCTATCTCTCCTATAATACATTCTCTTTCATCTTACTTCCTTCCCTTCTTTTTGTCACTTTTGTCTCTCTAAAAAATAGCTAAGCAAATTCATGATTTATTTAAATACATATTCAAAAATTAAGCAGACAAAAAAAAATTAATGTGTATTTTTATATAATTATTTTGAAAATGGCTTAAGAACATTATAAAGTTCCCAAAAAAAAAAGCTCAAAATTTATGTTTTTAGTCAAGATTTTCGTTACTTTTATCTTTTAAAATAAAAAAAAATATCATATTTAATTCTTCTCAATTTTAAAAATATAAAGAAATTTTTTATAATATTATAAACATTCCTGAAAGAATTTTAAAGAATTTAAAACTTTAAAGATAATTAAATAATTTTTAAAATTGTGAAAAATACCAAAACTAAAACTGCATGCTTAAAATTTGTATAGGCCAAAAGATGCCAATTTTTTTTTTTAGGAATTAAAAAGTAAATAAAAAGTATATTCTATCCCACAAAAAAAAAAATACAAAAATTATATCCACTTTCCTTAACAAAAGGGAACACTGTAAACAAGGAGAACGTAGCTTTTCTTCCGTAACCGTTGCCGCCTCTATCTCCGACGACGACATGAAACCTCCTTCCACTCTTTTCCTCAAAACCCATATCCCTTCTTCCATTTCACTCTTCAAATTCTCCAAAGGTAAACTCTTCAAATCGCAGTTGTTTCTTTTTCTTCATTTTCGCATATTCATTTCAATATCAATGTCTATTACAGTTTCATTATAGTTAAGGCGAGTTCATGATAATGCAGGAACACAAAATGCTAAATTGCTTCCGAACTTGTGCTTGTGTAAGAGTATTCAAACTAGTTCATATGAAGTTGCTAAAGGAAGTTATGTTCCCACTCCCACTGTTGAACAAACAAAAGAAAATAATACAATGGTATGTGTTGATTTCACACACTTCTTTATTGGAATTTGGAAATTATTTCAATTATCACAAAAAATAATGAATCCATATTATTTTTTTTGGATAGGCTAATGTTATTATATTATTAGTTGCTGGTGAGGGGATAAAAAGATTAGATTTTTATAAGGTTTGCTAGTTAAGGTGCGAACTATGTTCACGAGTTAAGTTGCAAGTGGGGTATTTTGATAATTCCGCAGGGTGCACAAGAAGATATGAGGGGAGCGAAAATAAATTATCTCTTTGTAATGCTCGTTGGGTTTGAGTTTGAACCTCGGTCCCTTAACCCTTAGCTTAAACTAGTTAAGCTACCTAACCCCGCTAATTTTATTATTTTGGTTGTGATGTTAGTATTTTCTCCGTCACCAGTGTTTGAATCTCGTTCTTTTGACTCCTTCAACCCTTAGCTCAAACTTGTTAAGCTAGTGAACCCCGTGAAAGAATCAGTTTTGGAGATGGAGACGAGTTAAGACTCAAGATGTCTTAACCTAGAGATAGATGGCTTGGTCACTTTTTTGATGAATTAAATTTTCCTTTCTTGTTTTATTTTTTCTATTAATTTTCATTGGAAAATAGTCTCCAAACAAGAATTCATTCTCTATTGCTAAATTTATGATGGGAAGCTGAAGTTGTTGATAAGGGGAAACCATTTCTTTGTTGTTTGGTAGCTTAGTGGAATGTTTGGTTCAGGAGAACTGAGCAAGGAAACAGACCAAGTGCAGAGTTCATTAAATGCTTTCACCTCACAGGCTCTATACTTGAGAGACTGCGTGCTATGCCATTGATCGGTTAAACCTAGAACCGACATACTAGGTCAATAGGTCAAATGGGTGAAGGAGGTTTATAGTATGTGTCCGCAAATCCACATGGCACCTTTTGTGCCGGAATATCTTCAATTCCGTCAAGCTTTTGTACAATTCTTCAATCATAGGATTCAGGAAATATCTTGGGATTTATGATATTTCAGTTTTATGGGCCTTTCCCAAATATGGGGTCGAGTTTGACGAATAGGGTTTAGGGAGGATTTAAACACCTGACTTGCCAGGGGCATAAAAAGACACATTGATGACCGATTCTGAGATCACAGGGTAGACCTAGGATTCACACATGTGAACAGTCACAAACAGGATTAATAGGAATTGACAGTTGTAATCTGAAGACCTTATATAACATTAACCCCCCAATTCTTGCTCCTCTAACATTCTGTTCTTTTATCATGTTATTTCAACATTGTTTAAGCTTCCTTTATACTTTGGAGGAACCTTTAAGGAAGTTTAGTGGATAATTGATTCATGCCATTACTTTGCACACGTAGGAATATAAATATTTTTATCGCATCCTTGTGTACATCAGATTTTTAGGTTAATCCGGGATATATACTTCTATATATTTGAGTTTGAACTGGTTGAATAGCTTTAGTGTTTTGATGTATCTTGTTTAATTTGTTCTAAGGGGATTGGTCATGTTAGGCCAAGACTAACAGAAGCCTAATTGAGAACACTGGAAATGGAAGTTAGTTTGGTTAAAGGAATTAATTAGAGTAAGATTCAAGAAAACTATAGGAGAACCAACTTAAAAAACCTAACTCTATATGATTAATTGGAAATCTGGTTTTCGATAGAAATAAGTAGCATTGTTTGTTCTTTGAAGCTGACCTCACCTAATGGGATAAAGTTTTGTTTTTGTTGTCTGTTTCTTTTCTTGTTTTGATGTATACTGGGGAGTCCTCGATAAATAAGAAGGGAATTGTTGTCTCATATGGACATTATATTGAACAGAAAGAGATGAGTGAAGCAATACTTACTTGACAGCAGAGAAACAGAGAAGAAGGGTTCTCTTGAGCATAATCTTATTGTAAAGACATCTATAGTTGTATTTTTAAAATGTTATTGTTGACCACAAACTCTTGGGCTATTCACTGTGTGTGATTATTTAATTTCTACTTTATTTCAAGGACGCTGCATTTTCACTGTTTTTGTTTATACTGTTTTTTTTAATATGTTTGTAGTTGTGATATTAATATTGTCATATTGAAGTGTCAAATTGTTATATTTTGGCTTCAACCTTCACAGCGTCCATGTTTTGATATTTTTTAATCTCTTATTCCTTCCTATGAGTGATTTTATGGTGGTCTGGAGAAAGATTTACTAGTGTTCCCATTTTAACATTCAAATTGTAGGAAAAGCCATCTAGAACAATTGAATCTATTGGAGCATTTCAAAAGTTGCCTGTAGTGATGCCATCTATTGACATTCTGGGGTCAGCACTGAGAAAAGCAAGGAGGGTTTCTGCAACAAAAGGTTTTTGGTTTTTCTTCTCCAATCCCAAATAGACATTTCTGTTTGTATCCTAATCTTTTAGTTGGCACAAATTGTAGGAATTGTCAATATTGCAAAAAGAGAGAAAAACAAAGGCGCAAAACAACTTGACGCATTGATGAAAGTATGTTGTTAAAACTTCTAAACTTGTTACGATTCAAGCTATAATGTCTACTTCAACTCTCCATTTTATAAAAAACCATGTTGCAAAAGTTAAAGTTAAAGCTCGTCTTAGGAACTTGCAGTTCCATTGAGGACGTATGTGGAGAATTTTCCTAATAAAACACACCTTCATCCTTACGAAAGGTCTCTTATTGAGCTGACGCTTGGAGATGGGTACTATGAAAAGGTATGTTAGAAAAATTTCAGCGCAGCACTGAACTTGTGTTTTTGACTAGCATTTTCCTTTAACTTTTGAATATCATATACTGTTTTGACTATTCATCATTCCCATTTGAAAAAGGTTGAATGAATAGTTGAATACATAAAACTTGTTTTTCAGACATTTTTCTAATTGTGGCTATAAAATTGTTCAACAGGTGCTAGGCAAGGTAGATGGTTTGAGGAAGAGGGTAGTATCGGTTGGAAAGGAACATGCTTCACTTTGTGCTAAGGTTTTATTTAACAATTTACATTTTTCTTGGTGATTTTGGTGTTTTCATTCTTGGAAATGTTATGATATTTGGGCAATTTTAGTGGGAAAAACTAGGAATCCTTTTGCTACTTGCTAGGTCTAGATGTCAATTTGATTTGTTTTTGTTGAAGGAATGAATATCTTATCTTCACAATTCACATTTATATGATTTTATTGTTCAAAGAGATCTCTATACTGTCACTTGTTTCATTCTAATGGCAGGTAGCATTGCCCATGTCAGTCTTTTATTTTTCTCGAAATAAATTCTTTTGGATGAAGAGTTCTTATGTATCTTTATATAATTATCTTTTTAGTTTGGTGATTTTTTTATCCTTTGCTCTAACTTATAACGTACCATGTGACAGTCTACGACAAAGCGAGAAGCAGAGGAAAGATTGATTGAGGTGAGGTGTATATCTTGTGAATGAATATTCTGGTTTCTAATTTATCTGGTTTCACAATATGTTGATGTTGTGCAGGGGATTAAAATAATTGAAGAGAGTTTTGGTCAAGAACGGAAAGTGGTTGACGATTTGTTAAACATAGCGAAGGTAATATGCTTTCAAACATAAGAAATCCTTGTATGTGTGTCTGTCTGTGTCTTTTGTTTTGTTCATCCATGCACTTTCTGTATTATACATTACATATCACTATCCTTAATTGGGTGGTCAGTGAATCGTATTTTTTTCTTCAATTATTTGCCACCTGAGCTTGATCCATATCATCTACCTGATTTCTGATAAATATTTCAGACTCTGAGGGCAATGCCTGTAATTAATTTGGAAACACCAACTCTCTGTCTTGTTGGAGCCCCTAATGTAGGCAAATCTTCTTTGGTCCATGTAGTCTCTACTGGCAAGCCTGAGGTATGCAGCTGAATTTGAATATTTCTTTGTTAAACTCCTTATATTTGCTGTTTTTATTTTAGGCTTCTTAGATGGCTTGAATTGAAATATTGATCTTGCTAAGGTAGCCAGTTCTTAGAAATTGTGTTTCATGCATCTCTCTTATTTTCTTTATGGGTCTGCTAAAAGATTTAACACATGAAAATATCAATAAGGATGCAATTTACCTTGGTTGGAATTGCCATGGTAATTCACAAATGCTCGAGCGCCTGCTATCATGATTACAGTGTTGTTTTCCTTCTATTTTGGAAAGCCATACCTTTTTTACTAGACTTTGGATGCAAGTACACTGATTTGACTTGTCCAATGACAACTCATAAGTCATAACTTGGTATACCAATATTACAACCAAATGTCATTCCAAAATCTATACCTTATATGGGTCCAAGTGTCCAACTCAACTCCTTCAAATATGATAACAATTTCCGAATTTCTAGCTTTACTGCCTTTACAGGATGAAACTGAAACCCAATCATCTTAAGATGACCCGGAGAATCGCTATTAGAAAAGAATTGTAAATGCATCAAGTTCCAAATTTCATCATTATTATCCGTTGTTGATTGTTGTCTTCATCAGATACTAACATAAGCTATATTAAATACAACAAATGTTTACCTTTGGGCTTTAGCGGATCTACTTAGTTGTAGAAGATATGAAAATTCCACTATCCATATAATATTTTCTCATGTTTTCTCTTTTCCTCTCTACTTAACATCACAGATTTGTAACTATCCCTTCACAACAAGAGGAATTCTTATGGGTCATATTATTTTTAACCATCAAAAGTTTCAGGTTAACAATATAATCTTTGACTTATTTTCTTTTTTGCATAATTTCTCTTCTAACTACACCTCACATGGTTGTAATTACATACTTTATATGATTGTAGGTAACCGATACCCCAGGCCTACTGAAGAGACATGACGGTAACATTTCAACTTTTTTTCAATTTTTTAGTAGTATTTGTTCATCTTGTTTTGTGAACCTTTTTATATGCAAGGTTTGCTTCGTAGAAGAATTTATACTCTATTCTTGGTTTTAGGATTTAATTTTCCTTAGAGGGGTGTAGTAGAGAGCAGGGTGGAGAATGATGCCCAATTTAGTTTACCTTAGTTCCTTATCCTAAGCATTAGAGTGCTACGTATTTGTCATCCCTTAGGATTCTAAGCTGGTGCCTTCAAAGATTGCTAGAAGGTTTGATGGCTGGTAACGTGTCTGGTCATGAACTATCTCTTGCCTAGGCATGTTATTTACTAATGATATTTATTTATTTCTTGATTAGAATACTTGATTGATTTAACCTAATTACAGATTACAAACTAACTACAGATTCTTATACTGATTATTGTATGCATTCCTAAAACCTCACACAAACTCCCACATTGTCATTGGGTAATAGTTTGGGTTGTTGGTAGATCTTAGTTTTCCTGTTCCTCATAATCATTTCTAATAAAATTGATTTCTTGATCTTTAGTGTAGTTTTAATTTTAACATAACCATTCTAACCTTTTAAAAAATAAATTATTTTTGTTTTGTATTCGTAGATGACAGAAATAATTTGGAAAAGTTGACCCTTGCTGTCCTTTCACATCTACCAACAGCAGTTTTGTATGTTCACGACCTTTCAGGGGAATGTGGGACCTCACCTTCTGCTCAGGTGTGTTTCTATGAAAATTGAATTCTTAAAATAAGCAAAAATTAAATGTGAAATCGATCTTTAAATGGCTATGGAAAAGGGTTATCTTGTTTATTGTTTCCTATTTATACTGCAAAGACATGATTTCCTTCGAGCTAAACAACTATTCTTCATGGACTGCAGCAAAGTTGCGTTAAACTGAATTTTTTGAATAACTGAAAATGAGTGCAATTAGCTATTAAGAGAGTTTTCTGATTCATTTTTTAAATTTGTATAAAATGATTTCCTTTGAACAACTGAATTTTTAGTCATGACCTTCTAACTGCTACAAAGTGTTACTGAATTATGTACTTGTCTAGAGTTTGGGATTTGAGACGGTTGAATTATCCATTTTGACCAAATTTGAAAGCATACACTCATCTACAACCAACAATTTTCACCATTTGGACCATAGATTTTGTTATTATCCTTTGGAGACTAATCAAGCTTTGAAACGATCGACATCTCCATTTAGACCAACATTGATAACATACACCCATCTGCAACCAACAGTTTTCTCCATTTCAACCATATATTTGGGTATATCCTTTGGCCACCAACGTAGCTGTGAGACAATCGATTCTCCATTTGGACCAACTTTTATACCATACACCCATCTCCAACCAACAATTTTCTTCGCTGGAGGAAGAGGAACCAACTCCTATGTACCACTAGGTGCAAGAGCCTGTATTTAGTCAATTATGGCTTGTCGCCGTCCTAGATGATTAAAGTTTCACACATTCTTTCGAATTGAAACAGATGATAATGAAGACAGAGATGAAAAATAAGGAGACAAAAATGATAGTTTAAAAAATTAGAACCTGTGTCAGGTAGATCAAATACCTTTCTTTAAATGGAAAAATCAGAACCTGTGTCAAGTGACTTTGCAGTATGTCTGGAAAATTGAACGAGACATGAGGTAATGTTGGACCAGCATCTTGTACTCGCGGCTCATATGTGACAAAGGTGGTTGGACCAGTGCTTGTAGTTATATATTTTATAGTTTATGATTTGCAATAACTATTTGGGATAGTTGGACTTTGTTAAATGCAAAATCTAAGTGTAATAGTCGTTAGAGCTTCGAAGTAGTTGATATATAAGACTTACTTTTTTTTTTTGACAGAATATATAAGACTTACTGAGTAATTGGTTCTTCTCTAATTTTATATTTTCAGGATAGAAAAATATTGATTGGTTTCTAGCAATAGGAGTGAAGCTAAGAATCTATTATTATAACAATTTATTATTGGCTTGAAACAAAGAGTGCCAATAATGATGAATAATCAAGTGTTTCAAAGATAGTTGATTATTACGATGAACTTGGGCTGCCAATTAATTAGAGATATTGAGTACACGTATGCATTTCAAAAATCTTGATTTTTGTTTTGCTTAAGCATTTAAAATTCATGTTTTATATTAATTTTAATATATTTTTATTTGTATGAACTATTCTGGCCATGGTGTGTCCTGATAATTTTTAAAGAATGTTGTATTCCCACCTTATCCATGTACTGCATCATGTTTATGTCTTTTAGGTGTATTTGGTTTATAAAAAAATCATAGCAATTGTAATCTTTTTTAAATTTGTCCTTTTCGTAAGATGTTTCTTTGATGATGGTTGCTTATGCAGTTTTCAATATACAAAGAAATCAGAGAAAAGTTTCCTGAACATTTGTGGCTTGATGTTGTCTCCAAAGCTGATCTGTTGAAGTCGTCTCCTGTGATATATGCAACAGATGATCGTGATCTCACACAACATGAGCTGGAGAAGTACCTTAAATCAGGTCCTGATGGAGCTATTAATGTGTCTGTCACAACACAGAAAGGAATACATGAGGTGAGAAAAATCTATACTACATTTTAATAGTATAATGCAATTATGCATGATTGTATGAAGAAAGTGATTATTTTGCCTTAATTTTAACAAAATAAATTTGTAAACTTGGTGAAGTTATGAAACAACTTCTTAGATTGCTTCCTGAATATAAGACTATATGATTCCACATTATATTCTAAAAGAAATCAAAATACACTGAAGGGTATATTATTATATTCAACAGATATTTTATAAGAAATTAATAAAGAGGCGCTAAAACGACTACAGGTTAAAAGATAGGACAATTTTGCCTTCATAATCTTTAGTTAATTGAAGGGTCATTTTGAGATGTGCGACGATAATGGGGTCGAGAGCTCCATGTAGAAGCATATTTTTGGAGTCATTTTCTTTACAATGTCTAACAAGATGCTGGAAGACATTACTTGATGTGCTAACTATATTGGGTGGCCTTAATTTTTTTCTGCGTTTTGAGTTTCGTGGAGTATGACCAAAGTTGATTAACTTGTTCGGTTATTGTTTTTATTGCGTAGCTGAAGCAAAGAGTGCATGAGCTGCTTAATTTGCAGATGGCCAAGATCAAAGATATAAGCAACAATCAAGAGAAGTAAAAAAATTTACTGGGAAAGAGAAGTGATAATTGCCACTCTAAGTCTAAGGCTATATCAAAGGTTATGAAGAAATTTTTTGGTCAATTTGGAGGGGCTGAAATTTTCATTTGTAAAATAAGTTAAACAAGCTTTCTATGGCCAGCCTCCAAACAGGAAAATGAGCAACACTGCAAAAATGATTTCAGGCTCTAGTACTGTCAGCAGGGAATTAGGAATGCATTGTAGAACTGGTAAATTGAGGGTGACACTCTGAATCTTGCAGAAAATTGATTGATTACAGAAAAGTGTGATTAAGGGGATTTTATTTGTTTCAATCATATATGACCATCTTTAAGAAACAAGAAATGCTTGTTTCTTCTTGCTTGCCTTTCAAGTCTATCTAGTATTTTGGCGTTTATTTTATTATATTTTGGTTGTAACTTTGATGTATCTTAAATCCATTGTTAAGTGTCTTCATTAATTACTTTTTTTTAAACAACAAATATTAGTAATGTTTGTGTTATGTTGGAATTGAAGGTGCTTATCACACTACTCCTTAATGCATCCACCTCAACTATGAAGTCATCTTATAACCACAAGTGTCATCAAATATTGATTTAATTAAGAGTGAAGATACATTTTGGTTCCTAGGCTTTGTTTGCGAGTTTGGAGGGGAGGGGAGGGGAGAGCTTTGGAGGGAGGGAAATAGAGAGAAAATTAGAGAAATTTTTTACATTTTTTTAGAAAGTATTTTTTATAGAGAATGACAAATAAATACTCATGATTAATATTTTATGAATTTAAGAATATTATAACAACATTAATTAAATTTGAAGAATTCATATAAACCCTTCAAACCTCCTCCAAACCTCCATCCAATACAATTTTTGAGTTCCCCCAAATTGAGGGGTTTTTGTGTTATGAAGAAAAAATAACCCTCTAAACTCCTTCCCTTCCAAACTTCTCTACTTATTTCACTTGTTTCTTCATTTTTAGCTTTTCCTTCCCTTTTCTTCCCCTCCAAACTCGCAAACAAAAGAAAAACCTGAAGATTGAATTTAGTCTTTAAGAAAAGTGAATGCAATTTTTAGTTCCCGAGACAACTAACCATCCATTATGAGAAATAACTATCAGGCCTTTTAGTTATTAGGTCTTTTAATATAATAATAATTTGAAAATTTCTTTTCCAGCCCCCCTATTTCTTTATGCCCCCCTTACTTACGTAATTACCCTGCGCAATCCATCGGTTTTTACGAACCGAGAAAATGAGAAACTTCGATTTTTAGAAACCGTTATTGTATCGGTTTATACAAACCGAAATATTCTTATATAGAGGCAGAAGTTGTGTTATTCTGTCAGTTACGTTTTTAAAACACAAAATCACCAAAAAACTTCTCCTCAACTCCTCTTGGGCGATTTTTGAAGAACTTCAACATCCAACTTCCAAACACACTTAATCAAGTAAGTTCCATACATAATTGATTTTTCATTGTCTTTTCACCAAAATGCATTACTCTTGGAAGTTTAGTTTGTTCACAAAAATAATTAATTCTTTGAATTGTTGAATTTGTTGGTTGCATTGTTGTTTGTTGTTGATTAATTGTTAGTTTTGAATTAATAGAACATGTTAACATGGTTGCATGTAGAGTATTAGATTTTAATTGAATTTGATGTTGTTTCCTATTATCTTGCATCCTAGGTGTTTGACAAAATGTCTAAGTGAAAAAACAAATGTCTAAGTGAATCATTTGTATTACGATTAAATTTTTGGTTGAATTATAAGTTTCAATTGTTCATAGATTACAAGTTTCGTATATTGAGTTTGAATTTTTTTTGTTATGTATAGGGTATGGAAGGAGATGATGTTGCTAGAGGTAGGCACGGTAGAGATAGTAAAGCACACGCTTCTGCTCGATCAAAGGCTGGTCCTGCTGCACGAAAAAGAGGTCGTGGTAAGCATGGACAGCCTGTAGTTCAAGGAACAAATGATAATGAAGCCGGTGGTTCGGGTGGTTCAGGTGGTTCTCGTTTGCGTGCACGTTTACGGTCACGTTTAGGCCAAGCACAAGTTGATGCGCCTGGTGACCAACCTGATTTTGATGCAAATCAATACATAAACGATGATGCTGCGGAAGCCGAAGAACAAGCACCGCCGCAAGAACAACCACAAGAGGCAGAAGCTGAAGAAGAAGTTGTTTATGGAGGAGGACCGCACGATTTGTCGTTATTATCAGAATACCATAAGCATAGGTCAATTCAGATATGGGAGGCAGATTCTCAGAACCATGATGTAAGATAAAAATACGAAGTTTAATTTATTAATTTACTAAGTATGTCGAATGTAATACTTATTAATCTTTTATTTTGTTTAACTTGTATCAGGTGTTAAGGAGAAAATTGTGTTGCGTTGCAAGTGGGAAGAAGGTGATAGATATCCAAAAACCGGATGAGGATCAGAGGTGGTTTTGGGATCCAATTGATGCTGGTGGTTTGAGATCGCTAACCAAGACTAATTATAGTGTCCTTGACTATGGGCTTCTCTGGTCTTTTGCTGAGAGATGGCATCCGGAGACGAGTACCTTCCACCTTCCTATAGGTGAACTAGGCATCACATTGGATGACGTCCAGTGTCTGTTGCATATGCCAATTGAAGGGAAGTTTTTGAACCATAGGAAGATGACAAGGGATGAAGGGGCTGACATGGTTAGTTCGTTTCTAGGAGTTGAGAAAGATTTGGTGATGACACTGTTTGCTAAGCTTGGCGGTCCACATTTGAGGCATACATTCGTGGAAGCTGTTTTCATAGACAATTGGGGTTATGCTGAAAAAGCGGTGGTTGAAGGAAAGTCTATGCATGAGGTTAAGCTGTACAGAGAGAGGGCTATACGAGCATTTTTGCTCCATTTGGTCTGTTGTACCATTTTCAGCAACAAAACTTCGTACTACGTGGACGTTGTTTACTTGCAGTTCTTTCAGGACTTGTCAACTATCAATCAATGGAATTGGGGTGCTGCTACTCTTGTTCATCTGCAACATTATTTGGATGATGCATCCGATGCAAGCGTGACTCAGTTGGCTGGCTACATGTCATTTCTTCAGGTAAAAATTTACGTGCGTTTTTTGATATAATTTAACTTATATAGTATATTATTTTTTTTGCCTATAACCAATTTATTTCGTCATTATTTCAGGCATGGATAATTGTACATTTTCCAAGGCTTAGTGTGTGGTGTCATTCAGAAAATTATGAGGAGCAGATCGGTTGGGCCGCAAGATTTAATCCAGGCCAAGGTCATAAGGATGGTGATGCATATAGGCAAAGTTTGGATAACATCCAAGTTACGGACTGCGTTTTCAGTCCGTATGACAACCGTCGGCACTTGCGCCCATTGATAGATGCATGTTGCTTGGTTTTCAGGATGGTTAAGGGATGGTAAATTGAGAGCCAAACATTTGCCTGAACGGGTGCTGAGACAGTTTAAATATGTACAAGTCATTCCAAGACACCCGAATACGTCTGCGACGCCGGGCATGAACTTGTACGAGATAGATCGAGTGTGGATGGAAGAGCTGGAATTGAGAATGATCGATGAAGAAATGAGGGGTCGTCCTGTGGTTAGTGCATGGGATCACGAACCGGGATATATGAGATGGTTTTACAATGTCTCACATCCAATTATGCGGACCGTTGAAGCACCTGAATCACCACCGAGGCCACCTAACTTAGAGGTTGTGATAGAGGCGCAGGAAGCAAGGCGTGATCCTAATGCATTGGAGGTATGCAGAGATGTGAAGCGTGAGCTTGATATGGCACTTGGCGCCGGTGAGGCGGAGGAGGGATCTCCCATTTGGCATACGGTGCAGCGAGTCCTTAGGATGCTGAACCCGTGTTTAACATGTCGACGATTAAGGCAGGGGAGACGATTTGAAAGACGGGGCACTTGAGACGGGGCACTTGAAGTTAATGTTGTTGTTTCAATTTTATGTATTTTGATTAAGACAATATGTTGTTTGTTTTTTAACGTATCGAAGACTTTGCGTATTGTGATGTATTTAACAATATATTTTTAATTAATCGTATCGTATTGTGTTTTATTTGAGTTTGTGGTTTGATTGAGTTTGTTGATAAGACTGAATTTATTGTGGCATGTGGTTTGATTGAATTTACTGTTAGTTTTTTAACGACAAAAACAGGTTTTGACCTCGCCTATGAGGTGGTAATGCATAAACAGAACTGGAAGCAGGTATGTAACTTGCTAAAGTGCATTTCGGTTTCTATAAACCGAAATTACTTCGGTTTATACGAACCGAAATTAATGTATACGTATATCCTTATGGTTTATAGAAACCGAAATACTGGAAGGTATAAATTAAAAACATAATTTTTATTTCAAGCAACGTTAACAACGATTACAACTACACAACGGATCTTTTTTAATGGAAATAAACCAAACAAATATTACGAACTACTAAACAACGATTACGAACAACTAAACAACGATTACGAACATCATTATTAATGGAAATAAACTGAACAACGATTACGAAAATCCAACGACGGGTACAACGGATCCTTAATTTTTACCATAGTTTCGATCTTCCGGTCGAACACAACATTCAAGGATGGTTTCAACAGATCTCTTCAGTGTCGCATATTCTTTCGTTGATACTGCTTGAAAATTGAAAGCATTGTGTCAACGTCGTCGTTGTTTTCAATTTTCATTTCGGTGAAACTTACTCGTCCGTCGGAATCAATTGAAGGTTTTCGAAACGTGATAGCAGTGATAGTTCTGTTGTCGTTGTCGTCCGCAACAATTTGATTCAACTGCTGTTTGAGACCATTGAATGTTTCATCATCATTAATTTGAAACAACTTCGGACTACCGTTGTTGAAGTAAACTGCTGAAAGGTGAGATCGCATTCGTTGAGTGCATGAAACATCTATTTTTTTTATGTCTTTGTTTCTTGAGCCAATGCCATATTTATAGAAGGTTAATGCAAATTAATAACGGTGGTTGTGCGTTAAATGCGGTTGGTGCAAATTAAAAGTGGTTGTTGTAGATATTAAATTGGTATAAATGTGTTAGTTGGAAACGGTAAAAAAAAAACGTAAAATTTACAATGAAACGTACACACATAAAAACGTACTACTTTTATTATTTTGCAAACATATTACAAGCGAAAACATGGAAATTAAAGGTCATAACAACCTAAGTTAAAATACGACAATTGCATAATATCATAAAAACAACAGAATTAAAAAGACGACAATTTAAAATACTTAGCTTACAACTCCCTCATCATTACTCAACTATCAAAGTAGCATACAAACGTGGATATTTCGGATCAATTAAGCAGACGCCGAACATAGACACCACATCGTCATCATCTTTCAACTCTTTCCACTCATAAAATGTGTTGCGTCGTCGTAATTCAGAATATCACATGCCAAACTCATGTAATGATCGTAATGGCAAATTTTGTCAATTTTGATTTGTTTAGCGTATTTGGCCTGGTACAAACGTTGAATCTTATTTTTGAGAGACCTAAGGGTTGTCAATGTATCATTCAATTCAGCGGTAAACAATTCGTCGATACCCCGAAACTTGATAGTAAATGGATATGATTCGGGAAAAGAATTTTGAGACATATTTAAAATAAATTGCTTACTTTAGGTTCGATGGTGACACACTTAAGGTTCGATGGTGACACACTTATTTATAGTAGATATGGAAGTAATCCTAACCATTCATATTGTCGGCAAAATCAAAACCGTCGAAAGTGCGATACAGCAATTTATATTCGACTTTGACAACCTGTCAAAGTGTCGGTGCATTTTGAATCGTTCAAAGTGTCGGCAAAATCGTAACCGTTCAAAGTGTCGGTGCGTTTCAAACCATGCAAAGTGTCGGTGCATTTTGAACCGTTGAAAATTTCCGTATAATTTTGGCTATACTACTCATCTTTCCCCCCCCCCCCCCCCCCACAACCTCTTTTATGCCCCCAACGAGATTTGAAGTTCAAAATTTTCATCAACATTATTTTGGTTCGCAGAAACCGAAATGCTTAAGTCTTTTTTCCCCCCCACAACCTCTTTTCTGCCCCCCATGATTAAAAATTTGAAATTCGCACATATTTCGGTTCGCAGAAACCGAAGTCAATTTCGGTTTATAGAAACCGATAGAACCTGAAGCATTAACAGAGAGCATTCTTTTTATATCAGAACCACCTCAAATCAATATTTGAGGTCTTAACCTGTTTTTTTCATACATAACCAAACAGTTTCATACATAACCTCAAATCAATAACATTCACATTATAATAACGTTCAACTTTACATTGTCATATTATAAATTACATCGAAACGCAATGCCATATCATATCGTAATTTTTACTACATAATGCACATAACAAAAAAACAATGCGCATAACGCAACATACCATTTTCTTTCCTTGTGACTCGCACGGCTGTCCTTCTGAAGTAGACACCTTTTTCTTTGAAGATGACGGCTTTGATTGAGAACACTGTGTATCGGCAACTTTCCCGACTTGTCGATGCATTTGTCTTTGCTTGAGAACCACGAACGCCTTTCTTCTTTTTTGCACATTTTGCTTTGGCAGGTTCAAGAGGCGCTTTCAAGTTGGTTGTTTCCGGGAACGCAATTAGACGAAGTTGATTTCAAATTTCGTTTTTTACGGTGACATCCGATCTTTTCAACCGTTCCTAAAAACAACCAAAAAAAATATTTCAATAATCAATACAACATAACCGGAATTGTAAATGAAAATTAACAATCATAAAATCGTAATAGAAATAACAATCGGTAAATCGAAATTAACATAACAAGGCAACTTTAATCATTGAAAATTGCTTTAACGTAATTTAAAATAAACTTAACGTAACAAGGCAAATTAAATCATCGAAATTAATTTAAATTGATACAAACCTGAATGGCGTGCCACTCTGCCAAACACGCATAATCATCAGCAACTTCGTCAGCTCGCACATCAGCCTCAAAACAAAGCCTCTTCCAATGAATATAAATCTCATCGAGTCGAATCGAGCGCTTGTGTTGAATCTTCTTAGCAATCAAACAAGCACATGGCAAACCAAAGGTTTTTCTAATAACACAGCCACACTTCTTGCTATCCATCGCGACTTCTTCGACTCTTTTTGCTTCGGTGTAAATATGATCCATTGCGGTCCTTGAAATTTTGTAAAACAAAAACGAGTAAAGATGATTCTCCTCGTATCTGTGTTCCGCAACAGACATACTTTGACTAAACTGTGTTTGGACCTCCGCAAATTGATTATGAAATTCTGGTGGCAAGTGTCAGATGTGTAGCACGATGTGTACACTTTAGGAATCGTACGATGTGTAGCCTAATGTGTCAACATCGTGGACAACTGACCTTGATGAACAAGTAAACAATATAAAGTGCAGAAAACAAAAGAACACGTGAGTTTGTTAACCCAGTTCGGCACTTATAACAAGCCCTATTCTGGAGGATACCAATCCAGGGATGAATCCACTATGGTAGTATCAATTCAAAGCTAAACTCCCCCGTTTACAACTTCTCACTTAATCACTACCCGTGCTAATTCTACCTAGGAACTCCTAGATATGAGAACCTCTGCTCACTCCCCCTCAACCTTACCCAGTAAGGATTTAATAACAAACTCAGTTGGAGACACACTCCTAGACAAGCGAAGCACTCGTACCTAAAGGCTTAGAGTGTTGCACAATCTAACTCCTTGCTTCAAAGCTTTGGAGAAAGACAACTAGAGATTACAACTCTATAAACTCAGTCCTTACTTGCATCAAAACTATGATCCAAGTGAAGGCTCACAAAGAACAAAGAACAGACTAAGACCTAAGACTCGATATCTTCAACTCTTGGCTTCGTGTTCCTTTATGTCTTCAGTCTTCCTTTATATAGAACAAGTTTCATGGGCTTGGATCTTCAATAATAACAGCTGGCCTTTGTTAATTCTCTTTGAGATTTATTTGATCATAATCTTTTAATTGTTTGTTTCAAATCTTTTTGATCAAAGTCGGCCAATAAAATAAAACAGAACCATGAAAGATTATCTTGTTCCTTGGCGCGAAAGCTGGCACGATTTAATTTGAAAAACAAATCTTTTTCAAAAGATCGCGTTTAAATAAATGAAAGCGCGTCCAGTAGGGCGTCCAGATGTGAACCCTGATGTGCCACACATCATGCTCCACATCATGGAATCAGGCTTATTTTACCAAATGAAGCCAACACCCTAAAAGGTCTCAACAATCTCCCCCTTTGGCAAATTTTGGGCTAAAATAATCTTTGAGTCACCCAACTAAACTTGGAGAGATGTGTAGGCACATCAGAGGCATGCAGCAGCGGATTAGGGCCTCGCAAATAAAGAGAGAAATAAACTCTCACAAGATAGGAAAGTAAATTTCCAAAGACTGAGAAAAGTAAATTCTCAGACACATACAAGCATGAGATTCCATGCACACATAAGGGAGGGTAGCAAACCCAGTAATAGTCTACTCCCCTTTGAACTAGAGCACTTTCCATGTACTCCCCCTAAATCTCATATCCCCTATAGGCTTCTTCAGAATGCATGACCTAGAGAGAAATAGAGAAGTTTTAAACTTGGCTTCTTAAGAATGCATGACCAAGTTAAAACTCACAGATGTGTCAAACATCACACAAAATAACTTCTACAGGCTTCTTAAGAATGCATCACCATGTAGAAATTAGATAACATCTTCAATTGGACTTCTTAAGAATGCATCACCCAGTTGAAAATGTACAGAAAAGGTCTTCAGAAGAACATGCTTTAGAAAACTAATTCTTCAAAAATTTGTTGATAAAATATTTGAAGAAAAATAAGCATGTATACCAGATGTGTAGTCAGATGTGCCACACATCAGAACTTCAGAAGTTGGAGAAGCTTCAGAAGCTGAGCAGAGCTTCAGAAGCTGAGCAGGGCTTCAGAAGTTATAGAGCTTCAGAAGCTGAGCAGAGCTTCAGAAGTTGTAGTGCTTCAGAAGCTGAGCAGAGCTTCAGAAGTTGTAGTGCTTCAGAAGCTGAGCAGAGCTTCAGAAGTTGTAGTGCTTCAGAAGCTGAGCAGAGCTTCAGAAGTTGTAGTGCTTCAGAAGCTGAGCAGAGCCTCAGAAGTTGCAGAGCTTCAGAAGTTGAGAAAGTTTCAGAAGTTCAGAAGTTCAGAAGTTGCCCCATGTGGATGAATAGAATCTTTTTCTTAATTCTCGTCTCAATTCTCTCGTTCTATTCTCTCTAATAACACATCACAATTTGCTGCAGTTAAGACTTCAAAGTTGTTTATTTTAATTTTTACTCCCCCTTTTTAGCCATAAATTATGACAAACATACTGAGAGTAAGTAACACACCATAGAATGCAGATAGCATGAGATGTAGAGATGATGTTAATAGTGCAGCAGGTACAGAACAGGCACGCAAAGGTGCATCAGAAATCCAGGGCATAGCCCACAAAATACCAGCAAAAACAAGGAAATACTGAGTACAGGGAAATATTAATGAATTACAATAATTCAAATATCCTGGCTCCCATCAGTTTCCTCAGCTTCAGAGTCATTGGGCTCCTCCTCCTCCAATTCCTCATCCTCAGCCATTGTTTGCTCATCCTCAAGCTCCAGTCCAGCAATGACTGCCTCCAGCTTGGCCTTCTTCTCATCCAGAGCCTTGCAAGTCTCCTTTAAAGCAGCAATCATGTCTGTCCTAGACATAGCATTGTTTGAGCTGGATGTGCCCACATCAGGAGTCACATCAGACTGCTTGAGACTAAAAGAAATAGCAGACTCTCTTCTGCAAGACAAATCATCCTTGCCCAGAACATCAGGTCTCTGGCTCAATATGATTCCACACAGTAGGGAAGGAAAGGCAATGGGTAGTTTGACAGCTAGGGTTTTGGCATGTTTGATAGTCTGATCAAAAATATAAGTACCAAAATCAAAGTTAATTTTGTTACCTACAGTATAGATGAACCTAGCCAAACCTGTAGCCACATCACAGTTGTGTGTGGTAGGCACCCAGTTAGCAGCAGCAATCCTGTTCAGGATGTTGTAGATTGGAGTGAGCTTGCTTGCTTGCAATTTTCCCTTCTTAGGCCAAGTCTTGACCTTTCCAGCTGTGATGGCCTTGATTATGTAGTTGTCATTTGCCTCCATCTCAGCAAAGGGCTCCTCACTTCTGCCCAGATACTTGTTGATAACAGTGGGAGAGAAGTGAATTTCTTTACCTCTCACAAAAACAGTTTGGTATTCCTTGTCCAAAGGATTGTCACAACCAGCAGGGATGTTTACCAAAAATTCTTTGACTACCTTCTCATAGCAGTCACCCAGTCCAGTAACAGTCTTCATCAAGCCAGCACGCTTGATCAACCTCATAACTTCCTTGCACTGCAAGGCTTCAGCACTGAGCTCCCTCTCCAGAGCTAACCTTCTATGAGCAATGTACTTCCATTTTCCAGCATGTGCAGGGTTGTGGAAGGAAATCAAATCAACTGGGATGTCAGGAATTCCCTGAGGAATTTTCTTCTTCCCATAGCTCTTCTTCACAGCAGACTCAATGTGAATCACATCAAGCTCCACATTGCGTTCCTTAGCAGATTCTTCCTCAGACTCACTGATGTGAGCTACATCCTGCTTCACATCGTACTCTGAGTCACTTGTAGGTGGCTCTTTTCTTTTCTGAGTCTTCTTCTTTGCAGGTGGAACCACAGCTTTACTAAATCCCTTCTTGGGACTTTGGTTTTGGTGATGATGGAGGAGTGTTTGTTTTTGTGGAAGGAGATGTTTTGGTTGCAGTAGACATGATGATGATGATGAAGTATGAAGATTTCAAAGAAAATTGCAGAGAGATGAACAGAGGTTTTGAGAGAGATCAAGACAAGTTCTTGGTCGTTTGAGTGTTAGAGAGATGAATGTAGTGATCAATGTGGTAGGCAATAAGAGAAAATCTTGAATAAACGGATTTCTTGAAGTTTTGATCGTGAAATAGCCGTTGGAAATATTGCCTTTGGATTGCGTGCAACTATGGATGGAGGGAAAAAACAGGTAACCGTTGCACGTCTAAATAGCAATTATGGCTATTGATCCTCAAAGAGGCAAATACCTAGTTTGCCCCTTAACACCTCAAACCTATTTGCATCTAAAGCCTTAGTGAAAATATCTGCCAGTTGATTTTCTGTGGCAACATGCTCTAGAGTCACAATATTGTCTTCAACAAGATCTCTAATGAAATGGTGACGTATATCAATGTGCTTTGTCCTACTATGTTGGATAGGATTTTTGGAAATATTTATAGCACTTAGATTGTCACAGTATAATGTGAGCACATCTTGCTGCACATTGTACTCACCCAACATCTGCTTCATCCAAAGTAGCTGAGAACAACTACTTCCTGCTGCAATATACTCAGCCTCAGCTGTAGAAAGAGAAACACAATTTTGTTTCTTGCTGAACCATGATATAAGGTTGCTTCCCAAAAAGAAACATCCACCAGAAGTGCTTTTCCTGTCATCAGCACTACCTGCCCAGTCAGCATCACAATAACCCAACAATCTTGTGTCTTCACCATGAGAGTAGAGAATTCCATAATCACTTGTACCACTGACATACTTAAGAATCCTTTTGACTTGATTCAGATGACTCATCTTGGGCTCAGCTTGGTACCTTGCACACACACCAACAGCAAAGCTAATATCAGGTCTACTTGCAGTGAGATAAAGTAGACTGCCAATCATGCTTCTGTATAGACTTTGATCAACACTGACACCATGCTCATCTTTAGAAAGTTTGAGATGGGTTGCTGCAGGAGTTCTTTTGTGATTTGCATTCTCCATTCCAAATTTCTTCACAATGTTCTTGGCATACTTGCTTTGGGAGATGAAAATTGTATCTTCCATCTGTTTGACTTGCAGACCAAGAAAGTAGGTAAGTTCACCTACAAGGCTCATCTCAAATTCAGACTGCATCTGATTCACAAACATCTTGACCATTGGATCAGACATTCCTCCAAACACAATGTCATCTACATAGATTTGTGCAATCATGAACTTGCCCTTTTCTTCTCTGACAAACAAGGTTTTGTCTGTTTCTCCTTTTCTATAACCTTGCTGCACAAGAAATTTGGTTAGCCTCTCATACCATGCCCTAGGAGCTTGCTTTAATCCATATAATGCCTTCTTCAATCTGTAGACATGATCTGGATAATTTGGATCAACAAATCCCTTGGGCTGCTCCACATAAACTTCCTCATTCAAGTAGCCATTGAGGAAAGCACTCTTCACATCCATCTGGAATAGCTTGAATTTCAAGATACATGCTACTCCCAGAAGTAACCTTATGGACTCAAGACGTGCCACAGGAGCAAATGTTTCATCAAAGTCTACTCCTTCAATCTGAGAGTAACCTTGAGCCACAAGCCTAGCCTTGTTTCTAGTCACAACACCACTTTCATCAGATTTATTCCTATAAACCCATTTAGTACCAATGATGTTGACTCCTTCAGGTCTAGGAACTAAATCCCACACTTCATTCCTCTTGAACTGGTTCAGCTCCTCTTGCATAGCCTCAATCCAAAACTCATCTGTCAAGGCTTCTTTCACATTCTTTGGTTCTACCTTTGACACAAAACAAGCATTGGATACGACCTCTCTTGACCTTGTCATAACCCCTGACTCAGGATTCCCTATTATGAGTTCTTTTGGATGATTCTTTTGAACTCTAACAGAGGGACCCTTGTTCACTGGAGTCACATCTTCTTGCTGATCAGTCTTCTCAGGAATCTCTATAACTTCAGAGTCTTCAGGCAGGGGGTGAGATGTGTCCACATCAGGATCAACATCAGGTTCATTATCTGAACAGTCATCTATGACAACATTGATGGATTCCATCATAGTTCTTGTTCTGTTGTTGAAGACTCTATAGGCTCTGCTGGTTATGGAATAGCCTAGAAAGATTCCTTCATCACTCTTGGGATCCATCTTCCTCCTTTGCTCTCTGTCAGCTAAGATATAGCACTTGCTACCAAAGACATGGAAGTGTTTGACAGTTGGTTTTCTTCCTTTCCATATCTCATACAGTGTGATTGAGGTACCTTTTCTCAGAGTTACCCTGTTGTGTATATAGCATGCAGTACTCATGGCCTCTGCCCAAAAGTAGTAAGGTAGCTTCTTGGCATGTAGCATAACTCTTGCAGCCTCTTGCAAGGTTCTGTTCTTCCTCTCAACTACACCATTTTGTTGGGGTGTGATTGGTGAGGAGAACTCATGCCCAATTCCTTCATCAGCACAAAACTCAGAGAATCTTGAATTTTCAAACTCTTTCCCATGATCACTTCTGATTCTAACAATGCCACTATCCTTCTCTCTTTGTAGTCTAAGGCATAATTCTTTGAATGCATCAAAAGTGTCAGACTTCTCTCTGATGAAGCTAACCCAAGTGAACCTTGAGAAATCATCTACAACCACAAAAGCATATCTTTTGCCACCAATACTCTCTACCTGCATTGGTCCCATCAAGTCCATATGTAGCAGTTCAAGAACTCTGGATGTCACCTGATGTTGTAACATTGGGTGTGACATCTGAACCTGCTTTCCAACTTGACATTCACCACATATGTTGCCTTCAACAATCTTAAGCTTTGGTAGACCTCTAATAGCTTCCTTGGACACAATCTTCTTCATTCCCTTCAGATTCAAATGGCCAAGTCTTTGGTGCCAAAGCTTTACTTCTTCCTCCTGACTTATCAAACATGTAGTGGAGTGAGCTGTTTCATCAGGAATCCATAGATAGCAGTTGTCTCTTGACCTAGATCCTCTCATCAGCAATTCTCCTTTGTCAGAAGTAATAAGACATTCATTCTTTGTGAAGTTGACTTTGAGACCTTGATCACACAATTGGCTTATGCTGATAAGATTAGCCTTCAAGCCTTTAACAAGTAGCACATCCTCTAGGTTAGGTAAGCTTTTGCTGCTGAGTTTACCACTGCCCTTGATTTCACCTTTTGCTCCATCACCAAAGGTTACAAAGCTTGTTGTATGAGGCTTGATATTAGTGAGAAATTTCTCAACACCAGTCATATGCCTAGAACAACCACTATCAAAATACCAATCATTACTAGAAGATGCTCTAAGAGAAGTGTGAGCAATATGTGCAGTTTCAGAGACTTTAGGCTTCCACATCTTCTTAGGAGTGACCCTTGCTGTTTTGGCTTGCACCTGAGGCTTTTTCTTGGGATACCCATAGAGTTTGTAACAGAAGGGCTTGATGTGACCATTCTTCCCACAGTAGTGGCATCTCCAAGCATTAAACTTCTCTTTGCCAGCAGGTCTCTGATGTGGAGTGTGGTGTGTCCACATTCTGCTAGGGTCAGGTTTCTTCTGAGCAGGAACAAACTTAGTATTTGTCTTCTTGCTGTGATGTTTGTTCTTAAATCCTACACCAGATGAGTCACCAGCATGCTTTCCTACTTTCAAAATTTCATCAAGCATGTTGGTTCCAGGGTTGAGCATCTTTACAGACTTGGTCATATTTTTCAAGTTGGTTGACAGTAACTCAACTTCACTTTCAAGACTAGCAACTTGACTCTGTAGTTGACCCTTCTCTGTCTCCAGTTGACTGATGATTTCCTTCTGCTCTTCATTGACCTTGTACAGTTCCTCACTCTTGATAAATAGCTTTTTATGGACTGAGGCTAGTTCATCAAAGGTGAGTTCTTCATCATCAGATTCAACATCAGTATTATCCACCCTAGTTATGGCACTAACATGATTAGCAGCAACATTCTCTGAGTCAGTGTCAGAGTCTTCATCAGACCATGAAACAGTTAGGCCTTTCTTCTGCTTCTTCAGATATGTGCCACATTCTGATCTTATATGACCAAAGCCTTCACATTCATGACATTGAACACCCTTGTTCTGAGTTGACTTATCATCAGTTTTGGTTTTTGTTGAAGTGTTACCTAGTTTACTGATGTCAGTCTGGATGTTCCTCACATTCCTCCTTGGTCTTCTGTCCACCCTCCTTTGAAGCTTGTTGAATTGTCTTCCCAACATGGCTAAGTCATTTGAGAGATCGTCATCTGATTCATCAGCTTCTTCTTCTTCACCAGCACAAGATGCAAAAGCTATACCTTTTCCTTTCTTCTCAGTTTGCTCACCTAAGTTCATCTCAAAAGTTTGAAGAGAGCTCACAAGTTCTTCAAGTTTCATACTTGGGATGTCTTGAGCTTCTTCAATAGCTGTGATTTTCATGTTAAATCTCTTGGGTAGGGATCTAAGCATCTTTCTCACAAGCTTTTCTTCAGACAATTTCTCACCTAGAGCCTCAAAGGAATTGTCCACCTCAAGCAAATTCATGTGAAATTCATGAATTGATTCTTCTTCTTTCATTCTGAGGTTTTCAAACTTAGTGTTGAGAAGTTGGATTCTTGAGCTTTTTACCTTGGCATTGCCTTCATGAGTGGTTCTGAGTATCTCCCAGGCATTCTTTGCAACAGTACACTGCTTGATTAATCTGAACATGTTCTTGTCCACTCCATTGAATAAAGCATTCAAAGCTTTGGAGTTTCCAAGCGATGCAGTGTCTTCTGCAGCTGACCAATCTTCCTCTGGCTTGAGTACACCAGTGTCAACACCATTAGCATCCAAGATTTTGGGATGCTCCCAGCCTTTGAGCACAGCTTTCCAAGTTCTGCTGTCAAGTGACTTTAGGAAGGCAATCATCCTTGGCTTCCAGTAGTCATAGTTGGTTCCATCCAGGAGGGGTGGTTTGTTGACCGTTGTTCCATCCTTGTCCATGTTTCCAGAAAGTAACTTCCCTGGAGCTCACCCTCAAACAGGCAGGGTGCCTGCTCTGATGCCAATTGAAATTCTGGTGGCAAGTGTCAGATGTGTAGCACGATGTGTACACTTTAGGAATCGTACGATGTGTAGCCTAATGTGTCAACATCGTGGACAACTGACCTTGATGAACAAGTAAACAATATAAAGTGCAGAAAACAAAAGAACACGTGAGTTTGTTAACCCAGTTCGGCACTTATAACAAGCCCTATTCTGGAGGATACCAATCCAGGGATGAATCCACTATGGTAGTATCAATTCAAAGCTAAACTCCCCCGTTTACAACTTCTCACTTAATCACTACCCGTGCTAATTCTACCTAGGAACTCCTAGATATGAGAACCTCTGCTCACTCCCCCTCAACCTTACCCAGTAAGGATTTAATAACAAACTCAGTTGGAGACACACTCCTAGACAAGCGAAGCACTCGTACCTAAAGGCTTAGAGTGTTGCACAATCTAACTCCTTGCTTCAAAGCTTTGGAGAAAGACAACTAGAGATTACAACTCTATAAACTCAGTCCTTACTTGCATCAAAACTATGATCCAAGTGAAGGCTCACAAAGAACAAAGAACAGACTAAGACCTAAGACTCGATATCTTCAACTCTTGGCTTCGTGTTCCTTTATGTCTTCAGTCTTCCTTTATATAGAACAAGTTTCATGGGCTTGGATCTTCAATAATAACAGCTGGCCTTTGTTAATTCTCTTTGAGATTTATTTGATCATAATCTTTTAATTGTTTGTTTCAAATCTTTTTGATCAAAGTCGGCCAATAAAATAAAACAGAACCATGAAAGATTATCTTGTTCCTTGGCGCGAAAGCTGGCACGATTTAATTTGAAAAACAAATCTTTTTCAAAAGATCGCGTTTAAATAAATGAAAGCGCGTCCAGTAGGGCGTCCAGATGTGAACCCTGATGTGCCACACATCATGCTCCACATCATGGAATCAGGCTTATTTTACCAAATGAAGCCAACACCCTAAAAGGTCTCAACAGATTAATCAACATCTTATTTATCGCTTCCCAACCCTTAACCAAATCACCGTTACCATCCGTCAAGTAATTCTTCATGACACCGTGCGCCGATTCAACTCTGTTGGTGGTATAATTTCCCATGTGCATAAACTGGTCTACCCAACAACGGACAACCTTCTCTTTGTTGGTGTCTAAAACAGTCTACTCCACATATGCAACAAATTTAGGCCACTTCTCACACAGCTTCCTAAACCCCATCACAGCATCTCCATAACATTCCACATTAGGCGAGTCCAACAAATCTTTAAAGGCACGCATTATATTGTCCCACACATCGGACTGCCTCACTCACCCCCTCTGCATTCTTCACTTTAACCAACTCCTTCATCCGACTAGAAACATTTTTTTCCACATGCCACCGACAAACCATAGCCACGGATGATGGAAAAACTTCAGGAATGGCATTCATTAATGCCACATCTCTGTCGGTAAGAATAACCTTAGGCAAAATGTCGTCACTTTTTAAAAGACTACGACATTGCTCTAGAACCCATCTGAAGTTGTCTTCTTTTTCATTACTAATCCACGCAAAACCAACATTAAAGGTCCTTTCCGTAGATGTGAAACCAACAATCTCAAACAACGGCATTTTATATTTGTTGGTTTTGTATGTCGAGTCCATAACTAACACAGTAGAAAATGAATTAAAGAGACTCACAGACCTAGGATGTGCAAAGAAAACATCCTGAACCACGGGTGATCCATCAACATCAACCGATCGAGACTTGAAATAATAGTTGTTTTCTGCAAGTTTTTTGAAGAGGTGTTGCATTTCCGTCATTGACGCCCTCAATGCAACATTGTACCAATAGCGAGCATTGTAAACTTGCTTTTGATTTGTCTTGTTGCTTGGATCTCTATCCTTCAAAGTTGAAAGAATGTTCCTAGGCGCGACCAAATTTCTCGTCATCTCATCCATAGCTTCCTTCTCTTCCCGTTTCAATCGACCCACAACCAAATGACCTTCTAAGCCTTTGTCCAACTCGTGGTTATGCATGCCATTCACAACAGATAGATGCCATTTTTTATCGGCATGAAAATAACCTCGGAGTCGAAACGGACATTGACATTTTCTCGTCCCGGTTTTGTCCGTTTTTAACTTCTTTGCTTGCGACACGTAAGTTCCTCCCCGTTCGCATTCCAACCTGAAAAACTGCTTTCTTTTACCACCACCATAATCAGACTTGCCAATGATGATCGCAAAATTTAACTTTGCCATGACGCTTCGTGCCCATTCAATCATCTCATCACGGTCAGAAGTTGTTTTGTCCGAGACGAAATGTGCAGCTGTGTCGATCTGTATGACCGGCGGCTTCGAACTACTAGGATTCATCTCAACAATGCCTGGTGCTTCAATGCCTAGCACCATACACCGATGCGGTTCGCATTCGTTCGACATAGCTACCTATTAAAAAAACGCAAAACAACATATAATCAGCCAAATTTAAATTCTAAGTCTTTTTCACATCTAATATACATAATTCAATACTAATGTGATAATTCTATAACCTATAACATGTGATAATTCAATGATATAAGCCAGACCAAGCATTGACAGAGAGCTGCGCAGAAAATATTAAGTTCCAGTTTTTTTCGGTTCGCAGAAACCGAAGACCACTTCGGTTAGTAGAAACTGATAGAAACTGTGTCAGAATCCCTAGAAATCCTAGACCTCTATGACAGTGAAATAAACAAAATTAAACCGAACATTACCTTAAGATTGAGCTTCAATGCGTTTCTCAATCCTTAGCTAACGTTGCAATGTTGATTTTGCGCTTCAAATCGAGTGAAAAACGGATTTGCTTCGTATCCCCCTTTTGGTTGTGTATTGATGAAGAATAACAAATGAAGAGGTGGCTTCTGCAATTCTGCTACATATAGATAATCTTCGGTTCGTAGAAACCGATAGAAAAAGCGAGTGGTTTATAGAAACCGAAGTTTCATGTTTTTTCGGTTCGTAGAAACCGTTAGAATTTGCACTATTTTTTGCCATTTTACAGGGTCAAAATGGGATTTTTGGGGGGTATAAAAGAAACGGGGGGGTTGGAAAAGAAATTTTCTAATAATTTTTTAGTTGTCTCATGTAATTTACACCACAACGGAGGACTCAGCTAGACGAATACACATTTACATTTACGTACTCATAAGACAGTGATCTATGATGAGAACTCATCCCACCCTCCAAAAACTCTTTTTACCACGAAAAGTTTGGTAGATGTATACCGAACTTTCTTTTAGTGTAAATTTTACTCAAATTTGCAATAAAAAAAAATTCGGTACGTGTTTACCGAATTTCTTTTGCCTTCATGGGGGGTGAAAAAGATACATGGGAGGTGGGAAAAGCAATCATCGTGATCTATGGTCTCTTTGTTTTGATTTGTTGAATGCTTAAAGTAGCATCACTCCTTAAATATTTACAACACGACGCATAAGGATTTAAATATTTACATAAGATTCAAATTCTTACTAGCAACTGTTCCGGACTGGCCAAGGCCCATAAAGATGATAGCCCATTGCGTCTTAAGCCCAATAATGCTCTTTATTGTCCTTGCTAATGAGTCTCACCCTCACGGTGTATCATCCATAGCTGATAAATGACCCCTCTACCAGTTCATCATACTCTTATGCTACGCTCCCTATAGCTAATAAATGCTCCATGTCATGAGATATTCATTCCCCAATATTCCACTCACATGGTAGGACTATCCAAACAACTATTCACGTCATCAGCTATATATACATGCACATGCACTCATCCTTAAAGTACACATATATTTCACCTATTTCATACATATTTATTTGAGTTGTTACCGACTTAAGTGTTTGAGTGATAATATTCTTTCAGGTACTCTTCTCCATCGTACTTAAGCTCATCACCATCATCGCAAGAATCACCACATCCAATAGGAAAACCTTATAGTTTTGCCCGTTCAGAGTAGTGTTGCCGATTGTGGGGAAATTTTCCTTATAAATCTTCAATAATTCACCATATCTACCCATTTCCTTTCAATCAAACAATTTCAATGGCAGGATCCAGAAACACCTGTAGCAAAACCGCAGCTACATATCACAACCCTAATTCACCATTCCTTCATAACATTGAAATCAACATGGCACCTATCATTTCCTTAGTAGTAAGTGAAGAGTTAGCATTCTTTCTCACTCTTCAAATGTTGAGTAGTTCCTTCTATTTATAGAAGTTATCGGTCTCATGACCGTTGTAGGCTGCAAATAACACAAAGACATGTGTCCTTTGCTCAGAGCTCACTTGTGAAGATTTGGGATGAACTTTCCTCGGATCTTCATGAATTTCAGAGTGTTGAACCTTCTGATAGTTCATCTTGAACTTTCTGATGTTCATTATTTTTGGCTTGAATTTTATGAAGTTTATCTTTTATGGGTTGCACTTTCTGAAGTTCATCTTTTCTAGGTTGAACCGTATGAGGTTCATCTTGAAATTTTTGATATTCATCATTTTCTTGAGTTTATGGGTTGAACCTTCTGAACTCTGTCATGAACTTTCTAATGTTCATACTTCTCATGAGTTTCTGGGTTGAACCTTTTGAACTCTGTACAAACCTTTTGATGTTCATACTTCTTATGAGTTTCTGAGTTGTACTTTCTGAACGTTGTACGGACAATCTAATGTTCATATTTCTCATAAGTTTATGGGTTTAACCTTATGAACTTTGACATGAACCTTTTGATGTTCATACTTTTGTTGAGTTTCTGAGTTGTACTTTATGAACGTTGTACGAATATTCTGATGTTCATATTTCTCATAAGTTTATGGGTTTAACCTTCTGAACTCTGGCATGAACCTTTTGAAGCTCATATGTTTTTGCAAGTTCTTGAGTTGAACCTTCTAAACTTGTATATGAACATTCTAAACTTCGGATGTGAACATTCTAATTTAATTTGAACTCTTATTTGTTCAATGTCTTTTATAATTCTTGGATAATAGATTCTTGGATATATTTTAATTAACATTATGCCTTAATTAATCACTCAAGTGCACACATTATATAATCAAAAGGATCAAAGTCCTTCTATTCAAAAAAAAAAAAAGTCAAAGTCTTTTATTGAATAGAAGGACTCGGCGGCGGCGCTTCTTTTCTATTTGAAGAACCCTAATCTAAACTCACTCACTCACTCTTACTTCACCGTCACCTCTATATAACTTACTCTTACTCACCGTCGTCTCTACCTCTCACCTTCATCATCTCGTCACATCAACTTGGTTCCCTGTAAGTTTCGTTTACTCTTGTTCATCTCTTGTTGTATGGTTATGTTTTTTCTTTTCATTCACTTTTGTTGGATTTTCATGTGTTGGATTTTCATTTACTCTTGTTCATCTCTCGTCTTTGTAATTTTTTCTTGTTGACTATCGTTTTTTTTTTCTTTTTGTTCACTCTTGTTTTTATTTTTTCATTTGTTTTGGAACCCTAGTATTATAATTGATAATTTTTTCTTTTACAACTATCAATTGATTATTGATTTTTTTTTCATTTAAAGTTGAATATTCGTTATTGATTTTGATTATTTAAAATTATATGTTTCATTTCTTAGTTGAATGGATGAACATCACATGTGTGATCAAATGCAAATCATCAATGCTCTCTTATATTTTTATTCATTTGACGTGCTTTGATTTTCTTTTTTTTAATCTTTTTGAACGTAAACAACTGTGATTTCTTTGGATAAATATAGATCAAAGTGTGTGCATAAAAGATGACATGATTTTGTCTTGTATTTTAAAAAGGTAAAAATAATGAAATTTATATATATTCACCTTCCTTATTTACTAGTATAGTCGAACTTAAATTGATTGCTTAACTCTTGTTAAGTACCATGAATTTTTTATTTGAATTTGTAGGTGATTACATCCCATTTACATGGTTTGGTAAGTGACTATTAGTAATTTTTAAGAAGAGAATACTATTTAGTAAGAATTTTTTTACCCACGAAATATTGCAAGAATCAACACATATAAAAATCTTAAAGAATGATGTCATTTAATCTCATTTTTTAGTGGAAATCATGGATGGTTGTGGATGTAAACAAGGGTGAAGATTTATTCTTGCAATTCTTCTCCATAAATTTTCTTACAAAAAAAACTTTTCCCTTTTAAGAATATAAAGTTCCCCTAAATAAACATCAACACGATTTATATTTGATGTAGTAAAGAAACTCACATTACGAAATTTTTTTCATGATCAACATTTTTTTATTTTTTTTGTACTTCTTTCATTAGTTATAATCTTATATAGTATGATGTCTTTTTTCCAGTGTTGAACTAACCTTTTCTTTTTTTTATTTTTGTTTTTCAAACTGAAAAACAAACTCTTCACCATCCATGCCAAGCTAACCAATTGTGTCCGGAAAAAGAAAGAAAGAAAAACTAACCAATGGTAACATTTTCTTTTCTAATCTTAAATATTTTTACTTATATTATTTACCACATTCAAGTTGTATGTATTTTTACTTATGGGGGTGATAGAAAGGATTATTATTTTACATTTCATACTTTTGAAAAAGTAAAATTCTCATGCAACGTGGAATATTGTATTCAATATGAACTTATAGTCATAGTATGTTTGGAATAGTTAGTGTATTAAGCTTCTAATAAGATCTATATATGGATCTCTCTTACTCCCATTTCATCATATTTCTCACATTCATTCATAGCATTATCCTAAAACGTAGACCTTAAAGCCTTAAAAGGTTAAGATAAAATGAGAGTATTTGAAGAACACCATCATTCAATAAATAAAAAAAAAAAACCTATAAATTTATTGGACACTGGAATTAATATTGGCTGGTGTTGATTTAATTTTAGTATATGAATCTTATTGTTGGCGAGACTTAGTCGATGGATAGAAAAAACTAGAACCAATTGTCCTCAAAATCAGAACTGGTTTTTACTCGCAAATTATAAACATACCCCAAACCCATTGTTTATCTCTCTCAAATATTTTACTATGTTAAGAAAATTTAATTGGTAGTAAAATATTTGTGTGGGAGATAAACAAAGGGAAGTGTGTTTGTTATGCACCAAACACAAAAATCAGTGTACTTATATTGACGATAATTAATTCAAGTTTCTTGTGTTCAATGACTATATCTCGCCAACAATAAGGTTCAAATATTATATTGACCCAATGTTTACGGATTAGGATTTCCTGTAGTAGCAGGAACACATAGTTTGCCGCAGTAATAGATTTCATCCGTATTAGCTTAGTTAGTAGATGCAAAGGATTTTCTATAGTATTCATGGCTACATATTCCGATAAAAAAACTTATAATTTTTTTTCCGTTCTTGCTAATAGTCACACTCACACCAAAAATCAAATCATTCCAAATTTTAAAAGGTAAAACCATTTTGTTGAAAAAAAATGGAATGACAAATTAAGCCCCAAGAAAACAAAAATCTAGGTTCCCATGTCCCAAATTTTCTTTAGAAACGGTTCTCCTATCCTCTTACAAAAACTCAAATATTCCTAATTTTTCTTTCAATAATTAAAATTCGAGTGAAACTTCTAAACTTTAGTTTTCTTGCACATTGAAACTTCCTTGTTGCTGCCTTCCTTATATTTGTTTGTTGTTGTTGTTCTTGTCTTAAGTCGCAATTGCCACATCGCCTCCAAACCACAACTCCAAAATTGTAATTTCGCAACCAAATCAATGCTTATGAACAACACAATATTTATTGGCCCAACAATAAGGTCCATTGGACATCGGAACTAATATTTATTGAATTTTTCTCTTCCCACCCCCCAGTACTCTTTTTAACCCCCCGTAAAACCAATTTTATCCCTGAAAAAGTCAACTACGGAAAGTATAAACCGTAGCTTTAAAAAAGAAATTTGCTTCGGTACGCATTATCCGAAGGCCCCTTCGGATAAAATAATCCGAACCCCTTTAATATAGTAACAGAAGCACGCCAGCTTCTGTCATTTATCAAAAACGAAACTTAAATTAAGGGTTTGGAGCCAAGAGGGAGGAAAAGTTGAAGAGCGATTTTGAGCACATAACCAACTCATTTCATCACTTAATTTGAACAAGTATATTCTATTCACTTATGATCATTAATTTATGTTTTCATTCACTTAATTTTTGTTTTGTTCATCTCTTGATTTTTTTTCCAATTTCTGAGTTGTGATGAATGTTGCTTATGTTGATTAATGTGTTGATCATGGGTTGTTTGTGGGATTGGGTAGTTGTTTTAATCAATTGCATGTTGATTATATAGTTTAATTTGAGTATGGACATAGTGTTTAGGATTTAGTACTCCAAGTGTTTGGTAAAATGATTGAATGAAAAGAATTAGTAATTGGATTATGATTTTGTATTGTTTGTGCATCAGTAGAATTGGTTTGGTATGCATGAATATTGTTGAGTTTTTATTTGCCAAATTTGCGTACATTCGTATTGATTACGATTTTTTTCGTTTTGGTAGATATGGAAGAAGAACAAGACGTTGATGTTGGGCGAACAAGGCTTGGTAGGGAGAGTCAAGCACATGCTTCTGCACGTGTTGGTAAACCTACTCGTTCCAAAAGAGGACGTAGGAAATCACCGGTTCCGTTAGCAACGCCTAATGATGAAGCGGGTGGTTCCGGGGCGGGTTCTTCACAACGGCGTCGAAGAGTTTCGCAGGATCAGGTTGACGGGGATGCAACTGAATCGGAGGCAGCTGAAGTCGAGGCACCTGAAGTCCAGGCACCCGAAGTCAATGAAGACGGAGTAGTCGAGGCACCAGAAGGAGGGTATGGTGGTGGACCGACAGATTTGACCCTATTGCACAGTTATCATAATCATAGGGCAAATTACATATGGAAAGCTAGAAACTTTGAGGACAAGGTATACAATAAGTCAAAAAAATTTATTTAAAGTATGTTTAACAAAATAGTTTTATAATTGATTAACGCCAATACTAATTCTCGATATATATCGTATGTTTGTTTTTGTAGCATTTAAAGAAGGTGATGCGATCCTCAGCGAATGGGAAGAAGGTCATCAATCTTCCAAAGCTTCCACGCGGAAATGAAGAGAATTCGTGGTTTTGGAACGTCGTAGACGCAACCGGGCTAGAGCCGCTCACTAGGACAAATTATAGCGTCATTGACCATGGCTTGATGACGGCATTTGCAGAGCGTTGGCATTCGGAGACAAACACTTTCCACCTTCCCATAGGCGAGGCAACCATCACATTGGATGACGTCCAATGCCTACTTCATTTACCGATCACGGGATCGATGTTGGACTATGAGCGGATGACGAGGATAGAAGGAATTGATATAGTTGTTAGGAATTTAGGACTTGATGAGGAGGACGTGCGGCAGATGTTTAAAAAAACTAATGGATGTCATATTAAGTACCACGTGTTACAGGCTTGCTACGTGGAAAACAAGGAGGCCGCGGTGGCAGCGCAAATTGCCGGGAGGCCAATGGAGGAGATTGTTGTCTTGAGGGAGAGGTGCATCAATGCATTTTTGTTGTTTTTGGTTTGTTGTACGATTTTCAGCAACAAGAGCCAAAATTATGTTGACGTTGTGTATCTTTAGTACTTTGAGGACCTGAGTGAAGTGCATAAGTGGAACTGGGGTGCTGCTGCGCTTGTATATCTTCAGCGATACATGGCAGATTCTACTGAATGGAGTTGCGGTCAAATGGCCGGATACATGTCGTTGCTTCAAGTATGAATACTATATTCAAAGAAAATTTAATTTAATTTTGTTAATTGTAAAAATTTGATTTAATTTTTAACCGTTGATATTTTGAAAATTTGATTAACGTTAATATTGATTATTTAAATTTGTAGGGATGGATCTTGTCGCATTGTCCCCGACTTAGTGTGTGGCGCGTGGATGATAATTACAATGAAACAATGCCACGGTGCGCGAAGTTTATACCGGGACAAGGACATAAGGATCCAGCGGCTTATAGGGAGCATTTGGATAACATGCAGATGCCAGACTTTATGTTCACTCCTTATGAAAGCCATCGCCATGTGAAGCCGTTGATCGATGTTTGTTGGTTTTCTGGTTGGTTAAGGTGCGGAGATAAAAAAGGAATGCATTTGCCTGAACGTGTGCTTAGGCAATATGGTTATGTGCAAACCATTCCTAGAGATCCAGTTGCCTCAGCTCCTGATACTATAACTTTGGAACAGATTGACGAGGTGTTTTCGGAAGAGATGGAGTCGAGATTGATTGAGGGAGACATGAGAGGCGCGGCAGTTCAGAACCCTTGGGACCATCAGCTTGGCTACATGGCTTGGTATCACAAAGTCTCGCACCCTAAAATGCTCCGACCAGAGGCACATCAACAACCTCCACCTGAACCACCACATTTGGAGGTTTTGATAGAGAACCAATATAGGGGTGAGTCGAGAGATATGTTTCAGATCTGCAATGATGTGCGGCTTGAGCTTGAGAGGTCGGTTCGAGATGGTGAGGCGTCGCTGGGTACTCCGATCTACGACACCAGACAACGCGTTCTTGCAATGGTGAGCCCTGCAACTGTTTATACAGTGAGGCGTAGGCGTCCTGGTGCACCTATGTACCCTTACCACGCACGAGCGACGCAGTAGTTGTGATGTTTTTATTTTGAAACTTGATGTATTTTGAACTTGATTTGGTTTGGACTTGTTCGATGTTATTTGGTTTGGACTTAACTTGTTTAGTTTTGTTATTTTTATATTTGTTATTCGCATATCGCGTTAATATTTTTTGTGCGCGTAAAATTCTGCCATGGACAGGTTTTGGAACCCCTTGGTTCTGCATTCTGACTTGCAAAACTTTGCTGTCTGTGAACTGGTGTACTTCGGTGACGGTTTACCGAAGACTTCTAGTTTCAACCCCTTCGGATTCTGCGTTCCGAAGAGGGTGTAATTCACGTTTTAATGTCTTTTGTGTTCATTTTATTTATTATTTTTATTTAACTTTTATAAACTTCATTTATTTATTTGGTTTTTTTTTCATATATTTTTAATGCTTTATTTATTTTAGTGTCGGATCAATCTGAGACGTTCAAAGTGTGTATACAATCCGAGGCGTTAAAAAGTGTCGGTGGAAATTTAACCATGCAGAAAAAATGCGATAATATCGATAAATGAAAAATAATAAAAACATGAAGATAATAAGATTACACGGCGAATAAAAAAAACGATACACAGAAAATAAAAACATTACACGGAGATGAAGAACATTACACAGAAAATGAAAACATTACACGGAGATTAAAAGCGTAATACAGAAATTAAAAACATTACACGGAGAATAAAATAAAAAACGTTACACAGAATATCAAAACATTTCACAGAGAATAAAAAAAGTTCAACGGATCCTTAGTTGTTACCATAGTTTCGATCTTCCAGTCGAACACAACATTCAAGGATGGTTTCAACGGATCTCTTCAGTGTCGCATCTAACTCGATAGGATCCTTTCCATGATACTGCTTGAAAATTGAAAGCATGGTGTCAACGTCGTCGTTGTTTTCAATTTTCATTTTTGTGAAACTTACTCGTCCGTTGGAATCAATTGAAGGCTTTCGAAACGTGATAGCAACGACATCTCTGTTGTCGTTGTCGTCCGCAACAAGTTGATTCAGCTGCTGTTTGAGACCATTGAATGTTTCATCATCGTTAATTCGAAACAACTTCGGACTACCGTTGTTGAAGTAAACCGCTGAAAGGTGTGTTCGCATTCGTTGAGTGCATGAAACATCCTTTTTTTTTATGCCTTTGTTTCTTGAGGTGAGGCCAATATTTATAGAAGGTTAATGCAAATTAATAACGGTGGTTGTGCGTTAAATGCGGTTGGTGCAAATTAAAAGCGGTTGGTGGAAATTTAATGCGGTTGGTGCAAATTAAAAACGGTTGTTGTAGATATCAATGCGGTAAAATTTACAACGAAACGTACACACATAAAAAAAAACATCTATCCTTCCTGCGCGAGCGTAATAATGTTGTAATTTGATTGATATCAATTCGGTAAAAATAAAAACGTAAAATTTACAACGAAACGTACACACATAAAAACATACTGCTTTAATTAAAGTTCATGACGCGGTTAAATAAAATACAACAATTGCATAATATCATAAAAACAACAGAATTAAAAAGACGACAATTTAAAATACTAGCTTACAACAATTGCATGATTACTCAACTATCAAAGTAGCATACAAACGTGGATATTTCGGATCAATTAAGCAGACGCCGAACATAGACACGACATCGTCATCATCTTTCAACTCTTTCCACTCGTAAATACGCGTTGCGTCGTCGTAAACCAGAATATCACATGTCAAACTCATGTAATGATCGTAATGGAAAATTTGGTCAATTTTGATTTGTTTAGCGTATTTGGCCTGGTACAAACGTTGAATCTTATTTATGAGAGACCTCATAGTTGTCAAGGTATCATTCAACTCAGCGGTAAACAATTCATCGATTCCCCGAAACTTGATGGTAAATGGATGGGATTCGGGAACAGAATTTTCAGACATGTTTGAAAAAAAATTGCTTACTTTAGGTTCGATGGTTAGACACTTAAGGTTCGATGGTGACACACTTATTTATAGTATATACAGAATTAATCGTAACCATTGATAGTGTCGGCAAAATCAAAACCGTCGAAAGTGCGATACAGCAATTTATATTCAAATTTGACAACCTGTCAAAGTGTCGGTGCATTTTGAGTCGTTCAAAGTGTCGGCAAAATCGTAGCCGTTCAAAAAGTGTCGGTGAATAATAATATTAATATCAATAATAAACAAAATTTTTAAAAAAAAAAAAAAAACTAAATATCAGACCACTTCGGCTTTTTGTATCCGAAGCATGTGGCAGCACCACCCCCTTTAACTCTTTTTCCCCCCCATATGCGTTCATAAAAAAAATAATAATTAAGTTACTTCGGATTCTGTGTTCCGAAGCATATGGCAGCACCACCCCCCATAACGCTTTTTCCCCCCCATAGGCTTGGCCTGGCCTGGCCTAGCAAGGCGCACGCGCGCGCGAGCAAGCCTGGCTTGCTGCAAGTTGTTTTGGCACTTTGTTTATTCTGCTATGTTACATCTAGGATTAGTAGTAGGCTATATATAAGACTAATGGGTCATGTAAAATGCACTTGTTGAATGTATATTTGATCAAATTAAATGAAAATGACTAATTCGGATTTTGCGTTCCGAAGCTATGGGAAGAACCACCCCCCTTAACTCTTTTTCTCCCCCATATACGTTCAAGTTTTACGCCACTTCGGATTCTGCGTTCCGAAGCCCTTCGGATTATAAAATCTGAAGTACCTGTTACCAGAGTTATGCAGCAAATGTTCCAGACAGAACCTGTATATTGTATACAGCTTGAAGTGTACCTATAAAACACTACACCAAACAGACTAACAATGGGAAATTCGATTACGTATATTGCATAAAATATTTTATAATTCGATTACATCATATAATTCGATTACATAACTTTCATTAATGTAGTAATATAGCCAAAAAAATACATGCCGCTTTACAATAACATCAAAGTTCAAAACTATTGCCAAAAAAATCATAGGTCATGAACTTGAGTCGTCAATCTACAAAAGAGCGAACATGTTGCACCAACCAAACTGTCACGAACTGTCAAAGCAATAGAGGATTGTCCTTAGGTCCTAGGTCTTGACTGGTCAAGAGGCTCCGACAATGTTCTAGTGCCCAAGTGAAGTTGTCGATTTTTTCATTCTTGATGATGGCAAATGCAACATTGAAGGTATTGCCGGTCGACGTACAACCAACCATCTCAAACAAAGGCCTTCCATACCTATTTGTTTTGTACGTCGAGTCCATTAACAACACACTTGGGAATGTGTTGAACAACACCACACTAGTAGGATGAGCAAAAAATAAATCTTGAACCAAAGTTGAATCAGCTTCAGATCTACTTTTGAAGACGTAATTCTTTTCCTCGAAACAATGAAAAAGCTGTTGCATTTCATTCCTCGGACCCCTTGCTTGTGCTCTTAATCTATGACGTGCATTGTAGAGTTGTTTCTTATTTGTGGTATTATCCGAATCCCTCTCCTTCAATGTTGTGATAATATTCCTAGGCGGGACAAGGTTTCTCGTCAATTCAGCAACAACCTTCATCTCTTCGGGTTTCAAACGGCCACAAACTAGATATGCATCCAACTCTCTATCAAATGCATGATTGTGTGTGCCATTAACCACCGCAAGTTTCCATTCTTGGCTAGCAAGGAAATAACCACGGAGTCTGAACGGACAATTGCATTTTCGCGTTCCCGTTTCATCAAATTTTAACTTCTTGCTTGTCGGCTTGTAAACACCTCCTCTTTCACAACCCAACACAAGCTTTTGTTTTCTCTTTCCATCACCGTAGTCTGAATTCACAATCACAATTGCAAACCGTAACTCCACCCCTCTTGCCCGAACCCACTTAATTAATTCGTCACGCGTTTGAAAAGTTTCAGCCCTCAAAAAACTTGATGTTACATCAACTTCAGTTGCAGCAGGAGCAACGACATAACTTGATGTTACATCAACTTCAGCAGGAGGTTGAGAGACTGCTAGTGCCGGTGGATGACAGTTCACAGGATCGGCTACAGACACAACTTGCTCAACACATAACCCAAGTACAACTTCTCTCGAATCATGTACCATATCTACAAGCAAATAATAATTTCATATCAAATACAAACCATAACCAAACAATACAAATCCAATAATCAATAATAATTAATCTATGCTTAACATTGTACACATACAGCTAAAATTCATTTTTTAAACAAAAAAACACTTACAAACCAATAGGATACATAACCACTCACTCTATCTAACATTCAAGCAATAAGCATTAACATATAAGCATTAACATAACCACTCAAGCATACTCAAGCAATAAGCATTAACATCTAAGCCAAAAACTTAAACCAAAACAGAAGCACAGTAGCAGACTAGCAGGCAAAAAAATACTAAGTTCACTTCGGAACGCGTTTACCGAAGGGGCTTCGGTTAATTTTATCCGAAGTAATCTGTCAGAGAAGTTCGGAAACCTAGAATTTGACAGACTAATATAACAGTTTAAAAAAAATTAATCGGTTTAAAGCTAAATTTACCTTATGTATATGCTTGGATGAGTGTTGATTAGTGTAGAGTACTTCCCAATGTTGCGTTTGAGCCCCAAATGCGTTGAAACCGATTTTTCTCCAAAGAGAGGAAGAGATTGAGTGTGAAGATGAAGAAGTTAAATGAGCAGGTTCTGGGTTTATAAGGTAAGACTTCGGAACGTATTGTCCGAAGGGCCTTCGGGGAAGGTTTTCCGAAGCAAATGTTTATTTTACAGAGGCTACGGTTTTTACGTTCCGTAGTTGACTTTTTAGAGGGTAAAAACGGAAATTCGGGGGGGGGGGGGGGGAAAGAGTGTTGGGGGTGGGAAGAGAAAAATTCATATTTATTGGCCTTGATTTTAGTATATAAACCTTATTGTTGTCAAGAGTTATTCATTGGATTTTAGAATTAATCATCCTCAAAATAGGTACAGATTTTTGTGTTTAATGTTTATGCACAACCCAAACAAACACACCATCTATCGTTATCTCTCTTTAAAATATTTTCCTACTTTAATTTTCTTAATTCAAACTCATTTCTTATACTACTATGGATGACAATGATGGTTTTAAGGGGCAAGATCCTAAGGTCTTTTTTAATGGAGTTGTGTTATATGAACACCACAAAAAGTTATTCGATCGGGACAACTAAATTTTTTTATCTATGCACACAAATCAAAACGGTATGAAAATAATAAAAAATATAAAAGGTGGCGGGTCCCACACCAAAATAGTTGTCCGATAACTATTTTGATGTCAAAATAACATTAGTGTTTTAATGTGAAAAAATAATTGCCGGTGGTTCAACGTTTGTACTAATGTAAGACTAGTCAAAAAAATTGATGCTTCCATATATCTATAGGAATTAGCAATGAAATAGACAAACTAAGTGATAACTTATCCTAATTCAATATGTGATTAAAGCATCAATTTGCTTAGCTAGAGTCTTACATTAGTTCAAGGGTTGAACCATTAGCACTTGAATCTCCGCATTAAAAAAGGCCATGGAATATATTCCCTCTTAAAATTATCTTTGGGATTCAAAGTATTATAAGGAATGAAATTAAATTAAGAAAACTTAGGTAGTAAAATATTTGGGTGAAAGATAGACAATGAATTAGAACTTATAAGTGTGCAATTCCATATTTAACTTCAAATATTTAGACAACTCAAAGTAACTAGAAACGGTAAATATTAGATTTTTACAGCCTCCATTACATATGTAGTACTAAGATACACAATCAAAATTCAACTTGACAAAAGCCACCAAACTATAAGGATAATAAGAGTCTGTTTTGCAAGACTAAAAAATTGATTTATAATTTATAAACTAAAATATTTGTTTGGTAATAGACTTTTTACTATGAGTTTATAATTTATTTTATTAATTTATAGTTTATTCTTCAGATACTATTTCAAGTAGTTTATGTCTTATGAGCTTATAGCTTATATTTTTTCTTTCATTTTTGCCCCTTATTATGTTAACTAAAGTCCACTTTTACCCTTTTTAATTTATTTTGCTTTAAAATAATATATAATTATGTTTTAAACTAAAAAAACATTTCATGTAACAAATAATAATAATATTTTGAGCAAAAATAGTTAAGATTATCGTAATTTTTATTATATGTTTATTGCAAAATTCACATAAATACTTAAAATATATTTTATTAATATGTTTATTATTATGTTATTTTACACAATATTGATATAAATTTTGTTATAAATTAAAAATCATCTTTTATATTCTATGTATGCAATTTTGTTACTAGAGTATATAGTCTATTTTATTTATAATGAGTGTAGAGTCGATTTTCTTACAACTTGATTAGTGTACATGTGTGTTTTGACGTGAAATATACCATTAAAATTTTATTGAAAAAAATATTACATTAAAGTAATATAAAAATAAATTCAAATTTAGTATATAAAAATTAATTTTGTAATAATAATATATAAAAGATATATTATATCTTTTAAAAAGACAAAAGATATATTATATTAATAAATTTAATTTACTATTTTAAATAATATTTTATTATTAACCAAGAATGTTTATTGATGTTATTTTATATTTATCAGCTAGTTGAACCGTTAATTTTACCAAACACTTCAATTAATTTATCAACTATAAATTACTATAAGTCATTAGCTATAAATTATAAATTATAAATCATCAACTAGTTTATCATTTAATTTTTTTTTTTCAAATATAGCCTAATTAAGTTCTAGCTAGGAAGTCCAATTCAAAATGTTTTACTAGCTTATACTACTACTCCTGTATAGTAGTATACTTATGCATTTGCATATTCTTTACATTAGCATTTAATGGTCAACGCCTGCATATTATAATAAATATTCATCATTTTCAAGGACATCGATTAACTTATTGTTAGTGAGCTCAGGTGCGACATTTTTAGTGATACACGTGATGGAGCATGAAGAAAAGAAAGCCAAAGTAGAAGCAATAATTACCGAAATAGAAATGTTGATGGAGATGGTTAATTTGTACTATAAGCATACAAATATAAAAAGGGTCTTGCTACAAATATAAGCATACAAATATAAAAATGAAAAATATAAAAACGATTTAGATTTAGGAACATTCGGTCATATAAAGATCTTTTTAGTAGTAATTTGATAGTATTTTAGTAAGTTATAGGCATAGTTATATGGTGAAAATAAAAAATTTAGCTCAATTGAAAATTGTTTTGGATTGGATCAAAATTCACAATGCTAAGCCCAAATATTTTACGATTCAATCCAACTTATCTATATTCAATTAAAGGTACATCATACCTCACGTTGCATTGCCCCTAATGACCTCTGTATGGGACGCACCGTTCTCAATTGCACTCACATACCGAGGCCTACAAGGTGGCTATGAACATCTTTATGCATATCCACTGACCACTATTACAAATACATATCTGCACTCATTCTTAAGATACATACATTTAATTCAATTTATACACATTCATCTTAAATTGTTACTGACTTGAGCATTGGAGTACCAACATTTTTCCATGTATCCTATTCCCACCGTGCCAAAAGCTCACAACCACCATCAAAATATGTCTTATCTCAACGGAAAAACCATTAGAAGTTATTTAAAGTATTATAAATTGTGAAATCTGATTCCTCTAAAATGAGTGATTTACTTTAATTTAAAGTGAGTATTATCAATCGTTAAGTCATAAATCAAAGATAAATATTAAAAGTACATCATAATAATTTATGGAGTTATTACAATCACAATATTTAATTTATCTCTTTGCACTTTACTCATTTTAAAAAATCCGTCGATATAAAAAACTCACGTTAATATACATCCTCAAAAGTCAAAATCATACCCTTGTCTTAAAATTAAGATACAAGATGCATAATTGGAATAAGAGGGGTGTTATATGAACACCACAAAAAAGTTGTCCGAATGGGACAACTAAATTTTTCTATATGTGCACGCAAATCGAAACAGTATGAAAATTATAAAAAACATAAAAGGTAGCGGGACCCACACCAAAATAGTTGCCCGACGTTTATTTTGATATCAAAATAACATTGGAATAATACATAAGATACATATCTTCTATTGTACAAAGCTATTAAAATGTATGTTAAAATAAAGGGTCATGCTAAACAATGTCCCCGGGGCACTAGTTAAGCATACAAAAAATAGAAATAAAAAATAAAATTAATATTAATTAAATAACTTTTTATATTCTCGATGCATTGAATGCATAAGTTTCAAGACAGAATTTCGGGGGCATTGTTTAGCATTTTCCTAAAATAAATTGGAGTTTTAACTAAGATATTGGACTTGGAATGATACATAAAGTTTTATTTTATTTTATTTTATTAATTCTCTAGTTTTTAAAACAAAACGGTTCTAGTAATTCATAGTAGCATAAATTTGTAGACATGAAATTTTTAACTACTACTACTACAATACAATAGGGGTGGTCTTCGGGCGGGTATGGGTGGATTCGGGCTCAAAATGTTCATCCATCTCAAACCGCGGGTGATATGTAGAGATCCGTCTTTGTTCATTTCCGACCTTCGGTTTGGACGGGTTAGGGTTGTGCGGTTCGCGGGCGGATTATTTCGGTTTCAATAAAAAAATATAAATAAATAGAGCAAGATCAAAAAAATAAACTTAGATTCATAACACGAAAATTAAAATATCAATATCATCATTTGCATATCTGATATGTATTATCACCAAACCAACAAAAGAAAAATAAAACATAAAATAAAGAATAACAAAATATGAAGAAAAAATTGATATTTACAAAGACCAAAAATATTAAAATGATGAAGAAGAGAAAAGCGAGGGAGAAAGAAGTGATTCATCTACTTAATCAGTTTCATAACTTTCATTGTGTTTGGTTGTCTCATTACAATACTAGATGAAATGCAAAGATTAAAAGCAATTTTTGTATTATCAAGAAATGAGAGAGTTTGTGTTTCTAGAATATGCAGATGTACTATTTTACCGTGATAATAAAAAATTGTATTGTAAATTGAAATGCATTGATTACTTCCATTTGAAAAAGAATAATACTAGTATAATTACTAGATATTTGTGCATTTTTTAAAAGAAAAAAATGACATATATGTATTCCATTTTTATTTTTTTTAGTATGCGGGCGGGTTTCGGGTCCCATTGCTCCAGTTCTCTCCACCCGGACCTGCCCACGTCAACTCTGTTCAAACCGAATTTCCAAACCTACAAACCCGTGGCCCAATCCAAACCACCCATTTTCCAGTTTTTTTATCGATTTTTTCGAGTTAAGTCGGATCGAGGTTTTTCTGTCCACCCCTACGATACAATACACATGATAGATGACAAAAGTTGCACAAAACACAAATACTATACTTTACTAGCCAGGACAGTAGCTACGAATTAAAATATATACTTTTATTGATTCAAGCGACATTAAAAAGTTTTCAAAATGAAGCGGGGAGTAAACTTTACTGTAAAATTTTGAAAACTTTACTTTTATGATTCGAAAAGCAACAAATCCGTTACATAAATGGTACTCCCTTCGATCCAATTTTTTTTCACTTATTTAACCAAAATACTTATATTAAGCCTTTGTTTGGTAGAGGAGAAATAGGAGAGAAAAAGGGAGGAGAGAAAGAAAAGTACGAAAATTAATGCATGAACTTAGACTAAATGTTAGTCTATGTTCATGCATTGGTTTCTGTGTTTTTCTTTCTCTCCTCTCTTTTTCTCTCCTATTTCTCCTCTGCCAAACAAATGCTAAGAAAATGATGATATAAATGAAAAAGAAGTACTATTCATTTTACCAAAATATTTTTGTATACTTTCTATACACTTTTTAAGAGAAATAATGATTACTCTAAAAAGTAAATTTAGTAGGGGTAGAAGTGGAAATACAAATAAAAATTGTAAATGACTCAAGTATTTTTGGACAATTTTTTTTTATAAATGGCTCAAACAAATAGGGACGGAGGGAGTACACTTAAATTTATTCTCTCTATGAATCGGTATTCAGTTAAGTGTACAATAGTTAGTTATAGTTAAGTTTATCTATATACTATATGTAAAGCAAGCTTTTACTTTGTTTATGTGTCATCTCTATAATGTTATTTTGCTTATGTGTCATTTCTACAAAACTCAACAATTTTCAATATATTGTGTGTATTCCTTTTATTTTCTTCACCTACTAATTAATCATTATACACCTTAATCACTATTATTAAAAAGATGTTACGAAAGGTGAAGAGATCACCCCTTTTGATGTTTTCTTATTTGTGTACTTATTGAGTGTTAAATCTTTCATTCTTCTCAACCTTTCAATTTCTTTAATAGTGAATAACGGTTTTGTGAATTAACTATTGACTATATTTTATATGTGTGTGTGTGTCTCATTATCTATTTATCTATCTATCTATCTATCTATCTATGGGCATTAGATTTCTATTTGGATGTTGGAATGATTATTAGTGTTGTAAAAGAATGGTAATTTTCTTAAACTTTTGTGATTTTAGATTGTGTCTTTTTTCTTTTTGTATTCAATGAGTGATGCTATCTGTGCAATGCATATTTTATGCTTTTATTTTTAGCAATGGAATTAAGGATGATGAGTCGTTTAGCTTTTATAATTGGTTGATACAATATATTTGTTTTTCAATTTTTATGTATAATAAGATGGTTTATTTTTTTTTTTTTTAATGTGTGCTTTGCAGATTACAGATTATCCTTAGTATTTCAATCTTCATTTGAGAAATTTTGGGGGTTGTAGAAAAAATAATGTATTATTTCTCCTTTGTTTATTTATTTATGTTTCTTTAAATAATATGCAATATTTTTATATGGTAATGATGATATGATTCTATTGCTTCTTTTGAAGGTATTGACCGGTCATCTATTGTCAATATGACATATTATCGTTTAAAACTTTATTATGTGATACTAATTTTAAGGTACTTTTGATAACTAGATCAAAAAATGTGGTGCTAACAAGAATTTCATATTAATTCTAGCCTATTTATGATTTCTAATTTTTATGTAAGCCACACTTTTTTAAGATGTAACTTTTCTATCGGTTTTATTTTTCTATATGGTATTGTGGTGTGAAATAATTTTATTGTTTCTTTTGAAGATATTGACGAGACATCTATTGTCAGCATGACATATTGTTGTTAAACGTTTTATTATATGATACTAATTTAAAGGCATGCACTTTTAAAAAAGTGTGTGGTACTGACGAGAAACTCATATTAATCATTATCTATTTATAGTTTCTAATTTTTATGTAAGCCGCACTTTTTTAAGATGTAACTTTTCTATCGGTTTTATATTACATTTCTTCATCTTCTCATTCTCTCTTATGTTTTAAGATAGAGTTACAAAAAATTCTCACCCTTTCTCATATTTTTTTTTTGTACAAACACCCTTTCTCATTCTATTAGTCGCTATACATCAATTTCTTTTTTTGTCAAATATAGTACCTTAAAATTAGTATCACATTTTTTGGGTGCAAATATAAAATTTAATTAAAAATTATAAATCAAAAAATATATATAGACCTAAATAAAATATTGTAATATTAAATCTTTTTTGAATGAAGATTAAATCTTTGTTTAACATATATATTGGTTTAACATCTTTGTTTTTTTTTTTTTTTTGTAATATTGTGACTTTTTTGAATGAAGATTAAATCTTTGTTTAACATATATATTGGTTTTTGCTAAGCATCATTTTAATAATATTGTAATTTTTAATTTGAAATATATTTAGAGGGATTATAAATATATTTAACTGTATAAAATACTACTTACACATGCATGACAAAGTTGTTTTGAAAGGTCTTTGAATATTTAGTCTAATGTATTTAGTTCTATTATAAAAAGTCTATTTGATATAGAAAATTTATTCATTTAGAAAAATATACAATTAATTAACATATCCTCTTATTCTTATAAAGCTCAAAACAAGTATCTTCCATTTTTTTTTATATAAAATAATAATAAAGAGATTGGACTATAATTAAGATAAAGGTCAAGAATTCATAATTGAGAGATACTGAAAATGATAGATATAGATAATATATTAAAATAATCCACTATGTTTTTCCACAAAAACTAAAAATATATTAAAATAAAAAAATTTGACTAATTAATTTGAAGAGATATAAATCAAACCGAGAAGAAAAAAAAGATTAATGAAACAAATTTTTAATATAATAAGTTATCCCGCTGCACTTCTATTGATTTATATACACTATGACTGATAGTTTATAAAAGTAGCTTTTAAGATAGCTTCCAATTATTTCTATTGCAATTCTGTTGATTTTATATGATATTAAGGTAGCTTTTAAGTCTTAAAAAAGTATGATTAAACACATTTTTAAACTATACTTCAAGATTTAAGAACCAAAAAATAATTATTTATCAATGTGCATATTACATTTTAAAAAATTGAATATCATATTATTTTCTTCATTAAGCAAATTATAAAATAAAAAATTTAATCAAGTCCGTGCAACGCACGGGTTTAATACCTAGTTACTCCTATATTGCCATTTTATTTTTTTTGGAAATCACATACTTTTGTAAAAGTGAAATAAATGTATAAAAAAAGGTAAAATTATATAAGAGTATATTAGGAATAGTAATATTAATTAGTTAGAAGTTGTTAACTTTTATTTATAATAATGACTAAAATTTGAAGTATTTTTTTACTTATAAATATGACTGGAGGAAGTACTGATTGGTGTTAACAATGCAAATAATTTTTTTTTCCTATAAATATAACAAATTTTAATTTGAATTCATAATGACAAGGGTATGTTTACCAAAAAGTAGAAATTTGAAATATAATAATAGTATAAAATATTTAATGTTTTAAAAATTAAATGCACAAAGTTCCAATAAAATTTTATCATATTTATCTTATTAACTACTATATTTTTAGGGTACATATTAACATTCTTCTCATAATAAAACATGATTTTTGTTTTCATCCTCCTAAGTTTTTTAGTTTGTTTTGTCTTTGACTTTAAACTTTGTTTGGTTTAAAGGAATTACGTAAAGAAAGTGAAAGGAAAAAAACCTCTAAAAACATATAGGCATAACTCAAATTCGAGATTCCCAATCTAATGCATGTTTTTTTAGCACTAGATTAAACCTGACAAATTTTCATTTTCATATTAAAATTTAATGTTTTCTATGAAAAAAACAAAATACTAGCCCAGGTAGAAACTCTTTGGGACTGATAATAATAATAATATTTTTTAGATAAATGAAATAAAAAATCCATCAAAACTTTATACACAATTAAGATTCGAACTTCACTCACAGTGCTACACAACTAACTAATTTTAGTATTTTTTTACATATTAAAATAGAATTTGTGTACTAATTCCACTACTATTTAGTGTGGTGTAATTCAAACTTCGACCATAACGTCTGACATATCAATTTTAGCATTAGTATTTATGTATTTTAGCGAAACTCAATTATAATGATATAGTTATTAATGAGATGTAAAATTATTAGTAGAATTCATCTAGAACTTTTTAAAAGGTATTTGGTTTGAGGGATTGAGTTACATTACTTATTATAAAGTATCATTATTAAAAAATTATAAATCAATAATGTATACGCGTGAGACCCAATTAAGTACCTAAAATAAGTATTTTCATTGTAGATGCTCTTACGATTTGTGTACTACAAGTGTTGTACTCTATTTAGTGTGAAGCAATGATTCCTCAAAATACTAACTTATAGTTTCGCTATGTCCGCTCCGCTCCACATGTTTCCATCGATCCAAATATAACCATAAAGTTAAGTTTCAAAATTGAGCTATACAACCAACTAATTTTAGCATTTTTACATTACATAGTATTGAAAGAACATCACTTTTTAAGTGTGTGTTTGGTTTCAATTCTAGAAGAGCTATAATTGATTCTGGAGGTGTAGAATTGATTCTGACTTGTTTGGTTTCTCAAAAGTATAATTGATTCTGTCTGCATAATTGATTCTTACACATTTACACTTAAATATTTTGTTCAACTTTGAAGGAAGGAAAATTACGCATTCTAAGTTCATGCATTAGAATGCGTAATTTTCCTTCCTTCCTCTTTCTTTTCTTCAAACCAAACGGACCCTTAGGCTCCGTTTGGTTGTATGGAAAGAAAGTGAAAGGAAGGAAAATTGTGGAAATCGATGGATGAACTTAGACTAACTTTTGTCTAAGTTCATGCATTAATTTTCGTATTTTTCTTTCTCTCCTCCCTTTTTCTCTCCTATTTCTCCTCTACCAAACAAAGGCTTAGATTCATTGAGAATCTAACAATTTTTACAATGTTGATTGTTGAACATAGGATTCGTACGACAAGTGGTGTACTCTGTTTGGTGTGAAGTAATGATTCCTGTTCTAGTTTGGCGCCATCATACCACTTCTTACCATCGTCGTCATCACTTCATCAGTCTTTCACGTTCTCTCTCTCTCTCTCTCTCTCTCTCTCTGTGTTCTTCTTCTTACACATCCTTCTATTGCGATTTGCGATCTTTCTTTAGTATCTTATGACATGACATTCACACATTCCTAACTTGCTCTGCTCCTTCATAATCCCTTCAAACCCATTTTCATTTCAACATTACTTTTTCTTCTTCACTCACACAAAACAGAGCGACATTAAAAACAGCACAAAGGGTTCCAACATTTTTTTGTTCTTGTTCTGTTTGTTTTGTTTTTTCCTTTGTTGTTTGTTATGGCTGGTGTTTCTAGCCGAACTCGTAGCAAGAATGTTTCATTGTTCGATTGTCTTTCACTTGATTGTTCATCAAATAGGAGAAAGAATGTTGAACATGATATGAGTTTGGACTCTATTTCAGCTGGGTCTAAAAGAATGAGGGTCAAAAAAGAACCTTTTGTGATGATAGATGGTGTTTCTAGCAGAACTCGTAGCAAAAATGTTCCTTTGTTTCCTAGTCTTTCGCTTGACGGTTCATCGTTAAAGCGGAGAAAGATTGATGAAAATGATATGGGTTTGGAATCTGTTTCAGCTGGGTCTAAAAGAATGAGGGTCAAAAGAGAACCTTTTGTAATGATAGATTGTGTTTCTAGCAGAACTCGTAGCAAAAATGTTCCTTTGTTCCCTAGTCTTTCACTTGATGGTTCATCTTTAAGGCGGAGAAAGAGTGATGAAGATGTTATGGGTTTGGAATCTGTTTCTGGGTCTAAAGAAAAGAAGGTAAATGATGTTGAAGGGTCGGAGCAATGTGATGAGAAGAAGATTGAGGGTGATGTTGATGTTAAAAAGGGAGCGAAAAGTGGTGAGATTGATGCTAAAGATGAAAACTTTATTGATGAAAAGTGTGGTTTGGAGCCTGAAAATCAAATTACAATAAGTGTGGCTGGTGTTTCTAGCCGAACTCGTAGCAAAAATGTTCCGTTGTTTGATTTGTTTTCACTTGATGATTTATCTTCAAAGAGGAGAAAGAGTGATGAAGATGAAATAGTTTTGAGATCTAGAAAAATGAGGGTAAAGGGAGCAGTTTTGGTGGTTCATGAGAATGATAAGGTTATTTCCACCCACGATGTTGTTGATGATGAAGATGAAGAAGGGTTGGAGCAATGTAGTGAGAAGATATTTGAGGGTGGTGTTGATGTTATAAAGGAAGTGAAAAATAATGAAAGTTTAAGTGGAGGAAGTGGTGAGACTGCTGATAAAGATGAAAACATTGTTGATGAAAACTGTGGTTTGGAACCTGAAAATCCAATTACAAAAAGTGTGGCTGGTGTTTCTAGCCGAACTCGTAGCAAAAATGTTCCGTTGTTTGATTGTCTTTCACTTGATTGTTTATCTTCAAAGAGGAGAAAGAGTGTTGAAGGTGGACTGGTTTTGGGATCTGTTTCTGGGTGTAGAAAAATGAGTGTAAAGGGAGAAGTTTTGGTGGTTCCTGAGAATGATATGGGTATTTCCATCCATGTTGATGATGTTGAAGAAGGGTCGGAGCAATGTGGCGAGAGATTGTTTGAGGGTGGTGTTGGTGTTCAAAAGGATGTGAAAAGTGATGAAAGTGGTGAGATTGATGCTAAAGATGGAAACTTTGTTGATGGAAAGTGTGGTTTAGAACATGAAAATCCAATTACAATAAGTGTGGCTGGTGTTTCTAGCCGAACTCGTAGCAAAACTGTTCCATTGTTTGGTTGTCTTTCACTTGATGATTTATTATCTTCAAAGAGGAGAAATAGTGATGAAGGTGTGGTTTTGGGGTCTGTTTCTGGGTCTAGAAAAATGAGGGTAAAGGGAGAAGCTTTGGTGGATTCTGAGAATGATAAGGTTACTTCCATCCATGATGATGAAGACGACGAAGGGTTGGAGCAATGTGGTGAGAAGATATTTGAGGGTGGTGTTGATGTTATAAAGGAAGTGAACAATGATGATAGTGGAGGAAGTGGTGAAATTGCTGATAAAGATGAAAACTTTGTTGATGAAAAGTGTGGTTTGGAACCTGAAAATCAAATTACAATAAGTGTGGATGGTGTTTCTAGCCGAACTCGCAGCAAAATTGTTCCATTGTTTGGTTGTCTTTCACTTGATGATTTATTATCTTCAAAGAGGAGAAAGAGTGATGAAGGTGAAATGGTTTTGGGGTCTGTTTCTGGGTCTAGAAAAATGAGGGTAAAGGGAGAAGCTTTGGTGGATTCTGAGAATGATAAGGTTACTTCCATCTATGATGATGAAGATGAAGAAGGGTTGGAGCAATGTGGTGAGAAGATATTTGAGAGTGGTGTTGATGTTATAAAGGAAGTGAACAATAATGAAAGTGGAGGAAGTGGTGAAATTGCTGATAAAGATGAAAACTTTGTTGATGAAAAGTGTGGTTTGGAACCTGAAAATCAAATTACAATAAGTGTGGATGGTGTTTCTAGCCGAACTCGCAGCAAAAATGTTCCATTGTTTGGTTGTCTTTCACTTGATGATTTATTATCTTCAAAGAGGAGAAAGAGTGATGAAGGTGAAATGGTCTTGGGGTCTGTTTCTGGGTCTAGAAAAATGATGATAAAGGGAGAAGTTTCGGTGGTTCATGAGATTGATAAGGTTATTTCCCTCCATGATGATGAAGATGAAGAAGGGTTGGAGCAATGTGGTGAGAGATTGTTTGAGGGTGGTGTTGATGTTAAAAAGAATGTGAAAAGTGATGAAAGTGCGGGAAGTGGTGAGATTGCTGATAAAGATGAAAACATTGTTGATGAAAAGTTTTCAGATGAATCTGATGAAAGTGATGATGAAGAACTCTCTGTTGATGTTGATGTTGTTGATGATGATGAACTCTCTGTTGATGTTGATGATGATCATGATGATGATGAGAGTGAGGAGAATGAGACCAGTGATGAGGATTTTAGAGTCGATGAGGATGATGATGGAAGTTCTTCTTATGATGATGACGAGAGTGAGGAAAATGAGACCAGTGATGAGGATTTTAGAGTCGATGAGGATGATGATGGAAATTCTCCTTATGTTAATGATGAAGATGATGATGATGATGTGGAGGAGGAGGAGGAGGAAGAGAAGTGCAGTGTTGATGATGGTAAGGAGGGGGGAGGAGAGGAGGGTGTGGAAAAGTTGTGGCAAGAATGTGCAGTGATGGAGAAGGAGCTGTTGAAGGATAAAACAAGTGGAACTTCTGAGAAGAATAATGAGGATTCAAAACATGCAGATTATTCTAGTGTAACAACCTCTGTTACCTTTGAGAAAAAGGGTTATTTTGACCCAATGAAGAGTTCTTCTTCCGACCTGAATAAAGTATCCGAGAAAAGCAAATCAAAGAGTGTAGGAATAATAAACATGCAAAATGTTAGCAATGAAGATGATGTTCAAGTTATTGCTGATCATCCCAAGAATTTTAGTTCTTCTAAGCTTCACAAAGGCGAGACAAATAATAATGGCGACGAGGTGGAGGAGGAGAAGGGTTGGAGAAAATACGACGTGGTGGAGGAGGACGAAGATGAGGCTATGAAAAAGTTGTGGCAAGAATATAACAATGCGGTGGAGGAGAATGAAGTGCTGCAAGAATCAAAGAGTCTAGACATAAACATGCAAAATGTCTGTGATGGTGTTCAAGTTATTGCTGATCATCCCAAGAGTTTTGGTTCTTCTAAGCTTCACAACGGTCAGACAAATAATTCCAAAGCAAAAGCAAAAGCAAAAGCCAAAGATTATGCTAAAGCTAGTGACATTGTGGATGTTGGTGATTATGATGAAGGAAAACAACATGTCAAAGGTTTAGGTGTTGGAGGAGTTTCTTTGTCTCAAGCAAAACAAGAAAATATGTGGTTTTCAGATGCACAAAAAATGCCAGAGAACAAAGAACGGGATTATAAAGGAAGAGTTAACGTTTGTTATGGTACGAAGAAAGCAACCATGGATAACATTGGTTTGAATCGAAGGGTAAATAGCACACTGTTTATGCGGAAGGAGTTGCATTTAGCTAAACTCCTTGCTGAGTGCTATTTGGGTGACAAGAACGATAACATGAAGAATGATCCAATTCTATTAGAGATCAAGGATGTCGCCGTTGATCGGAGAGATACACGGCCACCACCGGTTTGTGTAGAGACACCATCATTGATATGGAGCCTAAAAAAGGTTGTAAAAGTAGAAAAGACTAAGGAGGAAGAGGAGCAGGAAATGTTATGGGATCAAGTGGATACATCCCTTAGAGAATTAGAAGCTGAATCCATGGTAATTCTCCTCTTATAGAACATTCAAAATTTGAACTTGCATTTTAATTTGTGAACTATAGGACTAGTGCTTAGGCTGGTTTTTATTTTAAATTGAAATTGTTTATATGCTTAAACTTTGGTCTAAATGATATGTACTACAAGACAATCAATGGGATTTTAAGAAGAAATCAGTGACGGTGATTAACTTGGTGTGTTACCATGTGCAGATTGGAAGTTTAGGGACAAATGAAGTTAAACAAGAAAACATGGGAAATCCATCCACTCTTTGTGAACATGATACCCGTCTCGATGAAGAGATTGGTGTATATTGCAGATGGTGTGGTGTGGTTATCACTGAGATCAAGTATATCTCACCACTGGTGGTAAGCACGGTTTCATATTGATTTATGTAAAATAACATGGTTAATTTTTTTTATCTTGATTAGCGAAGTTTGAACAAACTGCTATTGTTTCGTAATATATGCGATTCAGTGCTAAATGTTGTCTAACTGCCGCTAAAGTGGTGGCCTAGCCTATAATTTGAACAAATTGCTATTTTTGCGTTCCACGGTTGACAAAGTGATTCACATTATTTCATTTTTCTCAACATATGTAAAAACTGAAGAGCAAAATAAAAATTAATTGATGTGGTATCCATATATAGTTTGAATATATTTAAGTTTAATTTGGTTTTATTATGATTTATGGCATTATGCTGTCATTTAGTTTCCATGTAGTAGTGAAAAAGGACCTTAGTTGTTTTATGTCTGTTCTGATTTGATTATACAGTTCCGTGATAGGAGGCACTGATGTTTGCATCATTGGTTTGATGTTGATTCATATGAAAACTAACGTGCTTAATTTAAAATAATAGTAGTGATTCAATATAACTAGATGTCGTGTCGGTGTCAAACACGCGTGGTTTCTGTGAGATTCATGAGAAAGCCTGATAAGACGCACTAACTAACTTGCATACTTGTTCTGTACATGCACAGGTGGATAGGTTTCCCTATGAAGGTTCTGGAAAAAGAACTTCATTTGATGATTCAGTTAATGCCTCGCTCTTTGATGGATCTCAATTCAATGTTTCTGATGATGAATCAGTGCCGAATTTCTCTTATAATGAAGGCACAGTTTGGGATCTAATTCCTGGTGTGAAACAAACTTTATATCCTCATCAACAAGAAGGCTTTGAGTTCATTTGGAAAAATTTGGCAGGAAACATTCATCTTCGCAAGTTGAAGAACGCCAATCCTCACAGAGAGGGTGGCTGCATTATATCACATGCTCCTGGAACCGGAAAGACAAGGTTGACAATAGTGTTTCTCATGGCATACATGAAAGTGTTCCCGAAATGCTTTCCGGTTATTGTTGCTCCTGCAGGTTTGTTACTTACTTGGGAAGATGAGTTCAAAAAATGGGACATTGGAGTTCCATTTCACAATCTAAACAGCTCTGAGTTATCCGGTAAAGAGCACGATGATGTTGTTAATTGGTCTAATACACGGCAAAGTAAGGACGAGATAAGGATGGTGAAACTGATTTCGTGGTTCAAAGAAAAGAGCATTCTGGGAATAAGTTACGCATTGTACAAGATCCTAGCCGGCGGAGGTGGGGAATCCAAAGATAAGAAAAAGAAAAAACATCATGCCGAAAAAATGAAAAATGAAAAACATGCAGATGTGGAGAAGAGAAAAGAAAATGACGTTATGCGAAAGGTTCTACTTGAAGTTCCTCGTTTGTTAATTCTAGACGAAGGACACACACCGAGAAATCGAAGAAGTAATATTTGGAAGGTGTTATCGAAAGTTCAAGCGCATAAGCGAATTATCCTTTCTGGAACTCCATTTCAGAATAGCTTGTTGGAACTTTACAACACATTTAGTTTAGTGAAGCCTTCTTTTCCTAACACGATACCTCACGAGCTGAAAAAATTTTGCGAACGCAAAAATAAATCGAAAGAATGGAGTTGGGAAGTGGATTCTGGCAATAGTACACAAAGCAGCAATCCTTCTGATGTTAAGATCAAGCAGTTGAAAATGCTTATGGATCCGTTTGTTCATGTGCACAAAGGAGCAATCCTTCAAAAGAAGCTTCCCGGGTTAAGAGATTGTGTGCTGATTTTGAAGCCGGACAGTTTCCAGAAGCAAATTATCGAGAGCATTCAAAGTGATCAGAACATATTGATCTTTGAACGTAAGCAGACAGTGGCATCTGTCCATCCATCTCTTTTCCTCCAATGCAAACTCTTGGAAGAAGAAGAATCTGTTGTTGACAAGGATCGGCTAGAAAAGCAATGGTTAAATCTATATGGCGGTGTCAAAACAAAGTTTTTGTTGGAGTTTGTTAAACTTTGTGATGCTTATAATGAGAAAGTTCTCGTGTTCAGCCAATTCCTCAATACTTTAAGCTTAATTGAAGACCAATTAAACTCTGTTTTTAAATGGACCCAGGGAAAGGAAATTCTGTACTTGGATGGAAATGTCGATCTAAATGAAAAGCAGTCCCGAATCCATAGCTTCAATGATGCAAGTTGCCAAGCAAAGATTATGCTTGCTTCAACGAGAGCTTGTTCCGAGGGAATCAGCTTAGTTGGAGCTTCAAGGGTTGTGCTACTCGACGTTGTATGGAATCCATCTGTAGAACGACAGGCTATCAGCAGAGCCTATCGGATCGGACAGAAGAAGGTTGTGTACACTTACCATCTTCTCACTCAAGGGACTGCTGAGTACGCAAAATATTGTAAACAGGCCCAGAAGGACCGGTTATCTGAACTCGTGTTTACAGCCAAAAATGCTGATAATGATAATGAATCGAAGAGCTGTGCTGTGAACATTGAAGATAGAATTCTTGATCAAATGATGCGGCACGAAAAGCTCAAAGACATGTTTGTTAAGTGTGTGGTACAGCCGAAGGAGCAAGATTTGGTCGATAGTTTCGGCTATTGATTTTTCTTTGCTACTGTGAAGGACTACTTGCAAAGGTAAACAGAAAAATGATAATGAACCAATGATTTATTGTGACATTATATATGCAGAAAAGCATAGTTGCTCTTATTTCTACCATTGTGACATTACTGTTTTGTTTATTTCAGTACATACTTCTAATATGTAGTAACTCTTTATTTTGTTTTACTGATTATTCAACATCAGTTATATTTTTATTTAAATAATTATATTTGAATTAATTATAGTTAGAGGTAACAGTGTTTACACTTTAAAGAAAGGAAATTAATATTCATAGAATTAATTAACAAAACATTATCTTATATATTTTCACTTTTATCTGATTTGAGTTATGGTTCTTGATTTTCTAGGGGACCTCTCATCTAGTTGAGAAAAATTGTCTGCAAGGGCATACAGTGTTTAAAGCTGGATTGGATGAGCACATAAATTTATATTAGTATTATTTTATATATATATTTTGTATCTAAAGAAGGCTACAATTAGCTTCAATACATCTATTTTGCACTAGGTAACATTATATATAAATATAATAAGTGATGAGAGATTCGAATATTTAACCCTCTCATCTCTCATTATAAGAGTCTCTCATTTGAAACATTTTCGTATATATAAAATATATAATATGACTACAGATATTAGATGCGCCGGCTCATCATAATAGGGTTTTTTAACAAAGAGGAAGCAATGCCTTTTTAAATTTAATTAAAAATTTAATTAGTGTCTTTTTCATTACTATTATTTATAAAAGGATCAAGAGGTTTATTATACATCCAATTCACTTAACAGTTTAACAACATTAGAGTTTAAGAACATTCTTTTGTTTTTTTTAACTGTGTATATAAGTTGCTAACTTTTTTTTTTGGTGTGCCAAATTGCTAACTTACTCCCACCAAAAAAACATTTAGGAATAAGTTAGTAAGCCTATTCACATTATATGATATATTTATTAAAAAATCAATTATATCTATTAAAATATGTTTCAAATAAAAAGATAAATTTGTAAATTGAATTTTATTATATTTTTTAAACAAAATATATTTTATAAAATCAATTCTATCTATTAAAATATGTTTCAAATAAAAAGATAAATTTGTAAATTGAATTTTATTATATTTTTTAAACAAAATATATTCTATAAAATCATTTCTATCTATTAAAATATGTTTCAAATAAAAAGATAAATTTGTACATTGAATTTTATTATATTTTTAAAACAAAATATTAGAAACATGATTTTTTTTAATTTTAGAAAATGTCTCGTATTTTATTTGTGTTTCTTAATTAATTAAGAATTAATTAATCCATAATATTAATAAATGTATCATTTCTTTTGTTAAAGCAAAAACATGACAATAATATTAGTAAATGACATAATTTTTTAAATAATAAATTGGCCTAAAGTTCAATGGGCTAGATCAACCCAACGCGGTTTTCATATAGGATACATGGGCTTGAGACAAAAAGGTCCGATTGCATTTGAGCTAGGTTTTCTTAGGTATGGCCCATCTAAGACCATGGGCTAAAAGGGCGGGCTATCAACCCAACCCATTTTTGACAACTCTAGGCACACTATAACGAAGCTTTCTCTTCCCACCCCCCCTATATCTTTTTCACCCCTCAATATTCCAATTTTGCCCTTGGTTAAAAAGTTCGGAACGTGTTTTCCGAACTTTTCCTAGTGTAAATTCAACAAAAATTTCGGAAAACACAATCCGAAGTTCGTATTCAAGGCAAAAAAAAGTTCGGAAAACACGTTCCGAACTTTTTAACCAGGGGCAAAATTGGAATATTGGGGGGTGAAAAAGATATAGGGGGGGTGGGAAGAGAAAGCATCCACTATAACAAGTTCGGTGCCTTGTTGAAAAAAAACAAGTTCGTTGGACCACATCCAACTGTACGATATAAGATTGCGTGTTATATGGAAACAATATCTCACAAAAGGTGCTAGGGTCACAAAATTCTCACAAAAGGTTCTAGGCTCACGAAATTCTAATCCTACTCCTATAAAGTATAACTCATGGTCTCAGCTGAGATACATACAAATCTAACTAATACCTCTCACTCACAACATCTACTTACTTGGTCGTCAGATTATTCACAGAAAGATCCCTTACCTCTATGGCCCACTGATCAACGATCCACTTACAATAGCTCAATTACCGAAGTTCAACATTCAGATATCTAGGTTTGAAAGGATCAGCAACAACTTCACTTAGTACAAAGTCACAATTTTGATCTCCCTTTCTTAGATATGATGACCAACACCTGTTGTTGTGGACAAGTAGCTAGCGTTTCCAACACTAGACGCGTTGGATAGACGACAAACACATCAACAACCAAGGTTATGCAACGAGCAAGGTTAGCTAACACCATCGTCGCCTCCTGAAGCCATTAATGAATTTAAGGAGCTGCTATCTGCATCCACATATTCATTTGACGTTCGTCGTTTAACCTTCATTTCTCTCTCTCCCTTCATTGTCGATCTTTTATGAGGTAAATCCACTTATTGTATTCTATTATTTAATTTCAATCTCATACATTTATTATTTTATTTTTTATCGTAATGAGAGTAACATATATCTGTTGAGCTTGAATTTGTGTTGATGGGGGAAACTCCATGTTTAGGGTTTAATGGATTTTTTTTGGGTTATTGCATGAGTTCTACTTCAAATAATATATATATGTTACAAATTAATGTATATGTTGCCTCCGCTACTTAAAATCCATGAGTCTATCCCTCGTGGTGTGATTGGCCGAATGCATATTCAATATCAATATAAAGATTGAAAATCCTAAGCCAGAAAAAGATGCATTCACAATTGTATAAATTTTTTTTTCGCAATTGTACAGTTTAATCTAGTCATATCACAATTTAATTGAAAATTCTCTTAAACATATACCTTAGAAAGGATTTTAAAGTTGTCATTTTCAAAACAAAGTTTAGGATGAATTTTTTATATTTGATGTCTTCACTTGTGTTTTCAGGATATTTGTTGGCAATTAACATTCTCTAAAAATAAAACCTTCAAATAATCTAAAAACTATAAGTCTACCATGAAAATCAAGACACATTCGCAATTAGTCCAAAAAATAAAAAGATATGTTCACAATTATATATATAATAATTTAATCATATTACAACTTAACTGAAAATCCTTTTAAATAGACATTGAAGATGATTTAAAAGTTCTTATTTTTAAAGATGTGTAATTAGGATATTTGTTAGCAATTAGCATACCCTAAAAATAAAATCCTCAAATAACCTAAAAGAAAAACCATAACTCCACAGTTAAAATTCAGAAACGTTCGTCCCCAGTTGGTAGCAATATCGTATATGCAGAAGTCAGAGTTCTAACCTTAAACACCCGACTTATTTAGTAGAATTTTTAACTATTAAACTATTTAAAAAAAATGAGATACAATCAAAATTTGTCTAAAAAATAAAAAGATACATTCACAATTATATAATTGAATCAAATCACATTTTAACTAAAAATCCTCCTAAATATACATTAATTTTTTTAATGAAACCTCTTATATACAGTACACATTAAATCAATAAAATAATAAAGAGGAATATGTAACATTTATTTAGAGTATTCATTTACTTTATTATTATGTAGATATTTATAAAAAATAAATATTGAATATAGAAACATGTTGGAGTTATTTCCGTTTTTAGTTTGTTTTTCAGTTCTCTCATCGTTTCTTCTTCCTTTCTACTTTCGCGCCATCAATAGCAACACTTTACCTATTCTCTCTCTCTCTCTCTCTCTCTCTCTCTCTCTCTCTCTCTCTCTGTTCTTCTTCATTGAAACACTCACTTTTTGTTGCTTTTTTGTTCTAATAACTCTGTTTTTTTTTACTAACCAGAAAACAGAGAAACTGAAACGTTTGAAAACATAAAGGAACGTTTTTTCTTGTGTTGTTTGTGATAATGGCTGGTGGTGTTTCAAGCAGAACACGTAGTAAGAAAGTTCCATTGTTTCAAAGTCCTTCACTTGATTCTTCATCTTCAAAGAGAAGAAAGAATGAAGAAGATGTTATGAGTTTAGATTCTGCTTCTGGCTCTAAAAGAAGAAGGTTAAAAGATGAAGCTTTTGTGTTTCCTGAGAATGTTGAGGTTATTTCGATTGATGATGATGATGAAGATGAAGTGAAAATTGATGAAAGTGGTTGTGATAGAGAAAACCCAATTACTATATGTTCTGATGAAGAAGATGGTGTTAAAGATGGAGTAAAAAGTGATGAAATTGCTGATAAAGATGAAAACTTGATTGTTTTGGATGATTCTGATGAAGATTCTGATGACGACGACGACGAAGAAGAAGATGATGATGAGAGTGAAGAAGATGAGACGAGTGATGAAGATTTTAAAGTTGATGAGCTGGATGAAGTTATGGATGATGATGATGATAGTGATGATAGTTATGAAGATGAAGAGAAGAAGAAAAAGAGAATGAGAATGAGAACAGATTTTGATGTGGTGGAGGAGCTGGAGAGAGAGGTGCTGATGGATAAAGAAAGTGGAATTTCTGTAAACAATGATGAAGTGGTTCTTTCAGATTATGGTAGTGTAACAAATTCTACTACTACTACTACTACTACCTTTGAGAAGAAGAAGAAGAAGGGTTCTTTTGGTACAATCAAGGGTTCTTCTTCTTCTTCAAACAAGAAAGAAGAATCAAAGAAACAGAAAGCAACAAGTGTGGAAAAAAATGTCTCTGATGTTTCTGGTTCTGTTAAAGGAAAAGAGCTACATGTGAAAGGTTTAGGTGTTGGAAGAGTTTCTGATGTTTCTGATTCTCATGATGAAAAACATCAATATGGCAAGAAAAGATGGAATAATTCAGATAAACAGAAAAAAGTGGAGAACAATGGTTTCAATCAAAGGGGGAAAAACGCGTATTTTACGTCGAAGGATATGAGTTTGGTAAAACTTCTAGCTGAATGCTATTCGGACAAGAAGAATAATCTGAGGAATGATCCAATTCTGTTGGAGGTGAATAATGATAATGGCGACGATGATGATGATGTTAATCAGTGTGATACACAGAAACCGCCGGTTTGTGTTGAGACACCTCTGATATGGAGCCTAAAAAGGGTTCAAGAAGTGGAATTGACTGAAGAGGAGGAGGAGGAGGAACGGAGGAAGAATGAAGCGTTAATGCCAATATGGGATGAATTGGAATTGTTAATTAATGAATCAGAAGCTGAATCAAAGGTAATCCTTTTCTTTAAGAACATTTAAATTTGAACTTTGCTTTTTAATTTGTGAACTGAACTATAGGACTAGTGCTTAATTGTTTGTATGTTTAAACTTTGGTCTGAATGATATCTATAAGAAATCAGTCACATTGATTAACTTAGTGTGTTACTATCTGCAGATTGGAAATTTAGGGACAAATGAAGCTACACGAGAAAAAAATGGAAGTCCATCATCTCGCTGTGAGCATGACATTATTTACGACGAAGAGATCGGTGATTATTGCAAATCGTGTGGTCATGTTATTACTGAGAGCAAATATAAGACACAACTAGTGGTAAGCACGGTTTCATGTTGATTTACGTAAAATAACTTGGTTAATTTTGATATTGATTAGCGAAATTTGAACAAACCAGTATTGTTCTGCAATATGTGGCGATTCAATGCAAATTTTTGTCTAATTGCTGATAAAGATATTTTGAACATACCGCTATATTTTGCAATCCGCAATTGACAAACTGATTCGCATTATTTTGTCCAAATAGTTTATGTTTGCGATTATGATTTTTATGGCATCGTGCTGTCATTTAATCCCATAGACACATATGCTTGACATTGTACTGATGTATATATAGACATCGATAATATTTTAAGAAAATAGAAGTGATTAACGGTAACTATATGTGTCACTAGTGTTTGTTTCAATAATTTCCTTGTTGTGAGATTCTGACTTTTCCATACTTGTATTGCACATGACAGAGGGATAGATTTCCCAATGAAGGATACGAAAAAAGAGCTTCATCGGAGGATTCAGGAAATGCCTCACTCATTGGTTGCTCTCGATCTCGGCTCAATGTTTCTGATGGTGATTTAGATGCTAATTTCTGTCATAAAAAAGGCACAGTTTGGGACCTAATTCCTGAAGTGAAAGAAACATTGTATCCTCATCAGCAGGAAGGTTTTGACGTCATTTGGAAAAACTTGGCAGGAAGCATCAATCTTCGAAAGTTGAAGAACGCGGATCCTGACAGAGAGGGTGGCTGCATTATTTCACATGCTCCTGGAACTGGAAAAACAAGGTTGACTATCGTTTTTCTAATGGCATATCTGAAAGTGTTCCCTAATTGCTCTCCGGTTATCGTTGCTCCTAGGGGTTTGTTACATACTTGGGAAGATGAGTTCAAAAAATGGAACATTGGAGTTCCATTTCACAATTTAAACAATCCTGAGTTATCCGGTAAAGAGCATGATGATACTGTTAATGAGCTTAATTGGTCTAATGCACAGCATAGTAAGGAAGATACGCGGATGGTGAAACTGATTTCTTGGTACAAAGAAACGAGCATTCTTGGAATCAGTTATACTTTGTACAAGAAACTAGCTGGCGCAGTGGAATCTGAAAATGAGAAAACGAAAAACCAAGCAAGTGCGGAGAAAAGAAAAGAAATGGGAAAATTTCTGCGTAAAGCTCCTGGTTTGTTGGTGCTAGATGAAGGACACACACCAAGAAATAAAAGCAGTGGTATTTGGAAGGTGTTTTCGGAAATTCCAACAAAGAAGCGAATTATACTTTCCGGAACTCCTTTCCAGAACAATTGCTTGGAACTTTACAATACTTTGAGCCTTGTGAAGCCATCTTTCCCGAACTTGTTACCGCCGGAGCTGAAAAAGTTTTGCCAGAAGCAGGAACACAAAAAGGCATCAAAAGAATTGAGTTGGGAACTGGATTATGGAAATAGTAAAACCGGAAATACTTCTGATGATCATATTCACAAGTTGAAGTTGCTTATGGATCCCATTGTGCACGTTCACAAAGGCGATATCCTTCAAAAGAAGCTTCCGGGGTTAAAAAATTGCGTGCTGCGTTTGAAGCCCGACAGTTTTCATAAGCAAATTCTTGAGAGCTTGGAAAGTTCTCAGAATGCATTGATCTTTGAGAACAATCAAACATTGGTGTCCATCCATCCATCTCTTTTCCTCGAGTGCACACTTTCAGAACAAGAAGAATCTGCGGTCGACAAGGACCGGTTAGAAAAGCTCAGACTGAATCATAACGCCGGCGTCAAGACAAGGTTTTTGGTGGAGTTCGTTAGTCTTTGTGCGGCTGCTAATGAGAAAGTTCTCGTGTTCAGCCAATTCCTCCGTCCTTTACACTTGATCATAGAACAATTACAGTCGGCTTTAAAATGGACTGAGGATGAAGAAATTCTGTACATGGATGGACATGTTAAGGACAGGCAATCCTTAATCCATAGATTCAATGATTCAAACAGTCAAGCGAAGATTTTCCTTGCATCAACAAAAGCTTGTTCCGAGGGAATCAGCTTGGTCGGAGCTTCAAGGGTGGTGCTACTCGACGTGGAATGGAATCCGGCAGTTGAGAAACAGGCTATAAGCCGAGCATACAGAATTGGACAGAAGAAGGTCGTGTACACCTATCATCTGCTTACTCAAGGGACAAGAGAGTGCGATAAATACTGCAAACAGATCGAGAAGTACAGACTGTCGGAACTTATTTTTTCGGCTAAAAATACCGACAATAATGATGAATCAAAAAGCCGCGCAGCGAACATTGAAGATAGAATTCTTGACAAGATGTTTCAGCACGAAAATCTGAAAGACTTGTTTGAGGATTGTGTACTACAGGTCGAAGGAGCGAGAATGTAAACTTTTATGTCAATTCAGTTTTTTGATTGCTACTATGTAAACTCCAATTTATGGCCAATGATGAACCAATAATTTATTTTGATAGAAGGATTATTTCTACCATTTTGATTAGATTTAATTTAACTGTAAATATTTTATTTTATTCAGTTCCTGCTCCTAATGTAAACTGTTTATTTGATTTTACATATTCTTCAACTGTGATGATCACTTTGAAAGTTTTAAATTTTAAAGCAAGCTTGTTAAATTGAAGAAAACAGATTTTTGAAGGTAAACAGATTAAAGCTGGTTTAGGGAATGTGACATTGGACTTTTGGTTCATATAAATATTGTCACTACTCCTAATTTACATTAGCTATAGACTTATAGTTATAAGTTATAATAACTTGTAATTTAGTTTTATATATATATATATATATATATATATTAGTGGTTTAGCCAATTTGTGTAACATTTGAATTACACCAAAAGCATAAAGTTCCATTTTATTTAGTGTACATTATAGTTTAAGTGATTTAGAGACAAGCATTATAAGTTATAACTAGACTGTAAATAATACCATGGTGGCTAAAACTGATCATGATGAGAGAAAGTCTACTATAGGCACAAACACAACACCTCAATTTTAGGGCACACTCACATTAAACCAAAATAAATAAATAAAAAATGATTAAAGTTATACTATTTGATGTGACAATTTTATTTTTCTTTTAAACTTTTTAATATGTGAGTGTGTGCCTAAATTTTATGTGCAAACATTTGTGCCTATCTAAGACTATCTCTCATGATGAAGCAACAATTTTTAACTTATAAACTTATATATTTTCTATTGGAACATATTTAAATTAATATTTGAAATCTATTAACTTGCAACAATCACATTTCTTTTTCTCTCTGTACTTTTATCTAGTTATATCCAACTTATTCTTCTTTTTTTATGGAAATCATATTTAATGTTTGGGTCAGGATAAGAATAATATGGTTCAGTTAAAGACACACATAGTACTCCTCATATAGTACATAGCTATGCTTGTTCCACATAGTTATTTGAAATAACTCTACTATTAAAGGCAGCTAGTGATTGTGATGCATTGGAAATTTGGCATCATTGCAATTGCAGCATAACTCTACTTATAAGAGGCAAATTTTTGGTAGGGTTAGAATTTCAATGAATTTCCATTTGGAGATCTGCTGTTACACATATTTGTCAGAAAATGCTAATCATTACTGTAGTAGTAAATTGAAAATGCTAATTAGCATAACTCTACTTATTTCAATGAATTTCAATGTTAATTTTGGGTAATGAAATTGTTTTGTTTTGGTATTCTTAACCAGTGTTCGGGAGCACTAGTTAGCATGATCCATAGTAATATTAGTTTTAAAATTTGTGTTATTTATTTTTTCAAAATAAAAAAAAAACATACATTTTTTAATATAACATTTACTTTTTTGATTTTCTTAACAATATTTCAGGAACACCTTACACCGGTTAATATAACTCTTATCTATTTAGTTTTTAAAAAATACATTTTTTAATAAAAAAAAGTTTTTTTTTTCCTTAACTAATATCTCAGTTTAGTAAAAAAAGACAAACTCAGGAACATTGGTTAATATAACCCTTATTTATTTTATTTTTATCTTTATATAATGGTAAATTTGTAGTAATATAAGTGAAACACTAGTAAATACGCGTTCAAAGTTTGTAGCTTTAGAAAAATTGCGGTGAAATGACTTTTTGATCATAAAAATGAAAAATTGAACGTTGAACCAAACATATAATTTACCCTAAATTCTCTAATATTTTTAAAATTTTTAAAAATTAGAATACAATATTTTTAATAAAAAAGTTTGTAATTAACTTTAACACACCAACTAACAAGTACCATCAAAAGATTGAAAACACATGGTGTTGATATTGATATGTGAAGTTTCTATTTTCCTTTTTGTCATTATTACTAAACAATTTGCATCATTGAACTTTAATTTTCACCTCTCTCTATAATGTCATGTGAGGCTCACCTATACTATTCATCTGCAACTTACTCCTATAATAAAAGGGAAATGAATACGACTACTTTGCAATTTCAATTTCAATTAAAAATTATAATCAAGTTGCTTAAGTTCCAGTAGTAAGGAGCTCGGGGAAATCACCATTTTAGTCTTTGAAAGTGTAAATCGTTGTCATATTGGTTCTTGAATGTATCGAAATTGCAAATAGGTCCATAGTATCTCATTTTATAGTAATTTTTTGGACTAAATTGATCAACAAGAAACACATTCGAGGACTAAATTGACTACTTAAAACATATTCGAGGACCAAAATGACTAATAAAAAAGACATTTGTGGATCTGTTTACAATTTTAATACATTCAGGGACTAATGTGACAGCGAGTTACATATTCAAGGACTAAAATGACTATTTGCCCAAGGAGCTCATTCCAAGAATGTATTTGAAGAATACCGGGTTCGATTTCCAGGAGAATAACACTTGACCAGTGCGCATGTTTCTACGCACGAACCGGATTAGTCGCTCACCTTTGGTGAGTCGAAACCTGTGCAAAAGAAAAAAATTATAATTGTACTCCAAGTTTCCTAGGATAGACCTTTCTTTCTCTTGGACCCAAATTTTCTTAAAATGGTTTATTTTGAACTGTCAATATTTAATTATTATTGTTCTTTTGAGCATTCTTTGCTTTGAGATTTCTGATTCAAAATCTTTCTATTTCAATATAACATCCATGCTTGCTTTGTTTACAGCAATTTTGTCTCTGCTTGCTTGCTCTGTTAAACCAGTTTCATATCCTATTCCTATTCAGAGTAATCAAATAGCTGGCTTTTTTAGATCAAACAACTATTTTGCAGTGATTGTATACAAAAAATCAATCTTCTAAATTAGTGCAAACAAGTATATATAATTAATTTTCAAATGAATTATGAATAAACCATTACTAATATCAGAGACTGATCCAAAAATTTCCACAAGTGGAGTCATATTATTAACAATAAAATATTATATATATATATATATATATATATATATATATATATATTCATGAGAAAAAAATTGAAATACCTACTGAGTATCTAAGAATTATAAGTGCTTTCTACATATTTTTATACTTTAAAAATGTTGTAAGATTATTTTTTTTACTTCATTTTTAACACTATCAAATATAAAATTTGTTGAGCTACCAGTATATATTTCTTTTTCTAAAAGAAAGAACAATTCCCCTTCAAAAAGTTAAAATGCTAAATCGTAGTTCTCATGTTCAACCGTGAAATAATGTTCACGCTCATAAGAAAAGTAATCATATTCGTATATTAGACTCTATATTACCTTATTAATTGATCTTTAGTGCTATTTTATTGCCTATGTGGGTACATAGTTGTATTTGATGTGGGGGCATAATATTAGAACATGTTATTATTGGTTTAAAATTTTTTAGTCATGTGGGGTCAGATGCCCCCATTTACCAATGGGTGGATCCGTGCCTGACTAATATGCTGTCACAAATATATTGTTGAAGTTAAAATTTTACTCTTAATAAACAGATCCAATATTAAAAGTGGTATTAGGAGAATTCAAAATTAAGATATTAAAAGGAATACACTTCAAGGTCTCAAATTTTCACCATTAAGCCAACCTACGTGGATAAATATATTAAAATCTATTTTTCATAATTTAGAACTTTGTTTTAAAAAATGTACCAAAGAACAATAATCTCTGGCTTAATTATTTTGAAATCTATTGTTCGCGACATTTTTCCCAATTGTGTAAGATAGACGATCACTCACAAAGTTTCTAAGATTAAACGGTCTAAATCAAACTATTCTAGTTTACTATGCACATTAGAAAATTGATCGGGAATTAAACCTCTATAGCACAAAAAATAATAACCACTTGAATATAACACGATGACCACTCTAAATCAATGAGACAAAGAGAAAAATAAGAACATTAAGTCATTCGAAAGAAAACATGGACAAAGTCATAAAACAATATGAACACACACTTCAAAATTTAAAAAATTAATACACCACATAACCCACAAATCCTAATTCCCATTCGAACAACGGCCGTGCGCGTGGGTGGTGACGCACCTTGTGGCACACCCCAAAAAACATCTTTCAATATATAAACACTACTAATATGTACCATTTCCAATATATTCCCTCTGATCCTTTTTATAAATAACACTTGAAATTATTTTTGATCTTTTTTATAAGAAGCACTCTTTAAATTTATTCTTTATTAAATACACAATTTTATTTGTATCTTTATTAAATAAAATTTCAATGCTAGTATATTAATCAAGAGAGACCTTTTTTCCATCCTAGTCAAATGTTAGTTTTGAAATACCCCTCTCAAAACAATGGTCCTTATTCATACCAATGCATAATTTGAATCTTTAATATCTTTAATTTTCTTTCTCGAAAAGTTATAAAAATTTAATATTGCGAAAATATTCATTGAGACAAATCAAACAATATCTTATTTACTAATATTTGTCTTTATAGACTAGTAAAAAAATACGGTCAAAATAAATATCAATGGTCAACAGAAACAATTGTTTTGAAACGAATGAAGTAAAATTTTAAAATCATTAATAAATTGTTTTTTCTTTTTTAATATGTGTAATATTTTCAAAGTATTCCTTATAAAAAATACCGGAAAAACTTTTACAATTTTTTTAATTGATAGACTAACTCTAAGATAACTTGTATTTATTTCTTACCAAGTCTCAACCAATTTTCACTACATGTGCCCAAGTTCCAGCAAAATCACTACACTAATAAAGATGAATTTATTACGGTATACTGTACACCATAAAAAAATTATTTTTTATGCTGATAATTACTAGAAAAATAAGAGTCTAATCTAACATTGGACTTACGTCCCGTTTAGATCAGCTTATTTTTGAGTTTATGCAAATAACTTATACAATTTTTATGTATTATTATAAATTTGTTAAGATAATTTATAATAAAATAGCTTATAAAAATACAATTTTCATTAGTTTAAACTTATAAAATAAAATAAAACCTAATTTATATTGCATAAGTTGTTCTCATAACTCAAAAATAAGCTAATCCAAACGGGGCATAGTCTTTACTGTACTTAGTTTGGTGTTTCAGTTTCAGTGTTCAATTCTTTTCTCCTTCCTTACTTTGGCGCCATTCATTGTTACAACAAGTTTTGCTTTTTCTCACTCTTTCCTCTTTTCACTCACACAACAACACCCTTCACTAACACGTTTCTCTCTCTGTTCACAGTTCACAAAGACAAAGCAGTAACATCGTTAAAAAGAACATTTTTATTGTTCTTGTTCTTATTCTGATCCTTGTTTTTTCATTTTTCTTGTCTTGTTATAATGGTTGGTGTTTCAAGCAGAACTCGTAGCAAGAATGTTGCTTTGTTTTCTAGTCTTTCACTTGGCCGTTCATCTTCAAAGAGGAAAAAGAGTGATGAAGATGTTATGAGTTCTGAATCTGTTTCTGGGTCTAAGAGAAAAAGGGTAAAAAATCAATCTTTTGTGTTTCCTAAGAGTGATGAGGTTATTTTCATTGATGATGAAGAAGGGTCGGAGCAATGTGATGTTGATGTTAAAAAGGAAGTGAAAAGTGATGGGAGTGGGGGAAATGTTGAGATTGGTGATAAAAATGGTAACTTTGTTGATGATAAGTGTGGTTTGGAACGGGAAAACCCGATTATAATGGATTCAGATGAGGAAGAATTTGTTGGTTCTGAGGCTGGTGAAGAAGGAGATGATGTTAGAAAGGAAGTTAAAGTTGATGAAAGTGGTGGAAGTGGTAAGTGTGTTGATAAAGATGAAGTTTTTGTTGTTTCTGATGAGAGTGATGAAGATGATTCTGATGAAACTGATGAAGATGAGACTAGTGATGAGGATTTTAATGTTGATGAGGTTAATGAGATTATTGACAATGATGATGACAGTTCTTCTGTCTCTTCTTTTGCGGATGATGTTGATGATGATGATGAGGAGGAGGAGGTGGAGGAGGAGGAGGAGGAGAAGAAAAAGTGTTTGAGAAAATACTTCAATGTGGTAGAGCAGTTGGCTAGAGAGGTGAATGATGAACTAAGTGGGGAGGATGAGGAGGAGGAAGAAGAGAAGAAGAAAAAGGGTTCTAAAAAATCCGTCAATGTGGTGGAGGAGCTAACAAGAGAGATTAATGATGAAAAAAGTGGGGAGGAGGAAGAGAAGGAGAAGGTGGCTGAGATTTCTGGTATTGATGATGGAAGTTCAAATGATGTTGATGATGATGAGAAGGAGGTTAGAGAGGATGAGAAGGAGAAGGTGAATGAGATTTCTGATGTTGATGATGGAAGTTCAAATGTGGTGGTGGAGAAGGTTATTGTGGATAATGATGAGGAGAAGGGTTTGAGAAAACCAAACAATGTGGTGGAGGAGTACAAAAAGGAGGATTTGGATCCGTTGTGGCAAGAATGTGAAAATTATTTGATGGAGGAGGAGGAGCAGTTGAGATGGGTGAAGGATAAAAAGAGTGGAATTTCTAAGAGGAATATTGCGAAGAAAAAGATTAAGACTAATGAAGTGCATCATTCTGATTATGGTAGTGCAACGGCTTCTACTACCTTTAATCAACATAAAGGAAAAAGTGTGGAAATGAAAGTGAAAAATGTCTCTCATGATGATGATAATGTTGCTAAATCCAAAGCCAAAAACAGTGCTAAACCTACTGAAAATGTGAATGTTGGTTCTGTTGAAGGAAAAGAGCAACATGTCAAAGGTTTAGGTGTTGGAGGAGTTTCTGATTCTCATGAAGAAAACCAGCAATATGGCAAGAGAAGATGGAATAATTCAGATAAACAGAAACAGATGGAGAGCAATGCTTTCAATCAAAGGGGCAAAAGCGCATATTTTAAGTCGAAGGATATGAGTTTGGTCAAACTCCTTGCTGAATGCTATTCTGACAAGAAGAGTAGCATGAAGAATGATCCAATTCTGTTGGAGGTGGATAGTGGCGATGATGATGATGATCAGTGTGATACACGGAAACCGTCGGTTTGTGTTGAGACACCTCAGATATGGAGCCTAAAAAAGGATCAAGAAGTGGAATTGACTGAAGAGGAGGAGGAGGAACGGAGGAAGAATGAAGCGCTAAAGCTGATATGGGATGAAATGGAAATGTTAATTAACGAATCAGAAGCTGAATCCAAGGTAATCCTTCTCTTTAAGATTATTTAAATTTGAACTTTGCTTTTTAATTTTAATTATGTTAACTATAGGACTAATGGTTAAGCTGATTTTGTTTTTTAATTTAAATTGTTTGTATGTTCAAACTTTGTTCTAAAAATGATATGTATAAGATAATCAATGAGATTTGTAAGGAGAAATCAGTGGCATTGTTTAACTTAGTGTGTTACTATCTTCAGATTGGAAATATAGGGACAAATGAAGCTACACAAGAAAAAAATCGAAGTCCATCATCTCGCTGTGAGCATGGCATTATTTACGACGAAGAGATTGGTGATTATTGCAAATCGTGTGGTACAGTTATTACTGAGAGCAAATATAAGACACAACTAGTGGTAAGCACGCATTTGATGTTGATATAACGAAATTTGAACAAACCAGTATTATTCTGCAATATATGGCGATTCAATGCAAAGTTTTGTCTAATTGCGGATAAAGATATGTTGAACATACCGCTATATTTTGCAATCTGCGATTGACAAACTGATTCGCAATATTTTGTCTTTCACAATATAAGGATTAAGAGCTATGGTGGTATCCATGAAATTTAAATATATTTATGTTTAGTTTGATTTCATTATGATTTATGGAATGATTCTGTCATTTAGTCCTCATGCAGTAGTGGAAAAGGACCTTAATTGTTTTGTGTTTGTTCTGATTTGATAATGAGATTCATTGATGGTAGGAGGCACTGATCTTCGTATATTTGGTTTATGTTGATTCATATGTAAAGTTGCAAACTAGTTTAAGTAACTTCTTTTCACTGTAGTGTACTGATATGTATATAGACATCGATAATAATTTAAGAAAATAGAAGTGATTAACGGTAACTATATGTGTCATACATAGTAGTGTTTGTTTCAATAATTTTCTTAATTGTGAGATTCATATATTGGTACCATGCTTTATTTTGTATGTTCTGACTTTTGCATACTCGTATTGCACATGACACAGAGGGATAGTTTTCCCAATGAAGGATACGAAAAAAGAGCATCATCTGAGGATTCAGGAAATGGCGCACTCTTTGGTTGCTCGCAGTCTCAGTTCAATGTTTCGGATGGTGGTTTAGATGCTAATTTCTGTCATAAAAAAGGCACAGTTTGGGACCTAATTCCTGAAGTGAAAGAAACATTGTATCCTCATCAGCAGGAAGGTTTTGAAGTCATTTGGAAAAACTTGGCGGGAAGCATCAATCTTAAAAAGTTGAAGAACGCGGATCCTGATAGAGAGGGTGGCTGCATTATTTCACATGCTCCTGGAACTGGAAAGACAAGGTTGACAATAATGTTTCTCATGTCATATATGAAAGTGTTCCCGAAATGCTTTCCGGTTATTGTTGCTCCTGCGGGTTTATTACTTACTTGGGAAGATGAGTTTAAAAAATGGGACATTGGAGTTCCATTTCACAATTTGAACAATCCTGAGTTATCCGGTAAAGAGAACGATGATGCTGTTAATGAGCTTAATTGGTCTAATTCACAGCATAGTAAGGAAGATACACGGATGGTGAAAATGATTTCTTGGTACAAAGAAACGAGCATTCTTGGAATCAGTTATACTTTGTACAAAAATCTAGTCGGCACAATGGAATCTGAAAATAAGAAAATGAAAAGCCAAGGAAGTGCGGAGAAAAGAAAGGAAATGGGAAAATTTCTGCATAAAGTTCCTGGTTTGTTGGTCCTAGATGAAGGACACACACCGAGAAATAAAAAGAGTGGTATTTGGAAAGTTTTTTCGGAAATTCGAACAAAGAAGCGAATTATACTTTCCGGAACTCCTTTCCAGAACAATTGCTTGGAACTTTATAACACTTTGAGCCTTGTGAAGCCATCTTTTCCGAACATGTTACCGCAGGAGCTGAAAAAGTTTTGTCAGAAGCAAGAACATAAAAAGGCATCGAAAGAATTGAGCTGGGAACCGGATTATGGAAATAGTAAAGCAGGAAATGCTTCTGATGATCATATTCGGCAGTTGAAGTTGCTTATGGATCCCATTGTCCACGTTCACAAAGGCGATATCCTTCAAAAGAAGCTTCCGGGGTTAAAAAATTGCGTGCTGCGTTTGAAGCCCGACAGTTTTCATAAGCAAATTCTTGAGAGCTTTGAAAGTTCTCAGAATACATTGATCTTTGAGAATAATCAAACATTGGCGTCCATCCATCCGTCTCTTTTCCTCGAGTGCACACTTTCGGAACAAGAAGAATCTGCTGTCGACAAGGACCGGTTAGAAAAGCTTAGACTGAATCATAACGCAGGCGTCAAGACAAGGTTTTTGGTGGAGTTCGTTAATCTTTGTGCTGCTGCGAATGAAAAAGTTCTAGTGTTCAGTCAATTCCTCCGTCCTTTACACTTGATCATCGAACAATTAAAGTCGGCTTTTAAATGGACCGAGGATAAGGAAATTTTGTACATGGATGGACAGGTTAAGGACAGGCAATCCTTAATTCAATCATTCAATGATGCAAACAGCCAAGCGAATATTTTCCTTGCATCAACAAAAGCTTGTTCTGAGGGAATCAGCTTGGTCGGAGCTTCAAGGGTTGTTCTACTCGATGTGGAATGGAATCCGGCAGTTGAAAAACAGGCTATAAGCAGGGCTTATAGAATTGGACAGACGAAGGTTGTGCACATATATCATCTGCTCACTCAAGGGACTAGAGAGTGCGAGAAATACTGCAAACAGATTGAAAAGCACAGGTTGTCTGAACTTATTTTTTCAGCTAAAAATGCCGACAATAATCACGAGTCCAAAAGCTGTGCAGCGAACATTGAAGATATAATTCTTGATAAGATGATTCGGCATGAAAATCTCAAAGACTTGTTTGATGACTGTGTGATACATGTTGAAGGAGCTAGAATTTGATTTATGATAAATGTAGTAAACAATGATTTATTTTGTTGCTAACTGTTTTGTTTTATTCAGTTCATGGTTATAATGTAACTCTTAATTAGTGGTTTAGCCAATTTGTTTAACAGTTGAATTACACCAAAAGCATAAAATTCCATTTTATTTACTGTACATTTTATTTGTCAAAAAAAAGTGATTTAGAGATAAGCACTATAACTAGACTGTAATACCATGGTGGCTAAAACTGATCATGATGAAGCAACAATTTTTAACTTAAATTTATATATTTACTATTGGGACATATTTAAATTAATATTTGAAATTTATTAATTTGCAACAATCACATTTCTTTTTCTTTCTGTACTTTTATCTAGTTATATCCAACTTATTCTTTTTTATTTATGGAAATCATATTTAATGTTTAGGTCAGGATAAGAATAATTTGGTTCAAATCAAATGTACATACCCAACCAACTTTAATTGAAAATCGAAAAATATAGTAAATGTTGAACTAAAGAGTGTGAAAAGTTTCAATTAAAGACACACATATACTAATATAGCAATGCTTGTTCCACATAGTTATCTGAATAACTCTACACTTTAAAGGCAGTGATTGTGATGCATTGTAAATTTGGCATCATTGCAGTTGCTGTTACATTTATTAGTTAAGAAACTTAATATACCTAGTACTATAGTCTTAAAATGTGTTATTTAAATTTTCAAAATATAAAAAATATATTCTTCTCTCTATCAAAAAAATATTCTTTTTAATACAAAATTTACTTTTTTGATTTTCTTAACAAATCTCAGGAATCTTACCAAAAAACAAATCTCAGGAACACTGGTTAAATGACTTTTATTTATTTTATCTTTATATATTTTATCCTGATTTTTTATTTATTAATTTTTAACTTTTTAAAAATTAGAACACAATATTTTTAATAAAAAAGTTTGTAATTAACTTTAACACAACAAGTAATAAGTACCATAAAAAGATTCAAAACACATGGTGTTGATATTGATATGTGAAGTTTCTATTTTCTTTTTTGTCATTATTACTAAACAATTACTATCATTGATCTTTAATTTTCAACTCTCTCCCTATAATAAGGGAAATGACCTTACTTTGCAATTTCAATTAAAAATATTAAACAGTAAATTATAATTGCACTTCAAGTTTCCTAGGCTAGACCTTTCTTTCTCTTGGATCCAAATTTTCTTAAAATGGTTTATTTTGAACTGTCAATATTTAATTATTATTGTTCTTTTGAGCATTTAGTTTCAAAGGGTCTCTGTCTATGTCTGCATTCTCTGCTTTGAGCTCTGTGATTCAAAATCTTTCTATTTCAATATAACATGCATGCCTTGTTCATTCATGGTAAGATAACATAACTTGCATGCTTTGTTTACACCAATTTTGTCTCTGCTATGTTCAACCAATTTCATATCCTACACTTAGATCAAACAACTATTTTGCCCTGAATGTATACACAAATTAAATCTTTTTAGTTCAAACAAGTATAATTCATTTAAAAATGAATTATGAATAAAACGTCACTAATAGTGCCACAAATATATTGTTGAAGTTAGACACAAGATTAATTCAATCGTTCACTAGTGAGAGTCCAATTGAAGTCAAAATTTTGCTCTTAATAGACCGGTCCAACATAGAGAGTGATATCAGGAGAATTCAAAATTGAGATATTAAGATAAACACACTCGAAAGTCTCAAATTTTTACCATTAAGCTAATATGTGAATAAATATGTTAAAATCTATTGTTTCATAATTTAGAACTTTGTTTTAAAAAATGCACCAAAGAATAACCATCATTGGCCTAACTATTTTGAAATCTATTGTCCGCGACATTGCTCCAATTGTGTAAGACAAATGATCAGTCACGAACTCCCTAAGATTAGACAGTCTAGATCAAATTATTATGGTTTACTACGCACGTTAGAAAAATCGACTGGTAATTAGACCTCTATAGTCTATAGCACAATGACCACTCAAATATGACATGATGAGCACTCTAAATCGGTGAAACAAAGAGAAAAATAAGAATGTTGAGTAGGCCAAAAGAAAACATAAGAAAAAAGATAGAAACAATCACTTAATATTTTTAATTTCATTTCAAAATTTTAATTCTTAGTCAGACAACGGCTGCGCTCGTGTGATAACAAGTGTGGGCCTTGGAGCACACCCAAAAAAATAATCTTTCAATATATAAACACTAATAATGTGTATCCTTTCAATATACTTCCTCCATTCCAATATATAAGACATTTTTTTCATTAAATTTATTAATAATATACATTTTTTTTCAAAATTACCCTTCAATTTAAATGATAATCTTTTACTTCTCTTCATTAATTAGGAATATCTTTGTTAAAATTTAAATAATACACCTTGAATTTTGAAAATAGTCTTATAAAATGGGATAACAAATTTTATTTTTGCAAAAAAAATCTTATATATTTAGATAGAGACTGTAAAACTATTACACTTTTTTTTTTTAATTTAAACACAAACTCTAAGATAACTTTGTATTTAGTTGTTACCAAGTTCCAACCAATTTTCACATACTCTAAAATGGAGTAAGTTCTAACAAAATTACTGCAAAAGTAATAAAGAGAAATCTATTTACAGTAACTTAATTACGTTACCTTTGTTTGTATGTTTTCTCGACAACTCCTTTCACTTCTTGTGGAGGAGTTGTCTTCTAATAAAATTTAGCCGTTCAAAAAAAAAAAAAAAAATTTACAGTAACTTAATTTTTGGTACAATATATTTATTTATTTATTATGCTGATATTTAGAAAAATAAGAGTCTAATCTAACATTGGACTTAGACTTTACTGTACTTAGTTTGGTGTTTCAGTGTTCAATTTTTTTCTCCTTACTTTGGCGCCATTCATTGTAACAAGTTTTACTTTTTCTCACTCTTTCCTCTTTTCACTTAAACAACAACACACTCTTCTTTTTCCATTACACTCTAATTTTAGTATCTCATCCTTAACAAACAAGTTTCTCTCTCTGTTCTCATTTCTCCACTCAGACAAAAACATTAACATTTTTCTTGTTCTTATTATTGTTCTTGTTATTGTCTCTTCATTTTTCATATCTTGTTTGTGATGATGTTTGGTGTTTCTAGCAGAACTCGTAGCAAGAATGTTCCTTTGTTTTCTACTCTTTCACTTGGCCGTTCAAAGAGGAAAAAGAGTGATGAAGATGTTACCAGTTTGGAATCTGTTTCTGGGTCTAAGAGAAGAAAGGTAAAAAATGGATCTTTTGTGTTTCCTAAGAGTCATGAAGTTATTTTCATTGATGAAGATGAGTATGATGAAGAAGGGTCGAAGGAATGTGATGTTGATGTTACAAAGGAAGTGAAAGGTGATGAGAGTGGTGGAAGCTGTGAGATTGGTGGTAAAAATGGAAACTTTGCTGATGATAAGTGTGGTTGGGATCGGGAAAACCCTATTATAATGGATTTGTATGATGAGCAGTTTGTTGGCTTTGAGACTGATGATGAAATAGATGATGTTAAAAAGGAAGTGAAAGTTGATGAAAGTGGAGGAAGTGGTGAATTTGTTGAGAAAGATGTAATTTTTATTGATTCTGATGAGAGTGAAAGTGAGAGTGATGAAGATGATGATGATTCTGATGAAAGTGAAGAAGATGAGACTAGTGATGAGGATTTTAATGTTGATGAGGTGAATGAGATTATTGATAATGATGATGACAGTTCATCCGATGCTGATGATGATGAGGAGGAGGAGGAGGAGGAGGAGGAGGAGGAGGAGGAGGAAGAGAAGAAGAAGAAGAAAAAAAGATCGAGAAAATACTTCAGTGTGGTGGAGGAGCTGGCTAGAGAGGTGAATGATGAACAAAGTGGGGAGAAGGAGGTGGATGAAGAGAAGAACAAAAAGGGTTCTAGAAAATCCTTCGATGTGGTGGAGGAGCTTGCTAGAGAGGTTAATGATGAAAAAAGTGAGAAGGAGAAGAAGAACAAGGTGAATGAGATTCCTGATAGTGGTCATGGAAGTTCAAATGATGTTGATGTTGATGATGATGAGAAGGAGGTTAGGGAGGATGTGAAGGAGAATGAAATTTCTGATGCTGATGTTGGAAGCTCAAATGATGTTATTGTTGATGAGAAGGAGGTTAGGGAGGATGAGAAGGAGAAGAAGGTGAATGCAATTTCTGATGTTGATGTTGAAAGTTCGAATTATGTTATTGTTGATGAGGAGGAAGTTAGGGAGGAGGAGGAGAAGGAGACGAAAGTGAATGCGATATCTGATGTTGATGTTGGAAGTTCGAATGTTATTATTGTTGATGAGGAGGAGGTTAGGGAGGAGGAGGAGAAGAAAGTGAATGTGATTTCCGATGTTGATGTTGGAAGTTCAAATGTTATTATTGTTGATGAGGAGGAGGAGAAGAATACGAAGGAGAAGAAAGTGAATGCGATTTCTGATGTCGATGATGGAAGTGCTAATGTTATTATTGTTGATAATGAGGAGGAGAAGGTTAGGGACGAGGAGAAGAAGGATTTGAAAAAACCAAACAGTGTGGTGGAGGAGGACAAAGAGGAGGATTTGGATCCGTTATGGCATGAACGTAACAATTGTTTGATGGAGGAAGAACAGTTGAGAGAAGTGAAGGAGAAAAAAAGTGAAATTTCTCATATGAATAATGAGAAGAAAAAGATCAAGACTAGTCCTTCTGTTTACAATAACGAGAAGAAAAAGATTAAGACTAGTCCTTCTGCTGTATACAATGATGAAGTGCATCATTCTGTTTATGGTAGTGCAACAGACTCTACTGCCTTTAATCCAATGAAGGGTTGTTCTTCAAAGCAGAATGAAGCATCGGAGAAAGATAAAGCAAAAAGTGTGGGAATGAAAGTGAAAAATGTCTCTTCTGTTCAAACCAAGCAAGAAAACAATGCTAAACCTACTGAATACGTCAATGTTGGTGATTCTGTTAAAGGAAAAAAGAAACATGTGAAAGGTTTAGGTGTTGGAGGAGTTTCTTCGGTTCAAACTAAGCAAGAAAAGGCGGAGGATTTAGATAAACCTACTGAAAATGTGAAGGCCGCTGATTCTGGTGAAGGAAAAGAGCGACAACATGTCAAAGGTTTAGGTGTTGGAGGGGTTTCTTCGGTTCAAATCAAACAAGAAGAGGTGGAGGATTTAGATAAACCTACTGAAAATGTGAAGGTTGGTTATTCTGTTGAAGGAAAAAAACGACAACATGTTTTAGGGGTTTCTTCGCTTCCAATGAAACAACTAAAGGTGGAGAATTTAGATGAAAAGAAAATGATGGAGAGCAAACCAAGAGAAGATTGTGAAGGTGGAATTAATATCCAAAATGGTGTTAAGAAAGAACCCAAGGAGAACAATGGTTTGAATCAAAGGGGCAAAAGTACACATTCTATGCCGAAGAAGTTACCTTTAGCTCAATACCTTGCTGAATTGTATTTGAAGAACAAGAATGATACCATGAAGAATGCTTCAAGTGTGTTGGAGATGAATGATGACGGTGTTAATCAGAAAGATACACGGCAGCCACCGGTTCGTGTTGAGACACCTAACTTGAGATGGAGTCTAAAAAGGGTTGTGCCAAAGACCAAGGAGGAGGAGGAACTGGATAAGGAACTGGAGAAGAATAAACCGTTATGGGATGAAATGGAAAGAGCCATTAGAGAATCAGAAGCTGAATCTGAGGTAATCCCTTTAGTGCTTAAGTTGATTTGGATAAATTGTTTATATGCTTAAAATTTTGTCTAAATTAGTGACAGTGATTAACTTAGTGTGTTACTATATGCAGATTGGAAATTTTGGGACAAATAGAAGTCAATCCCCTCATTGTGAACATATCACTCTTCTTGACGAAGAACTTGGTATATATTGCAAAAAGTGCGGTGATGTTATTACTGAGATGAAATATATCTCGCCACTAGTGGTAAGCACGGTTTCATGTTGATTTATGTTAAACAACTTAGTTAAATTTTTTATTTTGATCTTCACTAGTGTCTAGCAAAATTTGAAAAAATCGCTATTGTTCTGCATATCCGGCTATTCAATGTAACATGTTGTCTAACTGCGGCGAAATTTATTGTCTGCTGAACTGTGATATTAATTTAATAGTAGCAACCAATTTATTTGCATTTGAAAAACTGACTCAATGTTTATTTGCATCCTTGTGATATTTGCATTCTTGTGATAAGCATGGTGTGATGATGATTATTTATATATAAAGACTAACTTGCTTATTAAATTTGTGTTTGTTTTGATTTCATTATGGCATCATAATGTTATTGGCTTAGTTGTTGTATGTTTTCTCTGATTTGCATACTTGTGTTGTACATGACACAGGTGGATAGATATCCAAATGAAGGATCAAGAAATAGGGCGTCAATTGGTGGAGACGATGTCAAACTCTTTGGTCGATCTCATTTCAATGTTTCTGATGATGACTCGAAGGCTAATGTTTCTGATAATGACGGAACTGTTTGGGACAAAATTCCTGATGTGAAAAAAACCTTATACCCTCACCAACAAGAAGGTTTTGAGTTCATATGGAAAAACTTGGCGGGAAGCATCGAGCTTCAAAAGTTAAAGAATGTTGATCCTTGCAGTGAAGGTGGCTGCATTATTTCACATGCTCCCGGAACCGGAAAGACAAGGCTGACTATAGTGTTTCTCAAGGCATACTTGAAATTGTTTCCAAACTGCTTGCCGATTGTTGTCGCTCCTGCTAGTTTACTACTAACTTGGGAAGAGGAATTCAAGAAATGGGACATTGGAGTTCCATTTCACAATTTAAGCAATCTAGAGTTATCTGGCAAAGAGGATGCTGACGTGTTTAACAGATTCGATAGGTATAGTCGGGATCGTACTGCAGAAACACGAATGGCGAAATTGATTTCGTGGTTCAAAGAAACAAGCATTCTTGGAATCAGCTATAGTTTGTATGGATCAATTTGCCAAGATGTGGAAAAGAAAAAGAATGCAAATGTGAAGAAGAGCAAAGGAAACTTTAATGATATGCGAAAAGTTCTACTTGAAGCTCCTGGTTTGTTAGTTTTAGATGAAGGACATACACCTAGAAATCAAAGAAGTCTTATTTGGAAGGTGTTGTCGAAGTTGAGTCAAACGCAGAAGCGAATCATCCTTTCTGGAACTCCATTCCAGAATAATTTCTGGGAGCTTTACAGTGTTTTGAGCATAGTCAAGCCTTCATTTCCTAACACGATACCGCCTGAGCTAAAAAAGTTTTGCAAGCGGGAACGTAAATCATTTGAAAAATGTGGTTGGGAACCAGTTTCGGGCAAGACAGCAAGAAACCCTTCTGATGATGATGATGAGATCGAGAAGTTGAAATTGCTAATGGATCCCTTTGTTCATGTTCACAAAGGAGCGATCCTTGAAAGTAAGCTTCCCGGGTTAAAGGACTGTTTGGTGACTTTGAAGGCTGGTAGTTTGCAGAATGAAATTCTGAAGATAATTAAACGTTCTAAGAACTCAATATTTAACTTTGAGCGTAAGATTGCATTGACATCCGTTCATCCATCTCTTTTCCTTGAATGTGATCTTTCAAAAGAAGAAGAATCTGTTCTCGACAAGGATAAGCTAAAACAGCTTAGAATGAACCCACATGAAGGTGTCAAAACAAAGTTTGTGTACGAGTTTGTTCGGCTGTGTGATGCTTCTAACGAGAAAGTTCTTGTTTTCAGCCAATTCCATGCTCCTTTACGATTAATTCAAGACCAATTAAACTCGGCTTTTAACTGGTCTAAGGGAGAAGTGATGTTCATGTCTAGCAGTGAGTCTCCAAAGGTTAAGCAGTCCATAATCCATACCTTCAATGATGAAAATAGCAAAGCAAAGGTTCTACTTGCAGCTACAAAAGCTTGTTCCGAGGGAATTAGCTTAGTTGGAGCTTCAAGGGTTGTCCTTCTTGATGTTGTATGGAATCCTTCTGTCGAAAGACAGGCTATCAGCCGAGCCTATAGGATTGGACAGAAGAAGGTGGTATACACATACCATCTTCTCGCTGAAGGGACTACCGAGGAACAAAAATATGGTAAACAGGCCGAAAAGGATCGGTTATCTGAGCTCCTTTTTTCAGCTAAAAATGCTACTGATAATGATGATGTGCCCAAGAGACGTGCTGTGAACTTTGAAGATAGTGTTCTTGATAAGATGACTCAGCACGAAAAGCTCATAGACATGTTTGTTAAGTGCGTGGTACTGAGGAAGGAGCGAGATTCGGTCTGAGTGTTTTAGCCGTGGATCCATTGTCGTGCTTGCAAAGGTAAGAACATTTTTAGCAGATCAGATTAAATTAGGAGTTTTGTCTTTATAATTTGCTAATACTAATGATGAATAATATATTATCTCTATATTGTTTTATTCAGATCATGCTTCTAATGTAACTCTTTATTTGGTTTTGCAGATTCTTCAAAATTTAAAGCAGGCTTGTTAATTGGAAGAAAACAGATTTAATTTATCACTATTATATGGAAAGTACATCTATTTGAATCAAGCAATGTATATATACTAATTGATGTTATATGAGCTTAGAATTGATTGAAGTCTGAAGGTACTGCATATTGAATTTAACTTATTTATGAACATGTAGCATATTGAATTTATCTTCTATATTTACATTGGAGCTTAAGTGCTTTTCAGCTTATACTTGATTGAAGATATAGCATATTGAATTTGGCTTCTATATTGATATTGGAGCTTAAGTGATTTTGAGCTTATAATTTGATTGAAAAAGCTTGTACCATATAACAGACCAAAAACAAAGCTTGTATCACATGATTCTCTGAAGTCTGAACTACTACTACTAATGCATTAGTGATTATGATGCATTGGTATCATTAGCATAAATGGCTAATTTTCATTAGGGTTACATTTTCAATGAAGTTCAGTTTTTTGGAGTTTACTACTGCATTAATGTATTTTATTTTGGTTTTATTGATATTTGAACTTTTTGTTTTCTATTTGTCTTTATATTACTAAGCAATTTGCATAATTGAACTCTAGTTTTCACCAACTCAATGTGCTGTGGTGCATAATTATTATTAGTGTTAATTTGAAGCATCAAAGAATATGATTACTATAAATGGATTTAAAAATAATACGGACATATAATTAGAGTTTGAATGACAATTTCTTCACTTTATGTGCGTCAGTTTTTAACATTTTATCATTTTATTTATCTAAAAAATGTATTTTTTAAACCGGAATGGATCTGTCGGTCGAACCTGTTGAATTGAAACCGATTGCATACCAAGTCCAATTAGGTATTTTGCTTGTGTAATTGAGTTGTACATCATCAAATCAACCCTTGGTTCAACTGCATGACTCATTGACCACGTTTATCAATTTTGTTGATTTTCATGGAATTGGATTACATGGATTGCATCAATCGGTTTGAGCCGTCTGATTAAAATCAAATAGTTTAAATTTTTAAGACAATTTTTTATTTTTGTTTAATATAAAATTTTTAGATGATATCTTAGACACGTTAAAATCAAACGGGCTAAAATTTACTGACTGCATGGCTGCACTAAATTTTGACCGCACGTAATTTGGATCCGATTATCACACCTATATTTTTGTAAGTGACTAAAAAGGGTTTTTTTTTCAAGGACTAATTTGTCCTCCAAATTTTTTTTAAGAACAAAAATGAATCTTTAAAACAAAAACATGGGTCAATTTAATATGGAGAATATATTGATGAAAACGCGTAGTGGAAATCAATATTTAAGTCAATGAAGTAACTTAGAGGCAAAATTGATTGCAACTTATCTCATATCAAAAGCACTTTCTTTGTAATTTCAGTTTCAATTGTACTTTTGGTCAAATAAAAAATATTATAATTGTACTTTAAGGAAATTTCCTATGCCATAGCTTTCTTTTGGACTTATTTGGTTCTTAAAATTGACATATAGTATTTAATAAATGGTTGTTCATTTTCAGCTCAAATAAGTCTCTGTCCATAATCTCTTCTTTGAGGTCTCTGATACAAGAGCTTTCTATTACTATATTTTCATCTTTGTTCATTCATAGTAATATGCTTTGTTTAAAGCTATTTCGTGTCTGCTGTGTTCAACAACCTTATCATGTTTTGGGAAATCAAATAGCTGGCTTTAGATCATTACATACAGGTAATAGCTTCATTCAATTTCATCTTTATTATTATTTATTTGTGTATTTCTTTGCTGTTTTTTAATTAGTTTACGTTTGCTTAACTATTAAGCAATTACTATTAACATATAGTATGAGAAGCTGACCAACAATTGTTTTCAATTAATAATTAAGTTGTTGTATTCACGTAGAGACTGTATTTACATTTGATATATATATCTAATAAAATCATGCTATAATATTATGTTTATTTTTAAATTATCTAAGTGCTTAATTCATGTCAAAATAAAAAAAAATTCTAAGAGCTTAATCTGTACATAATTTAAAATTTTCAGGGATAGTTGTAAATGTTCATTAATTCACTTTAATTATTTTAATTGTCAACGAAAGTTGGACTAAAATATATGACTTTTTTTGGACAATTTTTTGTTTATATTTTTTTTTATCTATCAATTTTTTGTTTATATTTAGGATAAGAAGAATTATGTAATGGAGTATTAATTAATATATATAGTTGCATATAAAAATATTTTGTGTTGAGTTGGTGACCGTGCATTTTATTTGGATAGAGACTATGTTTGCCAACTCTATTATCAAATTAAGTAATAAATAATTAAGAAAGTGACTCTAATATTTAAATATTTTATCCTAAATCGACTGTTTGACTACTCATTTAACTTCCTTTTATCCTAAAATTCATTAGCCTTAATTGAAAACACCTACTTCCTTTTGACTACTCATTTAACTTTTCAATCCAACTTGGTTCTTCAATGAAAATTTATGTTTCATCACTGTACATTACCAAAGTCTGTCATTCATTAAAGATTTCATCTACAAATTTAATTCAATCGAACTAACTTTTTATGTAACAATATCTCTTCATCAGTAACTTTTCTATTATTGCAATATATAAATAAGTCAGCAAACACCATCTTCTTATCAAAATAAGTATATCATGGCAACAAGATCTCATTCAATATTGCAGGGAACTCCAAAAACTTTTTTTACTACTGTTTACATTCCAACTCAGGTGATACATACTTTTTATTTTGAATCTTAACTAATTAAATATATTATCTCTAACTGATCGAACATTATTATAGACTGTAGGTGAAGTAGATCCATATTTTGTAATTAATTTCTTTGAAGAACTTGGAAGCAAATGGCGCTTAATTGATTCCGAAGGAGTAGATCACCATGTTAACTTCAATGGTTGTACAACCAAACCATGTATTACTAATGGTTGGAATGAATTGGGAAACTTTTATCACTGGAATCAATTTCAACTTCTATCCTTTTTCTACTATGGAGATAATACTTTTCTCATGCTTAAATCAGAAAGCAAAATCGACACAACTGATTTTCCATCTTTCCATTCAATGAGCACTCAACTTTGCCATGATCATACCTTTTTAGTTTTCATTGGAGAAAACAACAATAACTCTTCTGAATTGGTTTGTCATTGTTTTTTATTTCATGTTTAACAAATACATAACGTATATCTTCTTCATCATATTGATTTAATTGTTTCTACTTGGTTACTTAATCAGGTTCTATCTCGACCATTTGGACATTTTCTAGCTGCAACTAAGAAATCTACCTTTAAAGTTTGTGGACCATTAGGACACTTTGTGAATTGCAAACTACAAATTGGCATTGATTTTAAGCTTGCAGAAGGTTGGATAACTTTTTGTGAACTTAACAATATTCAACCAGGAAACCGTTTGACATTCAACTTGGACGAAACTTTGGAATATAATGTCATTATTGTCAAGCATATGTAATATCAATTTATAAAACCATGGATAATTTGCTCTTTGTAATATTCTCTAGAAAATCTCTAATCCTATGAATGTTATACAGCTTTCCTTCATATGTGGAAAGTTTATTTTGTTTCTTTTTTTTCATGTAATGAATTCAGGTTAAATGAATTTCTCATATTAAACTATGGAGATAATACTTTTCTTCTGACATTAATCAATTGAAGTACATTTGACAATTTTGCTATTAAGTTGTTACTACAAAAAATGGTAACAACTAAAAAAAAACGCGTAACGTTACGACCCGTGCGACAGCACGGGTCTATCGCTAGTTAAGTAATAAATAATTAAGAAAGTGACTCTAATATTTAAATATTTTATATCAAGACAAATTCTTCTTTGTTTTGTTGACAAGATCAAGACAAATTTTTTAAAACAAAAAAGTTGACATGAAACTTTATATTTGTATTTTTAGAGAAAATGTCTGATTTATTCAATAAAGTTGTTCCCTTCATTACGATACATTTTCCTTGTTGAAATTTGAAGGAACTACTTCAACGGGTAAGTAAACATTGATCCTTCATATGTAATTTGTTGTATGAAAAACTTCACTAATAAGTCATTCTTTATATATACTTATAGTGAAAATGAATTTGAGAGGAAATCAAATTATGGAAAACCAACATCCAATTATGCACCAGAATGTCATCGTGATGAGGCACGGTGATCGCATCGATAACTTTGACCCTTTGTGGACATCCACGGCACCACGATCGTGGGATCCACCCTTGGCTCAACAGGGTCAAGACCGAGCATCCCAAATAGGAAAGAGTATTCAACAAAGCCTTGGATTTCCAATACACCGACTCTTTGTCTCCCCATTTCTTCGTTGCATCCAATCTGCAGCCGAATTCGTTATATCTCTCTCAACCATTAACAATGTTCATGGGAATGTCATCAGCGACGATATTCCCACTGACCCTTCAAATGTCAAGGTTAGAATTTATTTTATTATTGATTCATGTTAAATTTTAATCAAAATTTCATGTTTTGCAAAATAAATTGATTAAATTTCCTAATTTAAAAATTAATAACTAGTATGGTACTTATTAATAAATTGATTACATAGTATAAGTTGGTGGTATGTCATTGTCATCCTTTGCATTCATTACAAGCTGCAAATTTGGCTTTTGTGATTCTTGTTTTATTCTTGTAAGGCTTTTTTGATTCTGGCAATGATCAGATATCTTTTGTTTGAAATTTAATTTTACCATAAATAGGTTTACTACTAGTAGTAGTGATTTGTCCCAAACTAACAATGTCAGATACATGTTTGGTTATACGTATAATAACATAAAAAAATGGAGTGTGAAAATATATATAATAATTCTAATTTTATGTTTGATTTTTCTGACGGAGTTACTAGCCTGCAACATATATGTAGTTTCATGCACACTTCCAGGGATGGCAAAAATATCCATACCCGTGGATATCTGCGGATAAAATTTATAATAGGCATGAAGTGGATACTTTAATGGATATCCACGGATAAAATAAGTGGATATTTCAATTATCCGCGTTTAATGGATACGGATGCGGGTTTAATATTATCCGCGCCCATGGATATCCATACCCGCTAAATAATTAGTAAAATTAATTAAATATTCTTACTTACATATAAATTCTAATTTAGATGTATTGGAAGATGATGCCTACATTATTATTATTGAGTGAAGTTATTACTTTTTCCTTAATTTAGAACGATTGATGTATGGATCTTATGGATATTATGTTTGGGTGTGATATTATATTTTGATATTATGTTTGGATCTTATCACTATGCTAAGTACATGTATTTTGATATTATGTTTGGGTGTGATATTATATGTATTTTGATCAATGTGCTAAATATTATGTTTAATAGTATTTTGATTTTATAAAACTATTTTTTTTAATAATTAATTAATTTTATTTTTGTTTAAATATCATCCATGAATATCCGTTAATATCCGTGAATACTTCAATATCCGTGAATTACCCGAGGACACAGATATCATATTTGTCTGACGGAGTAGACACGGATATCACACTATCCGCGTCCATGGATATCCATTGACATCCCTACTTCCAAGATTTGATTTCTTTTATGATGAAGATTCGATTTTTGATATGAAAATTCAATAGAGTAAGGAAGAAGATTTGATTTGATTGGTATTGGAATGAAGGAATTTGTAGTTTCATTTTTTTTTTATTTTTTTATTTTTGATATCAATGAGGGCCTAAGCCCGAAAAAGAAAAGAACTACACAGAGACGACACGAGGGGTCGCTATCCCCATTACATCAGCTAATAACACATCATGACATTCCCTAGGATAAACTGCATAATACATCATATGCGACTCAAGAGTACAACCAATATTGGCGAGAACATCGGCACACTTATTTACTTCCCGATACGTGTGCTTAATCACAACTTCCCAATCTAGCTCTAACAACCGACGAATACGCATAACTAACGATCCACAAAGTGGCCTCCCAATACCATGTTGAAGCAGAACTTGCCTAACAACACTTGAATCCACTTCCAACTCAATTCTATGAAATCCCAACCTTCTAGCATACCTCAAGCCTTCTAGAACTCCCCATAATTCCGCCACATATGCATTACAAATGCCCAGATACTTAGCAAACCCGCCCTTCCAAACACCATTGCTGTCACGAATCACCCCACCACAACCGGCAACTCTCCCTTCCTTATACGCCCCATCCGTATTTAGCTTGACCCAATCTTCCATAGGGGGTTTCCAGTAAATCATCACCTCAGTTCTGTTTACGTTGTGCAGAACCGTCTAAAGTAACACAGCTTGACAATATTGTTTCACACGATTTGCTACAGCAGCAACAACATTCAAGGGTCTCTGAAAGTGATCATCGTGCTCTTCCTTGTTCCTCCAAGACCAAAGACAATGACACGCCGTGGCCCAATAATCCGACCAAGTAATGTTCTCACTCCATTTCGCGGAACTGCTTAGATTCAAATCTAACCACTGCTGCCAATCACCGATAAAAAAGTTGTTTCTCATACTCTCCTCCACAACATTTAACCACATCGGCATAACTACCGGACAGTCCCGCATTGCGTGCAATTCATTTTCGACAGTATCTCCACAAAACCGACACATAGCATGTCCTAACCCCATGTTGCTCTTCCTTAAATTGGTTAACAAACGTTCATGTAACATTAACCAAACAAAACTACGAACACGCTCAGGCACATGCAGTTTCCACACCTTATTCCATCGAACATTATCTTCGTTAATGTTAAGATCACAAAGTATTGTATACATATCAGAAACTACATATTCTGCACCATGCTTACTCATTCCCATCATCTCATCGTGACCGTAGTCCCTGCTAGGAGGAGGAACAACACGTAACCGAAGCACAAGATCTGCGGGTAGCCAAGGATTTATCTCACTCCAATTCCAAGCTCCTGTTTCATCAACTAAATCTGCTACTAATGCATTCTGCAGAGTGCTATGAATATTCACATTAAGTTCAGCTATCACTATGTCAGGTGCTAACCATGCTTGATGCCATGCTGAAACTGTTTGTCCATCATGAATAATCCAAAAACTATATTTATTTAAATTAGGTGAAAGCTTCACAATAGGTTTCCACAATGATGAATCTGTAGACTTACACCTATCAAATATACCACCATGCCTCATATACTTACCACGTAGAACATTACTCCAAAGATCAGTAGCATTTGATTTAAGCTTCCAACCCCATTTGAGCAAACAAGCCTTGTTCATAGTATCCAACTTGCGTAGACCGAGACCGCCAATATTCTTCGGCGTACAAACCGTCTCCCAATTCACCGCATGAATTTCATCTAAACACGACTTCGGCACAGCTGTCGTCATCATGGAATAAATAGGCATTGCTTCAATAACACTTTTGGCGAGTGTTACCCTTCCCGCAAAAGATAGTTGATTAGCCTTCCACACCGAGAGCTTCTCATGCACTTGATCAACAACATGCTGAAAATCAGTCTTCTTAGGAGCACGTCCAGTCAGTGGCACCCCTAAGTATGTATTTACCGAGACACATGACAGTTGGGTAATACAATCACGCACTTCTCTACTAGCATTCTTAGAAAAATAGATGCTAGTTTTATCTTGACTAACTTGCTGGCCAGACATCCTACAAAATAAATCAAGAGTTTTACTAACACAATTGATTTGAGTTTCTGTTGCTTCACATTTTTATTTTTTTTGTTTCTAGTTGTGTCTTATTTTTTTGTTATTTTTAATTTATATGAAATTATTAAATTAACCAATGTTTAAAGTTTGGCAAATAAAAATATTCAAATTTAATTTACTCGATATGTTTTAAATATAATTTTAAGTGGAGAAAAATTAAGCTATAGAGGGTTATGTTCTCTGTAGTAACTAAAGAGTTCAATGAAATGTTAGCTATTAAAAATTAAATACATGAAGGATTTAAATGTTGAAATTACAAGTGATAAAATGGCTTAGGATGTGTTATTTGAGCTTAGTAGAAATTATTTTTACATTCTACAATATTATGGGGACTAGAATTACTATTCAAATTTAATAGAGATTAAACTTGAAAGAGCAAAATTCTACACTCAACTTCATAGGTTTTTTTGGATCATCAACTTTATTGTTCAATTGACTTTTATTTATAGGTATCTAGATATAAATATAAATTATTTTACATTCAACTTAATTTTAACTAAAATAAATTTTAAAAAAATAATTCATTTAATTTTTTTTTATCACTGTATAACCAAACACAAAATAAGCTGTAAATTAATATGCTAAATTAATTAATTCCTTCCCTCACTTTGACGATTGTAGGTTTCTATTGAATATGGATTGAGTGAAATGATAAACAGTATAGCTATACGTCTCAATGTTGCTCCTAAAGATGGAAATTTCAATTTTGATATATCTCAACTTGAAGCCATGCTTCCAGCTGGGACTGTGGATAATAATGTAGAAATGGTATATAAAGAGGTACTATATTAATTTTTATTTTAATCTTAATTTTTCATATTAATTTTATTATTATAAACTTTCCTGAAGCTAATGAAAACTTGTTTTGCTTGATAAACTTCAGTTACCTAAGTGGGAAGAATCAGTTTTACAAGCAAGGGCTAGATATCAACACACAATTGAGAAACTTGCAGATAAATTTCCTACTCAGAACTTATTGTTTATCACACATGGTAAAAATCATTCAATTTTCGCAAACATAAATTACTAATTTTACCAATGCGTATAATTTTAAAGGCTAATTTTTCTATTCACCCAAAATTAATGTTGGTTTCTAAGGTGCGCAATTTTTATTTTTTTTATAATCGGGCATAATTTTAAATTACAGTGTGCAACTAGCACAATATAACGGATTTTAAAATCCCCACAACGACAATTTAACCATTTGCATTTTTTTAGCAAACCATATGCTCTTTTTCACTGCATTTTAGCACAATATTAAAATTCACAATCTTACTGCAATCGCAATTTAAAATCATAATTAAAATCACACTCTTCTTTGTTTTGATAATGTTTGTTTGTTAAATACATCTATATGGAACCTTATATTTAGCATGTACTAATTTATAATTTAATTAAAACTTTGTAGGGGAAGGAATTGAAGTGGCTCTTTCTTCATTTAGAAAGGATGTTGTGGTAAATAAAGTGCAATATTGTGGTTATGTACAACTTAGTCGTCCTATTTTCGAAGGAGATAACTCTCTTATTGGTGGAAAGTTCAATGTACTAACTCATAGTGGTCAAAGTGGGGTAACATATATTCCCTCACAAGGTCTTTGAGTAAAGATATCAACCAAACTTCAAAACTATATCAAGTTTATAAGCTTTTATTTATTTTATTGTACAATTAAATTGGAATTATGGAAACAAATTGTGGGGCTTCAAATGTAATGAAAGGGTAGTTCCATGTAATGTCTAGTATTTTATCTCTGCATTTTTTTCTTCACTAAAGTTTTATTCCATTGAGTTTTCTTTGATAAAGTATGTAATGAGGCAAAGAGATTCTCATACATTGATTTTAGATCTTGTCCCTCCAAAGTTTCTTTGTATTTTATTTTTATTTTTATTTAATATATACTCTATCCGTTCATTTTTAAGTGTAATTTTTTACCATTGCACACATGTAAATACATAACTTTGATTATTAATATCCTTAATTATTTATTATAAAAATTATAAAAGTTTATATTCTGAAAATAATTATCGAGACAAATTGAACAATATCTTATTCTCCCCATGAATTTAATTCAGTTGATAGGGACATCATATTATATATGTAGAGGGTGAAATTTATAACAACTGGATTACTAGACCAAAATAAAACTATGTTCAAAGTAAATTATATGAATAATATATATGGTCAAACGGATCACTTAAAAAGGAGCGGATATCATAGTTGTCATCTATATATCATTTTGTTTTGATTTTTATAAAAACAAATAGATAAAGTGAATCAAAGTTATGCAATATAAGTTAATTCGATAATTAATAGACATTTAGTAATTGGAATTTTGTTTTAAAAAAAGGCATATACAAAGGGTATATCTCAACTGCGATTGGAAGATGGATGAAACCATTTGATGTCAGAATTAACCACCGATTCAGATTTAACTGGTGGTGAAAAAAAAAACGTATATCTACAAAGAAAGTAATTATAAATGTATTTTTGGAAATGAAAAAAAAAATATAAAAGAAAAATCTCAAAAGGATCTTATAATTAGGGACGGGGTTATAAAAAGGGGAAAATAAAAATCTCAAAAGGATCTTATAATTAGGGATGGGGTTAGTAAAAAAAAATAAAAATTATTTTATTTAAAGTAGAACTTTATATAGGGTCTTATAATTAGGGTATATTGTAGTAAAAGATTTTTAAAGTAGAAATTTTTTATTTTTATTTTTCTTGCCAAAAAGAAAAAAATAGATTTATTTTTCAATTCAAGAGTTATTTTGTATTTAAAACAAGTAAAAAATCAATTTTATTGTTATTAATTATTATTATTATTGATATTCTTAAAAAGTGTAATCCAATGAAGTTTTAATTCATACAATATACTCCTCTAGTTCTTATTATAAGAAAACGATTATTTTTTAAGCTTCATAAAATGTTTGATGTATTTGGTTCATATTATATAGTCTAGAGAAATTAAACATTTTATGAACCTAAAAAGTAAAATTTTCTTATAATAAAGACCCGAGGTAATATTTATTCAAAAAAAATAAAATTTATACAATATAGTAAATTGGAGTATTAAATCACGCAATGTTATTAGTAATATTTTAATTAAGTCAAAAATTTGTTTTTTATGATGGAAACTGGAAAGTTAGTAATTTATTATGTACTACTTACGAGTACCACCACTATATAATGAAAATGTATACGATTAAATCCTACACAATGTCAATGGCTTCTCGTTTTCATCAGCTTTTTATTTTCCTTATTTTGTGCATTGTTTTAGCAAATGCAGGTAATGAAATCATGTTATTTTATTTTTACAACTATAATAATGAAAATAATGTTGGTTTTATACTACTAATATTTTTAGTTTTCTTTATGATATCGTTTCATCCATTAGTTTTGTTTATGATTTTTTTTGGTAGTGATCTATTGTATACAACTGTAATGAAAAATGACATTCATAATCATATAAATTAATTTCTTTTGATTGCAGCAACAAAGTCTTTTCAAGATCCTCCCGGATTCACTAATTGCGGAGAAAGTACATGCACAAAGGGTGACGGATTCTGCTATAAAGTTTGCTACGAAGAGGGTTTCGTTCAAGGTGGAGAATGCATTCGATACACTCACATAGATGAAATTTGTTGCTGTGTCAAGAATGAGTTACCATCACCATCACCCGCTCCTAATTAATTAATCTTTTTTCGTCAAATGTTCAATCCAACCTTGAAATTCATGGTTTGAGGTTGGTAATGGAGGAGTCGAGGAATCAAAAGTTATGGTAACCATCACAATTCTAAATAAATAAAATATAATAAATTTGAATTATTTTTGTTGATGATTTTGTTAACTTTGTTTTTGTCATCAAAAGATATTTAGACATATTATTATTTTCAACATTAATTCTTAATGCTTTTGTTTTGTTTTAATTTGGATTTTATATTTGGTTCTCTTTCTCCGTGAAAAAACATCCAAACAAAACAAAATCAATTGACATTGCTTTAGAATTTTATTTAGGTACAACAAGAAAAAGCACTAATAGTTTCCAATATCTATGAGAAGCAAAAACTTCATGGAGAAACAAAAGGTGAATTAAGAGAGTATAATTAAGAAAGAATTTAAAAATTACATTTATATACTTTGATTTTATAAGACACGTTAAAATGAAAAGGTGTACAATGCTAAAGTACACCTTCACAAAAAGTAGTGGGTGTGTTATAGCAATACTATATATATATATATATATTGATATTGTTATTAATGGTTAAAATATTGTGAATATATACTTCACTGTTATTCATTAAATACAGATATATTGATTTATACATGCCTTGAAGCTATCTCTATAATACTAAGTTGTAACATCATCTCGTAATTCAGTCTAGCAATGGCAGACGTATTAACAATCTTTTCATTAGCTAAGTTTTTATGACAAATTTCAAGCGCATCGATAATATATCTGATATCCAAGCTTATAAGACTTGGTTCCTCATCAACCAAACCTTTTACTTCGATAAACACCATATGATATTGATCAACACAATCTTTGATGACTTGAGAAGAAGGATATTTCTTCGAAATTTCTATCACTTGTTTTTCAGATCTTTTTGCCTTGTCTATTGCCACCATCCTTAAAAATAACTTGATAAAAGTAAGATAATCATTGGCCGAAGTAATTTGAGGATATGCTTCTAAAAGTTTCAAGCAATTTGGTGCAAAGTCTTTGCCCTGATAACGATCTTTACATACATTTTCATATACTTTGGAGCTCGATGTTGGTGAAATGGCATGACAAATAAAGATCATTGAAATGGTGAAAAATAAGAATAAATATTTTGAAGGTGACATTTTCTCTTTTGTTAATAATGATGGACAATAGAATGTTACATGGTTCTCCATTTATATATAGACACTAGTGTAATATATCCATACCAAAAATATACTTACAACGCAAAAAAAACAAAAAATCTAAAAATTAATTTCAACAATTTCTATATTTAGAAAAGGTTAAAACAAAATAGCACCTCCCTCGGGTTGTTTATTGTTGTCACAAGATATAATTTCCAACGCATTTTTACTGTGTTAAATTTTGGTTTAGTTTTTTTGTTTTTGTATTGGAATACTCCTTCTTTTAATTAAAAAATATATTATAATATAATGATTTATTTCATAATTAACTTATAAAAGAATTACCATATTTGCCCCTTTAATGTTTTGGATTGCTTGTTGTCGTTTGTTGCAGGAAGTTGATGGTACGTGGACGTTTCGTGCTTGTGGATAATTAAATCTTACAAAAAAAATAAATAAAAAGATTTAGCGTTTCTATTTAATTGTATTTTTTTTTGTATTTTAAGAGTACGAATTATCAATTTCTCTTATCTTTTTCAACAAAACTAATTAATGTTAAGGTACTGTTTGGCCAAGCTTTTCTTAGAAGTAAGAAGTTAGGCCAAACAATAATTTTTTAAAGTTCTAGTAAGAAGCTAAGCTAAACAATAACTTTACTATTATTTATCTAATTAATATCTTTAAATAATTTTTTTTGGACTCGATCTTTAAATAAGTTATTGTTTAATAAAAAACTTTATCTTATTATCAAACATCTTTTAACCCTATTATAATTTTTAAAAAAATTTAACACATTTTTTTTTATAAAAAAAATGTTAGATTTACCAAACAATTTTATCTTCTGTTTTAAAGTACTTACTTCTAACTTTGTAATTAAAATATCTTATGTACCTAAATAAAGCTGGGTCAAACGGTACATATATATTTGAAAAATTAATTTTTATTTTATTTTTTGGTACATAACATATTCATTTTTTTGTAACAATATCAGAAGATAAAATGTAAAAATACACTTCTTTAATTTGGCGTTACTATTCTAAAAAGACAAATAAAAATGGACGGAAGGAATATATTTCTTTCTGTCTTAAATATAAGTAAAAATGACCTATCATTAGTTGATTCAGTGGTTATAGGCGTTGAACTTAGTAGCAAGGATCACAGTTCGATTTCCCGCAACAGGGATCAGGAGGGGCTGAAATCACGTGATGACAGAATTGATCTCCGAACCAGATTAGACGGCCCAGAAGATTGAATGTCGGTGGTAAAAACAAAAACAAAAAACTTTTATACATTGAATAACATATATGATCAAATACATCATTTATTCAATGAAGTTGAAAAAATAATGCCCCTTTGTAAAATAATTTTTACTACTAGAAGGAGTAAAAGATATTTTGATGAAGTCAATAATTTCTTTTTATGAAAAGTTAATAAATTATGTATTCCATCCGGTCACTATTATAAGTAAAAAAAAAAAAATACTTTTTTAGATTTATTAAAAATTCAATATATCTAATTTATATTGTAAACTAGATTCATTAACTTTTTAATGAATTTAAAAATATGTTTTTTATTTATAATAATGCCCGAGGAAATACTACTTATGAGTACTATATGTAAGGTCTTGATCTTAAACAAAATTAAATTAAATATAAGATCAAATCGTATGCAATGGCTTCTCGTTTCCATCAGCTTTTTATTTTATTTTTTAAATGACACATTTTCTTCAATTTTTTGTAAAATAGTAAAGGTGCATTTTAATAACAAGTAAAAATAATTTCATATTTTCATTCCAATCATAAGTAGTGATAATATAAAATTTACTCCAAGAAAAAAATAGAGAACAATAGCCTGACAAAGGATTGATCACTATTATACAAAATTTTAATGAAAAATGACATTTATAATCATCTTGCAGCGACAAAGTCTTTTCAAAATTCTCCATGATTTACTAATTGCGGAGAAAACACATGCGAAGGTGACGGATTTTGCTATAAAGTTTACTACGAAGAGGGCTTCGTTCGTGGTGGACAATGCATTCGATACACTCACAAAGATTAAATTTGTTGCTCTGTCAAGAATGAGTTATCATCACCCGCTCCTAATTAAGTAATCTTTCTTCGTCAGATGTTCAATCAATCTTGAAGTACTTTGTTCGAGGTTGGTAATGGAGGAGTTGAGGAATCAAAAGTTGTTGTCACCATCAGAATTCTAATAAAATAAATAAAATATAATAAACTTGAATTAGTTTTGTTGATGGTTTTGTTAACTTAGCTTTTGTCATCAAAAGATATTTTTAGACATATTATTATTTTCAACATTAATTCTTAATGCTCGTGTTATATATTTGGTTCTCATTCTCCATGGGAAAACTTCTAAACACAACAAAATCAATTGACATTGCTTTAGAATTTTATTTAGGTACAACCAAAAAAAGCACTAATAGTTTTTAATATCCATGAGAAGCAAAAACTTCAGAGAGAAACAAAAGATGAATTAAGAGAGTAAAATTGTGAGAGAATTAGAGAGAGCATTACATGCTGAAAATTAGCCATTTATATACTGTTATAGGGTTCGACTCCTCTTTAAATGAGCGATTCAATTTTAAATGTAAAGTAAATAATATTAAACGTTAACTAATAAATTTAGTAAAAAATACTCGACCTATCCTTAAATCTATCAGTATATAACTAACACTCTCCTCTATTTTCTCACATGACACAAATCTCCCTTATATTAATACCGTCTAGTGCTTCCATAAAAAATAAAGTAGAAATCCTTCCACTTCTCTTTTTTTTCACGCATGACTATTCAATTTCCTCTAAGAACCCTTTCATGCCTTTTCACTTTCCCATTGTTTTTACAATGAAAGCATCTAACATCTAAATTATTGGGTATCTTCATCATCGTCTATTTTGATTTATTTACTCATTTTTTGAATATGTTTATGCCAGTTTTTAATTTATCAAATAAACATTTATTGTTTGCTTAAAAAAATACATTTATTTTGATTTTATAAGACACATTAAAAGGATGTTGTCATGTTAATCAAGCCAACTAAAAAGATGTAGGCAACATGTCAAATTTCTTTTAACAGTATCACAGAAAAAATAAATTTGTGAGGCCTTCAATAAAACACAAAGCTAATTAATAAAATGGTCTTGCTAACAAGTGCACCTGGTGCACTCTTTAAGCATACTATTTAAAAAAAAAAATTTAATCAAAAAGTTAAACAACACAATTTCCAATCCGTTGATTTTATATATTTTTATAAAAATTCTATATAAACTTACTATTTAACGGTGTACTCTTTAACATTTGCCTTAATAAAAATAAATTGAAAACATTAAATTGTATAAATTTTGAGGTTTGAACTTTGGTCATGGAAGATTTGAGTCCTCCTTCCCGATTAATTGAACTAGACAAATATATGTAAATATTTTATTATGTTATTAATTTATAACTAAATTTTGAGGCCTTTTTCTTACCTAATAAATTTCAGGCTTATAGTGCTTACTTGAGTTATTTAACCCTTGAATCGGCCCTAACAACAATTACATGTTACCAACAAGTCAAGTCAATCGGTAACTATCCAAATAAAATGAAAAACGATAATTACATCAACACATGCAACTATGCAACAATAGTTTTAATTAGCAGAACAATAAATTTAAAGGATTAGTTGGTTGTACTTGATAAGGGAAATTTCTATTTATGTAAAAAGATTTTAAAGAAGGTTAATGTCTAATATAAAATTAGAAGAAATGTACGTGTCATTTAAAGAGATCTCAAAAGAGGTTAATATAATTTTCTTATAAATTTAAGATAAATATAATAGATACTAGTATATCATAACAAATCTTAGTGTTTATAATCACCACACATAATTTTTTCACTTTATATTTTAATTAATTTAGAGAATCCTAATGTTAATGTCATTTGTAGCTAAGTGTAGTCCATTTACTTCTGATCTTGTAATATTTAGTAACACTTGAAATAAATTTGCGTCTTTAATCTTAATTTTCATATCTATTATTTGTACAAACAATATAGCATGTAGTTGTTGGAAAACAGATTGCCTACAGTAACGACAAGATGACGTAATCAATCTCAGTCGTTTGATCTAAAATTGATGGTTGAGATGATTTTGATATAAAAAAACACAGTTTTCAATATTATTCGTCCGAATCAAAAACTGTATGAAGCAGTTACAACAGAAAATCCGGATCCTACTTGATAAATCTTCTACATTTCTTCGATTTTTTATTTAAATAAAATAATATAGAATCTTTTTTACAAAAAAGAAATTTTTTTTTACGCAACTAATATATAAATTAAACAATACTTCTATGCAAAATTTGTAAGGATTTAAATAAAATGAAACAAAATTAAGGAGATATCAAGTTGTCTATGCAATGTTATATTACGTCTTGCACTACATCTCAATCATATAAGTTTCATAAATTCCATTTAACTTACAAAATCATCCAAAATAGTGAAATTAAAAAATTCGGATTTGGATTCTCTACATTCAAAATCCTTACATTCACCTAAATTCACTTGCATTTAGTGTAAAAATGCTAGGAGAGAGAATGAAGAGAGATAATATGATGGATTGTAATGACAAAATTATCCTTGAAAATAAACTAAATGTAGGTGAATTTAGAGAATTTGAATGTAGAGAATGGAAAAATTGTGTGTCGACTCATATATATAACTGGGCCAAGGCCGAAATTTGCATTGGACTGGGTCACCCCTACTTACTTGGTCGTCAGATTCGGAATTTTCTCTTCCCACCCCCTCCCATATCCCTTTCACCCCCCGAAAATCCAATTTACCCTTGGAAAATAAGTTCGGGTTCTACAAACCGAACTTTTCCGAACTTTCACCCCCCATATTGGTAACTTTTACTAACATATTACATAAAAAAAAGTTCGGAATCTAGAAAGTGAACTAAAAAAAGTTACAAAAAATTCAGTTTGTATAACCCGAACTATGAACATGCGTAACCAGAAAAAATAAAAAATGATAGTAACCTGTAACTTGAGTTACGAAACATGCAATTTTCAAATTTCAACCTCCAAATATTCGGAATCAAATTACATAACACAAGATCAAGTTCATAAGCAACTTCTAACTTGCAATTTAATAGCCATATCTAACATATTACATAAAAAAAAAAGTTCGGAACCTAGAAACTGAACTAAAAAAAGTTACAAAAAATTCAGTTCGTAGAACCCGAACTTTGAACATGCGTAACCAGAAAAATTTGAAAATGACGATAACCTGTAACTTGAGTTACGAAACCTGCAATTTTCAAATTTCAACCTCCAAATATTCAGAATCAAATTACATAACACAAGATCAAGTTCATAAGTAACTTCTAACTTGCAATTTAATAGCCATATCTAACATATTACATAAAAAAAAAAGTTCGGAATCTAGAAAGTGAACTAAAAAAAGTTACGAAAAATTCAGTTCGTAGAACCCGAACTGTGAACATGCGTAACCAGAAAAATTTGAAAATGACAGTAACCTGTAACTTGAGTTACGAAACCTGCAATTTTCAAATTTCAACCTCCAAATATTCAGAATCAAATTACATAACACAAGATCAAGTTCATAAGCAACTTCTAACTTGCAATTTAATAGCCATATCTAACATATTACATAAAAAAAAGTTCGGAATCTAGAAACTGAACTAAAAAAAGTTACAAAAAATTCAGTTCGTAGAACCCGAACTGATCTTTCAAAGGGTAAAATTGGAAATCCAGGGGGTGAAAGAGATATAGGGGGGGTGGGAAGAGAAAATTTCGTCAGATTCTTCACAGGTATATCCCTCACGATTTTTCCTTTTGTCATTCTACGGTTTACTCGTGCGCTCTACAAAATGATTAAAATATTCTTCTGTGGCTTAAGTTACGGATGTAAGAAAAATGACTAATTTTGATTTTCTACATCCGTGACTTAAGCCACGGATATAAACATTTTGGTAATTTCATAGGGCGCGCCCCACAAAATAAAAGGTGACAAAAGTAATAATCATCCCTCACCTCTAAATTCCGTTGATCAACGATCCCCTTATAGCAGTCCAAATACTCAAGTCCAACATCCAAATCTCTACTAAAAGGCTCAATGGCGACATCACTTAGAACTAGGGCTAGCAATGACCCAAGCCAACTTGTGAATAGTTCGAAGCTCGATTCGATAATTGGCTCGTGAACTTGGCTTATGAACCAAATGAGCTGAACTTGAGTTAAAAATTAGGTTCGATAAATAAATGAGCTGAACATAAACTATATATAATTCGACTCGTTTGACTCATGAACCAACTCGATGAATTTTTCAGTTTCGTATGTACGGCTATTACCTACTCTCCCTTTACCAAAAAAAATAATTTCATTGCTTTAAACTTTCTTTCTCAAAAGTTTTTTCATTGTTTCTTGTCGAACTTTATCCATTAACACTTATTATGACTTTTATTTTAATTAAATATTTGCTTTTTCTTTTAAGAAAATGGTTTAAAAGGTTAAATATCAAATTTTGACAAAAAATTGACTTTAAAATTATGTGATTTGACCTAATAAGTTGAACCTAACGAGCTGAACCGAACTGTTCGTGAACTTTAAACAAATTGAACTCGAGCTAAAATAAGAGTTCGCATCGAACTTGAGCTGAGTTTCGAGCCGAACCAATTCTTAGCGAGTCAAGTCGAGCTCAGACGAGTTTGACTCAGCTCGACTCATTTCCAGCCCTACATAGAACGAATTCACGATTTTGATCTCCCTTTCTCAGATATGACGACCATCACCTGCTGTCGTGGAAAAGTAGCTATAGTCATTGCTATCAGCGCGTCAACACTCGACGCTTTGGATAAACTGTGAAGACATCAACAACCAAGGCTATCCAACGACCAAGGTAGCTATAACACTGTCATCGCACCAACTGGTAAATACAAATGGACTGGCAACTTCTTTGTCGCCTCCTAAAGCCATTAATAAAGTTCAATAGGTTCAAAATCAACTTGCTCCCAAGAACCCTCAGATTAAGTCGATTCAACATATCATGTCTTTCAATGCTGGCCAAGACACCAAAGACTTCCTCATAGACTTACTTGTAGCATTCCAGCAACAAACAGACATGGTCAGTGAACAAGATGAACTTCTAGCAAGGATTGGAAATATTTACCTTTTGCATAACCACCATATCTCGCAGAAGATGCCACAAAAACAACAAAGGAAACAAAGGATCTTACTCCCTGCCAAGAAGAGAGCAAGGTGGACGTGGCCTCAACAATAACTCTTCATAGACTGCCACCGTTCATCTTCCTCAGACAGATCCTATGACGAGGAGGAAAACCACAAAGAAATCCTTTCACCCATCGTATGTTAATGTGATGCTAAATTGTTTTTGAAAAAAAAGGGTTGTCACTTTGACGAAGTATCAACCCTTAAGGGTTGTAGTGATGAACCTACGTTAAAGTTTGTGTACGCATCATCCCCCATTATGTTTTGGGTAAAAATTAATATTATATATAAAGTAAATGACCACATAGAGTGAAGTTAAAGATTCGTACAAAAAAGGAAAAGAAATTTGACTAATTGACTAAAGTTACACATCAAACAAAACATATTGCAAATTTCCTCATTCTCGTGCGTCTGTGAGAGTAAAGTATTAGCCCTCTTCAAACTTATACAGGAGCTGCTATCTGCCTCCACACATTCATTTGACATTCGTCATTGAATCTCCATTCAATGTTTTCGTCGTCGACCGTGTCATATGTCCCTCCACATCTCCACTTTTTTCTCCCTCCATTTTATTAAAGTAGAGATACAAAGAGAAAGGGAAAACAAAATAGGCTAGGGTTTTACTATTATCAATTTCTTGAATGGTCAGAATATTACAAGATAATAATAATAATAATAATAATAATAATAATAATAATAATAATAATAATAATAATAATAATAATAATAATACTCTACCGGACTAGAATACTAACACATAGCTCAATAACATAGGCCCAATTATCTAATACTTCTCCTCAAACTCGCGATGCAACAACATAATGCATCAAGAGTTTAATTTGTCAAACAACAAACGAAAAATACATACTTAATAATATAAACTCAAAACACCTTATCCTAATTCTACCCCTCAAGCTAAAGCTTACTAAACTTTAAGCTTGTTACAAAATTAAAACCGTAAAATCAAACCAACTAATACCATTGTCGAAGCATTAACTAGCAGCCAAAAGTGATAAACCATCAAAAAGAGAGAGGAGAACAAAAATCAAACCAAACCAATTCAAACCAACGGAATCAAATCAATTGAACAAATCCGAACTAATCCAAATCGAATTGTACCAATCCAAACTGAACCAAGTCAAACAAAACAAATTCAATTCAAACCAACAAAGAGAAGAGAAGAATCAATCAGGGAAGAATCAACCAATTAGAAGAAATCAACTCAGGGAGAAACAACCAATTAGGAGAAACCGACAATCGCTCTTCCTTTATTGTCGATTTTCTATGAGGTAAATCTACTTACTCATTATTTATTTGCAATCTCATACATTTATTAGTTGATTTATTTCTGTAACGAGAGTGGACATACATTTTTACCTTGTTGAGCTTGAATTTGTATTGATGGGGAAACACCATATTTAGGGTTTTGATGGATTTTTTTTAGGGTTATTGCATGAGTTCTACTTAAAATAATATATGTTGCAAATTAATGTATATGTTGCCTCCGCTACTTAAAATTCATAGGTCTATCCCTCGTGGTGTGATCGGTAAAATTGATAAAAGATGTCTCTTTGAGTTAATTCAGTTGGCAGGGACATCACATTATACATACAAAGTCCGAAGTTCGAATCATAAACTTTCCACTTATTCACCTCAGTGACAGAGCCATGATTATTATAGAGTCCGGGCAAATTTTCAGTTTCGCCCTTAGCTAACCTAAAAAAATCTTAGTTTTATCATAAACTAACCTCTAGAAATCCCAGTTTTTCCTTAAATTAACCCCCAAGATACCAGCAATTTTGGCCAGAGTTCGGGCAACTTCCCAAGCTTGTTGGGCATTGGCTTTGCACGATTCACCTTAAGGTGAAATTTCTAACTACTAAACTACTTGACAATAAAAAAACAAGTTGACGAGAGATAACTTAATTCATTTAGAAGAGGGAAAGAGAAATGAGGAAAAGTACTTATTCAGATTCTCTCCTAATTTATTGTCTACTACAATCTCTCATGCATTATTTTGTCATTTGTCTGGTGAATCATATAGCTGAGAGATAAATCAGAAAAGAAATAAACAACAAACATAATGTGGGTATACATTGAAAGGTGGATATCTCTCTATTCTCACACAAATCACAATAGACTCCGCTGAACAATCTTTCTTCTTGAAGGTCTGATTATCTGCTTACTGTTGTGGCAGTATGACCTTTGATTGGGGGAACCATGTTTAGTGGCTATGGTCACATCACTTCTCTTTAATCTTGTATTGACATGAAAAGTGGTGCAGAGTCACATATCTGTTGTTTTTTTGTTTTGTTTTGGTGCATGGAAAATGTAAAAACAAATGGTGCAGAACGACCATTTGGTTTTATATTAAGTGCATATGGGTTAGAATTTCTTTGTATTTTGAGTGCAAACCATTTTGCGCTTTTGTAGGAGTTTTTCTTTTGTCGTCCTATGAATTTTTTGTGTTCTATTTTTCATCTGCTACATAAGTAGTGAATATTATAAAACAATTTTTTTTTTTTTAAAAAACACTGTCTACTAATTTAGTAACAGATGATGTTTGAAAAATTTGTAAGGTGGCAAAAAAATATTTCCTTTTATAGTTAGGAACCGTGAATGTTACTCAAATTGAAATTAGTACTCTAAAGTCCTTGTTAATACACAATTATTTGTTAATCAACCATTCCTCTAAAACATCAATAAGGTTAAAAATCAACATTTCACGTTTTGGTTTCGTTTTATTTATCTTAAAGTAAATAATATGTCAAATATTTTTTTATTTCAGATTTTCTTTTGTCTTCTCACTCTCTCTCTCTCTCTCTTTTTTTTTTTTTTTATTTTTTTTTAATCTTTTCTCCGTTTATTTTCTCACTCTCTCTTTTACTTATATTTCTTTTCTCATTCTCTTTTCACAGCTAAACTCTACTTAAATAATTTCATTTATCGAGTTAATTAATTATCCACCCATCATAGTCAAATTTTTCAAAAACATTGAGGGACACACTACAGTAGTCAATGTCAAAGAAGCCCGAAGTGTTACCCACAATGGGCCTAAAGCCCAAACCATTCAAAAACAGTGATGAAGCCCAAAAATCACATTTAAAACGCCGTCGTGATAATACAACTTATAGTAACAGGAACAACAAAGAGAGTGGGAAGAAAGAAGACAACAAGGGAAGCACATCATCATCGAAACATATAGTTTTTGATAAAGATATTTCCAAGGGAACCGAGGTTGTTCCTATATCAGTGGTCAATAAAGTGGATTCCGAAAGAATTCCATTTTTTCGATACATTACTCGCATGATATATCCAAAATGGTGTAATCCTGCTAAAGGTCCCTATGTGGGGTGCAACTGTGTTGGTGAATGTTCTTCTTCTGCAAAATGTTATTGTGCTTTAAAGAATGAAGGAAACATTCCTTTTAATAAGAATAAAACTATTAGGACAATAGAAAAAGATATGATTTATGAGTGTAGTTCGTATTGTAAGTGTTCCTCAAGTTGTCGCAATAGAGTCAGTCAAAATGGCATTAAATTTAAGCTTCAGATTTTCAAGACGAAGAGAAAAGGGTGGGGTGTCAGATCACATAATAGAATTCCTGCTGGAAGTTTTGTTTGTGAATATTTAGGTGAAATTATTGACGATGAAGAAGCTGTGAAAATGAGTGATAATGATCAGTATTTGTTTACTCTTGGTACTAATCTCGATGGCAATGTATATGGCAACTATACCATTAACGCTGATCACTATGGTAATGTGGCAAGATTTATCAACCATAGTTGCTCTCCGAATTTGTTTTGCCAAAGAGTTCTGTATGATCATGATGATGGTAGGATTCCCCACATGATGCTATTTGCAGCAGAGGACATTCCAAAAATGCAAGAACTGACTTTCAATTACCATTACGAAATTGGTCAAGTGGTTGATTCCAACGGAAAAGTAAAGAAGAAGAAATGCTATTGTGGTGCTTTGGAATGTTGTGGCAGGTTGTATTAATCAAGATTTCAAGTTAAAGGTACCTAATTTTCTTTCTTTTGTTTGGCTTTCTCATACAATATTTATCCATAAATTAGTTTTCTTTTCTAATTGATTGAATGTTACACTGTCATGACTCTTACTGTTGTTTCCTTAATTATAATTCTTGTAGGTGATATTCAAGCATTGTTTCAATTGCTCTTAAGGAAGGCTAAATATTGTAGAAGCAATTAACTTTCCATGATCTTATTGTAACAGACAAATATTACTTTATATAGATTTTAGTTCCCTGGCAATTGCAATGTTATGCAAAAACAATAGATTGATTATATACATGTCTGCAATTACTTATGTCATACATTATTGTTGGATGAAATTGTATTTTTAATTGGCTATATGTTTCCTTTAGATCAATATTGATTTCTCTTGATCTTAAAATAGTGATAGTTGTGGAATTTGAATGTTGAGCATCTACAAATTTAGTTATGTATACAATGTTATTATTTTTTACTATAGCTTCTTTGTATGCCATCAATAAAGAAATTGAGTAGAGGATAAACAGGGAAGTAGTAGTAGTAATAGAGAAAAGGAGTGTGAGAGATAAGGTAGAAAATGCATGAACCCTGCATTTGACTGAAAACTTTGTATTAACTGAATGTCATTTGAATTCTATGCATGAATTCAGTGAAGAAATCAATGTTAATTATAGGAGTAAGTGTTGATGAAGTTATAAAGATCACTAGTTGTGTGATAGGTAGAGGACTATGCAAATTCGACCATGAAAGTGTGACGAAATGCAATAGAGTTTTCTGCATAATTAGGACCATATTTGACTCATGATTGACCTGGTGCTAACATTATCATGGTTTATGTTTGTAAGCATAGTTAGTTCATTTGCTGATATTTGTGCTGTTTTGAAAGGATTATGTTCTGTATCAGTATAAGTTATCTAATATCTAGCACCTAGTTTTAGTTACAAACTGAGAGTACGCTTGGGGATTTCATGCTACTCCTCGCTCTAACAGTTTCTTGAATCCTAAGGCAACTGTAATAAAATACTCAACAGCTACTACCTACAATCTATGATCTTGGATCAAGATACTTAATCTTAGATGTTCTTGAGAACAAAAGAAGTCCCAAATATTTTCAAGAATAAAAAAAGCAGTTGCACGAATTGGATAATGCATTATCATCACTTAATATTAACAATTTAGAAGAACCTTTAGCCAGGAACCTTAGTATATCAGATGACTCTCCTATATACGAAATATGCCTCAGACGATACTGTGTATAAGTCTTCGCATATTTGATCAGTGCACTATGTATAAAAATTTGTTCATATTACCAATCATGGGGAAAACTCATATTTCTGATACTGTCAGGATACGCTCAAGAGTAGCTAATATCAAAGATTTTTACTTTTGAAAATGCATATTTTGTTACTCACCATGAATAGGCACAATATCCTGAACTTGTTGGAGTATCTATACTTCTTGCCAATACTTTCAATCCAATCATGTGTTTTTGTTCTTATCCAAGTTCTCATCTTGGAAGCAGGGATGAGAAGTCTGAAAAGCAAAATAACCATAAAAAAACAGATAAGGATGATACCCCTCTATCATAACTCTAATTTAGAAAAAACAAGAATTTACATTGGACTACAAAATTTACATTTTACAAAATAACATAACAAATCGAACAGTATTTAAGTCATGATTAAAATTTGATCAATGCTATTACATAATTTGGCACATCCTCTTAATATTTCAAACTAACCTGCAGAGGAAGAGGAACTATCTCATCCTCAATGTCGCGAGTCCAGAGAGACTCTTAATATCTCCAGATAGCCCAAATATACCTCACTTTTCCCTCTTCAACCTGTTTCTTAAGTTCACCTACCTATAACACAACAAATTTGTTAACAATTGAAACCTGATAGAGATTTCTAGCAACAGATCATATTCACTGGAATTCATGTCTGCAAGAGAAAATATGCATTGGAGATATTATCAGACACTGGAATGCTTGCCTCCAAACCAGTCTTCACACCATGGTATCATATTCACTTCCAATAACTACCTAAATAAAGGAATACTAAATATCCTACTAGTCTCATTTGAAAGTCACCTCTCCCTTATCTATTATTAAAAGGTACACAATGGAATTACCTACAGTATGTAATTTTGGTAACATGAAATGCTTAGTACTCATATAATTGACTTGAAGCCGATGCCCTTTATGATCAAGCTGTTAGATGCCACCATAGATTTGGACATAACACGACAACAATGCATAATTCAAAAACTGGTACTAGTTTTAGTTCTTGCAGGTTCAAACCATAGCATGTTTGAATAAAGAATAAACCACTCATTGCATCAAAAAGATGTAGAGGATCATACTAAAAATTCTGGAAGTGGCAGAAAATTACTGGAAATATTGAATGATATCTAAACAAATTGTCATGCAAATGCTACAAACCTCATACTTCAAAAATACCGGGATTTCTACACAGCTCCCCCACCTTCTATGTTTGAATTAATACAGATTTTGTGCTTTACCAGTGATCATATGCTGCTATAACATGAGGAAGTCCAAATGAGCTAACAAAAGTCAATAACAAATAGTATCACAATTTTCTCCAAGACAATAAGCAGACAATCCAAATGATAATGATAAATCCGATAGTTTACACTCCAGGCACAGATCACCGAAATTATGTATGTGGCTAGACTCTTTGTATAAACAAAATTCGAACACTTAACTGTGCATAAACAAGTCCACTGCTTCCTTGATATGTGCCATCAATCAGAAAACAGAAAAAAGATAAACAAACTCCTTAAAGAATTGGAACAATCCCAAGCCCTTATTATTCTCACTAGCTGCAGAATCCATAATTCAACACAGAAACCTTTTGCCTAACACTTTATCTAAAGGAAGGTCTCTTGTACCAGTGTGACAAAGAAGATATCTTATTAGGAAAGAAGATTCTTATAGACCAATATAAAAAACACAGAATTCCTAATCCAAATAGAAATCGTCGAATTGAACAAATATTGAATTGAAATTTGAAACCTAAAGCAGAATGTGAAGTCCATAGTAATCTCTACATAAGGTTGAAGACAATACCGAGGCATTGAGAGAATGAAATTGTAGGACAAGGAAGACGTTTTGCTAGCATCTTTGTTTTGTTTGCTGCAAATCATTTTTCAATCTCTCTCTCTCTCTCCACCCCCTTTGATTCGATAGACATCCAATAACCCGTGTCAAAACCATTTCTCACATTACATGCACTTTATATACCTTAGGAATATATTGCATAATATCAATTTTATCATGTCATTTGCCGATACTGTGGAACTTTCCTAAAACTGTTTTGTGAGGATTATGTTCAGTATTAGTAATCTGGCACCTAGTTAGTTACAAACTGAGAGTACGCGCGATGATTTAATGCTACTTCTCACTCTTGGATCCTAAATGCAATTCTGAAGAAAACAACTCAGCAGGTGCTACCTAGTACCTACTATTTCTATGACCTTGGAAAGCAGCTGTATGAAGTTTATAGTGCATTATCAGCACTTAATATTAATAATTTAGAATAACCTTCAGCCAGGAACCTTAGTACATCAGATGAGACACTTAATATATGAAATGCACAGCCATAATAATCATACACCTCCGACGATAGTGTATATAACTCTTTGCATATTTGATCAGTGCACAAACAGAATGATGTAAACAGTTATCCTGTGAACTTGAAGTGAAATTAAAATTAACCTGCAAATAGGAAATATCTAGTCCTCAATGTCGCATGTCCAGTGAGACCACTAAACCTCACTTTTCCTCTTCAATCAGTTTCTTAAGTTCAACTACCTATAATACAACAAGCTTATTAACAATGCATCTAGTGAAATAAATTGAAACCTGATAGATTCTTGTGGTCTATTGCTTATTTACATGGATGAGTAATCATCTTGGTGCTCACATCAGAAACAAATTCGACAGATGTGGATTAGAGGATCACTTACCTTCACCATTCTCTTGCTGAAATACTCCCCCCTTTCATGACTCGTATCATAATCAAATTTTAGTTAGCTGCATGAAATTAAATAGTCAGATCACATCACAGGACTAACTATGTCCATTTCCAAGCTGCTAAGATCTCTCATCCCCAATTCTGAGCCGTTGGTGAATCAAACTTGGAGACATGAAAATAGGCATGCTCATGATAAACTGAATGCTATCAAAGACTCTTCCATTTGTTTTAATAAACAAGTATTTAGTTACACATCGTAAGTGTCTCAAACCGGCACTTCACAATCTTGCAGACACGGCAAGTTCATTTTGGCTTATGTAGATCACACAAACCAGTGATACAAAATTCATATATTCAGTAACAATCCAAAACAAATTTCTATCTAACTTAAGATTCCAGTGATAGAAAAGACAACCATTTAAGTATTTACCTAGCTCTCAATCAAAAGGAAGGTCTCCTGGTATGACTGTGACGAAACAAGACATCCAATTAGGAGATGAGATTCCTACATATTGATACCAAAAAAATCACATAACAGTATAAAAACAGAGATAATTTTCCCAACCAAAATAATCTAAAGAAAGATTCCAGCCAGGCTGTCCTATATTCCTCTTACCGAGAAAGAAAAAACAACTCTTATATTTACATACTAATCTTCCAAAGGTAACAACTCGGGAAAGAAAAGACATCCCATCTCACTGCAAAACAGTGCAATAAAAAACACAAAAATTGAGAAACGAACAGCATATACACAAACAGTGATAGCAAACATAATTTCGACATATACAACTGCACTCTTAAAATAAAATATAAAAGAAAAAAAAAATGATATAAAACCAAGAATCACACCCCAGTCAAAAGTCACATAAAATTTTACAATAAATTTCACAGAAATTGCCAATATATTTCAAACACTAAAAAACTCTTGTGCAGTATTAAATAAAAACATAACAAAAACGAACTCATCAAAGTGATTTAACAGTCCTGAGTGTATGCTGTGTCATTGGAAAAACCACCTTGAGATCTAAATTTCATTTGGCCAACCCTAAACCACACACGAAGCAGAAGTTGTTGATGATATTTGATTTCCATATACCTACAGATTACAGCATAAAATAAGGTTCTTGTTCTTCTATCAAACGAAGTAATTTCAAAGTTTTAAAGTAGTAGTTGATGTCTCCAAACCAAGCGACAGATTAACTAAATAAAACCGAGAATTCACACGGAAGAGAGTATCACATTAGGAAAGGTAAAAGTCTATCAAAAGTAAAAACACATTAAGAAAAGAGATTCTTAGAGATTTGATCACGAGAAAACAGTTCATATGGTTCAATTTGTGTAATTGTCCATCAATAATTAGTTAGAGTTGCAATAAGCTTAGCTAGTCTATGCACATATACAGTTATTATATTTTTGTCATAAAAAAAAAAGAAAATATATTAAAAGAAGAAACATACTATAACTCTACATCCTCAGTAATCTCCGATCTAGTACTGCTATTAGCTATATGTTGCAACACAAAAAATGCTATGCACAAAATCTTCACCAAAACTTCCACAGGCCGCCTTACATTCGCAGTCCCAAAGTGGAAACCACAAAGGAGTAATCTAAATAACTAAACGCAGAGACAACATAGATAGCTTGAACCAAAAATTGAGATCATGACACCCAGGGCAACCAGAAAAACATTGAGATTACCCTTTTGAACTTAGATATTCTGTACTCGAGATCACTCTTATGAGCTTAGGTTTGCTGCAAAACTTCATTCGACATTATGCAGAACAACATCAAATCAAATCATATACCTTGTTGCCACATTGTAAATATAACAATTCATAGAGAAAGATGTTACTCAAGACATCAGAAAATATTTTTTGTCGGTGTAGTCCACCATCAACCTTCCAAGCTAAGACCAGTCACAAAAATGCAACAAAGTTTCAAACAATAGACACATATTATTGATCCAAAAAACAGAATTCATTTCTAGTTCCACTGTACCAGAGGGCTTAAATTTTGGATAGTATGGATCTTTGAGGAAACAACGTCCCTTTTATTGATCCAATTGTTATAACAAAACACACAAACTCTAGCAGAACCAGATGCTGTAAACTGATAAAGAACAAACAGAATGCTGATCAATAATATCTTATCATTCCATGTAAAACAATACCGAGTAATGACTTCATTGAAGAATATGAAGACTACAAATATAAATGAAACGCATTTTTTAGAAAGCACTTTTAGGAAATTATCAAACTCAAATGAATTTCTTATAAAATCTAATAATTACATTTAAAAAGCTTTCTAAGAAAAGTGATACTGGTATAAGAACATCTTACTAATTATAATTATGTTCATTAAGCTTCCTTTTTAAGTAAATTACTATCAATATCATCATGCTTCGCAGATTTACTTTTTTTTGTCCATTATCTCTACAACTTTCATCAACATTGAGATAGATAATTGAAATATAATAAAAATCAAAATAATATTTTAAGAGATTTCTCCACCACCGCCAACACATATCAATCAGACAAAGATCGCACAATCAATGTATGTATGTATGTATGTATGTATGTATGTATGTATGATGAATTGAAGAATAATATATCTAATTAAATTTCACATAAACAAAAAGAGAGAGAATATATATCAATCTACAAAACCCTAACAATCTCTGAAGAACAGAATCAGATTAGGAAAACAATAACAGAAAACACTGAAATCGGAACCATGAATAAGTAATCGATTAGTACAACAAGACATCTCAAGAATCATACATCAGAATGATGAGAAATTATAAGAAATCGAAATCAACAATTAACGATTCAAAGTAGAAATAAAGATAGATAGAGAGTAGAAGGTAAGGTATGGCGCGAAATGAGGTTTATATAGAAGGTAGGGTCGTGATAGACGGTTGAGATGACGCATATGGTGGGAAAATTTAACGGTGATGATGATGCAATCAAAACAAAAGCGTTGTCTCTCAGCTTCTATTTAAAGTGGTGGAGCTGAATTAGATTTCGTTGAAGACAAACATTTTGTCGTTAGCACAGCTGACTTACAATGGACGCAGGAAATAACTTAACTTTTATTTATTTTTATTTTTTTTTACAAGACTTTGATTTAACGATGATTTACGATTAACTTAATAAGAAAGATTATAGTTCAATCAATCACATTTGCGGTGGGAAGAGGACCGAAATTACTTAATGTTAAAACTGACTCTCAAATTATATTAGGTGGTTTAGAGGGTCGGATACTAATTGTTAAAAAAAAAGAGGTTTAAAGTCAACATCCATCATCCAAAGCCTTCTAGAATTATTGAATTAATTTAGACACCTCCTTTAGTTGGTTGGATTAAGTGTAATACTGATGGTGCTTCTTTAGGGAGCACAAGCCAGGCTGCTTGTGCAGACATTTTTAAAGATAGTAATGACGCCAACTTGGGGTGGTTTGCCATGAATCTCGATATAGCTAATGCTCTTTATGTTGAAATCGTGTGCTTTTGATAGAGTTTGGTCTCATTTGTGGTTAGAAAATTATTCTAAGCTTGCACTCTTGGCTTTTAGTCTTGTAACAACATTCCTTGACAATTGTATAATAAATGGCTCAATTGCATGATTAAGATTAGAACTATGAATTTTTTAGTCTCTCATGTCTATAGAGAAAGTAATCATGTTCCTGATAAATTAGCTAATATAGGTCTATCTTTAAATGCTTTTACTTCGTGAAATTCCGCCCCCAATGTCATTTGGTCTGATCTTGCTAGGAATAGGGATGGTCTTCCCTATTATAGATTTTGTTAACTTATCTTGGAGAGTTTTGGTATAGTCCCCTCTCTTTTGTATTCCTCTTTTCTTTTTTAATATATTGTGGCTTATATAAAAAATTAAACATTTAATGTTATTTTTCATCGATGAAGCATTTGTGAATTGTATACACACATATATAATTGTAAATTTGTGATAGTTATACTAAGGATTTGATGTTGATCAATATTGATTGACCATCGTAAGTGATGTTGTTGTCTAAAAACTTGACGTATGCATGGTGCACTATTTAGGTATTTTGGTAATTACATTTTTATCCTCTATGAACTAATATATTTTAATTTATGTTTCATAATATTGTTTCTTTTGTTTCTTCATGTATATAATTGTTCCAATTTCACTAATTTTTTTATCTTAAAAAATGAGCTATATATGTTTTTTTACTTCTTAATTTTTTTAATTTTTATAAGAATAAAAGAACAACATTAATATGCTTTTGGATCTAGACCTAGTACTTATATAAGAATTTTAGAAATTCAAATTCTTTTGCAATTCAGTATATTTAAAGTGAGATTCAAATTTAAAAAGAAAATATATACTTTAAGTTCCATAGGTCATATGGTCATAAGAAATTTTATTCTAGAGACATTAAAAATGTTGTTTAACATGACATAAATTTTGTCATATTTTATTTGCTTAAATTAAAGTGCGTTTAATCCATTTTTTCATTTCACCATTTTTTTCTTATAAAAAATATTCATAGATTAAAGATTATTAATATAGAAATTAAATATTTTTATCCGATGCCACTTATGCTACCAACCAACATGCATGTAATGACATAAAATAATAAAACTAAGCTAAATATAATCAAACTTAAAACCAATATAAGAATGATAAATGTTAATTATTAGTTGGAGAAGTTTAACAAAATGAATACATCTTTGTTCAATCTAACTAATATGTTGTACATACTTCAAAAAGAAAAATCAAATTAAATTTGGTATCTTACAAAATAAAAATATAACCAATGTTGTATCTCACTTTCTCCACTTCAATTCATTGTGAGAATATGAATGCTTTCTAATTATCAACCGAGTGTCTAATTAGAATTTTCAAGCTTCTCTGTATCTTTATATATTTCTTCGAGTGTCTTAGTTTTTTTTATCCTCTTCTTCTGTTTGATGAATTTTTCTAATTTCTCCACGTCATCCCAAAAAGTAGTGTAACATTCCAAATTTTGTAGGGACTCCTTTGGGATATCATATAGTCCTGCAAGGTTTATATATTTCCCCACCATGTATTAATTGATATTCGAAATAGCATTAAAATAAAGCTAGCTCTAGCTCTAGAAATTAACTTATGATTTGTACAATAACATTGATATTTAATTTAGACACAAAAAGTTTATATACATTCAATTTAAGTGTTAATTTCATGAAATTAAATAAAAAATTCTCAATCTCTTGTGTCAAAAATAACATTTTGATGAGCACGAAATCATGAATATATCCAATATCAATAAACAAATAAAAAGTCCAAAATTTTTCATTCAAAGCCAACCAATAAAAAAATATAAATAAGAGAGTCCAAATTTTTTTTAAAGCCAAATTAAACACATTCAAAAGTAGGGTGGTCATAATCAAGATTTTAATTAAATTGCAAATATCAATATTTTTTATGACAAATGTGGCTAATTATTTATGATATAAAGAATTGCGAAGCAAACATAAATTAAAATCTTGATTATCACATGTTTAACATGAATTTTAACATTCATTTCAAATTAATAGAAAAAGATTTTGACAAAGAACTTAAAAGTAATATTATCCATGCAAGAATTCAACCACTTATATATATATAAAGAAAAAGAGTTTTACGAAGAACATAAAGAATAATCCATGCAAGAACTAAACAATGAAGAAAACCAAACGAAAGAGAATAATATGGTACTAACCCTCTAGATGATCACTCATTGTTGTAATTGTAATTAGAAAAGAGAAAGAAAGAACAAATTATCAAACTTTGGCTAAAATTCTTGCTCACGAGATATATTTCATTTCCCTTTGTAGTTTGTGTACTTGTCTCAGTATTTATAACATATGGTTTATTTTTCTTTCAATTATATTTTTTACATTTCATTTCTTTTTCTTTTGTATTTGGTTTGGTTTCACTCACATTTTCTCTTATCATCCATTAGTTTATCACTAAGTAGTGTTTGTTCAGTTACCCGAATTAGAGTTTAGACGTATAAAATAATTGTTCTTGTTATAAACAATATAAATAGTTTCAATTGTAAAAGAATCACAGAACTCTCTGATGAAGCGCAAAGGTAGTGAAATAAATCTTGTGAGTTGGAAATTTGATTCTAACATTCGAGTATTCTCTTTTTTGTTTTTTTTTTAAGTAACGTTTGAGTATTATGAAATCTCTATATTTGATTAAATTATCTTACATTTAGGTAAAACACTTTGTTAAGAATAAGTGCATTCATATATGTATATAGTAAATACAAAATAATACCGAAGTTTTGCCGAAATGCAGAAATATAAGAAAATGTCACTTTAGGAAATTTAAATCCATAAGTCGGAGTTGGTAGATTTACTTTCTTAGTGGTAGAAGTTGTTGTTTTCGGTTTTAAAAATAAAAATGAATTTTCGAAATTGGCACTGAAAATAATTATTGTCTGAGTTGCGGACTAGGTCACTTTCTTTAATACGTTTCGCGGCATTACCCAAAACGTGCAAGGTAGACTATCAACCACGAAGTTCTCAGAATAAAACAGTTGATTTCAACTGAAAATACCGAAGCACCACTGCACTGTGATGATCGGCCAGAAAATACACCCTCTATGGTTCGATGAACCACTCATATATTGATATGTAAATACCAATTTTGTATGGCAAACAACCACTCGATATTGAAACAACAGTAAAATATGCGAAGAAAAAAATGGGAGAAGAAAGCAAACATATACGATTTCAGAATGCAAAAATCAGGAACATTGACAAGTGAACTGAAAGACAATATTTATAGTGCAAGTGAGGAGCTGAAATCAGAGAACTTTGTGGAGCTGAAATTGCTCAGTCAAAGAAAAATATGGGTAGAAAATCAAGGCCACGTATTTTGACTAGTTTGAATGGAGTGTAACGGTTCGAATAAGAAAAAATATTCAAATAATTTTTTTTCCTTGCATTAAAAAATTATTTTATCACCAAGTATGACTAAGACGGCGGCGCACGCGTGATATTCGGGACAATGCATGCAGTCTTCGTCATTTACAAAACGGGGTACCCCTTGGGGCACACTCCAAGGGAGCACTTTTCTATATATAAACACTACTAAGTTGGGTGATCTCTCCTATGTAGAACTTAAAAATGCTTTTTTCAATTCACATCAACCTTAACTCCAACACTTATATTTTCATACCAAGTTCCCTCTATTAATCTCATCATGTTCCAACAGAAGCTTTACATGGACAAGAGTCTATTGTTCCGTGATGAGCAAAGTTTTAAAAAATGATCCGTTATTGTGGTAATGTCCATTATCTCGTATTTTCCTATTTTGATAGAGTGAACATGAATCACAAAAATAACCGCGACGAAATATTGTTACGCCATGACAGATTCCGTAACCGTGACTAGAATTTAATTAGTGTTTAATTTTCTTTTGTAAAGGAAACAAATATATTCAGTAAATATTCATGAAAAGAATTGCAATTTTGAAATTATTGAGAAACAATGAAAAATTAAATGATTATACATTATATGATAGTACAACTCCTTTTAATAAGATTTGTGTAAATTTATGATTACTTCACACCGCCACGACCGCTAGTATTTGTAGTGCACCATACTTAACAACTAAAGTTGCAATATTTAACAAAATTGCTATTTGTAGCTTGTTGATTATACTTTAATTGCGAGTGAGAAGATTTCGACCAATATCAGAGCAATAAAGGTCAATCTCTTATTCTTCAATGTAGTTTTAGGTCTTAATTAGTGGTTGATATTAATGTGAACTATCTTGAATAGAAGATGTTTCTATATGAACTGCACCCATCATGGGAAAGTCTTTCTAACATCTTTGTCTTTTTTTATAAGCTAATTTTTACTCAAGGACTTGTTTTGGTTTAAGTTATTTTTGAGCTTATGTAAAACAACTTATGTAAATAAATAATTTTTATGTATTATTTAAAGTTTTTCAATGTAATTTATGAGAAAACAACTTATAAAGATATAATTTTTGTCAGTGAAAACTTATAAATTAATACAAAATTTTATTTATTTGCATAAGTTATTTTGATAAACTTAAAAATAAATCAAATCCAAACGGATCCAAAATAAGTGATTATAAAAAAGACACGGAGAGAGTATTATCTAAAATAACACTAGTCTAATATAAAAAAAAATAAATTAAAATCTATTAGGATCCGTTTGGACTGATGGAATCTAATGGAATGAAGTGGAGCGGAATAGAATGGAGTGGAATAGGATAGAGCGGAATGAAATAAATATTTCATTCCATTGTTTGGATATTTAAAAAAAAAAGTAACAAAATTAATGGTAAGTGATGATATTAGATGAAATTCATTCCATCTTATTCCATTCCGCTCCGCTCAATTCCATTATTATTTTTCAAATCCAAACAATGAAACATTATTATATTCCAATTTGCTCCGCTCCATTCCATTATATTCTATCAATCCAAACAATAACATATATGATCATCAATCTAGCTAGCTAATCCTTAATCATGTTCAAAATAAAAAACTAATGCTGTATATAAAATAAATAAAAAATCAATGTTATATATATATATAACCAATGGTTTATCCTCCCTTTATCACAAGATCTTGTGAAAAATTGAATGCTAGCTTTGCAACATCAGAATTTGAACTTGCCTTAGGTTTATACCCTTCCATCAATCGATTTGACTTGTATCGCAATCCACAAGCATTGCATAAAGTATTTCTCCCCAAAGGACCAAGCCTCCATTGAGTAGTGTCTTTGGTCTCACAATGGCTACAAATTCTCTCACTATATTTATCTATACTCTTTCTTTTGAGACTCTTATCTTTACTCTTCTTAATAGAACAAGACTTCTCATTATTTTTCTCTATGCTCTTTGCTTTGAGACTCTTATCTTTACTCTTCTTAGTAGAACAAGACTTCTTATTTTCCTTTGGTAGATACTCATGAATATTCATGCTATGAATATTTGGCAAACTTGTATCAATATTGATCTCTTGATTTATTTCAATATTTGACACATTCTTTTGTGTTATTCCTTCACCCAATTGATCGAATTCGATATTTTCGTTCTCATGAGTGTCACAAAAGAGCAAATAATTCAAATCTTCTTGCAAACTTCTATCCATTGTTTCTGAAAAAGTAGGGTACCATTCCAAATTTTGTAGTATATCATCTGGGATATAATTAAATTGCTCTCCAAGGTGTTTCTCATCGTTTTGAATGCTCGAGTTGTAGAGATTCAGAGCCATGCTGAAACACTCAATTTTAAATGGAGTGTACACACAATAAGAAACACTCATGAAATTTAAATATATATAGAACTGCCAAATTATAACAGAATTATAAAATCCTAGAATCCTATTTGTTTAAAGCTTACTAAATTTATTTGTTGAATAACAAACATTCCCAAGATATAGGATGAGTTTGTTTGTTTATTTTTATTTTTATTTATAGAGAAGGGATGAGTTTGTTTCAAATTATCTTTTTTTTTTTTTTTTTTTTATATTATATTTTTAAATTCTCTTTATTTGTTAAGTTTACTAAATTTTATTTCTGAAGATTCTTGAGAAAAAGAAAATTTTCTCAAAGAAAATACTATGAATTAGGATTTCCATGAAGACGAGAACTAAAATTCGTATGTAATTATCCAACTCATAAAAGTTTCTGGATATTTTATTTTAAATAGACACTTTTTTTTTTGTGTCAAAAAATAAAATAAAACTAAACATACTCTATTAAAAACCTAAGAATAAAAATTTCAATCTTTATATTTTCTGGAAAGTTATTCATAGGAATAAATTTAGTAAACTTCAAACAAAAGCCTTTATAAAGATGAAATATTTTCCTGGTTGTTAAAAAATTTGGTTGGTTAACATTTAAATATTTTTAAAAACTTTATCAAAACAATTTTAGATACTACTCTCTGTGTTTCTTTTTGATAGTCATTTTAGAATAATAACAAATTAAAGAAGTGTATTTTTGCACGTTGTCTTTCTATTATATCTTTGTTTTATTTTAATCCACTAATATTTTTTTTTGCGCAAACTGTTTCTTTTCAATAAATTTAATATATTATATACAAAAATATGCTATGTACCAACTTTTTTTTTAAAAAAAAAATCAAAATATATAGCATTAATTAGTTTTATTGAAAAAAATAAGAGCAATTGACAATGAATAAAATTGACAAATTGTATATTTAAAATACAGAAAGAAACTACTAATAAAGACCATTGAATTTGATGACAAAAGACTACTAACAAAAAGAAACGAAAAGAGTATATAATTGAGAGGTTGTTGGTAGTTATTATATACGAAAGTTAGGTTGGAAACTTTTTTACCCAACTTTTATTTTGAAAATTTTTCTTTTTATACGAAGCTTTTATTTTATACTACTTGTTGTGAATTCGACTGACTCACACCAATAACCTTGAACTAAGTTTACATAAACCGTTGAATGTAATGATTATGTGAACTGAGTTTACATATGCGTTTACTATGATTTGTAAATCTATTTTCCAATATGTAAATTTAGATTAATTACATTAGCATTACCGGTTCAATAAACATTTTACATTCACAAACTGAGTTTATTTTGCTCAAAATAATTAGACGTTGTTGTCTGTTACATATGAACACCTCTTTTTATTACAATAACAATCAAATTTTCACGTCCCATCAATGTTCTTATTTTTAGACGGATTATGATTAGGGTTTAAGGTTAGGGTTATGTTTAATTTTTGGGCTAAGGTTAGGATTTAGGGTTAAGGGTTGTGTTTAATTTAGGGTAGTTTAGGTTAGGGTTAGGGTTAAGGGTTTAAGGTTAGGGTTAGGGTTAAGGGTTTAAAGTTTAGGGTTAAGGTTAAGGGTTAGGGTTTGGGGTTAGGGTTAAGGGTTGGGGTTAGGGTCAAGGGTTTGGGGTTAGGGTTAAGGTTTCCATAAACCCTTAACCCTAAACCCGTAACCCTAAACCCAAACCCTTAACCCTAAATCCTAACCCCAAACCCTAATCCCTAATCCCTTAACCCATAACCCTTAACCCCTAACCCCAAACCCTTAGCCCCAAACCCTAAACCCTTAACCCTAACCCCAAAACCTTAAACCCTAACCCACCCTATCCATCAACCCTATTCCCTAACCCGAAAAACCTAACTTTAAACCCTAAATCCTCGCCCTAACCCCAAACCCTAACCCTCAACCCTAACCCTTAACCTAACTTTAAACCCTATTCCCAAACCCTAAACCTAGCCCTAAATGAAAAACTTAACCCCTCTAGCTAATTAAAGATAAAAGGTTCTAATGTAAAATTTTTCCCGCTTCATTCTACTCCGCTCCACTCCACTCCATACAATTAATCTCTTTTATTTTGACCCTAAATTAAGAATTAAAAAAGGTGGACAATGAATAAAATTGACAAATCGTATATTTAAAATACAAAAAAAGCTACTAAAAAAGAACATTGAATCTGATGACAAAACACTAACAAAAAGAAACGAAAAAAGTATATAATTGAGAGGTTGTTGGCAGTTATTATATACAAAGGTTAGGTTGGAAACTATTTTACCCAACTTTTATTTTGGAAATTGTTCTTTTTATACGAAGCTTTTATTTTATACTACTTGTTGTGAATTCGACTGACTCACACCAATACCCTTGATTTGTGGAGCAAATAAAACCAAGTAACTAAAATGTGTTGATAGAGTTGATGATGCAATAATTCAAGAACGAACAAAGAACGATAAAGGACACACTATAATTTGTTTACCCAGTTCGGTGTTAATGAACATAATTCTATCCTAATCCCGAATTTATACCAAGAATAATCTCTCTAAAACCCCAGCCTTAATTGACGGCAAAAACCCTAAAATTCTTTTAGAAAACATAAAAAAACGCAACTTGTATTTATAAGCTTTGCGAACCCGCGCCCGGCGCCGCCTTCCCGCGCCTGGCGCAGCTGGCAGAGCCTGGAGGCTTAACCAATGCTCTCCTGGCGCCCAGCGCAATGTCTTCCGCGCGTGGCGCCACCTCCAGCTTCAAAACTCATTTTCTACGTTTCTAAATTTTCAAGGCAACACGCAACACTACTAAGAAAATTTAATAAATTTATTACAAACATGAAATTGTATTTTTATTATTTTTTTTTATCATTTTATTCTCAGAAATCCACAAAGATATTTAAAACAAACCATCCATAAAATTTGTCTCGAGTATATTCCTCACATAAATCGATTAGTCCATTAATGATCCATAAAAATTAAGTCGTTATCCCTATAATTTTTCCAAATAAGATTAACCAATTTTTTAATAAAATTAACTACAAACCATCAATCAGAAAATAAAATTGAAATATTGCTTAAAAAAAAGAGAATAAAATATTGAAATAAAAGATAAAATTACATGAAAAAATATTATTATTTTTTTTAAAAAAAAGGAAAAATTTCTATGATAAAAACTAGTGCGGCACTGGAGTGCAAGGTGTCCTAGCATATCGGGCCTCCAATTTTAAGAAGTCTCAAAAAATAATATTATGTGACAATCCGTCTCTTAAATAACTGATTCAAAAAATTAAAAGTAAAATATCTTAATATATTTTTAATCTATTTTTCTTGTTTCAATTTAAAGTGGCTAAGTGCATATTTTAGTAAAATAAAATGGACAAAAAGATTTGTCCCGTCTCAAATTTAAACAGAAATTTGTGTATCTTCTCCTTCTTCATCATGCTAATTAGAATATGAGTAGTTTACATTTGGATTTTGTGTTTTTTTATTTAAAAATTTCATTTTTAATATTCGGTGCAGAACCTCCAAATTATCGAAACCAACTCTGATAAAAATAAAGACTAAAACATACTAAAAATAATACATAAACCGTAAAAATAAGAAAAGAAAATGGTATTCCGTAATAAATAAACTCTTCTATGTTTATGGGTCAATAATGATATTTGTACAACCAAAATGTTAACAACTTTTGACAACTCTCTCATACTCTCATTACATACATTCTCACACTCTTCTCCTTTCACTTTATTATTTTTGTTATCCCTAACACTTTGTTTGTTATGAGAGAGATTGGTGCGAGAGAGATACTGAAGAGAGAGTTTGTGAAGAAACACCTTTTTTCTCTTGTTTGGCACAAAGGAGAAACACATAAGAGAGACTAAAATGTGTGGGTTCCATCTGCTTTTTAATTCTCTTCACATGTGCGAAGAAAGGAGGTGGGTGTTGCTATTTCCAGTATTGCCCATCTCACGTTATTTTTCAGGACGTTCTAAAAATAATTTGGAAAGTGACTTAGTTATTTATTTTTTATGAAAAAGTTCACTTACTGGACATTAAAAAAATATTGTATTATGTGATTTGATCAAATAATTAAATCATGGTAAAATAAATGATTTAAATAATATATTTACTTTAAATAATAATTTCTTTTGGTATGAAAAATCATTAATTAATTAAATTTTTCTATGCAAGGGTAGTTTAATAACTTTCTATCAGATGAACGCTTTTCTCGTTTCTATTTCTCTTCTTTTTCTCTTATACCAATCAACACATTAAATCTATTCTATTTCTCACATTTTTCTCTCTTCTCACACTCTCTCTCACATATTTCTCTCTACTCACTTTCTCTCCACAACCAATCACATCCTAAAAGAACACAATTGTTACGTATATAAATTAACCAATATTATTAGTTAATATATGTATATTATTTGTAATATATATAATATAAATTATTAATTAGTTAATTATATATAGGTAGTTATTAGTAGTTTTAAGGAGTTATTAGTAGTTATTGGTAGTTTTGTGATGTTTATCTATATATATATATATATATATATATATATATATAAGTATTGTACATGTAAAGAAGAAGGAAAAAAATTAATCAAAGAATTCTAGTCTTTCCCCCATTTCTATGGAGATCCGTTCCTTCTCGAATTAAAACAATTATTAGGAGACATATTCATTTTCGAATTGAAATAATTGTTATTGTTAATTTATCACTTTCTATGATTAGTACACAATTTTTTGGGTGTCCAAGTACAAATAACACTCCTCTTATGTACGGGTCGAAAACCGGCGTGCAGAAAAAAATAAATAACAAACGTGTCCTTAGAACTGTGGAAATTGCAACACTAGTCCCTGAATGAATCTCTAAACTGAAGTTCTGATCGGTGATTGATATATCTGACAATCACAGCACACGGAGATGGAGGAAACAGCCACTAGCGGCGGCGGTGGTATTCCATGGTTGTGGGGTGTAGCCAGTGCTGCTCAAATGGGATTGGGTGTACGTTCGTACATTAAGGGACACGCAGGTGATTCCTGTCTCATGCCTTTGAAAGCTTTCTCTGTTGCTTCTCTTATTATTAGCAGTGCTGCTTCCGCTTCTATCTTCATTCTTCAATCTAATGGCATCCATGGGGTAATACTATTGCTGTCTTTGAAATTATTGCAATTTTGTTTTATGTTTTGTTTTCTTATTTTTTGCAATGAAATGGAATTTGATTTTAGGGTTTTTCTTTTGTATTGGGAATTTAGAGTAATGTGAATTGTGTAGTAAGTGAGAGCTTAAAGGGATTTTCAGCTTATTCCCATAAGTTCTCTAGGGTAGCTTATTAAAACAACTTATAGTAAGTGAGAGCTTAATGTTCATAAAGCTTAAATTTGATAATTTCATCACTCACATGACAAAGTTGAGAATTTGGGGAATGTCAAAACTCAGAGGTTGTAAACTTGTTTGTTGGTTGTCATTAGCGATCACATTAGCTCATTGTTCTTAGGTGTAATTTTATGTTTCTGTGACAATTATATTAACAGATAACAATGAATTGATTTAATTTATTATAATCTAATTCCAAGTTCCTGATTGGTTTTTGTTTTTTTGCAACTTTATGGTATGACGAGGGGATTTTGTATATTCTTGATTTTCTTGCTTCAATGTAGTGTGTCTTTTCATTTTGTTGAGTGGAAACCTAATGTAGTACAAAATACCTTATACTTTTATCTTTTAATCAATGCTATTTCACTCAAACCGGTTATGACTCGGTTGATGTACTGGGTTAATGGATCGTTGGCCAATTATGGAGAAATATAAAATTTAAAATTTAGTACGTATATCAAATATTTGTAGAAATATTGGTAAGAGGTACTTTTTTGGAGCACAAAGGATGCTAATTCAATCCTGATTGACGATGAAATTTCAATTGTTCAACCATTGACTTTTCTGTTTGTGATGTTGTAATTATTGAAACATGCAAGTCATATATATCGAGGTGTGGACATTATAATTTTCTAGTTTATAGTAATGCAAGTGACCCTTCTGAAATTCCATATCCCATCTCCTATTTTGGTATGCATGATGTGATATGCAGTCATCCTTAAATATTGTGCGTTGTTATCTGAGTGAATGTGCGTAGAGTTGCAGACATACAGAATTATGTTATCCAGTCTTGTGAATTATGTTATCCAGAATTATGTTAGCAGAGTTGCTGATGTCATCATTGGTTATGTGCATAAATGATTAGACACACTGACTGGACGTCAGATTTGGTTTTCGGTTGAACTAATCAGACTAGCTAGTTACGTCTGAGTTTAATAACACTGTTTTTAATTGGTGGCTAAGTAACTTCAACCCTTTCCGGACACCATAAATATTTCAACCCACAACTCCTTATTTTGGTGTTTGTGATGGATGATACTGCAGATGGTTATGATTTATGCCAAAAGCTAATTTGGATGTCAGATCGCAACGCATTTTGCTGTTCACTGTTCTTACTTTGATGATGGTTTTAGATGTGAAAATGATTAGTATAATATGGTTATATATTATAGATGTCAAGAGAACTAGTAGTGTTCTGTGGTATCTGTTTCCCTTCAAGCTGTTTTCAGAAAAATAAAACGTATGGTCTAGATGTAAGATCCCATTTATGCACATATTAATATTCTCACGTACTACATGTTATTGCATATAGGTGGATGATCTCATTGAAGCCGGTGCCAATTTAAGAGCCAAACTTGGGTTACATCCACGCACATCGAATAAGTAAGCAAATTATTTAGTTCATGTAAAGAAAATATATCTGCAGACTGAGTTATGTAACATCACTTTCTTCTTTAGTTTGAAATATTGGTTACTTCACATGAGAGATTGGACTTTGGAGAAAAATAAAAGTTCAGTGTTTCAGTTACTGTATTAAATGAAGTATTTGAAAACAAGCATTCTGCTAGTATCTTAAATACTACTACAGATTGTATGGAATATACTTGATATTGATGGATAATAGAAGTTATGTAATACTTCTCAATTTACGGTTACGACAAAACATTAAAACAGAAACTGCCTCATTAATGACAGAACCAAAATACCCACTGTGTTTTAGAAAGCATAAGTCTCCCTTGCATAACCAACAAATTAAACAATCGGATAGCAGTAAATGTCCATCCTTATTCTATTTATTACATGTAAAGAAACTATATTGGGCCTGATAGCAATACGTCCCCCAAAAGTTTCACCTTGTTCTTGAGGTGAAAGAAATACATTGTAGAAAAAATGAATCCTCCCGGATCAAATGTTCTGTTTTGGGCAGTACTTTTGCCCAGAAAGCGGAGTATGAGCGACTGTTCAAATGCTGTTTTGGTCAGAAACAGAGCATGACTGCTGCATTTTACACTACCAAGTTGTCATTTCCATTCCAACATCATCTTACTGGCAGCACTTATATTTCCCCTTCCACCATCTGAATTCCCCTTTTTTTTACCACGACGGTTTTGGTGGTGGCCACTGGGTCGGTTTACCATACTCTTCATCTCCCTAGATTTCTCTTCCTCACGTTTTCTCCAACATGATAGTACTAGTACTGGCAGTGGGTGTTTGGATATGCACGTGACCCAAATTTACATGATGGTCTGAAACTCTGAATCTCTTCTCCACTAGACCTGTCCTCTACGTCTCTCACCAGATTTGTCTTTTCTTTTATTTTTTTTCTATCAATCGAAGTAATGTCAGATCTCGCCACCAATGTCAATCACTTCATCGTCACCAACCTTTCTTTCCCTTCCATAGCCAAACTTGAGTCCGACAGTTTTGATGACGGCAGTGGGTTGGCTGTTGTTGGTGAGTCAAGCAGTTTCATTCTATTGAGATGGCTCTCAAACACAACCACTGCCTGCACCATTTTAATGTCTTTTTTTCTATTTGTTTTTCTTTTCTATCTCCGTTTGTGGGATTCTTCCACAACTGCTCCATTCTATTGAGATACCTCTCCAACATTACCCCCTCCTGCATCTCTTCCAATATTCTCATCCATGGTTCCATTTTTTTTTATCAAATACCAGATGCTCCTAGGATTGGGGAGCTCTGATACTAATCTTAGTATCTAAATTACTATTGCAGATTGTATGAAATATACTTGATATTGATCGATAATAGAAGTTACAACGGTAATAACTTCCCAAGGGACCGCTGTAACAATAAAACATTAAAACAAAAACTGCTTCAACAAAGACAGGACAGAGATACCTACTAGGATTTAGAGAGCCTAGTCCCTCCCTTGCCTAACCAACTAATTAAACTACCAGATGACAGTAAATGTCCACACTTATTCTATTTAATACATGTAAATAAACCATAGTTAATTTTCATCTTCTTTCTATCACAGCTAAAAAAGAAAATCATAACCAAATGTCATTTCAGCCACCCACATACAAAGTAAAATATAAAAATGATGTTAGAAAGTAAACGGGCCCTTATCTTAAAAATCCAATCGGTTCAACTTTTCTGTATAAGTTCTTCTATTACAATAACTCAGTCTTCTCTCCTGTTAAAGATTAATTCTTATTTTTGTATATTGAAGTTCACAGACAATTTTTTAATTACTTATAGGTCTTTTACGAAATAAAATAGTATATTTTGTTTGGGTAGGAATATGGATGAGTCATAGCCAAATGCTCTCAGGCACTACTTGTGCTATTTCTTTGGTGGTGTGGTTCCTTGGTGAAGAAGCATTCAAAACATTCTGTGGTTTGGTTCATTGAAAGGTTGAAGGTTTAATGTGCAATGTGCAATTCAACAACAATATGCTTATTAGAAACACTGCATCTAATTGATGCCTTTTTCGATGTTTTGTTCTCTTGTTGCATACCTAGTACTTTTGTGTATGCATCTTGTAATACATTGTCATTAATAATGTTTTTCTTCGGCTGTTGGCCGGCACTTTTTGGCATGCTTAGTAGTACCATGATGAAGTGTAATTTCTCTTGCTTGCTCAAAACATTTTAAATTTTTATAAGAAATATAGCTTAAGTAATACCTTATGAATGACTACATGATACATGAATATGTCATGAGTAATGATGTTAAGATATAGACTATAGAGTAGAACCAAGGTTGATATCGGATTTATAAAAATGCAAATATAGTTTTGTACTTTGTCTTGCAATGTATTACAATCCTTGACAAAGTTGCATAAAGATATGTTAGGTACTACATCCACTTAGAATGACCTTGATCACAATTTAGTAATTTATTCATGTTCCAATCTAAAAAGCTCATATACTTGATATGCATTATTTGAAGTTTGGTTGATATCTTTGCTCAAGGGTCATTCGAGGAAATATAGCTCACGCCTGTTTGACTATAATGAGGAAGTACACTAAACTCTCCACCATCAAATGATTGATCTTTGTGTAAAATAGGACGTCTAAGCTCGACATATGCACAATATTGCAGTTTTGCCTTTGCACCATCTTTTCTGGTTGAAGAAAGTGCTGTTTGAAGGGCTTCCCCTGCAAAGGATTAATTCAATTGCTATTCAATATGGAGAAAATCTACTCAATACTTCAGATACATATACAAGGTAGCTTCTGTTACCATGTGTAAGAAATAACAAGTTCTCAGTTGGATATTTATCTGCAAGCTCCTTGATTGTTTGCTGATATCTAGCCCTTGCTTGCAAAAATGACTCTCCCCATTGAGGTAACTGAAGTTTATCATACAAAATAAGTTTACATTAGACTAAATAATGTTTTCATGCAACTTTATCCACGCGAAAGTTCATAATGATAAAATAAGGAAAATGCTAACAAGTGTTCCGGACGACCATGACTTCATTCTCTATACCTCATTATACACCTTTTGAACATTATAATCCACTGTCACAGCTGGGAGCATGGCTTCACGCTCCGATACATCAAAACTTATATTTCCATCTTTAGGAGCAACATCCGGACGAATAGCTACATTGTTTATCACTTCACATAATCCATACTCAATAGAGACCTGCTGTGATGGAAGTTAAGGACCATTTTAGAAAATTAAGATGTTAAATAGTTGAGTCATCTCTATACACCAGTCTTTGAATATTTTGAAAAATTAATAATTTAGAAGTTTATGACCTTGACTTTTGAATTATCGATAAAACTATCTTCCCCAATATCAGTTCCGAGATCATTGTTGATGGTAGGGAGGGCACCGATGAGTTCAACGACACTTTGCACGCAGCGGAGGAAGGGAGATACAAAGACTCGATGAATTGGATATTTGAGACTCTGTTGGATCCCTCGACCCATATGAAAGGCCCTAATGCGACCGACTTGGGCTAGGGGTGGATCCCACGGCCGCAAAGCTGTAGATGCCCATGAGGGATCAATGTTATCGAGGCGTTCACCATGCCTCATTATGACAACATTTTGGTATGAAATAAGATGTTGGTTTTCCAAAATATTTTTTCCTCTTGAATCCATTTTCACTATATGTAGAGCAAGAGACAATGAGAGATTATTATGTAAATGATTTGGGTTTGAGTGTCAGACAATATAAAGGAATGGGTGGGATATGGACAATGGAATGGGTCTTCGCAGCAAATTGATCTGAAGTGTAATTGGGGATGGCTTCTTTCAACTAGGAGACGAGTTCAAATTCTCTAAAAAAAATAAAATAAAATTGTACAATAGTATAAAAAATATCACTTTAATTAATAATAATTTTTCTCTTTTTAAATTTTTTAAAATTAAATAAATTAAGCTAACATTTGGATAAGTTTTTTTTTTTTTTTTTTATTGTCAAGTAGCCTAGTGTCTAGAAATTTCAGCCTCTACATATATAATGCGACAATCGTACCAACTGTGTTGAGCTTCCGGAACTTCATTTAGATAAATTTTAAAGAAGCACTCTTGGATATTGAAATGTCAAAGAGATATTGCAATAAGTTTGTGATTTTAAAACAATAGTTTCTCATCTAAGTTGAAAATTGATTTGTTTCTGTATCTCATTTCTTCAGAAGTTCTATGTCATTAACATCTAAAATAATATCTCCAAACTTACAAGTAATCTTGTGCAAGTCAAACCATAAATTTCTTTTGATTGAGAAGCTCCTATAAGTAAAAATCAAAGTTAAGCCAACATGGTGTATCAGTAAAGAAATAATAAATATCTTTAAAAATTTCAAAGAAAATTTATAAAGAGGGACAAAAATTTTCAAATAAGTTCATAAATTCATTTCAAAATTATCCATACTTTAATTTTAGAGTTGAAACGGCAATCATACATCAGCCTTTATACTTGTTGTGACGTAAAGAGGGACACCTATGAAAAGCTAGAGAAACACACATGTAGCATGGGTTACGTACACCGTGTAGAATGGGAGTCGAAAATACACTACAATTTATCAAATATCGACAAAATCAAAGTATGGAATTTAGTCTAACAATAGGCCCCAAGAAAGACATAGCAATTGAGATTTGAGTTTAATTAGCCCAAGAAATTAGCTAGTCTTCCCATAATGAAGAAAACCGGATTTCGAACTAGGTCAAACCCAATCCAACTATGGAATAAGTCATTTCATACTATTGTGAATTTCTTTTGACACTTTATCCATTTTCTGCACGCCCTACAAATTTATCAAAATATTTTTTTTCTGCTATAAAAAATTTGTAGTCATCAGGGTTCGACCCTGGTGACAAAAGGAGGTGAAAGACATGTGGGATTAAAACCCTAAGGTGGCTACGACCACAAGTAACTCCGTGCTAGGCACACTAGTAGTTTCTAGGATTAGTTAGGCAGTGATGGTTTAGTGGTTACTTAAGGCACCAACATGATTTGATGAAAGGGGACTATTAGCATATTGTAACATTAGAAATCTCATATTCTCTGATTGAGGGATTCCGATTTGCTATAGTTACATATCAAACAATTTTCACACTGTTTCAGATTTGAACCATTAATTACAAATCAGACGGTTTAAATTAATTCTATCATAAAATCAGTTAAAACGATTTCGACCGTACAATTTGAATCAGATGGCTCAAATTTAAAAAAGCGTAAAAATTGTGTTAAAACTCTGCATATAGTCCGTTTCCGTGTTTGAGAGCTCATTTTCTTTGTTCTTTTACTTTGCAATTTTCAATCAAATTAAGTTTCTTTTGTTTGTTATTTTCTACTTTATGCTTTCATTTTATTTTGATTTGTCTATTATAATCATCAGTGAGTAGACTCCCTTTGTCTTGGGATTGTGGAAAGAAATCTAATATTGTTACTTTGATAGACTTTCTAAAATCCCAATTCTATCTTTTTTGCTATGGAATTATAAAATCTTCTAATTCAATTTATTGTTCCTAATCAACATTTTGAACTATGATCATCCAATTCTAAATATCAACAATAGACTTAAAGGTGAAGTTGATTCTACAAATCGATGATTATAAAACTATAAGACATAATCTTAGGCATGATCTTGTTAAAAAAAAAAAAAAATCTTAGGCATCAATGAAATGAATGGTGAAAGTTTGTGCCGGAATTAGATTTGCTACTTGACCTATTAAGCAAGAACACCAAGGACATGTTTAGTGCTTACTCATTAATTATTTTAGGGTCATGTTAACTTGTGCCTTAAGGACACATGATAAGGTATCTTTATTTGGAAATTTTACATTTAATAAGCTTAGAAATTTAATGCATCAAAAGTAAAAATATACAAAATTCCAAAACATAATTTCTATATTTGTCTACTTATCATGTGCCTTAAGGGCACAAGTTAACACTCTCCATTATTTTATTCCAACAACTAGTAGAAAATTGAAAACTGTTATATTCTTACGTTTGAGCTTACATAATTGCAATATCTTTCTTCCACGGCAATACATTACTACGTGGTCTCCTACAAATTACTCTAACTAGTTTATTATTAGCCATCTTAACTTTAACTAATTAATTAATTAATTACATATGAATCCAAGCTTATATATGTTAATGAACAAAAATTATCACTTATAGTTAAGTTATCACTAATTTTCCAATATGGAAAAGGAAACCAATATAGTGATTGTTCCTAGTCCTGGTTTTAGTCATTTACATTCACTCATTGAATTTTCTAAACGCCTAATTCAACCATCCAATGCCTTGCACATCAGATTCCTCATTCCAACACTTAATTCTTCATCTCAATCCTCCAAATCTATCCTTCAAACCCTCCCTTCGACAATACGTGCCACCTTTCTTACCGGAAGGGACTCCAATCGCGGCTCATCTTCAACTCGCGGTAACCCGTTCTCTTCTGTTCATCCGCGAAGCATTGAGATCTTTGAGTTTAAATTCAAATTTGGTTGCTCTTGTTGCCGATCTTTTTGCAAGCGATTCACTTATTTGTGCAAAAGAACTAAACATTTTATCATTAATTTATTGTCCGTCATCGGCTACAACACTTTCTTTCTGCTTATTTCTACCAAAGCTCGATCAAATAGTAGTACCTACTACCCAATTCAAAGACCTTGATGAACCAATTCAAATTCCAGGTTGTGTACCAATCAACGGAAGAGATCTTTTGAATCCTGTTCAAGATCGAAATAGCATAGTATACGAATTATTTCTTCAAAAATGCAAACAACTTTTGCATACTGATGGAATCATAGTTAATAGTTTCAAAGAAATTGAACAAGGACCTATAAAAGCATTGATTGATGAAACAAATGGATATCCAAAAGTTTATCCAATTGGACCAATTATCCAAACTAATTCTACCAATCCTGAAAATGGGTTAGAATGTTTAACTTGGTTAAACAATCAATTACCAAATTCGGTTTTATATGTTAGTTTTGGAAGTGGAGGGACACTTTCACAAGACCAAATCAATGAGCTAGCATTTGCGTTAGAATTAAGTGGTAAAAAATTCTTATGGGTTGTTTTTGCACCTAATGAATCATCAAATTTTGGTTACCTTAATTCACAAAAGAATGATGATCATGATCCTTACAAGTTTTTGCCATATGGGTTTATTGATAGGACTAAAGAACAAGGTTTTTTGGTTTCTTATTGGGCCCCACAAGTTCAAATTCTTAGTCACAATCCAATTGGTGGGTTTTTAAGTCATTGTGGATGGAACTCTTGTCTTGAGAGTATCATGAATGGGATCCCAATTATTGCATGGCCACTTTTTGCTGAGCAGAAAATGAATGCAGTTTTGCTAAGTGATGGAATAAGAGTGGCAATTAGGCCAAAAGTAAATGAAAATGGTTTAGTGGAAAGGGAAGAAATTGGTGAGGTTGTAACAAGAGTAATTGAGGGTGATGAAGGTAGAGAAATTCGTGAAAGAATGAAAAAAAATGAAGAATTCGGATTATGAAACGCTTCAAGGAGGATTATCGATAGAAACTCTAGTTAATTTAGTTGATTGCTTTTAGATGTCTACTTGTGCGTTACATAAATAAAGTTTAATATATAGTTATTTGTGTAAATATAATTCTATATTAATGAAAGTATAAATATATTTTTATGATACAAATTTTTTTTTATTGTGCTATAATAAATTTGATATAGTTTGCACAAATCATATAAACCCAACCAAGTGGGTGTGGCACAAGTGGTAAGCGGCTTGGGCCCTTTAAGCATTTGGTCAGGGGTTCGATTCCTGACCGGTGTGTATGGAAAAACATCGTTTGGGAGAGGCAGCCCTTAAATGCGCTCCAGATCCTGGAAGGGATTAGTCTCTGCAAGTCGCGCAGAGGATACCCTGGAAAACCAAAAAAAAAAAAATCATATAAACCCAAATTAGGTGTGGAATTTATACTTCGTTTTTCTCCGTTTAGATCTTTTATTGTGTGAACATTATATGGGGTATTTACCCATCAACCAATAACAAGCCATAGATAATCTAATCAAAACCACATCAAAATATTATTGAAAATGATAGCACATCTAAACTTTAAAAATAACAAAATAAAATGACAATTGGAATAAAAATATTACAAAAGCACAAAAACCTCCCTAGAAATAGAAGAGTACTACACACTTAAAAGCTCCCTGGAAACCTGCTCCATGGTAGGCCGAGATTGTGGACGATCAACTAAACAAGAAATTGTCGTCTTTGCAATGGATACTAACTCCTTAGCTTGTCGACGATTCACCGGAGGAGAGAGTCGTTGATCCAACTTATTCATCAATGGCATACTATCAAGTGTTGATCCCATGACAATCCATTGTAAAGAATCAGATAGAATATCTCCAGGGTGTTTTCCAAAAAGTATTTCCAATGCTAATACTCCAAAACTATACACATCATTTTTCTCATTCACTTCCATTGTATATGCAAGTTCTGTACCAAATCAAAAAATGTTATATGAATAGTGTACACAGACAAACTGCGATACATATTTTAGGACGGAGAAATGTGATTAGCAAAGACAAAGTTGCAAGTTCCAAATTATAAATGCGTTCATATCATAATTAATTAGTCCATAGAAAGAAAATTAACCTGGAGCAGCATATCCAAATGTGCCTGCAAAAGAGGTCCAATTGGATGAATTAGGATTAAGAAGCTTAGCCGTTCCAAAGTCGGAGACACGAGCCACATAATCAAAATCCAAAAGAATATTCTTGCCTGATATATCTCGATGAACAATCGGAGGGGAGCAGTCATGGTGCATATAGCATAAAGCATTAGCTACATCTTTAATGACATTCAATCTCTTATTCCAATCAAATGCAATTGCTTCCTCATCATCTTTCAAAATCTTTTCCAAACTACCTTTCTCCATGAACTCGTAAGCCAAAAACGATAAGTGTGAATGTGAACAAAATCCATATAGCTTCACAATGTTGCGATGCCGAATTTCTGTTAGAGCTTGGATCTCATTTGTGAATGATTTTAGATTGGGATTTTCTGCATCTGCTACTGAGTGAAGTTTTTTAACAGCAACTACTTGACCTGTCTGCAACTCTGCTTTGTAAACACTTCCATACGCTCCTTCTCCAACGAGATGTTTGTCATCAAAACCTTCCGTCGCTTCAATAATGTTCTCATACACCATTTTTCCATCAAAACTCCATATTGTAAATACATTTTTAGGAGCAATGATGTTTCCTCCGTCCTGGTTTTCTCTTGTGGTTGACGAATGACAGAAACAATACGAAAATTTGAAACAAACGATCGCTAGCATTAGAGTTCCTAATGCTAGAGGTAAAAATATGAAAAATATCACTTTCTTAATCACATTATTATGAGATCCACTGGTTGGTTTTATGCAAGGCTTCAAACCAGAAACATTACCGCACAAGCCTGCATTATTTCTCAACTCTTCAAAAGTAGCGTTATTGAATGTTCGCGTATTTGGAAGTGCACCCATCAAGTGGTTATATGATATGTCAACCAACCACAAACTAATCATTTGATCCAAGGAAGAGGGGATAAATCCAGAAAGATTGTTATGTGAAATATTCAATGTTTCTAAGAGTTGCAGCTTTTCAAGCATTGGTGGTATGGTTCCATTCAAAAAATTTCCACTGAGATCAAGAAATTGAAGTTTTTTAAAATTTCCAAAATCAACAGGAATATTTCCTATGAATTTATTATGACTCAAATTTAAGTTCCATAAGTTAGGCAAATTGGCAAGTCCTTTTGGGAGATAGTCGCTTAGATTATTTGATGAAACATCTAAGGTTTCAAGTCCATTTAACGACGTTATTTGTGCATGAAAAATACCAGAAAGATGATTGTTTGATAAAAAAAGTTTGCCCAACTTAGTCAAATTGCCTAACTCGTTTGGAATATTTCCTGTAAGATGGTTTGAAGATAAGTCAATTGAATACAGGCTAGGTGCTTCACCGAGTTCGGGTGGTATACAACCCGATATATTATTTTTGGAGATGTGAAGTTGTGTCAAGTTATGAAACTTTCCCCAGTTGGATGGAAGGTGGCCATAAAAATTATTGTCATCCAATTCCATGAACTTCAAATTTGGGTATACACCTAAATCATTTATGTTTCCATCAAAATGGTTGTGATCAAGCCTAAGTCTAATAAGACTAGAACAATTCTTCAAACTCTTTAGAACTTGGCCAGTAAAATGGTTATTTGAAACAATAATGGATGTCAAGTTTCCACCAAAGCAAATGTTATGAGGCAACTCACCAATGAAATTGTTATCATATACAAAGAGTACTTGTATATTAGCAAGCATACTCAATTCCGTCAGAATTGTCCCACTTAGATGGTTTCTTTGAAAGTAAAGATTTTCTAAATGGCTCAAGTTTCCAATTGAAGGTGGGACTTTACCAGAGAAAGTATTATTTGACAAATTAATTTGAACCAAAGATCTCATCATTCCGATTTCGGTAGGAATGGAACCAGAAAGAATATTACCTTGAAGATCAAGATATGTTATGTTCAATAACTTGCCAAATTCTTGAGGAATAGATCCAGAAAGCTTATTGTCATGAAGATTTAGAAATTTTAAGTTTACTAATTTCCCTATTTCTTGAGGAATAGACCCAGAAAGGTTATTCAAACTAAGATATAGAAATTCTATGTTCAATAACTTTCCAATTTCTTTAGGAATACATCCACAAAGGTTATTTGTATTAAGATATAATTTTATTAGATTCCTTAATGAACCTATTTCTTTAGGAATGATACCATTAAGAAAATTATTAGATAAATCTAAAAGTTGAAGACTGTTCAAATGTGTTATTTCATATGGAATTGCTCCTAAGAGAAGATTGCGACTAAGATCAAGATGAGAAAGTTTGGACAACATTCCAATATGGTTAGGAATATTTCCATTCAAGAAGTTGGAAGTAAGATTAAGAGTAAGAATATTTGGAAGAGATGTGAAGTTAAGACTTTTAAGTGTACCTTTTAATCCCATATTTGTGAGATTTACATTAGTAACAAATATGAAATCTTCATCACATGTAATTCCAAGCCAGTTGTTGCATGAATTATTGCCATTCCATGAAGATAGTAAGGTTTGGCTTTGGTTGTCAAGACTTGATTTCCACTTCAACAAAGCACTTGCTTCTCTATCTCTACTTTGTAAAATGGAAGAACCAACAATTGAAGAAGAGGTAGTCAACATGAGTGTACAAAAGCACATAGAAAAGAACAGCCGAAACAGTACACACTTCATGAGCACAAGCATTAGAAATTTAGGTTCAAGACTTAAGATACTTTGTTTTGATTGGACTATATGTATGTAGCTAGTGTTGCAGATATTTATAGCTAAAAAAAGCACACTTTTTTTCTTTAAAAAATGAATGGAGGTTTGAATTGGATTAAAATGGGAGTTGAATCTTTATAATATACATTATGATATTCTCACGGAGTTCTCTCGTGCATTTTCAATAGAATTTGCTTAGATGACATTCAATTGGAGTTTTTATTATCTTTAAAAGATATTCTCTCTTTTAAAGATATTATTTGTGGGCTATTTTAGCTCATTTAATTTAAATCAGTGTTGAGAATATCTTTTAATGTTCGATCAACAGCTTCGAAACAGTGTTTGTGCATCATTTTCTTTCTCTCTAATACTACTTTAGGATATTTTTTAAAACTACTCCTGACAGAAAAAAATCCTAAAATACCCTAACTTTAAAAATAAAAAAAAACCAAAATGTTCTACTTTTTGGTGTGAGGGGGACGCACCATGCCCATGGTAGCGTCCAGAGGAAGGATGCGCCATCCCCATGCCGGCGTCCATTTCTGGACTTTTTTATATTTTTTTGCTTTTTAGAATTGGCAACGGCTGTTGCCTGAGAGCTTTAAAACAGCTGCATTTGAGATCAATTGCAACACTAATATAAAATGGTTCCCTTATAAATATTACGCAACGGTTTTAAAGCGTTCTCTTAAGCGTCCTTCAAGATTTGTATTATTAAATGCTCACAAGAATGTGTAAAAATGAAGAGTTAAGTTCTAATAAATGTGTAAGAATGAAAATATAATTTTTACATGCCTTTTTATTACTTCATAATTAATTCTTTCAAATAAAATTATTTATGATATGTAGTTCCTTCCATAAAACTGTTTTTAATAATACAAATTCAAAGAACACTTTAGAGAACGCTTCAGCGTTGCATATTACTTCTATGGAGATTGTTTCATGGAAGTGTTGCATTTGCATTCAAAGACAAGGCTGGCATGGGGTTGGCACATCCTTCCTGTGGTACTACATTGGGATGGCGCGTCCTTCGACGCTACCATGGACATGGCGCGTCCCCCTCACACCAAAAAGTAGGGCATTTTGGTATTTTTTTTAAAAAAAGTTTGGCAAAACTATCAAAAGATAGTTTTATCAACGACTTGTAACAACTTATAACAAAAAAGGTCGCTATCAAAAATCATATTTCTTGTACTAGTTTTCATGTTTTTATTTCTCTCTTCCCTTTTTCTCACCTACCACACAAAGGCTTAATTAATTCTTGCGCATTTGTGAAAAATGTTTTAGCATATAGCTGAAAAGTTAGTAGAATGAAATTAAAATGTTTGTTAAATATCTTTTTTTTTTTTTTGTCAGGTAAGTGGGCATACCGGGTTCGAATCCGGATATCTGCACAAATGTACAATGTCCTTTACCAATTGAGCTAGGCTCATGAGGATGTTTGTTAAATATCTTTAAAATGACATAAAAATACATAATTATTTTATGTGAGTGGGTAGTTTTTTTTATTAAAAATAAGAAGGTTAAAATTGGAATAAAATTAAAAAGTTCAAACTAAATGACTTAGTTGACCACATTTACGTTTATCAATGTATAAGTTTAATCGTTAATATCTTTAATTATTTATTGTTAAAAATTATAAAAATTGTATATTTTGAAAATATTCATAGAGACAAACCAAACAATATCTTATATGCTAATATTTACATGTACACATTAGTAGAAAAATATAATCAAAACAGTTCAAATAATATTATCTAAAATCAAAATTAGGTCATTTATTTTGAAACGAAGAAAATATAAATTAATAAAAAAAAACTTATTACCCAACATATTTAACTTATTTATATTACCAAACACACGTTTAAACTGCCGGTTAACCCAAGCCCCTTCACTTTTTTTTCTTCTTTCTTTTACTAAACCGATTCATATTCTAAACACCCCCCACCCCCTTTAATTAAATCCACTTTTTGGAAGTAATTAATTCCCATCAACAAATTTTAGTCCAAAAAAATTCCCATCAACAAATTTAAACCTTTAATTAATTTCCACTCTTTTATCTTTTTCTTTTAGATGGTAGAAATCTCTCTGTAGCAAAAGTAACCATCCATCTTCCACCTTTAATTAATTTCCACTCTTTTTTCTTTTTCTTTTAGATTGTAGATATTTCTCTTTAACAAAAGTAATCATCCATCTATCTATCTAAGAACACTTAGAGAAGATGAGACATATTATTTCTAATTAATTAATTAAAATTTTGAGTTTAATCTATGATTTGAGCATATATTGATATTAAAACTTAAGAGTTTATCATCTATTTGAGTCTCACAGAACTTGAAAAATTAATTTATGCAGTTGTGTGCAGAGGATATCCAATTTATAAAAAAAAAAACCATCCATCTTCTTCCTCTTTCCCAATCTATATTTTCATATGTAAATTGTATTACGATTTTTGTTTTCAAATAAAGTTTTTGTTTCTGTTTGAGTATCTCATTTCAAATAGTTAGCTGTTTTTTATTTATTTATTTTTCGTTGAGAGTCATTCGTGTTGCTTTTGCTTCAATGTTGGCAGCAGTTTAAGAAATAGTTTTTTTTTTTATTTAAAACTTTTATGTTTTATATGACATGTTTATGAGTAATTGTTATCTTAAAATATCACCTCTAATAAGTTTCATATTATTCATATATGAACAAATTATTATTTATAATTATTACACTTATAACTATATACTGGACAAAATGTTAGCGAATAATTATATAACGAAACTAATTTTGCACTATACAATATTTCTTACAATAAAAAAAAAAAAAACATCGTGGCAACGACCCGACTCGTGCGTAAGCACGAGTATTAGTTGTTAATTACTCCATCAAATGAAAATACAAATTGCCCCCCCGCACTCAAGTTTTGTGAGACTAAAGTGAGCGGTAAACTCCCCATAAGAGTTTTAACGCTATTATATGCTCAAATTAATTAAAGTTCGAACCCATAACTTAGAAGAGACTCACGACAATTCATCTAAATGCTTTTAAATAATTACTACCTCCATCCCAATACATAAGGAATCAAGATTCTTTTCGTTTTCTGTTTTCTCCATTTTTACCATTATTAAAGTTTTGGATCCTGAATTTTGAAAATGATCTTATAAAATAATAATATAGCAAAATTTTGTAAAACAGTCTTATATATTGAGGCGGAGGTAGTATTATTAATATTGTTTATGATCTTATATTTCCGCCATCCTGAATCATTTTTTTTTCTAGATACGTCCAGGGGCGATCCAGACATAAATTATCAATGTAGCTAATATTTTTTGCCAAGAAATAAATTATACTAAAAATAGTCGTAACAACTAAATTTACAAAGAAAATAGTTTTTCGTCCATTTGTTGAAAATGAGTTAAGATTGCATCATTATTACCAGTTCTAAAAAATAAATTCATCCTAATTCAAGTAAACAACAAACAATATATGAGATTACTACTAACAGAACTTAAAGCAAAAAATATTTTACAAGTGACAAACAACAATAATAAAAGTAATGTAATTAATCTTCTTAAATCCTAATGTTTCAAATTACCAGCAATGCGTTTATTACTTATTAGTCTTCTTAAAAATATTTCAATATTTCAAAATCAAAATTCATATAAATTTTTTCGGAAAGACTAAAACCAACTTCTGAAATGTATAAACCATATCAAATATATTGCACTTATTTATTTTCACATAATGACAACAGATGGATAAAGATCACAAAGGCATAAGTTTCGGTCTCAGTGTGTATATGTCCATGGTTCTGTCCCTGTGTGTGTGAATGCATGGTGTGGGTATTGTTACTACTACTATAGTTTTTGTTTAGGGTCACCTGTTAATTTTTTAATGAAACCTTTTAATATGCATCCTCCATTTAAAGTTCGTGGTTATTAATTTTTTATTGTTACTATTACTACTATTCTTTTTACCAAATATTTATCTTTTTTCCGACAAGGAAAAACATTCATTTTCTAAACTGAGTCCCACTGACGTACTCCATCATACGTCAAAAGTATATGTAAAAGATAATAATAGCAAGAAAGTGCTTGTTCAAAAAAAAAAAAAAAAAAAAATAGTAAGAAAGTGATCAAGGCAGCAAAGACATAGTTGCTTTAATTAGTTGGCAACATAGTAGGATAAAGATATCAATGATAGTCCAGATACACACCCCAATTTTTAGATTATTTATTTAATTAGAAATTAGTTATTTCTAAATTACTTTTATTAGGACTTAGTTTGTTTTAATGTGTTTGTGTGTTAATTAAATGTTTTGACATAATTGGGTTTGGAATCATATACAAAAGAAAGCGGCCAACAGCTTGGTTTTATAGCGAGTTGGATGTGGAACGTATTGAAATCAATACAAGGAATTGCACATAGTGAGAAACGGTTGCTCTGCAACCTTCAATCTTTGATTGAATATTGAAAAATGAATCAACTAAGAGTTATTACACAGTGGTTTTGGTTTTATATGAGATCTAGAATCTAACCAATCGTAACAAACTCTAACTGCCTTAGCTGGCTCTTCTAACAGCATATGCCAGGTGTCACTAGAGAATGTGCCAGCGTGGCACAGGTTGTCAGCTTGGCATTATGAGGGTGACTCTATTACTCCCCCTCAAACTGAAGGAGGTGTGGAGGAGAACACCTTCAGTTTGTCTCTAAGAGCCAAAAAACGGGAAGTGGGCAGAGGCTTGGTAAGTGCATCTGCAATTTGATCCACACCAGGTACATGTTGAATATTTAAAGCCTTAGAAAGAACCCGTTCTCTGACAAAGTGAAGGTCCAGCTCAAGGTGCTTCGTTCGAGCATGAAGGACAGGGTTGTGAGCTATCATGACGGCACTGATGTTATCACAGAGAAGCACAGGCGTGTGAATAGGAATATGAAGGTCAGTTAGTAAGGATTGAATCCACAAAAGTTCAGAAGTGGTGTGAGCGAGGCTGCGATACTCTGCCTCAGCACTTGAGCGTGCAACAAGAGACTGCTTCTTGGCACTCCATGAGACAAGATTAGGACCAAAGAAGATGCAAGAGCCAGACGTGGAGCGCCGATCATCCAAGTCACTTGCCCAGTCAGAGTCATTGTAAGCACTGATAGAAAATTTAGAGACTGCAGAAGACGGTTGCAACAGCAAACCATGATGACATGTACCTAACAGATAGCGCAAAATGCGCTTAACAGCCTGCCAATGAGTCAGAAGAGGAGTGGAGAGGAACTGACAAACCTTATTCACAGAAAATTCAATCCCAGGGCGAGTTAAGGTAACATATTGAAGTGCTCCTACTATGGAACGATACTCATGTGCATCAGGAAGGCTGTCAGTGCCAAATCTGGAGAGTTTAAGACTACTAACCATGGGAGTATTAATACCTTTAGCTTCAGCCATGTTAGCACGGGTTAATAAATCTCGAATATACTTGGACTGAGTGAGAAGCAGGTTACCATTAGGCAGATGTTGAACCTCAATACCAAGGAAATAGTCAGGTCTGCCCATATTCTTGAGAGCAAACTGAGTGTTGAGCTTGGATATCAAATCATGCAGTAAGGAACTAGATGAGCCAGTGAGCAAGATGTCATCAACATACACCAGAACATAGAGTGTAACACCTTTATGATTATAAACAAAAAGAGAAGGGTCACATCTGCTAGGCTTAAATCCAAAGCGAACCAAGGCTTGAGTAAGCCTTTCATACCAAGCGCGAGGGGCCTGCTTAAGCCCATATAAAGCCTTATGCAACCTGCAAACCAAAGAGCTATCACTGGAGACAAACCCGGGCGGTTGAGACATGTATACTTCCTCTTCAAGAATGCCATTAAGAAAAGCATTATTAATATCAATCTGTTGAATATCCCATTTAAAACTGAGAGCAAGAGTAAGAATAATACGTATGGTGACTGGTTTAACTACTGGAGAGAAAGTCTCATTGTAATCAAATCCATGTTCTTGACTGTAACCCTTAGCAACAAGCCTCGCCTTGTACTTATTGATGGTGCCATCAGGATTTTCCTTGATACGAAATACCCATTTGCAGCCTATGGCTCTTCTATGAGTAGGAAGAGGAACAAGAGACCAGGTCTTGTTGTTCAATAAGGCAGTGTATTCAGCCTTCATAGCAGTTAACCATTGAGGATCAGCCAAGGCATGCTTAACACTACTGGGTTCACTGTGAGCCAGAAACACCTTGGGTTTTAAATTTCCAGTTTTACCACGGGTAACCATAGAATGAGAGTTAGTGGTAAGTTTGGAAGAAGTGGGGAGAATAGCAGGCAGTGAAGGAGCAGGGGAGGCTGGTGACATAGGAGAGGAAGGGGCCAAATGAGATATGGGAGCAGACTCAGCAACATGAGGAGAGTGACCAATATCAGAGACAGGTGCAGGATCTGGAAGAGAAGTGGGCTCAGATAGAGGAAGAGACTCAGTAGAGGAAATAGGAGGTGGAGACATTGAGTTTGTGGAGAAAGGCTGAGGAATAATAGAAGGAAAATAAGAGTTAGTGGGGACTGAAGAATCAATGGGCTGAGTGCAGAGAGAAGAGTATGGAAACTCCAATTCATTGAAGACCACATCCTTAGAAATATATATTCTACCATCAGGGGACAAACACTTGTGGCCCTTGTGAAGAGGAGAGGGACCTAAGTAGATACACTTAGTGCTTCTAAACTCTAACTTGTGATTATTGTAAGGCCTCAAGTGGGGAAAACAACTACATCCAAAGACCTTAAGAGATTTATAGTTAGGTGAATGATGATAGAGAGCATGAAAAGGAGAAGAGTAGGTGGGTAAAGAGGTAGTGGGGAGGCGATTAAGGAGATGCACAGCAGTGGTAAAGCTGTGGTCCCAAAACTGTAAAGGCATGTTGGCATGCTTTAATAAAGTGAGACTTGTTTCTACAATGGACCTATGTCTCCTCTCAACTGTCCCATTCTGATGTGAGGTATGAGGACAGGTAAGTCTATGTTGAATACCTAGAGTTGATAGAAGAGTGGAAATAGGACGATACTCACAACCCCAGTCAGATTGAATGGCCTTAATGCTTGTGGAAAACTGAGTTTTAACTAGATTACAAAACTGTGTAAAAGCAGAAAGTGCATCAGATTTTCGTTTTAGAAAATATAACCAAGTATACTTGGTACAAGCATCAACAAAGGCTATGTAATAGGAGTAGCCAGAGTGAGAGAGAATATGAGAGGGCCCCCAAAGATCAGTATGAACCAATTCAAAAGGTTTAGTGTAGACAGTGTTAGTAGATGGAGCATGAAGCTTATGAGATTTACCAACACAACAAGAGTCACAGAAATCAAGGAAATTTTTATTATTGTAAGAAATATTACAAAGGTGTAATACATGTTTGACAGCTTTGCTATTGGCATGGCCTAGTCTATGATGCCAGACATTGGCATTAGTAATAGAGGATACAGTAGTATCTAAACAATCAGAAGTAGTAACTGACAATGAATCTAAAGCAAAAGTAGGTACAGACTTGATATGACTAGAGCTAGCAGTGCGCTCTTTATTCTGAGAAGCTGAAGTAGAGGACTTGGAAACAGAGCTTGTGAGACAGGAAGGACCCTTGGTTAAAGCCAGATGGTGAAAGCTATAGAGTCCATCTGCTCCCAAGGAACCTTTGAGTAAGACCTGATGGTTAACCTGTGATTTCACAAAGCAGTCAACTGCATGAAACTCAAAATACACATTGTTGTCATTGGCAAATTTTGATACAGACAAGAGATTTTTAGTGATTGTAGGAACATGAAGAATATGCTTCAAATGTAAAGAGTGAGAAGGAACTAAAGAGGACTTAAAGCTAGCTTGACCAATAGCATGAATATTAAGACCTACACCATTACCTATGTGAACCTTACTAGAGCCATGATAGGGATTACCTTGAGCTAGATTTTCAAAGTCAGCAGTGAGGTGATGAGAAGCTCCAGAATCTGGGAACCAGGCCTTAGGAATCACTAGGTCTTGTGTAGCTGAAGCCACATTGGCAGTGCAGGCTTGAGGCTGAGCATCTGGCGCCTTAGGAGGACCTGGAGGATCATGCCTAGGTGCATTGTGTGGTGGATCAGGCACAAAATTCTCATCAAATCTGAACCAGCACTGATAGACATGATGACCATATTTGTTGCACAATTGGCAAGTAGGACGATTACCAGTAGATCCAGATTGACCACGAGCACGGCCACGACTGTTGCGACCTTTGCCACGAGATCCAGAAGCGCCACGACTACCATTGGCGTGAGCAACATTAGCAGAAGCATTAGGAACAACAAGTTCTTGACGGAATTTCTCCAGCTGAGATTCCTGAACTAGAAGAAGGCCTTCAATGTCAAAGAGAGAAGGCGAATCAAGACGTCCATAGATCATCATCACAAAAGGATTGTATTCTTCAGGTAAACCGTCAAGAATCGAGTCGATCTGATCTTGTTCAGAGACGGAATCACCAATGGAGATGAGTGTGTTAGCAACAGTGCGAACACGAAGAATGAACTCAGTTACAGACTTCGTGCCTTTCTTGACAGTTTTCAACTCAGAACGGAGCTGACGAATCTTAGCCTTAGTTTGCGCATTAAAGTAGTTATGAATTTCATCCCAAACCTGAAATGCGTGACGGCACGAGATCGTACGTGGAAGAACTGACTCAGCCAGGGTGGAAAGCGACCACGTGAACAGCATTTGATCTTGAACGAGCCATTTGTCGTAAGCATCGGAGACTAAGTCAAGCTCACGATCGGCTTCAGAGTTGTATTTCGCCGGAATCTCAGGATTAACGACGAATCGGTGCAATTTGTGCGAGATAATGACTCCTTCGACTTGTTGATTCCAAAGAAGAAAGTTCTTGTCATCAAGTTTGATAGAGAGCTTCGGAGCAAAGTTCACGGTGCCAGAAGTGTTGCCGTCCGATGAAACACCGCTGGAGGGAGATGCAAGCAAAGACGCCATGGATTCCGATGAGAAGAACAGAAAGAACGAAGGAAGATGAAGCGGAAGCGGAGAAGAGGGATCTAGAAGGCGATTGATACCATATTGAAATCAATACAAGGAATTGCACATAGTGAGAAACGGTTACTCTGCAACCTTCAATCTTTGATTGAATATTGAAAAATGAATCAACTGAGAGTTATTACACAGTGGTTTTGGTTTTATATGAGATCTAGAATCTAACCAATCGTAACAAACTCTAACTGCCTTAGCTGGCTCTTCTAACAGCACATGCCAGGTGTCACTAGAGAATGTGCCAGCGTGGCACAGGTTGCCAGCTTGGCACTATGAGGGTGACTCTATTAGAACGAATGGAATGAGGTTCAGACAATACGGAACAGAAGTAGTAGACATATACATCAGGTAATACAATTGCAGAAACCGCAACAACGCTGACTGAAGTGCAATGTCGATGCAGGTCTTCATCACGAATTTGGAAAACAAGCATGGCCTGGTGTGTGCCAGATAGTTTTGGGCAATTTGTTTTGGCTGGAAGCATAAGGTTAAACGGAAATTGTACTATGAATGAAGGTGAGGCAATGGCAATCGTTGAAGCTATGAAGGAGCTACATATAAGAATGTAATCTTTGAAATTGACTCACAAATTGTAGCAAATGCAATCCACCATGTGCATCTGGTGTGTCGGAATTTAGTGCACTTATTTGTAAAATTAGAAATATATTGTCCACTTGTTATGACTTTGAGGTGAAGTCTATAAAGTGTCAAACGAATATGGTTGTTCACACGCTTGCTAGGGCGGCTATTTCTAGACCTAGTCGCTGTATATTTGAATTGATACCTCCTTGTATTGAACAATTACTTTTTAATGAAATGATATGATTTTATGTTTGGCAAAAAAATAGTAATGAAAATTTAGAGTAAAAGGGACGAGATGGTGAATATAAAGTACTTAGTTATAATGAGAATGTTTTAGTATATATTAAATGAGAGGAGAAAAATAGAGAAGATTAGAAGAAAATAGTGTGGAGTGCAAAGGCTATGTAGTGCGTAAAAAGGGCGTATGTGTTAGCAAAATAATAGAGAAAAAGATAAGAATATGGGCCTAAGTGTTAGTGGCAGAAAGGGGGTGCATATAGGATCTGTTTTTAGTAGGTCTTATTATGTCGCTGAGAAAATTAACCAATGGTTTTCTATGATATTACACATTTGTAATTTGATACGAATAACAAAACTTTGATTCTTTAAAAACTTCGATATGATTCGTGTTTGAAGCAAAGCAGTCAAGTGCATTAAAAAATTTCTACAACTTTGAAATTGTAACATTCTATTATTCATCAAGAATTAAAATTTGAGAAAATAAAGATGTTTATTAATAAACATAGAAGTTAGACGTCTCTAATTTCCTAAAAAAAAAGATATGTCTAAGTTAGTCGGAGATAAATTAAAGAATGTATAGATATTGAACTCAAGTGAATAAGAAACTCTCCTAAAAAAAATTATTCAAAGAATTCGAGTTTAATTTCTGATGAGAATAGTTCGTGACGAGACTTTACTTATTTTGCAATTAAACTTTGGGTTGTTGGGGATCTTTCCATTGAGAACTAAAGGATTAATGATACCAAAGTAAATAAATAATGTATAAATTTGTTTTTTTTTTTTTTTTTTTTTTTTGTATTTTACAATAAAGCTGATAATCAAATTCAAAACCTCTAGCATACTATATAAATCTCCCACCACTAGATAAAACCTACTGACTTAAATGTAGGGGTGTTCATGGGTACGGGTCAATCCTCGAATCCGCCAACCCAATCCAACTCAACCCATTGTTTACCCGAACCCGTTCACTTGCGGGTAGAACCCGACCCAGCCCGCCAAAACCACAAATAATCGGTTCGGGTATTGGATTTGAGTTTTTGAACCCGTGAACCCAATCCGCTCATTAAATTTATATTTGAAAGGTATTGTCATACAATACTATACACTTTGCTTTTGTTGAATTTATGTAATTTACTACTAGACTAGAAGTCTAGAACTTATTTAATTTGTTGCTATTACCTATTGGAACTTATGTAATTTGCACTTTGCACTTTGTTTTTGTTGCAACACGACGTTTTCAAATTATGAATCTAATGGAAATTATGTGTTTTATGAAAATTTGCTACTCTTATTTAGTTTATTAAGGATAATGATTATGGATGAATATTAATTTGAAGTTAAATGAGTGTGTTTTATTTAATTTAACAAGAAATGTATCACAATTGTGTTAAATTGTATTATAGTTTTCTTTAGAAGATTTTAAAAAATATATTTTTTGTCTATCAAAAATTTATTTTTAATTTTATGAACAACCCGCAAACTCAACCCAACCCGCTAATAACCGGGTTGGTTCGCTTTGGAATTGATAGTGAAAAAACCCAATGAATATTGAACGGATTGGATAACGGATTAGGTCAAATCCGGTCCAACCCAACCCACATACACTCCTATTTAAATGTATAATAATTCTAAGATATACTTTTTTGAAGCATTACCACCTTAGTAATTAGTATTTAATAAAGATTAAATAAATTTTTAGTCTCTACAATTATATGATATGATATTTCATTTTTATTAATTTTAATTTTTGCTTGAAACAATGATTTGGTACTCTTTCTTATGGGCCAAATTGTAGTTGTAGACCATTATTATGTCCACACAATTAATATCTAAATGGAGAAAAAAGAAGTATGAATATTCCACACCTAATTAATAATTTGGGTCAATATGATTTGTGCAAACTATAAAAAAATTATTTTAACACTAAAAAAAATTATATCTACAAATTTAGGTCGATATGATTTACTTTTTTTGGTACAACTCTTGAAAATAAGTTTATACTTTCATTAATATAAAGTTATATTTACACAAATAACTATATATTTAATTTTATTTTTGTAACGTACATGTATATCCATCTAAATTCGTCAAAAAAAAAAAAAAACTGTATTAATTATACATCTAAAAACGAACAACTAACTTAACTAGAGTTTTTATCGACAACCTAGAAGTGTTATATAGTACGAATTGTTTGGCAACGAAATTCAACAAAGGTGCTGTTTCTTATTTCTTAATTTTAAAAAATTGGATATCATAATTTGTATTACTTTTACACTTTACACCTATTCTTCCTAAAAACCAATGAACCTTTGCCTTCTACTATTTTCATAACCGGCTCACCACTGATACCTCAACTTAAAGATAAAAAATTCAAGAATTTCATATTTTCACGTAGGGGTGATGTTATGAATTAAAAAAGCTAAGAGACTAAAACTATGCTAACAAACTAAAAAACTAATTTCTTTCATTCATTTTGCTTGATGATTATTACATTGATAACTTCTCTATATATAAGCTAAATAGTAACATGACTCATTAAAACTTATCTAGAATATTCTAGAAACAAATGACTCATACCCTAAAATGGATTTGAACCTAATAAATCTACTATTGGGCTCATCTTAGACTATTCATTACAGGTGAGCACAAACCCGCAACCCAACTCGAAACCGATATAACCGCCAACATATGGAAGGACTCGGTCGGGTGCAGGTCGGGTCTCGGGTCAACAATTGTGAAAAATCGGTCATGAGCGGTTGTATACGGGCAGGTGCGGGTCTCTAAAAGTTCGTCTCTTCATAACCGAAACCGACCGAACAATTTCTAAAATACAAATTAATTTTTTTTCTAGTTTTGAACACCTCTTCTCTCCACTTTGTTAATTTTATCTATCTTTGATAGAGGAGAAAACTATTGTATTTTACAATCTTTAGTTTGTAATATGTTGATAAAGGAGATACGAAAGATAATATTTTAGATTTATCTTAATTTTCACTTCTCATCTACTATATATTATTGTCGTTGAATTTACAAATTTGAAACAAATTAACTTCATCTCATCATTTTTATTGTATCTTTTGTTGCAGTATGTACGAAATATTGAACGAATTGTCAAAAAACAAATAATTTTTTTATCAATGAAGTTTTAAATGTAACAACAACGTTTTAATCTAACCCGTTTAAACCGACTCGTTGAAATCCGTCACCCGTATGACCTGAACCCGAACAAACCGAAGACGTAAACGGTCGGAATTGAGTCCAAATTAAGAGGTCGCAGTTTTTATCGATTTGACGATTTTCGACCCGAATCCGACCGAACCCGACCGATGCACACCCCTATTTTCACATATCAATATATAAAACTCCTCAAATTAAAAAATCAATACAATAACTAGTAACTAGTTATCACATGTCAAGTAAGGTTTTGTTGTCTTTTTTTTTTAATCTCGTTCTTTTAATAAAAAGAAGAACATACATACATGAAAAGTAGTTTTACAAGCTTTCTTTGAAATTCGTTGGTAAAGGCTTCGTACAATTTATCATTATCGTTGACAATCCTTTTTGAAGTGTTTCATAAGCCTAATTCTTCATTCTTTTTCATTTTTTCACGAATTTCTCTACCTTCCTCACCCTCAATAATTCTTGTTACAACCTCACCAATTTCTTCCCTTTCCACTAAACTATTTTCAGTCCTTTTGGCCTAATTGCCACCCTTATTCCATCACTTAGCAAAACTTGAGTACATTTTCTGCTAAGCAAAAAGTGGCCATGCTATAATTGGTATCCCATTCATTCTTTCATTGGGACTAAGAATTTGAACTTGTGGGGCCCAATAAGGAACCAAAAAACCTTGTTCTTTAGTCCTATCAATAAACCCATATGGCAAAAACTTCAAAGGATCATGACCATCATTCTTTTGTGAATTAAGGTAACCATAGTTTGATGATTCATTAGGTGCTCTAACAACCCACAAGAATTTGATGATTCATTAAGGTTTTAATCTTTCCGTTAAAAAACGACTGCGTTTGTAGTTAATTAATAGCTAATTGGCTACTAATTAGCCGTATAGAAGTATAATTTAGCCGTCTCTGATATTTGTCGGTCATTTAAAAAAATAAAATTTAATTGTCCGATACTTCTTCGATGTACGTATCGAACATATAAGAGCTCGAACCTTTTTTCTACGTATTTAGTAGACAATTCTGACGTTGTACTCATAATCTTCTCCACCCTTCTCTAATAGAATTTTATCTTCTGTAAGAATCAAATCACATATATCCTAAAATTCAAGTATATGTTGAATTCATTCGCAATACCAATTGAACTAATATCCGGAACTAATAGCTTTAATAGTACTAACTACTATCTCTGTCCCAAAATATAAGAACTTTTTGAATATTGGACGTATGCCAATGCATAGTTTTAATTACGAATATTTTTAATTGTGTATAATTAGTAAAAAATATAGAAATTTGATATTTTAAAAATACTCATCGAAACAAATCAAATAAAATCTTATATAATAATATTTACATTTATATATTTTTAGAAAAATAAAACCAAAGTAAGACATATAAATAAGATATTTAGTCAAAATAATTTTTATAAAATGGGAGGACGAAAGTAGTATCAAAATAACAAAAGTAACTTAACTGATAACTTCACTATCAAACAAGAAACAAAGGCAATACTAAATGAAGAGGCACGTGGACTCCAATAGCATTGTTAAACAATAAAATGTTTATAGTTGCGTATGCACTTACATCACCATACCCTTTATTAGGTGTGATGCATGTGACAGGGATCTTGATTGGGTGCGGTGAGTACTCCTGACTGCATACATTCAGTAGAATCAAAACCATTTAATTAAGATCGGATACCTCAAGTTTAATATCAGAATTTTAAATATTTTAAATAATCAATATGTTTTTTAATCTGAGCCGTTTGATTTTAATCAGACGGCTGTGATTCTTTACCTGCATCCTGACTGCTTCACAACTTACTGCATTTAATCCATTTCCATGTAACAGTCAAATACTCATGAACAACAAAGAGAAGACAAATTGTTAAAAGTGATGCTAACATCTGTTTTAAAAGTATAGATTAAAGATATTTTAAATAGTAATTATACTTTAAATCAAATAGTTTTTAAATAAATAAAATATGAATTTGTACTACAAATTTTTTATCCATAATACACTAATTGTTTGAAAATGATAATGTGATATCAGTCTTTAAATAGACTAACAGTAACAGATATGTCATCATGCAAAGTTTAACTTGATATCTCTTATTCAAACCTATTTTCTATATGCATGTTTTAGAATTGAACATTCAAAATATATATATATATATATGCTTAAAAAACTAAAATTGACTAATACATACTTCACTATATATAAAACACATTTCTATGATTATAATCATAAACAGAGAAAAACCACATACAAAACTTTTCACAAACTTCTAAGTAAGCCAAACAATTGTAATCCATTCCAATGGCAAAAACTCACATAGCTGTTATTCCAAGTCCTGGTTTCAGCCACTTAGTTCCAATACTTGAATTCACCAAAAGATTAGTCACAAATCACCCAAATTTTCATGTAACTTGCATCATTCCCTCACTTGGGTCACCACCAGATTCATCAAAATCATATCTTCAAACCATTCCACCAAACATAAACTCAATTTTTCTTCCACCAATCAATAAACAAGATGTACCTCAAGGAGCATATCCTGGAATCCTAATTCAACTCACTGTTACACTCTCTTTACCATCAATTCATCAAGCCTTAAAAACCTTGAATTCAAAATCACCTTTAGTTGCTATAATTGCTGATGCTTTTGCATTTGAAGCACTTGATTTTGCAAAAGAGTTCAATTCTTTGTCTTACCTTTACTTCCCTAGTTGTGCTTTTGTACTATCACTTGTTTTGGAAATTCCAAAACTTGATGAACAAGTTTCTTGTGAATACAAAGATTTACAAGAACCTATAGGGTTACTAGGATGTGTACCAATCAATGGTATTGATCTTCCAACACCAACAAAAAATAGATCAAGTGAAGCTTACAAGAAGTATCTTCAACGTGCAAAAGGTATGTATTTTGTTGATGGGATCATTTTTAATAGCTTCTTTGAATTAGAATCAAGTGCTATTGAAGCATTGGAACGAAAGGGTCATGGAAAAATCAGTTTTTTTCCTGTGGGACCTATTACACAAATAGGATCAAGTAATAATGAAGATGTTATTGATGAGTTAGACTGTTTGAAATGGTTGGAAAAACAACCTCAAAATTCTGTTTTATATGTTTCTTTTGGAAGTGGTGGAACACTTTCTCAAAGACAAATCAATGAAATAGCTTTTGGTTTGGAATTAAGTGGTCAAAGATTCATTTGGGTTGTGAGAGCACCAAGTGATTCAGTTAATGCTGCTTATTTTGAAAATTCAAATGATGTTGATCCTTTGAAATTTTTACCAAATGGGTTTTTAGAAAGAACAAAAGAAAGAGGTTTTGTTTTGGCATCATGGGCACCTCAAGTTGAAATACTTAAGCAAGATTCAGTTGGTGGATTTTTGAGTCATTGTGGCTGGAATTCAATTTTGGAGAGTATACAAGAGGGGGTGCCAATAGTAGCTTGGCCGTTGTTTGCAGAACAAGCAATGAATGCTGTTATGTTAAGTGATGGTCTTAAAGTGGCTTTAAGGTTGAAATATGAAGATGATGAGATTGTGGAAAAGGAGAAAATTGCAAAAGTGATTAAGTGTTTGATGGAAGGTGAAGAAGGTAAGGGAATGCGTGAAAGAATTAAGAGTTTGAAAGATTATGCTGAGAAAGCAGTGAAAGATGATGGTTCTTCAATAAAATCTTTGTCTCACTTGGCTAATCAATGGGAAAAGTTTAGTGAGATTTAAGGAAATAAATATTATTCCAATTTTTTAATGCTTTTGGTTTTGATGCTTTTTTTTTTTTTTTTTTTTTTTTGTGGTGAAGAGATCATTTTGTATTGCATGATTGAGATATGGCATATGTTAGAAGTAATTTATATTTAAGGGTATTTTAGTATTTACTATGTTAAGTACTTTTTGAACTTGTCTGTTAAGTTTTTATTTTTAGGGCCTATGTGGCAAACTTTACTCTTTGTATAAATAGCTACCCTTTTATCAATGCAATTAATTCTTCCTTTCATATTTTGTGGCTGCTGTCTTTGTCCTCTTCTTACTATTTCATTGATTCATCACCTTGTACACCAACAAATTGGTATCAGAGCCTGGTTAGAATCCACGGGAAACACGAGTGAAACGTGAGTTGTGTGTGTTTGATTTTTGGTTCTTGATTTGTGTTGAATCTTGAACAAAAATCTGAACAGAATCATTTTTTCTGATTTTGTGGGATTGGGAAACACGAGTGTTAGTGAGATTTGAGTGTACTGTACAAGGTTTAAGATGAACGGAAACGGTGGCATGAGTACCAAGCTTCCAGTGTTTGATGGCAAAAACTGGAATCGTTGGATGAAACAAATGCTTGTATTGTTCGGTGCTCAAGGTGTGCTTGAGCTTGTCACTGAAGGATATGTTCCTGTTGCAGCAGATGCAACAGAGGAGCAGAAAGAGGCGCAGAAAGCTACTAGAAAGAAGGATCAGAAGGCGTTGTTCTACATTCATCAGTGTGTGAATGAGAGTGTGTTTGAGAAGATTGCTGATTCAGTGACGGCGAAGGAGGCTTGGGATCTTCTGACAAGGTGTTACGGTGGTGATGCGTCAGTAAAGAAGGTAAAGCTTCAAACCCTCAGAAAACAGTATGAGAATCTCAACATGAAGAACAATGAGAAGGTTTGTGAGTACATCTCCAGACTAATTCTGATTACTAATGAGATGAAAGCTTGTGGAGAAACTCTTTCAGAACAAGTAATCATTGAGAAGGTATTGAGATCTCTTACCCCTCAGTTTGATTACATTGTTGTATCTATTGAACATTCCAAAGATTTGGAAACCATGAGAATAGAAGAGTTACAGAGCAGTCTAGAAGCACAAGAGTTGCGTCTAACTGAGAGAAACTCTGAAAGAGAAGTAGAGCAGCAGGCTCTGAAAGCAGCTTCTGAGAAGAAGCTTCAGAAGAAGCCTTGGTCAGAAGCCAAGAATAGATCTGATGGAGCTCAGAATCCAAAAACCTCAACTTCTGGAAAGCAGAAGTATGCTCAGAAAGGAAAAGACAAGACAAAGGTACGGTGTTACTCTTGTCAGAAGTTTGGCCATTTTGCATCTGAGTGCAAGTCAAACAAAGAAAGAAAGTCAGAAGAAGCAAATATAGCCAGAAGTTCTGATGACTCTGATAGTGAATTTGTTTTACTAATGGCTTCTGAATCTGATGATGTGAATTCAGAGTGGTGGTATATGGATACAGGGTGTTCAAACCATCTTACTGGAAACAAGAAGTGGTTGGTTGATTTTGACTCTAGAAAGAGTACAAAGATCAGATGTGCTGATGATAAATACCTCAACGCTGAAGGTATGGGAAATGTCAAAGTCATTTTGAACAATGGGAAAGCAGCATTGATTCAGAACGTGTGGTATGTACCAGGCATGAAAAGCAATCTGATGAGTGTGGGTCAATTGATTGAGAAAGGTTTTTCAATTACTATTGAAGACAATCTTCTAAAGCTATATGACGGTAATCAGAAGTTGATTATGGAGTCAGAACAGGGAAGGAACAGAACATTCAAGGTGAATGTTAGAACTGCAGACTCTGAATGTCTTAGTGCAACAAGTGTTGAGAAGGATAGTGAGTTGTGGCACAGAAGATTTGGTCATCTGAATTTCAGAAGCTTGGGGCGTCTGAAGTCAAAGAATCTGGTACATGGAATTCCTATAATCAAGAAGCCTGAAAAATCATGCGAGGTGTGCATGAAAGGGAAGCAACCAAGACTGCCGTTTGCATCAGAAGTAGCTCCAAGAGCAAAACATGCCTTGGGAGTAGTACATTCTGATGTGTGTGGACCATTTCCAGTACCTTCACTTGGAGGAAACAAGTATTTTGTATCTTTTGTTGATGAATTCACAAGGATGACATGGGTAACACTCATCAAGTTCAAGCATGAAGTGTTTGCTGAGTTTCAGAAGTTCAAGGTGAAGGCTGAGAAACAGAGTGGTCAGAAGTTGAAGATTCTCAGAACTGATGGTGGTGGTGAGTTTAATTCTAATGAGTTTAAAACTTTCTGTGAGGAGAATGGAATTGAGCATGAGGTTACAGCTCCTTATACTCCTCAACACAATGATCTTGCTGAGAGAAGAAATCGTACTTTGCTTGATATGGTGAGAAGCATGCTGAAAGAGAAGAAGCTTCCTCATCACTTATGGGGAGAAGCTGTTGCCACTGCAACATATGTGCTCAACAGATGTCCAACGAAGAAGCTGAAGGAAATAGTTCCTATTCAGAAGTGGACTGGAGAGAAGCAAAGTGTTAGTCATCTGAAGGTGTTTGGATCTGTATGCTATAAACATGTTCCAGAAGCCAGAAGACAGAAGCTGGATGATAGAAGCAAAGTAATGTTACTGGTGGGGTACCACAGTACAGGTGCGTACAAGCTTTATTGTCCAGAGACTAATAAAATTGAATTCAGCAGAGACGTCATTGTGAAGGAATCTGAAATTTGGGATTGGAACAAGTCTCAATCAAATTCTGATGTGAGAATCTCAGAGGATGGCTCTGAAGGTGAGTCAGAATCTGAAGGCTCTGAAGATGATTCAGAAGATGGAGATGACTCTGATGGTGACTCTGAGTCTGATGGTGATTCTGACTCTGACTCTGATTCTGAAGGCAATTCTGAAGGTCAGAGTTCTGAAGCCAATTCTGAAGGTCAGAATTCTGAAGCCAATTCTGAAGGTCAGAATTATGAAGCCAATTCTGAAGGTCAGAATTCTGAAGCCAATTCTGAAGGAAAAAATTCTGAAGCCAATTCTGAAGGTCAGAATTCTGAAGCTAATTCTGAAGGTCAGAATTCTGAAGCTAATTCTGAAGGTCAAAATTCTGAAGACAATTCTGAAGGTCAAAATTCTGAAGAAAGAATTTCTGAAGGTGCTTCTGAACAACTTCAGAGGCTACGGAGAATCAGAAGCATCCCAAGAAGATTTGCAGGATTTGAAATGTTGCAAGACACTGAAGTAGACTCTGAGGGAGAAATTATTCAGTGTGCAATGTTAGTAGATTCTGAACCTGTGAGCACAGAAGATGCTCTTAAGCAACAAGTCTGGTTGCAGGCCATGAAAGAAGAACTTGATGCTATAAAGAGGAACAAGACTTGGAAGCTATCAGAACTTCCAAAAGGCAAGAAAGCCATCAGCGTCAGATGGGTTTTCAAGCAGAAACTAAAGCCAGATGGATCAATTGGCAAACACAAAGCGAGGTTAGTAGCAAGAGGATTTCTGCAGAAACCTGGACTAGATTATTCTGAAGTGTTTGCACCTGTAGCAAGACACGAAACAATTAGACTGGTAATTGCAATAGCTGCTAATAGGAATTGGTCTCTGATGCATTTAGATGTGAAATCTGCATTTCTGAACGGTCCATTACAAGAAGAGGTATATGTGTCACAACCTCCTGGTTTTGAGAAAAAGAATCAGGAAGGGATGGTGTATAGATTGCATAAAGCCCTCTATGGATTGAAACAAGCGCCCAGAGCCTGGAATATGAGGATTGATTCATTTTTCAAGAAACAAGGGTTTCAGAAATGTGAGTTGGAGTATGGTGTTTATGTTCAGCACACTTCAGAAGGCAATATGATTCTGGTATGTTTGTATGTTGATGATATATTGCTGACAGGAAGTTCTGAACAAGAGATAGCTAAGTTCAAGAAGGTTCTGATGAATGAGTTTGAGATGACAGACCTTGGAAAAATGAGTTACTTTCTAGGGATGAAATTTCTATATTCTGAGAAAGGAATCATTTTGCATCAGTTGAAGTATGAACTTGAGCTTCTGAAGAGATTTAAGCTGGAGAATTGCAAAGTTGCTATCACACCCTCTGATACGAATCAAAAGTTGGATTCCGATTCTGATGGAGAGGATGTGGATGCTACAACCTTCAAACAGTTGGTTGGTTCTCTGAGGTATTTGTGTAATACCAGACCTGATATTTGTTTTGCAGTTGGAATGGTTAGCAGATTTATGAGTAAACCAAAATGGTCCCATTACCAAGCTGCTGTCAGGATTCTGAGGTATATCAAGGGGACTCTGAAGCATGGAGTGCTATTTCCCTCTGAAGGAAGGACTGAATCAGAACTTCTGAGTTATTCAGATTCTGATTGGTGTGGAGACAGAGTTGATAGAAGAAGCACTTCTGGATATTTATTTAAATTTCTGGGAGGTCCTATTTCGTGGTGTTCCAAGAAGCAACCTGTTGTTGCTCTATCAACCTGTGAAGCTGAATATATTGCAGGCGCTGTGACTGCATGCCAAGCTGTGTGGCTTCTGAACTTACTGCAGGATCTGAAGATCAAGGTAAACAAGCCTCTGAAGCTGATGATTGATAACAAGTCTGCAATCAATCTTGCCAAGAATCCAGTGCTGCATGGAAGAAGCAAGCATATTGAGACCAAGTATCACTTTCTGAGGAATCAGGTTCAGAATGGAGTGCTTGAAGTCGTGCACTGTAGCACTCAGAAGCAGCTGGCAGATGTGTTGACAAAGGCTATCAAAACTGATCAATTTCTTCGTTTAAGGGATGAAATTGGTGTTGTCAGTTTTGTCTAAATATAAATTAAGGGATGGTGTTAGAAGTAATTTATATTTAAGGGTATTTTAGTATTTACTATGTTAAGTACTTTTTGAACTTGTCTGTTAAGTTTTTATTTTTAGGGCCTATGTGGCAAACTTTACTCTTTGTATAAATAGCTACCCTTTTATCAATGCAATTAATTCTTCCTTTCATATTTTGTGGCTGCTGTCTTTGTCCTCTTCTTACTATTTCATTGATTCATCACCTTGTACACCAACAGCATAGACAATTCTATGAAAGAATTATTCAATAAAAGTTGTTATTTTGGCTTAGATGCTTTCTTTAAGGCATTGCAACCACATTTGCGACGATATCTGCTGGATTTTACCTGCATTTCGATACAATATTACTTTTGAAGTTAAGTTTTTTTGCATTTGAAGTAGTAGCAATATAATCATGAGGGGCCACAAATTTTTTTGGTCTTCTTTGTTCTTGCAACAAGAGAATGAGATTCTAGTGAAATTGAAATAAAATAAATTTTATGTTGTTATAGTTGCTCTTGTTGTGCTTCTCCATGAAGGGAATGAGATTGTCTAACACTTGAGATAATTCAATTAGGCACAAAACTAGGTAACTTTGAATTTCACAAATTCCTTGCTATTTGTGCATTGTAGATTTGTTCCTAATATATATGCATTGTATTTCACAAAAACTAGGTAACTGACTAACTGTGTAGTTTAGTGAGTGCGTAGCAATGCAACTGCCATTGTTCCAATTTATATTAACACATTGTAGTAATTTTAAATGGTAAATCTAGAGCCTTAAATAAATGGTATGTTACCACACTGTTCTGAACAAGAACTTTCAATTGTATTCTATTAAGTATTTTGATTAGTTTGTTAGGAGACATCTTGTAATATGACCATCTCATGTTTATGGTTTACTAGTTTCTGGGTTGCTTGTTTATGACAATGAATATATAACTTAAGTCATTGACAGAACTTAAGTATATTGACAGAGAACTTAATTGAACAACAACATCAATAATCAATAATAAAGTAAAAGTATAGGAAATACATCAACACATCATTTTAGGTTGTCCAATATAATCAAGTCACATGTAAAAAAATAGTCAAGAGGGGCTATAAATGCAAAAGAGGGCAAATGTAGGGGGTTAAAATCGCTCGTTTGAAACTAGAGGGGTTAGAAATGCAAAATGGGGCAAACGTTGAGGGTCAAAATCGTTCATTTGAAATTAAGAGGGCCAAAATCGCACAATTAAAAAATATGGTGCCAAAACTGTAATTTAGCCTTAATTTAACTAAAATTATTAGATTAAGAGCCATAGAAAAGCCTTTTAAACTTATCAAGAACTCACCAACTCGATTGAATTTAAATTATTTTTGAGCTTATGAAAATAACAAAAGAATGTAAGTGTAAGGTTGTAACTTTATAATGAAAGCGTAAGTACATGAGTAAGTTAGTGTACATGCACATTAATACCTTTTTAAAATTCATATTTTTCCTTTGCTTCGGCAAATTTAAATTTGGTATTAGGAGTGTCGAGATAAAAAAACAAATTTTTTAGTACTGAATAACAGATGTTATACGAATATCATATAAATATCGGACACGTGTCGGTGTATGTCATCATGCTTAATCCTAGACACCAACATAGCCATGTTTTTTGCCACTTGGCCTATATGATAAAGGACTAAGAAAAGACAAAAATAACATAAAAATAAATTAAGGGATTAATTTTTCCTAAATGAATAATATATCATAACATATATCTGTCAACTTTGGCTCCAATCTATAAAATATAAAACTCCTAGTCAAAGTTGGCATCCTTACATCAAATATCCATAAAATAAATATAATCACAAATATATATATATATATATATATATATAAACTCACCAATTCCAAATCCATCATAACCCTTAACAACTTTGCAACAAAAATCAATTTTCCATGGCCAAAACAATTCATATAGCAGTAATTTCAATCCCTGCATTCAGCCACCAAGCTTCAATTATAGAATTCTGCAAAAAACTCATTCATCACCATAATCACTTCCACATAACCATAATCTTCCCCACAATAGATTCACCTCTCCAAACAACTCTCACACTACTCAAATCTCTCCCACCAAACATCACCTACACATTCCTCCCTCCAATACCCAAAATCTCTCTCCCACAAAATCTCTCTCCAGCTGTCCAAATCCAACTAGCAGTCTCTCAATCCATGCCATCTTTCCAAACCACGATCTCTTCACTATGTTCTTCATCATCATCACCACCACTTGTTGCTTTGATTTCTGATCCTTTTGCAAATGAATCACTTGAAATAGCAAAAAAATTCAATCTTTTATCTTACATATACTTTCCACCTTCAACAATGACACTTTCACTTTTCATTCATTTTCCATCACTTCATGAACAAATTTCATTTGAATTTAGAGATCATAATAAAGCTATTCAAATTCCAGGTTGTGTACCAATTCATGGAATTGATTTACCTGAACATTTTCAAGATAGAACTAGTCTTGCTTATGATTTGATTCTTCAACGATGTAAAAGATTCAATCTTGCTGATGGGTTTTTGGTTAACAGCTTCATGAAAATGGAAGAAAATACAATGAAATCCTTAGAAGAAGAATATAAATGTTCTGTTTTTCTTGTTGGACCCATTATTCAAAATGGGTCAAATAATGAATCAAAAGAGTCAGATTCAGATTTAGAATGTTTGAGATGGTTGGAAAAACAACCTCAAAATTCTGTTTTATATGTTTCATTTGGAAGTGGTGGAACACTTTCTCAAGAACAAGTGAATGAATTAGCTTTTGGGTTGGAATTAAGTCGTTTAAAATTTTTATGGATTTTAAGGGCACCTAGTGATTCATCAAATGAAGCTTATCTTGGTGCTAAAAATGATGATGACCCATTAAATTTTTTACCAAAAGGGTTCATAGAAAGAACAAGAAAACAAGGATTAGTTGTACCAAATTGGGCCCCACAAACACAAATTTTAAGTCACGAATCAATCGGTGGATTTTTGACTCATTGTGGTTGGAATTCAGTGCTCGAGAGTATTGTATTAGGTGTGCCTATGATTGCTTGGCCTTTATTTGCTGAGCAAAAAATGAATGCTGTTTTGTTATGTGATGGTGTTAAAGTTGCAATGAGGTTAAAGTTTAATAAGGATGGTTTAGTTGAAAGAGATGAAATTGCTAAGGTGGTTAAAGGGTTAATGGATGATGATAAAAATGGGATTAGGAGAAGGATTGAAGAGTTGAGAGATGATGCTGTTGATGCATTGAAAGATGATGGGTCTTCTACAAAGGCAATTTGCCAATTTGGTAATACATTGGAAAGTTTTGTGAACAACATGTAGGTTGTGAATAATAATTTGTTAATAGTTTTCCTTTTATATGGATAATAATTGATAAATTTTTTAATGGGATAATTATGAACTTTTTAAGTTTGGTGTGGGAATAGAATTGAAGCTGGTATGCTGTGATGCATATTTTCTTTAGCTTTAAACATTTGGCACCAATGCATCATATTAATGTGCAATAAGTTATACAAGCTCACAATATCGATAGAGTCATTCATTTTGAGGAACTAAATAATCGTATTTGTTTTGAAATTGAGTTGATGTTTGGTGGAATCGTTTGAAGATAAGATTTTGATGAATTTGGTGGGGACCCAAGTGAGGGAATGATGCAAGTTACATGAAAATTTGAGTGATTTTTGACTAATCTTTTGGTGAATTCTAGTATTGGAACTAAGTGGGTGAAACCAGGACTTGGAATTACAACTATGTGACTTGTTTTTGTCATTTGAAACACAACTTGTGGAATTGATTCAATTGAATACTAAGGATGTTTTTCTTGCTCACAATGTGTTTTTTATATATAGGGAAGTAAGTATTGGTCTAAAGGTGTGATTGTTATAGATTTTTTTAAAATAGATTTTTATAGTGTAATATAATTTTGTGTAAAAAATTTTTACAAAGAAACTTTTTATAAAAGTTTTAAATGAAAATTTGGTTTGAATAGTTATTCTTAAAATGTCATTTTAGGTATTTCATCTTTTGATTGAAATTTTTTTTAGATATTAAAATTTCAAAAAAATCACTTTTTTTTAAGCTATTTCAAATAGATTTTCATAAAAATCATTTTTGAAATACAATTTTTTGTAAAAATTGAGATTTTGACTATGTTTTGATCTTCAATAAAGTACGTTTATGTTATATAATGTCAAAATTAGTGTTTGAATTTAAAAAAAATAAATATAAAAACTTATAATATTTTGAAAAACGATTTTATAAAATCTATTTTCGAAAATACAAAAAAAAAATCTATTTTTATTAAAGTTAAAACAAACGACCCTATATTGTGGGAAATAAGTATTAAATGTTTCAATTTTTAAGCAAATTAAGTGTTAGAGTTCAATTTTGAAAGCTCTATATATGAAAAGTATCTATCAAGTGATATTGACCAATTAAATAAATCTCAATTATCTTATATTCTCTCTAGTTATTATTATTATTATTATTATTATTATTATTATTATTATTATTACAAAATGCAACCATAAATTTTTAAGTTATTGTAACAGTTAGGACCTTTAAATTTATTATGTAATAAATAAGTCCTTTAATTTTTTTTAACTAACAAATCGATCTTTAAGTTTCTAATTTGTTGCATCGTTACTCTTTTCCGGTTATCTTTCCTTTTAGTTGGTGTTGGACCTCAATTTTCTAGATCCCATGGTTCACATCAAATTGAGCCTCAAATTCATCATGGTTAATATTGGAATTAACAATCACTTCATCATTTTTGTAAACGTAAGATAACTGGTAGGGTAACAATGCAACAAATTAGCAACTTAAATGACCTATTTACTACCTAAAAAATTTAAGAGGTCTAATTTTTACAAACGCAAAACTTTTTTTGACAAAATACAAACGAAAAACTTAAAGAACCTTAAATACATTTTACATATTATTATAAGTAAAATTGACTAATAGTGACAAAAAGGAGTATTAATGTATGTTTAGTTTCAATTTTAGAGTAGCTAGAATTGATTTTAGAAGTGTAAAATTGATTCGGGTTTGTTTGATTTTTCAAAAAAAAAAAATTGATTTTACTTTCAGAATTGATATACTTGAAGCTAAAAATTGTTGTAGCTTCTAATTATATAATTGATTCTTACACTTAAATTATTTTTTTTAACTTATTTTTTCATTAATATATTCAAACATAAATCAATTTATATTTAAAATATTTTCAATTATGTCTTTGACTTTATAAATATTTTTAAAAAGTCATTGATTTTATTAAAACCGTTAAATTGGTCCTCGTGTTTAACCACATGCTATTATTTAGATCTCTATTTTTTTATTTTTTTTGTCAAGTAGTTGGTGGCTAGAAATTCACCTTTAAAAATAAATATGTGAAATACCTGAAATTCAAACTTCAACTCATATATATAATATGATGCCCCTTTCAATGAAGTAAGTTTACGGGGACATTAAATCTCTATATTTTAAAACTTACTATCAAATTCAAAAATAAGAGTAAGCGTTGGTGTCGGTTAGGGGTGAGCACGGTTCGGGTTCGGTCGGATTCGGTTCTAAAATCGACCATCCACCGAAAACCGCATGGGGTATTTTCCAGCACATTCCCGACCGCGCAAGCCAACGGATAGGTCGGGTGGCGGGTTAGACGGACGACGGATTTGGCGGGTTGGTTGTTTCGGTTGTTGCAATTAGTCTGCACCTACAAAGATGGAGTAGAATGACATGTAATTGTGAAAGAGATGGTGTTAAATATGAGATTAAAAAAAAAACACAGTTAAGAATATGAGATGACTGAGCATGAAGAAGAACAAGCAAGAAGAAGAATATATTTATGGAGTAGTAGTTAGAGTTGTCTTATTTTAATATGGGTTATGCTAACTAGTGTCCCCGGGACACTAGTTAAGAATACAAAAGAAGTAATTTTTACATTGAAAACATCATTTTTCTACTTTTTCAAACATTGACTGCACACATTTCAATACATTTTTACTATTTTAAATATCCTTACTAGTTAGCATTTTCCTTTTAATATATATGCAGTACCGGTGGCTTTTTTATTATTATTATTATTATTAATTGTTATTGATGGGTCAGAGCTGTCAAAATGGGTCGGGCCGAATGGGCCGGCCCGAATAGCCCGAAATTTTCCCGGGCTCGGGCCGTAAAATTGTTGCATAAAATTTATCCGGGCCTTTTTTAGCCCGGCCCGAAAAAGCTCAATAAAATACGGGCTGGACCGAATGGGCCGCGGACCGCCCGAAAAGCCCGATGAAATTATAATAAAAAATTAAAAATAAATATAAGTAATTTTTTTTCTGGATGGTTTGAACTTAATTTGTATTATAAGAGTTTTTTATCCATCTACGAGTTTCTCAAATATAATTAAATTTATCATTTTTACTACTTAAGTAGCGGATGATTAAAAATAGGGCGTGCGAGAAACTCGTAGGTAGCGGATGAGTAAAAATAGGGCGCGCGAGAAACTCATAGGTAGCGGATGAGTAAAATTAGGGCGCGCGAGAAACTTCTAAGTAGCGAATGAGTAAAAATAGGGCGCGCGAAAAACTCATAGGTAGCGGATGAGTAAAAACAGGGGGAGCGAGAAACTTCTAAGTAGAGAATGAGTAAAAATAGAGCGCGCGAGAAACTTGTGAGAGTAACGGATGATTAAAATTAGGGCACCCAAGAATTATTAATCCTATATATTTATGTATAATATAAATATATGTTTTTTTGCCAGAAAACAATTTATTTTTAAAAAAAATGAAAAACCGGGCCGGCCCGAAAGCCCGACGGCCCGTACCGGGCCGGGCTCTATTTTATGGCCCATTTTTCATCCGGGCTTTTTTTGGCCTGACCCGACGAAGCCTGAAGCCCGACCAGCCCGGCCCGTTTAGGGCCGGGCCGCCCGTTTTGACAGCTCTAAATTGGGATGGGACGAGACACATTGGAAGAGAAGAAAAGTCAAAAAGTATGAGGAGATCTACTTGCATCAGGTGGCACATGGATTGTCATTACTTTTTTCTCAAACATATCAATTAAGTCTAGCTTTTGTGTATATTTCGGGCGGGTGTGGGTAATGATGTATTTGATTTCTTAGAACCGGGCCCGACCATAGTAACCCAATTACAACTTTTTTTACCTTTTTTTTAACCCGCAGCCCATGACAACCCGCCCGTATCATCCAATTGAGTGTCGGTTTTTTCGGGTTGCGGTCGGGTAATTTTATTTTGCTCACCCCTAGTGTCGGTAACGACTGATGTTTTATAACTTCAATCCTATTAGACTTGGTTAGGTAGTTAAAAGGTGGTTACATAACTACCTTGAGTTAGTTAGTTATGGTTACTTGTGTTACAAGTAATAGATGTGTTAGGAGTTTTCCTTATAAATAAGCATGTGCCTCATGTATTGTAAAAAAAAAAAAAACAACTGATTCTATTTTTCTTATCAATAAATCTTAACACTTTCGTCCTAGTTTTCTCTCTAGTTCTTACTGGTTATCTTCTTCCTCTTATCTTGGATTACCCTAACAAATTGGTATCCAGAGCCCTTAGGTTCTTAGTGTAGAAAGCACAAAGATTCAGTCTTGTTTGGTGTTTACATTTTCTTCCCTTCAGAAACAATGTCAGGGAATGGTTTACCAAACAATCTTCCAATTCTTGAGGGCAAGAATTGGGAAAGATGGAGCAAACAGATGAAGTCTCTCTTTGGTTTTCAAGATACATTGGAAGTGGTGGTTAATGGTGTGCAAGACTTGGTGGAGAATGCCACTGAAGCTCAGAGATCAGCACACAAAGACTTAAAGAAGAAGGATTGCAAGGCAATGTATGCAATTCAAGCTGCAGTAGATTCTGCAAATTTTGACAAGATATCTAGTGCTGAATCCTCTAAGGCAGCCTGAGATATTTTGGTGAAATATTATGAAGGAGGAGAAAAGGTGAAGGGAGTAAAGTTGCAGTCTCTGCGAAGGCAATATGAGCTTCTGCAGATGGATAAGAGTGAATCCATTGGAGCCTATGTGTCGAAGGTTCAAGGCATTGTCCATACAATGAAGAGCTGTGGTGAGGTGATGACAGATAGGATGATTGTAGATAAGGTAATGAGAACTCTAACTCCAAATTTTGATCATGTCATTGTTGCCATCCAAGAAACTGGGAATGTAGCTACATTACAGTTGGAGGATCTTGTCGGATCTTTAGAAGCACATGAGTTGATGATAAATGAAAGGAAAGGGGTTCAAGAATCTGTACAAGCCTTACAAGTTCAGGCTTACAAGAAAGCTAACAGTCACAAAGAGAAAAATCAAGATAAGGGAAAGAATGGCTCTCAGAAAAAATTTGATGGAAAATCTGAATCCTTCAAGAAAGGAGGAGGAACATCAAATTCAAAGAAAGGGAAAGGCAAGGACAAGAGTCACATTCAGTGCTATAACTGTGAGAAATGGGGACACTATGCTTCAGATTGTTGGTTCAAGAAAGGCAAAGAAAAGGGCCAAGACTCTGATGATGAAGCAAAACTTGTGCAAGAAAAGGTTGAAGACAAAGCTGTGACTTTCATGGCTACATTATCAGAGGTAGAATCACAAGATAAAGTTGATGCTGAGACTTGGTTCTTAGACACAGGGTGTTCCAACCACATGACTGGTCACAAAAACTGGTTAGTGAAGTTCGATTCTGGAAAGAAAAGTAAAGTGAAGCTGGCCAATAGCAGTTCATTGCAGTCAGAAGGCATTGGTAACATGGTTATCAAGAGGAGCAATGGACGCACTGCAGTAATTGAAGATGTGATGTTTGTACCAGGTATGGATTGTAATCTTCTGAGTGTTGGACAGTTAGCAGAAAAAGGTTTTTCAGTTATCATTAAGAAAGAGAAATTTGAACTTTATGATCCTGCAAACAACCTAATTTTGAGGACTCCTTTGGCCAAGAATAGAACCTTCAGAACTTTGATTCACACAAACACTGTTCAGTGTATGAAGGTAGTAACAGATGAGAAGTTGAATTGGCTATGGCACCTGAGATTTGGACATTTGAATTTCAAATATCTGAATCAGCTAGGGAGCAAAGGAATGGTACTTGGCCTGCCTAAGATTGAAGCTTCAGAAAGAGTATGTGAAGGTTGCTTAGTTGGTAAACAACCTAGAAATGCTTTCAGCAAGAGTTTGCCTATGAGATCATCAAGTGTACTAGGTGTTGTGCATTCTGATGTGTGTGGTCCCTTTGATGTGAATTCACTTGGTGGTAATAGATATTTTGTTACCTTTGTTGATGAGTATAGCAGGAAGATGTGGATATACTTGATTCAAACCAAGGAGGCAGTATTTGATGTCTTCAGAAATTTTAAGGCATTAGTTGAAAATCAAAGTGGAAAGAAGATCATAGCTCTCAGAACAGATGGTGGAGGTGAGTATACTTCCAAGAAGTTTGAGTCATTTTGTGTTGAACAAGGTATAGAACATGAAGTCACAGCTCCCTATACACCTCAACATAATGGCTTAGCTGAAAGAAGGAACAGGACTATTCTTGATATGGCAAGGTGTATGGTGAAGCATAGGAACCTGCCTAAAGCTTTCTGGGGTGAAGCAGTTCACACTGCTGTGTATGTGTTGAACAGGTGTCCAACCAAGAAGCTGAAAGACAAAGTACCTGAGGAAGTGTGGAGTGGTAGAAAACCTAGTGTAAGTCACTTCAGAATTTTTGGTGCTTTATGTCACAAGCATGTGCCTGAAGCAAAAAGGAAGAAGCTTGATGACAGAAGTGAAGCCATAATCTTGGTAGGATACCATGTCATAGGTGCTTACAAGCTGTATGATCCTGTCACAAAGAAAATGATCTACAGTAGAGATGTTGTAATTGATGAAGAGAAATCCTGGGATTGGATTGCTGGTTGTAGTTCAAGCAGAGCTCAATTGAATCCAATCATGAATGAAGAAGATAGTGATTCTAGTGATGAGAATGAAGCACCTGCAGCTGTGACTAGAGACAGGCCTGCCAGAACAAGGAACATTCCTGCTAGATTGCAGGATTGTGAAATTGTTAATGATAATGAGGTAAATGCAGATGGTGACTTAGTTCATATTGCATTGATGGCTGATTCCGAGCCTATCAATTACACAGAAGCCTTGAAACACAAGAAATGGAAGAGAGCTATGGAGGAGGAGTTGGCTTCAATTGAGAGAAATCGAACTTGGGAGTTAGTTAAACTTCCATCAGATAAGAAGGCAATTGAAGTAAAATGGGTGTTCAAGCTGAAGCTAAATCCTGACAATTCTATAGCAAAATATAAGGCAAGGCTGGTGGCAAGAGGTTTTCTGCAGAGGGAAGGAATAGATTACTCAGAAATCTACTCACCTGTGGCAAGAATTGAGACTGTGAGACTTGACATAGCTGTAGCTAATGCAAGGAAATGGCCTATGTTCCACATGGATGTTAAGTCAGCCTTTCTTAATGGTCCATTAGAAGAACTTGTTTTTGTAACTCAGCCACCTGGATTCATGATTGAAGGGAAGAAAGACATGGTCTACAGATTGAACAAAGCTCTATATGGTTTGAAACAAGCTCCAAGAGCTTGGAATAAAAGGATAAATGGATTTCTTGTGAAACAAGGTTTCAGGAAATGCAAGTCAGAATATGGAGTATATGTGCAGGAAGCAGCTTCAAGCATCATTCTGATATGTTTGTATGTTGATGATCTGCTAGTAACTGGAAGTGTCACAGCTGAGATAGAGAGATTTAAAGAAGTAATGAAAACTGAATTTGAGATGACAGATTTGGGAGAAGTGTCTTACTTCTTAGGATTTGAACTTCTGAAGAATGGTAAAGGTCTATTGTTGCATCAGAGGAGATATGCAGGAGAAATTCTGAAGAGGTTCAACATGACTGAGTGTACATATGCTGCAACTCCTATGGAGGTGAACTTGAAGTTAGAGAAGAATGAGACAGAAGAGACTGTGGATCCTACAATTTTCAAGCAAATTGTAGGATCATTGAGATATCTTTGCAACAGCAGGCCAGATATATGCTTTGCAGTTGGGCTTGTAAGTAGATTCATGGATAAGCCTAGAAGGTCACACATGAATGCAGCTAGAAGAATACTTAGGTATATAGCAGGCACAATGGAGTTTGGAATTCTTTTTCCAAAGTCAGTTCTGAATGAGAAATTTGAGATTGTGTGCTACTCTGATGCTGATTGGTGTGGTGACAAAGTAGATAGAAGGAGTACTACTGGGTATTTCTTCAGATTTATGGAGGCTCCTGTTGCTTGGTGTTCTAAGAAACAACCAGTTGTTGCATTGTCTTCTTGTGAAGCTGAGTACATAGCAGGTGCATATGCAGCATGCCAAGCTTTGTGGATTGTGACTGTGTTGAAGGAGCTAGGAATTGAAGCAGAGAAACCTGTGGTTCTGCAGATTGATAACAAGTCTGCTATAAACTTAGCCAAGAATCCAGTTTTGCATGGTAGAAGCAAACACATAGAGGCTAGGTTTCATTTCTTGAGGGAGCAGGTGAATCAAGGTAGCTTAGATGTCAGGCATTGTGCAACAGATACTCAGGTTGCAGATGCTCTAACTAAGAGTTTGAAAACAGACAGATTTTTGAAGCTCAGAAGTGAACTTGGTGTGTGTCAGGCGCGCGCGCCCAGCATGACAAGTTCTGAAGCAGTTCTGAAGGATTTCTGAAGGACAGATAAGTTTGCAGTTCTGAAGGATTTCTGAAGGACAGACAAGTTTGCTTAGGCTTGAAGTTAAGGGAGGATGATGTTTTATAACTTCAATCCTATTAGACTTGGTTAGGTAGTTAAAAGGTGGTTACATAACTACCTTGAGTTAGTTAGTTATGGTTACTTGTGTTACAAGTAATAGATGTGTTAGGAGTTTTCCTTATAAATAAGCATGTGCCTCATGCATTGTAAAAAAAAAAAAAAAAAAAACAACTCATTCTATTTTTCTTATCAATAAATCTTAACACTTTCCTCCTAGTTTTCTCTCTAGTTCTTACTGGTTATCTTCTTCCTCTTATCTTGGATTACCCTAACAACGACTTCTCCATTTGTTTGGTAAATAATTTGAAAAATACACTATTTTAGTAAAAAAAGTAAAAAAAAAAAAATTAGCTTAAATGCAATTTTAATCTCCCAATTATAAAACTTAGGGGCCAAAACTCTAAAAAAAATAAATTAAAAGACAATCTTTGTCTAAATCAAATGAAAACCTACAAAACAATACAAGAATAGCATGACATCATTACTCATAAGGATTTTAAATGCAAAATTTACAGAACTAAGGAATTATATAAAGGACAAACCCGGTTGAAGTTTAAGAGTTCTCAATTGAGTTGGTACAAGTTCTTGCATCACCAATAAACCACAAAAAAATATTTATTTTTTATTCTTAATTTTCTTTGGCAGCTATTTTTGTCCCTCGTCACAGATAAGTACTTGTCTATCATATGTGTCGATCATGCAATACAATGGCCACTAAACCACAAAAATAGAAAACAAATTAAGAAAACAAACAAATTACCACGAATCAGACATCTTAACAACCTATGAATTACGGATAATTCTCAAATTAGATGTGTTCTAGTATTAGACATATATCGTTGTGTTCGACACCGACGCTACATCAATTCATAAAATTACATTGAATTATATTATTTTCTTAAACTATTATCTACATCAACGTGTCGGTGTCTATATCGGAAGTCCGCGTCTCCTATAGAACAACAATTATTTTCCTAAATTCCATTGACTAGCCAAATGAGATAGAGTTTGTATTGAAGAACCATCATCTTTTAATGCATTAGCAGCAGAATCTTCCAAACTCTTCATTCTTTCGCGCATTCCCTTACCTTCTTCACCTTCCATCACACACTTAATCACTTTTGCAATTTTCTCCTTTTCCACAATCTCATCATCTTCAAATTTCAACCTTATTGCCACTTTAAGACCATCACTTAACAAAACAGCATTCATTGCTTGTTCTGCAAACAAAGGCCAAGCTACTATTGGCACCCCCACTTGTATACTCTCCAAAATTGAATTCCAACCACAATGACTTAAAAATCCACCAACTGAATCTTGCTTAAGTATTTCAACTTGAGGTGCCCAAGATGACAAAATAAAACCTTTTTCTTTTGTCCTTTCTACAAACCCATTTGGTAAAAATTTCAAAGGATCTTCATTTGTAGCTTCAAGATAAGCAGCACTAACAGATTCACTTGGTGCTCTCAAAACCCAAATGAATCTTTGACCACTCAATTCCAAACCATAAGCTAGTTCATTGATTTGTCTTTGAGAAAGTGTTCCACCACTTCCAAAAGAAACATACAAAACAGAATTTTGAGGTTGTTTTTTTAACCATTTCAAACATTCAAACTCATCATCAACATCATTATTAGATGAATCTTTTGATCCAATTTGTGTGATTGGTCCCACAGGAAAAAAACTGATTTTTCCATCACCCTTTTGTTCCAATGCTTTAATAGCATTTGATTCTAATTCAAAGAAGCTATTAATCAAAATTCCATCAACAAAATACTTACTTTTTGCACGTTGAAGAAACATTTTGTAACCTTCATGTGATCTATCTTGTGTTGCACCTGGAAGATCAATACCTTTGATTGGTACACATCCTTCTAACTTTATAGGTTCTTTTAAATCTTTGAATTCACATGAAACTTGTTCATCAAGTTTTGGTAAATGTAAAACAAATGAAAGTACAAAAGCTGAACAAGGGAAGTAAAGGTAAGACAAAGAATTGAACTCTTTTGCAAAATTAAGTGCTTCATATGCAAAAGTATCAGCAATTATAGCAATTAATGGTGCTTTTGAAGTTAAGGATTTTAAGGTTTGATGAATTGATGGTAAAGAGAGAGTAAGAGTTTGTTGAATTATGATTCCTGGATGTACTCCTTGAGGTAAGTCTTGTTTGTTGATTGGTGGAAGAAAGATTGAGTTTATGTTTGGTGGAATGGTTTGAAGATATGATTTTGATGAATCTGGTGGTGACCCAAGTGAGGGAATGATGCAAGTTACATGAAAATTTGGGTGATGTGTGACTAATCTTTTGGTGAATTCAAGTATTGGAACTAAGTGGCTGAAACCAGGACTTGGAATAACAGCTATGTGACTTGTTTTTGTCATTGAAACACAACTAGTGAAATTGATTCAAATGAATACAATGGATGTTTTGTTGCTCACAACTTTTATAGGAATGTGTTTTATATATAGGGAAGTGACGTGAATATTGGTCAATATTGTGGGAATCAGTATTATATATTTCAACTTTAAGCATATTAATTGTTAGAGTTTTGTCAAAAAAAATTAATTAATTGTTAGAGTTCAATTTTGATTTTAGTCAGACTGATGTCAAGACTAGGAGTTCGTTTGGTTTGAAGGAAAGAAAATGATAGAAATTGATGGATAAATTTGGACTAGATGTGAATTAAAAAAATAATAAAATGAGATATCGATTTATACAATGAAAACATGATTCATTTCTAAAATAGAATTAAAGTAGCCGTTGCATTCAATTTCCTTGCTGCATTTAATATTTAATTTATTTATAATATAAAAAACTAAGGAATTTATTGTTTGAAAGAAAAAAAAAAAAAAGTTTTATGTGCACATCCATGTGCCAATTGAGAGCCGTTGGTGGAAAGAGGAGCGGTTTTCATTATAGAAACGCTGCACATGCTTCAATTATCCAATTATATATAAGTAATTTTATAATAACTAATTTTTACTTTTTAAATTTATTTAATAATAGATGTATTTAGTCTATAATATTAATTAAATTCATTGGTTATTAAATAAATTTAAAAAGCGAAAAGTTATTTATGTATAAGACTAGATGAATATAAATTAGGTAATGTGTCAATATTTAAAAAGGGAAAAGTTATTTATGTATAAGACTAAATGAATATAAATTAGGTAATGTGTCAATGTTGATTGACTTAGTTGATATGCATTCAAGTAATTATTTGACTATTTTGTTGCATCATGCATGATAAAGGATACATGATGATGTAAGTGCTTATGCAATGCAACTAAATATTAACATGTTACTCCAATGGGGTCCACATGCCACTTCCTTGTGTTTATTATTTGTAGCTTATTTGTGAAGTTGTTGCTTATGTTACTTTTGTTAGATATGGTTGGTGGTAAACAAAGATATGCCATAGAAAATACAGGCCAATGACCATAAACATGACCAACTCCACTATGTTAATATTCTACATGATTTAGAAATAAAGCTACATATCTCCCACTTTCAAGTGTGCCCCCTACCTTATACACAATAACTTATACGGATTTTGATATCAAACACACCCTTAATACAAATAACTTCGCTAATTCGAAGTCAAACCGATAAGGATTTTGAAATACAACCAAGGTAACGCCGGCCTCTCTTCCCACACTTGATACAAATGTACTCTAAAGCCAAAATTTAACCGGAATTTGCACTGCAGACGTAATGGATCCATATGCCGACGCACTGTGTGTTGGTACTGCATAATACTCAAACTGAACAGCGAAAATAGAGAAAAACAACTCCTACAAGACAGATCATATCCGCACACTCCCATCACAGCTCAAAAGAAAAATATGGAACCATTGTAATGTCAACTACTAGTCGAAATGATGATAAAACATAAAAAGAACAAGATAAGAGATGAAATGAAACTCCGATGTACACTTCTCAAACAACATCAATGCTCATGAAGTTAAGTATCAAAACAAAGCAGAACAGATTATAATTTGAAAACAAAGAGAGCAGCTAGCGCAAACTCAGTCTGAGTTGTGCATAAACCTCAATAACATTTTACTCCAAACCCTGCACATGCTGCTTGATTCCAACACTCACCACTGCGCTGCGAATGGAACACTGCAAACATGATCTTAAGGCCTGCAAACTAATGACAATTTACCTCAGCATTGTTATATATATAATTATCTGCCATACAGCAGTAGCTATAGGACAATCAAAGAACACATGTGAAACATTCTCTTTCCCTCTGCAACTGAACAAGCACCCTATTTGCGATGCATTCAAAACACCTCTTTTCAATAAGTTATCCTTTGTTGGAATATTATTTTGCAACAACTTCCACACCATACCGCCACCTTCAATGAAAGCACTACATTCCAAACGCCCGCAACATTCCTAAAATCTTCACTCGCCGCTCTTTCCAATAGAGTTGTGTAAGCTTCTTTCACATAATAGGGAGCTTCTAGAATTTTTCTTTTAAGCTCCTCTTCTTATCCCAATTGTAGTTGAGATAAATTTCTTCTCTATCTAAACATACACCCCTACCCCTTCTTTGTCGAGCACTGTGTCATGTCCCTAACCGAAGCGTGTTTATCTTCTGATAACATGAATAATCCCAGAAATCTATTTCTAGGTGTACTCTGATCAACCCAGAGATGATACCCTGACAGCATGATAAGTGTCAAATTTACGTAATTTAATTATGGCTTTCTACGATCAGATTATTTACGTGACATTAAACGGTGAATAATTAGTTACATTACATATCCTTAGTTGGGGTAACCTTTCTTTTCTTTTTGATAAACAATATACACATAAAAAACAACAGAACCTTTTTCTGGTGGCTGAACATTATCAATTTAGCACAAACAAAGTAACCTAAACATATAAAAAGGATTGTGATCAAACAGAAACATAATCTAAGAAAATTGAAAATACTTTCTTTGTCTTCATCATATGCCAATTGTTAAATGTCATTCCAAATAGCAACTACTTCTGATAAAGCCTTTGTAGATGATCCTAATTCATCTATAGCATCATTAGCAGCACTTTTCAAACATTCAATTCTTCTCCGAATTGCAACCGCTTCTTCACCATCAAACAATCCCCTAACAACCTTAACAATCTCATCTCTTTCAACCAAACCACTGTCATTAACTTTTGGTCTCAAAGCCACTTTCACACCATCACACAACATCGCAGCATTCATACCTTGTTCAGCAAACAACGGCCACGCAATCACCGGAACACCATAAACAACACTTTCAAGAACAGAATTCCAACCACAATGAGACAAAAATCCACCAGTTGAACTATGTTCAAGCACTTGAATCTGTGGACCCCAAAATGGAACAACCAATCCTTGTTCCTTTGTTCTCTCCAAAAACCCATTTGGTAAAAACTTCAAAGGATCATCAATTTCATTTTCACCAACAAAATAAGTAGCATTAGCAACACCATTTGGTGATCTCAAAATCCATAGAAATTTTTTACCACTCAATTCTAAACCATAAGCTAATTCATTCACTTGCTCTTGTGAAAGTGTTCCACCACTTCCAAATGAAACAAACAAAACAGATTTAGGTTCTTGTTTTTCCAACCAAGTTAAACACTTTAAGCCATTTTCATCACCAATTGAAACTTTTTGAATAATGGGTCCCACAGGAAAAACCATAGGTTTCTTCTTCACTTCCTTCAAACCCTTTATAGCATCTTCTTCAAATTCAACAAAACTATTCACAAAAACCCCATCAAAAAGATGAAATTTTTTTGCACGTTCAAGAAATTTCTTATAACCGATATTCGATCGAAATCGAAAAGGGATAGGAAGATCATTAAGATCAAATGCTACACAACCAGGAATCTTTATAAATTCATTTGTGTCTCTAGATTCATTAGAAAGAATCTCATCCAACTTTGAAGAATAAAAATAAGTAGAAAGAACCATAGCAGCTTGTGGAAGATAAACATAAGACAAAAGATTAAAATCCTTAGCTAAATCAAAAACATCCTGTGCAAAAACATCAACAACTACAGCAACAACTTTAGATCTAGAAATTAAGGTTTTCAATTCTTGTTTTATGTAAGACAAAGAATGTTTTACTGACAGTTCAATTTGGACGGCTAGGATTTTAGTATCTGGTAATTGATCAAGGCTTATAGGTGGAAGAAAAATGGATGAAATTGTTGGTGGAAGGGTTTCAAGATAAGATTTTGATGATGGTGGTGGTGACCCAATTGAAGGGATTATGCATGTGATGTGAAATTGTGGGTGGAGATTAACAAGGCGTTTGGAGAATTCTAGGATTGGTACTAGGTGGGTGAAACCTGCACTTGGAACAACTACTATGTGTGGTTTTTCTTCCATTGAAGTGAATGGAAAAAACTACTAACTATGGTGTAAATTTTTTACATTGATTCTTCTGTTTATAATGTTGTATTTTGCGTTAAAAAAATTGGAAAATTGTAAGAAGGCGCCAAATTTTGCACAAAAAAAAAATGTAAGATTTCTAAGCAGCCGCCAAATTTGTCCTAATTATTTTACCCCAATCGTAAGCTAGGGGTGAGCATCCTGAGCATCGATCGGGTCTGGTCGAATTCGGGTCAAAAATCATCAAACCAATAAAAACCGCAGTCTCTTAATTTGAACTAAATTCTGACCGCTTACATTTTCAGTTTGTTCAGGTGTCGGATCATACGAATGACGGATATAATGAGTCAGTTTTAACGAATTAGATTGAAACATTGTTGTTATATCTAAAACATCATTATTCAAAAATTATTATTCTTCAAATAGTTCAATATTTCGTACACACCGCAACAAATGATACAATAAAAATGATGCGATGTAGTTATTTTGTTTCAAATTTGTAAATTCAACGACAATAATAGATAGTATATGAGAAGTAAAAATTAAGATAAATCTATAATATTATCTTTCACATCTCCTTTATATATCAACATATTACAAGCATAAGTTTGTAAAATACAACATTTTTCTCCTTCATCAAAGATAGATAAAATTAACAAAGCAAAGAGTGTAAGAAATTAAGAAAAAGAGAGAAAGAGAGAGAGAGAGAGAGAGAGAGAGAGAGAGAGAGAGAGAGAGAGAAGGTGCTCGAAACTATATATAAATTTAATTTGTATTTTAGGAATTGGTCGGTCGGTTTCGGTTATAAAAATATGAATTTTTAGAGACTCGCACCCGTCCATATACAACTGTTCATGACCGATTTTTCACAATTGTTGACCTGAATCTCGCACCCGACCGAGTGCTTTCATATGCTGGCGGTTACGTCGATTTCGAGTCGGGTTGCGTGATCGTGCCCACCCCTATTGTAAGCTAGCTTTGGTTACATATATCTCACTTGGATATATGCAGGAGATGATTAATCTCTACAATTACAGCTACCTTTGTTGATATTTAGCGACAGTTAATCTTCGTCTAAAAATATGAGGCACACAAGATATTATACGCAAGAGTTATGGCTCGAATTCTTAATCATCTATTTAAGGGATTGAAGCTTTTATTATTTAGACAAATTTATTTATTTTTTACATAGACAAATTTATTGTTGGTTTGACAAATTATCTTTTGTTAGTAAATATTTAATATTTTATTTTGAACTTAAATAAATAAAATGGAACTGATCTCTGGAAATTAATTAGTTTAAGATATAAGATTTCTTGATTCCTAACATTTTTTTTTAATCAAGTAGTGGTAGAGTGTGACTCTGGTCAAATTGACACCACCTACTCCCAAACAGACTAACAATTATTTAAAGCATACTATATTTTGTTGAATAAAAAGAAATATACAAGAAAACAAAAACATGAGGGACGAAACCAAAATTCATGAAAGAGTCGATGAAATCTGAAACTATTAAAGTCAAACCTATTGCAAGGAAAATCATATCTAACAAAGTTTTTGTGGACAATTCCTTCCACCAAACCATAGTTAAATATTGTATTCCAAAAGCTACAAACTACAGTGATGACTGATGATGAGATTATGAGTTACTTAAACATCTAGAAGGAAATTTATAAAATAATACATTAAAATATTTTGTTAGCTTATCATTTTTATTTTTGTTGTTTAAGAGAATTATTTAAGTTAAAGGATATAGATTGGATGAAGTTCAACTTAGTACTTTCTCTATTACAAAATATAAGTAAAAATAGATCAACAAAAGTTAATGTATTTGAACTAAATTTTACATCAAATATATTAACTTTTGTTGATCATTTTTTATTTATATTTGTGATCTAATAATATTACACTAAATAAAAAACAATTCCAAATATTTTTTTTTGCAATTTGCATTTTCGGTATTGGGTGGATTTTTAAATGGTATTTAGTCATTATAGTGGCTAGTGGAAATTTGTAAACATGTTAGTGCCTATCAAGTCCTGATACGCGACACGATATCGGTGCGATACGAAAACTTTTTAAAAATTCTCGATATGATACGGCTGTGATATGTTATTTAAAAATTAAATATATAAATGTATATAAACATAACTAAAATTGATAATGATAATTAATTAATATTCAAATTACTCAAAATGATCAACAAAGCGACAATTACTAATTAGATACTCCATCCGTCATTTGATTTCCATAACAAACAATGGCTGGTTATTTATAGTCCTAAGTTTGTGTTACAATAAAGGATCAAATCATAGAGATGGTCCATGCAACATACTAATTACATGTGGTGCAAGATAATCAACTACTACACTAAGAGATATTCCATTAGGTTCTATATATAAGAAACATTTCATTTTTTAGATTTATTGTAGAATTGATGTATTTAGACTATATTATTGTTTAGATACATCAATTTCACAATGAATCTAAAAAATCAATTTTTTCTTATATATATGACCGGAGGGAATAATTGCTAAAAAATGACTAACAAATTAATTAACTTCTTTCATTCATTTTGATTTCTATTACATTCATCTAATGTCATTATATATAACATTGGTTAATCCTAACAAACTAATCAATAACTCGTCATTCTTCTAGATCCTTCTAAAAACATAATTAATCACATAAACTTAACCAATATATCTTTGGGCCTATTTTATTTTTTAGGATATTGATTTCATTACAAATTAATAAAATTATTTCCTCAATTTTTTGATCAAAAAAGAAGAGGAATTAATAAATTTCGCCAAACTAAGGCAGGTATTAATAACGAATTAGGAGGGTGTGTAGAGGTAGCTAGCAAAACAATAGGAAATTATAAACATGTATCTGATTCTGTCAAGTATGGATCTTGGGCAAAGTAATTAGTTGGGCTTTAACTCCTTTATAGTTAGAGTTTTTCTTTTCGTGCCCTCAATTTTTGCATTTGCCCTCCAACCATCTAATTCTACCCTCCTCGTAATGTAGGCTACGAGTATGTAAAGAGCAAAAACTGAGAAAAAAAAAAGTTCTTAACTTAGCAAAAACTGAGCAAGAACTGAGTTCGCTACTTAAGTAGTGAATCTTATAAACTTATAAAATAGGGACGAAGGAAGAGTGAGGGATACAAAAATATTAGATTTTATATGCAAGGTATGCGATGGCCTCATGCCTTAGAACTTTGAAGATCTTAACTCAAAATTTTGAGGTCCTATAGTATTAGTTATATATTATTTATAGTCATAAAATATCAAATGTGTATTAATAGATTAATTTTGAGGCCATAAAATAATAGTTATATATTATTATTAATGTTCATAAAATATCATAAAAGTATCAATAGATTAGTTATCTATACTCATAAATATGGTTCTAGTCCATTTTAATCTTTGCGTCGAATTTAATCTTACATTAGAATGTCTCTTTTTGACGTTATATATAATGATAATTATTTTTTACGTGTTTCTCATGTATAATTTAAAGGGTTAAATATGTTTTTAGTCCCTACTTTTATGTGAGTTTTGACTTTTAGTCCCTACATTTTTTTTATTATATTTGTAGTCCCTATATTTTCGCCGTTTGTATTTTTAGTCCCTGTCGTCAATTTTTTGTAACTTGGATAACGAAATCAACCACATAGGATGACCCATAGATGTCACGTCATTCGATGCAAATGTTATTATAGTCAATTTAAGTTATCCTATATGGTCAATTCTGTTATATTAGTCATAAAAAATTGACTAAAATATAATATAAAAAATGTAGGGACTAAATATATAATTAAAAAAATGTAAGAACTAAAAGTCGAAGCTCACATAAAAGTAGGAACTAAAAACATATTTAACCCTAATTTAAATATAGGAGATTTTTTTAATTATTTTATATTTTTTACTATGATCCATTTTTCGGGTCAATCCTGTATATAACAACCAATTAATAATAAAATTTATTTAATGCTGAAACCAAACTTTTGTTTTGAAAGGAAGTAGAAATCAAATTTGTTATCTCGAGATTACAATTAGAGCTGTAAAAATGGGTCGGGCTATCGGGTCAGCTCATTAGCCCTATAGTTTTATACGGGCCGGGCCGGACTTCAAAAAAATATTATTGGGCCTTATCGGGCTGGGCCCATGGGCCTATTTTTTTAATGGGCCATGATGGTCTAGCTCCACGGGCTTTTGGGCCGACCCCTTAAAGAATTTAAAAAAAATATCTATAAAATTTTTTACCTAAAAATAAGGAATTTTAGTTAGCATAAAATCTTTAGCTTTGAGGATGCACTTTATGAATCATCATCCACAGATCTCTCGACTTTGCATGGATATTTTGAAGTATTGATTATTTCATGAAATCATGACACTCACTTTTTTTATGGATATTAATTTGTGTGCGATGCATATGTAGTTTTATTGTCCATTGAATTTTTTTTTTTAAATAAAAAAAATATGAAAAAATTTGTCGGACCGGCCTATTGGGCCATGTAGGCCATTGATTATTGGACTGGGCTAAGGGGGGCGGGCATTGGGCCTTAATGGGCCGGCCCACTTAAACCAGTAGATGTCTTGGGCTCGGGCGGGGCTGTGTAACACCCCGTTTTTCAAAGTCTAAAAAGGGGCATTATTTTTTTTTTATTTAAAACAAAATAGAGCGTGCATAAATTTTCATGATGAGCCGACATTAATCATACAACAGGGCTAATTAAACATTAGTGCTTCAGAGAAGCAAGTGTAACACCTGAATATTTACAACCCTAAAGACAAAGGGTCTAACAACCACAAAAGTAAATATTCAGAATACAGTCATCCAAAAGAGTCAAAATACTACGCCTAACCAAAAGCACGGTGTACAAGACACACTGGCACACAATCTAATATGATCCGCCACGCCACTCGATCACTGAGGGCGCAAGAATCCACTATCGTCCTCACGGCTTCGGACAGGAATCCATCATCTGGGTGGGAGGAGCCCGCGATATTCATAGCAAGGGTCACCACAAGTAACACATAATACAAATAACAAGAATGGGAAAAAGCGAATAAAACACATAGCAATTTCACATCACATGCATAATATAATTAAATGCACACACAACTATCAATGCAGACTCTACATGATCGTGATCACCCTAACTGGGACTGTTTCACATGCATGAATTCCGGAATTTAACCTCTCCGCAGAGAGTCGTAGGCTTCATGTGGACACCAATCACTGGCTGTCGCACACCTACTAAACCCCGCAGGGCAGGTGAAGTCACACAGACAAATCACTAACTCAATAAAATCCCGCAGGATTAGGTGAGTCACACAGACAAACACCCGGTGCTTAGGTGGGCCCACGCAGGAAATCCACACCCCTACACACAACTATGAAATGCATGAGCATACTTTCTATTTCAGCATATATAGGGCAGTCACACAGACAAAGCCCTGGTGAAGTCACACAGACAAATCACCCGTGTAGTCTCCATCTGACATACACGTTCCATACATGCTCATGCAACAATCAATACACATACACATATGTAATCATAACAACATGTTAATGCATATATTCGCAAATCATATGTAACGTAAGCATGTAGGTAACCAAATCTCATCACGAGAATACATAACACATACATGCTAAGCACACAATCACATCACAGCACCAAGCATACACACATATTATTAGCGATATAACATGGAAATAAAGGTGCATACACACATATTATTAGCGATATAACATGGAAATAAAGGTGCCCTTACCTTGGCAAGCTTCCACTAACTTTTCTCGCACAACTCTACGATACGCGCTACCTAAAATTAAGTAGCGTACAATCAATAAAATATTCTTCGTATATTCTATCGAAACGAAACTTGTTCTCAAAACTCTAGAAGGGTTTAAGGTACTTTCTAAAACTCTCCCATAGTGATTTCGAGTTCTCCGCGTAGTGATTAAAAATTCACGACGTTAATGATACTATTTTCGCTATACGAAATTCATTTTGTTTTCAAAACATACCAAGGACCACTATTGTTTTCAACCCCAAAGAAATCATTTTCACACAACAAAACCATTTGAAAACAAATCAAAACTCTTCAAAAATAATTCAAAGAAAATAAGAGTTTTCTTGCGTCGCAAGTTACAAGTTTTATCTTCAACTAAAAACCCTATAATCATTCTTTTAAAAAACTATGATCATTCACCAATATCATGATCCTTTTCTTATCATTGTGGACTTAGAAAATTTTGAAATCCTTCACTCATTTTTCCCTTTAGGCCTCGGCCAAAAATTGAAAAACACATCAACACTCAAAATTTTTCACTTCTAAAAGCATAGTAATATCCCATATTATCCCAAAATCATTTACCCTAACAATCCACAACATTTTAGACCAAATTAAAACTTTGACAAATTTTAAATTGGTTTCCTTAAGACATAATTAACTCATTTTCTTTTCTAAACAAAACCTTAATTAATCATCACTTTGAAACATATTCATGTCCTTCTAAATCATGACTTAAAGAAATTGAAACTCTTCCTCCCTACACAAAGGGGGTGCCACGGCCAACATCACAAACAAGGCCAACACTCAATTTTTTTTCATTTCAACACCTTAATGATAATCTATCAATTCCCAAAATCATTTTAATTGATCAATCAAACCACTTTAGAAACCAAAACAAAATTCCTATGAATGTTCATCAATTTCTCAAGAACACAAAAAAATATTTTTTTTTCTTGTTTCACAAACCAAATCATTATTCTAACATCCATTTCTCTACAAAACTTATAAATAACCTCAAAAATAGAATCACAAAACAAAATTTTAAGTTCATGATCAGTTTAAATTTTTTCTTCAAACCCTAACCCAAATTTCTTGTGAGAACTCAAACCACCATGAAAATCAACACATACTTAACTTAAACAAGTTAGTCTACTACTCATGAACACTTCTATGAAACCAAAAGTTAATTAAAACTAAATTCTAGAAAATTTTGCTCAAGAACAAAGTTGACAAGCTCACACAATCTAAGAGATTTGAACACTTTAAAGGGAGGAAGAGGTTAGTTACCTCAAGAGGAAGATGATCCTTGCAAGTCCTATGATCCAACAAGCCTAAGATGGATTAATTTGGTGAAGAAATGAGAATTTTTCTCAAGGGTTGGAATGGAGAAAAAGCTCACGCCACATGAGAGAAAGAAGTGAAGTTTTGTGATTTTTCTTAAGACTACAAAGTGACTAAAAGTCTCCCCTAAGACTTGGTCTTGTTCCATTAATAACATTTGGATCTAATAGTATAAAGTTCTAAGATCACATTCTAGCCATTGATTCTCTCCCTCGCATGTTTATAATAATAATATCATAGATAAATATCTAGATATTTTCATGGTCTTAGGCAACTCATCTCGCTCAGTTCTCGCGCTCGCGCTTAAACGAGTCGTATCTCGCGTACCGATAAATTTTACGGAAACAGAAAAATCTACGAAGTAAAAATTCGTCGTAAACCATTTCTAAAAATTATCGCTATACTTTATTCCTCGACTGGAATTTTTATCCTAACCTTCTAAAAATATTCTGAGGCCAGATTCTAACTCACGCCGATATAAAGTTCCCAATTAAATTTTTACGGAAAACAGAAACCGTAAAATTTTTCAACAGCGGGTATAGTTTTCTACTCGATTTTCCAAAAAGCGGAGAAAGTCGAATTTCGAAATTCTGAAAACACAGAAACGTTCTCACGAATAAATAAAGACTAAGGACCAAAATTCTGGGCTTTATTAGTTCATGAGTACAAAACAGGCTCCAACTCAGCAACGATGTTGTTATTACAACGATACTTGCAAAACAGGTTAACAAAAACCCTAATACTCTTAGCCATTACTTATTTTCCTCACACAAAAGGTACCGTGGAATTTCGGGTCTTACAGGCTGGGCTGGGCCGGCCCATTTGACAGCTGTAATTACAACATTCATAGACACTAGGAAGGAACCAACTATTTGGGTTTGTTGTGATATGTTAATTGTGAGTTAAAGTCTCACTATGAGTGAAAAATGTTGAAATTGAATACATAAAAATAAACTTTCAATTTAATTCCTAAACTATTAAAATCAACAAAAAGATTCCCACACTATTCTCTCAACTAACTATTTAGTCTCTAAACTAATAAAATCAACTGAAAAGCTCTTAAAACTTAACTATTCTCTCATTTAACTATTTAGTCCTTAAACCATTAAAATGTCCTTAAATTATTCATCTATATATCCAACTATTTAGTTGCTCGATTAACATTTGTGTTAAATTACCAATAGTTCCTAGTAAACTATCAAAATATATCAATTTAGTCAATACACTAACACTACGATGAAAACCAACTAATTAGTCCCTAAACATTCTATTTTTGTTAATATACTTCTTCTATAATCCACAACAAATTATTAATACATGGAACATCGATTAATTTTGTGCAAAAAGTATTGCAACAATTCATCACTTATATTAAATAGTTAAAGACTATATCCTGTTTTTTATCTAATATCATGGTGTGTTTACTTTTAACTCAATGTCTTAATTTAAAACAGGACTACACTAGCTTATATATTTTGTAAATATATGTAGTCCATAGCTAACTATTAATGTCGAAAATAGATTTGCTGTTGTAACACAGTTATAGTGTGAACTGTCTGATATCAATGAATGGTTGAAAGCATTAAAATAAATATATAATCTAAATTGTTCGATGTGAAGTAAGTGGTTAAGATTAATAACTGCATAAAACTGTTAATATTTTAACGTAGCAAATCCGAATCCGTCATCCTCTCGTCATTAATGTTAGCTTTTTGTTTGTTAATTTGAGGTAGGTTTCACACGTTTATTTTGTTTTTGAATAGAAAGGACCAACCATATAATGAATTGACTACGTATGTAATTGACATGGATAAATTTCTGGATACAAAATGCTGAATCATATAATTGCAGCTTCTTTTTCTGACGATTATTATACGACACCATCCAAAAGAAAAAGAAAAGATGAAGAAGACTTCCATTAACCTCAAAATGATACTTTTTCCAAAGCAAGATAGGCCGTACCTCTCTTTCCAATATATTATCACCCGGCAACACATATGCATATCACCTTCATGATGCATCTCTTTCTCCCTTTCTTTTAGCAGACATAAAACTAAAACACCGCAATATATATATATATATATAGGGTCAGGATCAAATGACACCAACTAGTTTGACACCAAATGTTACACCGCTCAATATCGCTTTAACGAAATCAAATTTTACAAAATCCACCGTTAGATTGGAAGATTATATCATATAGATCATTCATGTTAAATTTTATAAAAATCTAAAACCGTTTAATATGTTATTGAGACTCGTCAAGATTAACGGTTTATGCGTTGTTATTGAATACCGTTAATCTTGACGATTATCAATAACATATCAAATGATTTTAGATTTTTATAAAACTTAACATAGATGATCTATATGATATAATTTTCCAATCTAACGGTGAATTTTGTAAAATTTGAATTCGTTAAAGCGTTATTGAGCGGTGTAACATTTGGTGTCATTTGATCCTGACCCATATATATATATATATATATATATATATATATATATATATATATATATAAGTCATGATCCGTTGACACCAATTAGTTTGACACCAAATGTTACACCTCTCAATAACGTTTTAACCGATATAAATTTTATAAAATCCACCGTTGAATTGAAAGTTTATATCATATAGATCATTTGTGTGAATTGTCAGACAAATCTAAAATCATTTGATATGTTATTGAGATACATCAAAATTAACGGTTTGGACGTTTTTTTAAATGTCGTTAATCTTTAGTCAAATTAATTATATATATAATTATATTTATATATATATATATATATATATATATATATATATATGAGAGAAAATTAGTCAAATAAATTTAATGTATTTAGTCAAATTTTTAACTAAATATATCAATTTTCGTTGATAATTTTTTTTTATATTTTAGGACGGAAGAATTATATATATATTTTTGGTATAATCAGCCTACTGAACAACAACAATATGCATGCATTCGGCGTTCTAAGTTTACTAAATTTGAAATTTTTAAACTAGAAAATTTAAACATAAATTCTTTTAAACGGATAAAAATATTGTAAAAATAAAGGTTTAATTGACTCAACAATAGAAGAGTACTATTTTGTTTGTTGCTTGCTTCAATTGACATCACAATTCATTCACAACCCACATGCACTAAAATAGTACTCTTTATTTCTTAAGAAGAATTTTAAAGTTCAAACATCTTCTAAAGTTCCACCAAAAAATAGTACCACCGCAATAAACTTGATCAAAACTTGACATTCAAACATCTTTTAAAGTTCCACCAAACAATAGTACTCTTTATTTCTTAAGAAGAATTTTCTTCTTCATTGTAATAGTTTTTGTATATAAATATTTAATTTATATCACTCATTTTAGAAATGTATAAGCTTATATTGTTTATGCACCTAAAAATTATAGTAACCATATCACTTTTTTAAGCAAATGGAAAGTAGACGGTAAGCCATATGCAACATCATAAATATATATATATATATAATGAAGCAAAGAATAAAAAGGGAACGGGGATATGAACCAAAATCTTCTCATGCATATGAAAAGTGAAAATAAAAGTGAAAATAACGAAAAAATAAAAAGCATAACAAACTAAGAGGAAATAATTAAAAAAGAAAAAAGAAAAGCTCAATCTAGCATCCTACCCCTAAAGCGGATATTACGAACCTGAAAACCACTTTCGTGAAAGGCTCTTCCCTAGCAATTTCACGGTCCTTCAAAAAATTGAACAATGTTGTTGTCTCCTCCTCATCAATATAAACACTATGCTCAATGTCACTGCCATCCTATTTCTTCCAATACTGCTATAAAATTGTCAAATCATGAGCAACATTGGGATTTAAAACCTCATCGGTAACAATGAATTGGGAAAAACTCATACCACACACAGTTGGGGGTGGGATCGTAGACCGATCAGTGGCATGGACTTCTTCAACTTTGTACTACATGCACAGGATCTGCTCCACAGAAATGTTAGGAGATAGCTCTTCCTCAAAATTTAAGACCTCTCCTACGAGCACATTAGTTGCTACCTCGCCTTATTATATCAATAATAAAAGAGTCTTCATCTGTTATAACTTTAGTACAATCTAGCACTATATCCACATACCTTTTAGGAACAAAAACATGTTTAATTTTCTTTGAAGGATCATTCTTAGTGGTAACCATTTCTCGAGAAATTAAATTGGCAGAATCGTTTCTGCAATGGTCAGATGAATGACCAATAGAATTGCAAGTGAAACAAAAGTAAGGATGATTTTCATATTCAATCTCAATATCAAAAGCAAATTAAAATATCAATAATTCTTTGGATCTTAATAAGTTTTCAATTTAAAATTAACTTACACTAATAATGCATATCGATTAAATTCAATTTATATAGAATTCACGTGATTTAATGAGACAAATTATCAAAATAAAGAGACATTTTTAAATTACAATCAATATATGAATCTATGATATTAGAAAATGTGTTACTTATCTTAATCTTGTGTTAGTACGGTGATGATTGTTTTAATATTGTAGTTTTAAGAGATTTGAGGATTTTTTTTTAAGCAAAAGCATAAATAAATTAAAAAAGGAAAAGGTACAGAGACTGGGGGGACATAAAACCTGACCTAGCTACAACCCAAAAAGGAATACATCGTGATCAAACAAAGTCAGATTGAAAACAACCCTAAATCAATCAAAACGATACAAACACTCATCACGAGCACAATTCAGCGAACCCACGTACGGACTCGAAACCAAATTACAAAAAAGATAAAAAGTGAGTGCATCCTCGAGATTAACAAGGGTTAGAAGCTCAGCGAATGGATCGGCCGTCAACACGGAACCATAACCAAGTGCCAACAACCCCCTGAACAAGCAGCAGGCATAACAATTCTTTCGAACCAAACCATCCAAGAACAGTCACAGGAACCAATACGGATAAGAAGCCGGTACCGGAACAGATGCAGTGCTGACACCTTGAGACCTGCAGATCTCAACAGACCTGGAACATCAGAGAAACAAAGGCGCAGAACACCAACACAGCCAGTAACACGAGAGACGCAATTGAGTCCAAACTCAACACGTTAGTAACGACCCTTACGGGTTAAAAGGACCAAACCCCCATGGGTTAATAAAACCAATGACCCATCCAATCTCTGTTCCAGAAACACCACAAAAAACAAACAGACATAACAAAAACACAGAACAAAACGTAAACAAACAATACCAAACGATTGACGAGCACAGAACCAACGAACACCAACCAACGAATCCACCGGCGACGAAAACGAACCAACAGACGATGGAGACGGGAAAGGGAAAAGGCAGAACCACCAAAAACGGCAACAGAGCCAAACCCAAAACCGCCAACAAATCCAGCAAGCTGAAACCGGTGCTGGCGGCCACCACAAAACAGAAAACGGACGGAACTCGCAGGAAAGGGAGGAACACGATCCTTTGAGGTTAAAACGTGGCTGAGAGAACCAAACCGCCGCGAGAAGAAGAAGACGGAAGGAGGCAGCACCGAACGAAGAACGGAGCACAAAAGCCACCACGAAAACTCCGGCGCCGATCAGGAAAAAGGTGGTGCGGAGGGAAGCCGCCGCTCATCGCACCACCATCAAGTTGGGCTACATCGAAAGGTGAAAGTTTGGATGAAAGGGATCGAGATCTGGAAAAAAATCTAGAGAGAGGTCAAAGAGGGATTATGTAGGTGACGATAAGAGAGCGTGATTTTTTAAACAACGATGATCATTTTTATCAATTTATAGGAATTTGGTTGGAGACCCGACATCGAGGGTGAGAAGAAGAGAAAAAGAGATTTCTTTCAAATCTCCTCACAAATAGTATATAAATACGTAAGAATGTGTTTGGATGATGTAATTTTTAAAATAATATCAATTTAGAAGATAATTCATATCCTCCAATGTAAACTACAGTATATTGCTTGGATGATAAATTTGAAAAGAATTCAAAATGAATGGATTCTATCAATATTGAACCTAAATTTAAAATTAAGTATTTGATGTTTCAAAAAATAAAATAAAAAAGGCTTAATTCATAATTAGAAAGAATTCACGTGGCTGTCTTTAATTTTTGACAAGTGTACGCCACGTGTCAAAAATTAACGGAATTAAAAAAAAATTGACGGAAGGGACCAATTAATGGTAACGTTAAAACATAAGGGACTAAAATAGATGTTTTAAAACATAAGGGAACAAATTGAGAGCTAAAATAAAAATAAGGGACCAAATTATAAATTAAGCCTATAAAAAATTAAGTATTTGAACTTTCTTTCTTACTTGATGCCGATAAAATAATGATCAAATTTGACATTATAATTCTTTCTAATTATGCAAATTGATCCTTATAAAATTTATAATTTTTCAAATTGACCCATCAAGTTTTTGAAATTCAAATTTTGACCCAAATCTTTGAAAATTCACATTTTGGATTATTTTTCATTATATATTAATACTTTTAAAATCAATCGAAGCATTTAATATGTTTATGCCAAAAAATTTAAAGTTCTTAAATTTTTTCATTATTTATTTATACCAAAAAAAATTTCAGTATATATATTTATACCTAAAAAATTTAAAATTTACAAAAACAACCAACCATAGTTTAACAACATGAAGAGGGTGTTATTTATCCAAATCCAAAAAAATATATCGATTGAAACATTTATTTCACCTAGAATTTTAATTTTCTTAAATTTTTTAACTATTTCATCCTAACACCCTCTAAAGCTGTGTTGTATGAGAGTTAAGAGGGAAAGAGAGTGCAAGACTTTGGAAGAGCAGAGGTAAAAGAAACGGGAGAAGTATTTATCAACTTATTATTTGAAATAAAATATAGAGAAGAATGTTTCGGATTGATAACTTTTGTTTCGAATTATTAAACATAGAGAAAAACGATTTGAAAATTAGACAAAACTATCCAAAATTATTTTTCAATATATTTTTTAAGTTCCTAATCTGTATAGGAGGGTTTTAATTTGATGTGTAAAAACAAACTGTTATGCAATTAAGGTTGAAATTTTAAAAATATAAATGCACAAATATTCAAAAAAATATTCTCGATAATTTATAGTTTTATTTATTATATATAATTACTCATTTTACATATTTTGAAAAGATGTAGATAATATTTTCCGTCAAAAAAAGAAGAAGATGTAGATAATATTTAAACAATCTCTACCTATATGTATCTCTCTAAATATAAGATCCCGTTAAAAAAATTACAGAGATTAAAAGAAAATGGATTGTGATATTATAAATTGTTGTGATATATATAATTTTGCAGTGTTGAAACTTATTTCTTTTTTATGAACAAGCGTTTTGACCATAATTAAAATTATAATATTAAAATTCATATTCTTTTAGTAATTGATTATTGTAATCCAACTGAGATATTGTTTCATTAATTACTTAATTAAGCAATTATTAATATAAATTATGGGTTTTTTTTTTTTTACAATAGGTGGTCTATTATTTTGTTTTTTTTTTTGTTGATTAGTTGGTCTATTGATATTAAGTCCTAAATATTTTGTAATGAATAGGCGCTCTTGTTTTGTAATGAATTATAATGAGTTGGACGATTCAGTTAAGCCTAATGACTGATTCGTGGCCTCAGTCGTTTAGTTATATAAACATCATCACATCATATGGTTAACACAAAGCTAAAACCTAATTCTTAAACCCCAACACCAACAAGAGTAACATTTCCTCTTATACCTCTTTGTCATCTCTTTAATTTCACAAAAATTAAAGATATACAATTTCTTAATTCATTTATCATCGTAAATAAATATGCTATAATTTATATGTATATGTGTGTAATATTTCACTATGTTATTTGTTTTGAATTGGACTAAAGCTCATATTACCCGAAGGTCAAATGTACATTAAAGTCCAATATGACTCATCCATATTCAATTAAAGGATCATCACTCCTTATTCTACACTACCTATAACGGATAAATGACTCGTTACATGAAATATATTACCCTCAATTCTACACACATATAGTCATGCATTTCTACACTTATATATATATATATATATATATATATATATATATATATATATATATATATATATATATTTCACTTAATTCGTACACACTCATCTTAAATTATTATTGACTTTATAAACATTATAATGTTAACACTCTCAAATATCATTTATTCATCCCACTTAACTACTATAAAGACAAGCCTCTTAAGGAACCATTTTATGTGATACTTCATAACATTATTAGAATTCCAACAATTAAGTCAAAGAAAAATGTGTTACTAATACTTTTTAGTTGGAAGGAGACCAAAGATTAGATTTAAGTCATAAAATTGTGTCAAGTGGGAATAGGACAGAACAACAAACTGATAATATAAAAATATTAATTTCAGGAGGCACTGACATTATGCTTGACTAACTTAAGTTAAAGTTTATAACACATGGCCAAGAATAATAAAGAAAAGGCCAATATATATTAAATGATTATAAGATCTGCTATCCAAATGGACCCAGCTAGCTGGCCACCAAAAAAAATAAAAATCAATGGTCAAAAATTAGAAGGATTTTAGTAATGTATAGGGAATTTCATGTGAAAATCATGGTAGGGAAAGTAAGGCATAACCACATAGAGAGGAACCTAGCTAACGACAAGCTGCCCTTAAAAGTAGATTTTGGATTATAAATATGTGGCGCATTTATTAATCTTACTCATCTGATCTTAAATCAACGATAAAAATTTGTATAAAAATTATACTTAGTAAAAATATAACATCAATCATCTGATCTAAACTTAATAGTCGAAATTTACTATTACGTGTAAATGCGTGATTTTGTAAATAAAGGGAATTGGGATCCCTTAAAGTAGGACCAACTAGGCAAACACATGTGAAACATAGGGAATACGTATATTGACAAAAGACCTCAAAAAATAAAAAGCATTGGTATTCATTTTTTGTGCATAGTACATCTAAATCTAAAGCCAATGTCTTCAATTTCAACATGGGAAACAAAGTAGCTGAATTGTACCCTTCTGGACCCATGTTTTATATTCCTTTTAATTTTTATGCTTTTGTTTCTTTTTCTTTTCTTTATTCTTTTCCTTTCTTCTTTATATAAATCTAATTTCTTTTTTTAGAAGAATCATAAAAAACCTCTCTATTTTTATGCACCTTCCACACTCATTCATTTCTCTATATACACCTCTAAATCTAATATCACAACCCCCCTAAGCTTAGGGAAGAAAAAAAAATATCAACATGGAAAATGATGCTAATGAAAACATCTTTAGCACATCCTCATTCTCCTCAACATCATCAACACCAACATCACCAACATCTTCTAACTCAAATTCATGCATCAATCAAAATCAAGACATCAAAAATAGTCCTCAAAATGAAACAAAGTCCAAGAAAAGAGAGAGAAGTGAAAAAGACACAAAACACCCTACATATAGAGGAGTAAGAATGAGAGCATGGGGAAAATGGGTTAGTGAAATACGTGAGCCAAGAAAGAAATCAAGAATATGGCTTGGAACATACCCTACAGCTGAAATGGCAGCTAGAGCTCATGATGTAGCTGCTTTAGCTATAAAGGGTCATTCAGCTTATCTCAATTTCCCAAATTTGGCTCAAAATCTTCCAAGGCCTTCAACTACATCACCTAAAGACATTCAAATTGCAGCTGCAAAAGCAGCATCAACTGTTTTTGTGGAAGTTAAGGATTGTCAAGGTGAAAATGATCAACAACAAAATCATGAAGATCAAGGTTCTTCTTCAAGTGTGTCTTCCATTGACAATGTTCAAGAATCTAATTCAAGTTCTCCTAATTCTACTACTACTAGTACTACTACTGCTACGAATGATGATATTGACGACACACTCTTCGATTTGCCGGATCTTTTTCTTGATGGAAAAAATGGACTTCTTTCTTTTTCTTCTTCTTGGCATTTATGTAGTGTTGATAGTGGACTTCGGCTCGAGGAGCAATTTTCATCGTCTTGGGAGTACTACTAGCTAGCATCATCATCGGCTGCTATCTGGACTGCAACATCGAGAATTTTGTCATTGTAGGCTATAATTCGACTTCAAACTAATTTGCATATCATCTGCGTTTGACCCTAATTGTTCGTAGAATTATGTTAGCAGCACATTCTTTAACACAATCTTTCAACACATAATTTCTGATTGGTTGGAATTCAAATGTGTTCTGCTAAATTTATGTGGGGCCTACATAATTTAGTGAGATTCAATCGAATTCCAACCAATTAAAAAATGTGTTAAAATATTGTGTATGTTAAATAATGTGTTGATTGCAATGAGACCAAAAGTGTGATTTAAAACTTTGCTAGCTATAGCTATTGTTTCCCATTGAGAAAAATAAAATTAGAAATAAGCCAAAAAAAAGAAATAAAATTGAGAGTTAAATTTGTCTCTTATGTAATTACTGCTTAACTATGTGGTTGGTGAATGTCTCTTGAGGAAATGTTTAACCATGTATCTGTAAATGGTTGTTGTGTATAGCTATTTTGCCTAATTTAGTTTAGTAATGTTTAGACTAAAATAGATATAGCAAAAAAATTGCTAAAATGTATGGCATTGTACAAAATAATAAAGGAGCATCTTTTATGAACTTTATGTGTGCATATGATTGAAATTTGATATTCTCTCATTATATTTACTGAGAATGGCCATTTACTGGATTTGGAAGAATCATATTCTCTTCAATTATTTTTCACTTTTTTTTAATGTGTTAATCATATGGTTTTAAAGAAATGTATTCTAGTAATCTGAAGTTCAACTGCGAGATCAGTAAAATCCGATCAATAAATTATTCCACTTGAGTTTAATGACTGGTTAATTATTTTTCATTTTGATTGCTTAATTATTATTTAGTTATTATAGGAAAGGATCTTGTCTTAAAGAAGTAAAGAACATTATGCTTTAATGATTTTGTTCTCAACATATTGATGAAGGTTTCATGTAGTTTGACCGTAAAGCAAGGAAACCCTCAAATATTTATTTCTTTTCTTTATCTTTCTGTTGGAAAGATACCAGTAAGATTAATTGCATCATTTATTATTAAACTTTTTTTTAACAATTGGATGATAAAATAAACAATCATCCAGAAGGACCTTGATGGAATATTTCTTTTCCACTAGCATCATTACTTTTTTCTTCATAATTGAGTATATAAGAGATTTTTAATAATTTTTTTATATAGTATAAAAGATTTTATATGATTCTCGGTTTGTACATAAACACGCACATGCATGTAGGTATCCAAAGAAATCGACAACATGCATCTTGAGAAAAAAAAGTACTCCTATAGTGATTAAACTTTAAAGTGATTAAATTAGTTAACCACATATCATTGTAGTTTAAGTGCTTTCGGATCATTTAAGAATTCGATTTTTCATTTGTGTGCGTGAATTCGACTAATAATTTATAAGGTTATGAAACACAAATATTACATCAGTGGAATACTTATTCATATATCATATAAATAAGGTCGTGAATTCTGGTCTTTTGAACGAAAACATATTTGAGAAATACTTTTTTATAAAGAACTAGTTTAGAGATATTGACTTTTATTTATAAAATATTATTAAAATATAAGTGACGTCGTGTACCAAAAAAAATAAAAATAATAAATGAGGTTATTCTGTGATATTTTTGTAAAACTTATTAAATTAAGTCTTTTTTTTATTAAAGTAATTGTCTCGTGTATGATTTTTGTGTAATAAATAATAATTAATAATAAGAAATATTCATTAATCAATTCCTTTTTTTTATTAATCCAATTGTCCCGTGTATGATTAATTTTTTTATTAAAACAATTGTCCCGTGTATTATTATCACATATATTCATCAACAATTGTTCCGTGTATTATTATAATATATTATTAAATTCTTTTTTTTTTATTAAAGCAATTGTCCCGTGTATGATTAATTTTTTTATTAAAACAATTGTCCCGTGTGTTATTACAATATATATTTACCCCTTAATTATTATAATATATATTCATCAATAATACGCTTCTCCTATATTTTTTATATAAGAGTAAACAAAAATAGAATAGATTTTTTTTATAATAAATATAGAGTACAATTTAACTATTTTATAGAAAAATAATAAATTGAAAAATATAATTTATTTTCTAACGAAATAGAAGATTTGAAATATTTTTAAGAATTGATTAGGACAAATTAAGATTTTTAGTAGTAATACCTTTAATATATTGGGCCCGTTTAAATTTGGCTTATTTTTTAAACTTATGAAAATACTTTATGATTATTAATTTATAAATACACTTTTATGTTATTTCATTAAGTTTTTTTACACATTTTAATTTATAAGTTTTCACTGACAAAAATTATATCTTTATAAGCTGTTTTCATAAACAATATTAAAAAACTTATAATAATACATAAAAGTTTCTATATTTGCATAAGTTCGCGTATGATCATAAATAAGTCAATCCAAACGGGCTAATTGTGTTTTTGTTTTTTTTTATGTTCTTTTATTTTTAAGCTCATAAATAAGTATATTATTTTATTAGGTTCTTCTATTTTTATTTTTTATATATAAGTTTTTATATGTTAGATTGAGTTACTAATTCTGGAGCATATCTTTTATCGTGATTTTTGTTTCTATTTTTATGCGTAAATTTATTTTAATTATTATTTTTTTTGTTCCTATTTTTGAAGTTAAAATAGATTGGCTTATGATCTTGTTTTTAGAGGTGTTTTCCGTTGTTATTATTATGGGAATATTTCTTTTATGTTTATTTTTTTTAGAGATGTGATTTTTAATGCTATTTTTATGGAAAGATTTATTTTAGGCGTATCTTTCTTTCTTTCTTTTTTTTTTTGTGTTTTTTATTAGTTTAGAGATAAAATTATATTTAAGAACGCAAAACTTGAAACACCATTAAAAGTGAAAAGGACAAATTTGGATTTTTAATAGTAGTTTCTTTTAATATATTGTAAGTAGATGATAATTATCGTCGGTGTGCATGGTTGGTTATTTTGTTAAACCAAACCATATCCAAACCAAAACCACATATATGGATTTGGATACATGACCATAACCATTATTTTTTATAAACCGGTTATATAATCAGTTATAAATTTGGATACGGATACATAACCAGATATTTTTATAAAACCGGTTTAAAAGCGGATAATTTTTAAATCTAGTTTTTAACTGGTTATTTTTAAAACTGGATTAATAAACGATTAATTTGGTCTTTTTTTTTTTTACGCAGACGAAAAACATATTAAAAACCGTAAAAAATACACTTTTTTTTATTATTTGCATTCCTTCTTCTAGATTTCTTTTTTCTAATTCCAACGAGATAAGGGTATACAAATTGGAGAGAATGAGTGTGGTTCGATTGGAAGAGAATATTGTCGATTAGGGTTCAATTGGAGAGATTATTGTAGATTTAGAATTTATGGTTCATCACAAATCACAATTGCATAGATCATACGCACATGGTGATGGTTTGTGCGTGAATTAATTTTAATAAAAGGATATATGTTTGTTTGGAGAGAATGAGTGTGGTTCGATTGGACGAGAATATTGTCGATTAGAGTTCAATTGGAGAGATTATTGTAGATTTGGAATTTAGAGTTCATCGCAAATCACAATTGCTAAGATCACACGTACATGGTGATGGTTTGTGCGTGAATTAATTTTAATAAAAGCATATATGTTTTTTTTTTGACAAAAACAAATTCGAAAAAGATATTTGTTTGTTTTTTTTTTTGTTACAAAAATAAATTTGAAAATGATATAATAACCAATTTAAACCAAATCCAAAAATTTAATTTGAATGGATAACCAACCAAATGAAAATGGTTTGATTAATAACCATATATCAAAATCCGGATTTTTTAAAATGGATTTGGATCCGATTATGGATTTGGGCCTTCTAACCGGATATTTTGCGCACCCTAATTTATCGATGAAAAATATTTATCCAAATTTTTTATACATGAGTGAAAATTATTTGTCCATGATTTTTTATATTTATCGATAAAAACTAATTGTCTTATTTTAAAAAACTATTAGTTAATTTTTATGTTTATCTTTAGAAGTGGTTTCTATTGCTATTTTTATGTATAAATTTGTTTTATTATCTTTTTTTAAAATTCATCTTTAAAAGTATTTTTTTTATGAGTAGATTTGTTTTATGCTTATCTTTTTTTTTTTGTATCTTTTTTTCATGAGTATATTTGTTTTATATTTATCTTCTTTTTTTTTTTTTGGTTATTTTTGTTTTGTATTTGTATTTTTTTTAGTTTATAGTAAAAATTACATTTAAGGGCATAAATGGTTAAATATTATTAAACGTGCTAAGGACAAAAAAAGTTTTTTAATAGTAATTTCTTTTAATATATTGTAAATAGATAATTGTTTACATCAACAAATACTTTACATTTCTGACTTTTTTTTTTGTTAAGTAATCAAGTGGTTAGAAATTCTATCCTTAAAATAAATAAGTAAGGTGTCTACAATTCGAACGCTGACACCTACATATATAATGTTCCTACCAATTAAGTTAAGCTCACGAAAACATATAAAACGTAGTTAAGAAAGAATAGAGATATCTAAAAAATATCCAAACATTAAAAATGCTCTTAATATTTAAATTAATCAGTTTCTACAGTTACTCTAAAAGGGTGATTATCGAAAAAATAACCAACGTTGTTTGTTTAAGTGGAAGAGGTTCAAATTCATTAGACAGGGTCTTGAATGCGAGTCTTTTAAATGAAAAAAATATACTGTTAAGAGAAAAGATATGTCACTCAATATGACCATTTTTTAATGGTTTTAAATTATGAATTTAGTGACATTACTCGCACACCCGGTGTTGAGAAACAGATTTTGCATGTTCAACTTGCACTACAACGTATAAAATAAATTTAAATGCAGTTTTAGTTTTCCTTTTGTCACATCATCAAATTGAATGGTTAAAATGACAGGTTGATCAAAGTTTCTAAAATATAAAACTAAAATTGTACGATAAAAATTTAAATGAACAAAATTACAACTTTATCATAATAAAGATCAAAACTATATTTAAATCTCTAAAATGTCTCTCCAACTTTTCCCTTTCTTGTCTTAGTTGTAATTATGATTTATGATAGGACAACGACTATGTTTTTATAAAGAAAGTTTATTGACAAATTTAAGGATTTTGTTTTTATAAAGTAGTTTAATAGTTAAAAATTTTACTTAAAGATGAATAAATAAAGAGCATTATTATTTAGTAAGAATTATTTTAGAGAAGAAATACAAGAATAACACATGGCATTATCTTATAGAACGGTGTAATTTTAATCTCCTCTTTTAGTGGAAATCATGGGGGGTAGTTGATGTAATCAAGGGTGGAGATTTATTCTTGCAATTCTTCTCCATAAATTTTCTTACTAAATAGAATTTTCCATAAATAAAATGTCTGGAGTTTAAACTCTGACATCTACACATATAATGCAATGTTTTTTTTTTGAAAGGTACATAACAATGTAGTTAAAAAACAATATATACATAAAAAAGAGCCAAACAGCTCTATTTTGCTAATGGAATTACACAAATGTTATTTTGACACCAAAATAATTGTAGGACAACTATTTTGGTGTGGGACCCGCCACCTTTTATGTTTTTTATTATTTTCATACCATTTCGATTTGCGTATATAGATAGAAAAATTTTAATTGTCCCAATTGAACAACTTTTTGTGGTGTTCATATAACACCCCTCATGGAATTATTGAAAGAATTAAAGTGCTTAACGACGTCACAGACAAAAAATGAAAAAAACAAAAGTAGAAAAGAGATATCACTATCAAATGCTACTACATCTTCTTGACACCAATTAATAATTGAACACGATTTACTTTGTAAATGGCCAATTTCTATAATATGTCACAATCTACTTGGTATTCAAAGTACAATCATTATTTGCCAGCTTTTCCCCATAAATTTTTATGCAAATACAAACAAGTAGGCTAATTAACAAATGTTAATCGACGTGGTTTAATGTAATCCAAGCAAAAAATATCCCATTAGAGGATTTAAGAATCTAAAACCACATATACTATTCATGGTGGTAAAAAACAGCTGAGGATTTTGATCATGCTTAGCTAAGAAATATGAATTAATCGATATAATGATATAATTTTTTTAAGCATATGATTTTTTTAAGTTCTATAAAGTGTAAGTTATTTCTTTTTATTCTATAAAGTGTAAGTTTAAATTTTGTTATCAAAATGAGAATTTTTTGGTGGGTGTTACGATATTGGTCTAAGTATAATTTTTTATTTTTATGAACTTGTTCTAACATTAAGAGGCATAATATTAAGAGCATAAGTGTTTGTCTCTAATGTTAGTTACAAAAATTTAGGCAGTATTGTCACATAGACCTTTTTATGACATAGATGACTCGTAAACATATTAATGTTTTATTTTATTTATTATTTTCTCTGTTCGTATATATTTTTTTTGTCACTCTTATTAAAAAAAATTGATAGTGAAGATAATATGCCAATTTTATGTGTAAATGTGCATAAAATACCCTTTTGAATATTTATATAGTTAATCTTGATTTTTATTATATTCCAAGATATTGTCATTGAAATTTCTCCTTTGTCGGCATGCTGAATTAACAAAATCGTTCAAATCATGGTTAGTGACTAAGAACGCTTCCCTACAATAATAGCACCCTAATACCTTAAGCGAATTCAAAATTGTAGGAAGTTTTATCAAACGTTAATTCTTTATCACGGTCAATAATTCGATATGTCTAAAGTAATTATTGACCGAACAGTTTATCTCAATTTTCAGTTCAACACTTAGGCTTATCGATTATAAGGTTGTAACTCATAAAAGCATTAACACGGAGATAATTGAATAACGACAAAATTAAAATTGCAATTACAATAATAAGAACCTCAGAAGATTAAAATGGATGTAATCTGAGGAAGATTATTATATGCTACTGACTTGATCTTCTCATTCATATTCTTTAGTTGTTATTTGGTAACTTCTGATTTTGGGAAATCTCTTGGCAAATGCATTAGTTTATTATTCCTTATATAATAAAACTTTCTTTCCTACAATTAGAGCATCATTACGGGCCTGTTTGTTTCAGCTTTAAAAAAAATGGATTTTTTTTTAAAAAAAATTAGAGATTTTTTTGTAGAGATTTTGAAAAAAATCTAAAGCTATTTGCCGTTTGTTTACAATCATAAAAATCTATTTTTTTAAGATGGTGAGGGATGATGAGTGATAAAAAAATAGATTTTGATAAAAGCTATTGAAAATAGATTCTCATTTTAATGAAAAAAATGATTTTTAAAAAATCTGAAACAAACACAAGTAGGATAAAAAAATAGATTTTTTTGAAAACAAATCTCAAACAAACGGGCCCTACATGACAAAAATTTGTGTCTCGCATTATAATTTGAGTCATGCTAAACAGTGCACCAGGTGCATTTGTTAACATGCTAAAAATGGAAATAAAAAACAAAAGTAATATAGATAAGACAACTTTTTATACTTTCAAAACATTGAATACACAATTTTCAAGAAAAAATTTCCATAAAAACATGCTTAACTAGTGCACCCACCGGGTGCACTGTTTAGCATTTTCCTTATAATTTTATATTTATTTCTATGTTGTGTCTCACATTATATGGCATTACACACACACAATGTGCAATGTGACTGAACTTTGTCTGGCTTGCAAATTGGTGTTGTGGCTGAGTAAGTATAGTTTACCTTGTGGATTATTTTATTATAAAACCTGTAGTAAATTTGATTAGCACAAGAAGAGTACTCTATTGTTGCAGGTATGACATTAGTTAGATTACATGCTTAAATTTAATAGCTCTATATTGTGTCCTTTTATTTTGTGAGGGTAGCATTGAGACGACGCTTTGGTCCTCTAGCTATTAAGCGAATTCACAATAGTATGAATGTTGTGTGCTTTACTCCACATCTTTTTAGGATGATTAATATGTGGAGAGTAAACTAATCCACAAACTATTTTTTCTAAATCAAGATATTCACAAGTGCATCTATGAAAATATTCTTTTAACTGAAATTCATTTAAAAAATTTAACTTTCTATTCCATTTTTTTCTATGCACCCTAAATGATTTATGCATGTTAGCATAATGTTGTTTTACAGCATTCAATGATATTTTGACACATCATTTAGTGAATGTGACCCGTTAAATGTTTATAAACACTACAAGATGTATCAATATATTATTGAATGCATGTTTATATCAACAAATTGATAGTACATTATATTTCTCAAACAGAATCGGAAGGTTCAGATATGCAAGAATGAAAACTATCAATAAAAATGAAATGCAACTAGTAAGATACAAATTAGAAGATAAATCGGGAATTCATAAATTACAACATAACATAAATTACAATGATATCTTGGCATATCATTAACACAATTACAGGCTGTGATAAACCAAAATTGAACGACCCCTTATGAATCTAAGATATATACAAGTACAACAACACAAGCCTCTAAAGCCAAAATTTGAACTTCTGCCATAGCAGCAGAAGAAGAAAAAAGAACTATTGATCCAAGACTAAGACATTGTCATTGCACTCTTATGAGTCCACTTCCAAGGCACATAGCCATCATGGCCAACTCAGGCTTATAATAGTTTGAAATATTAATTGTACAGTCAAAAAAAAATAAACCTTCATGGCCTATCCAAATCTCATTGGAAGAAGACTTATGATAAATCTGCAAAGAACAAAGATTTTTTCCTGTTGCTTCAAATACTTTCCGCTGAAAGTAAAACCAAACATCCCACAATTCAAGAAAGAGTACAAGTGGTACTTAGAAACTTCAAGTACCAGCAAAAAGAATCATTTATGGTCCAAAATGAAAGGAGACAGGCACTCATGGATTGCTGCCAATGTTCCTGATCTCAATTCTCAACAGTTGGCAAAAGCAAACAATTGAACCGTGCACCACAGATCATTTTTAAGAGAACACTGGGTCTTCTCAAAAAGCATGATGAAACCTAGTTACAAATAAACTGGCTTAACATCATTAGCCCCAAAGCATGCACCACATTGTGGACATTTGCGCTGTCGACTCCCAGCAACTTTTTGGATGCATGAGTTGCAGAACAAGTGGTAGCATTTTGTAATTACCACCTAACAAAATTGAAAATATGAGGAAACAGCCAAAAAGAACCAAATATTTTTCCAAATTTTAATTAGAGAAAAGACAACAAATGACAATATCAGATGTAAAATGAAAAAGGTGTTGCAATCCTACATGGGCAAATAGAAAAAGAGAATACAAATGGAGCAAAGTGATAGGAACTCGAAGTACTTGGATTATGAGATGCTCGATGGAGTATTTTAGGGTTCCTAAAGTACTTGGATTCTTATCAATTGGTATTTGAGCTGGTTATCAGTGGGGCTCAAAAAGGGCTACTTGTGGAGGGTTTGACCGAAAAGGCAGAATCAAACGTCGTAGAGTGCAACAGCTGGAACGCCAGCTCTTAAGAGCAGCGTTATGATACAAACTTGGGTATTATGTGGTGTCTAAGTTCCACATCGAGTAGTAGGAGATACTCAATGGAGCATTTAAGTGGCTTGGTTCTTCTCGCTTGATAACAAAATTCATTTTGAAACTCTTGATCTTCCTATCTTGAGTCAAATGTACCTAAGCCTAAATCAAAGCAACATCTGTTCTATCATAATCACCTGAAACCGATCCTGAATCTGAGGTTGATATAAGATCTGGAAAAAAAAAATGGTGTTCCGGAAAAGACCAAAGGCCGTTATTGAATCGAGGCACACTCAAGAGTCCTAACCAACTCATTCACATCAGGTTGGTTGCATATATACAGTAAAGTATGGAGTTCAGTTGATGGGTAGATGGAGAGGAACAAAGATTGGTAGCCAAAGGTTTCACACAAACCTATGGAATTGATTGCTTAGAGATATTGGCCCCAATTGCAAAAATCAATACAGTTTGGGCATATTATCTCATAATTCCAATTATGATTAGGAATCGCAACAAACATGGGAGGGGATGCTTAATTCCCAATTAGTTTGGTATCTTCAAATTCTCTTTCCAGGTTACATTTGGAAAGGATGTTGTTTAGCTTCTTTTGTTTTTAAACAAGACAATGTGCTCCCATATTTTTTAGATGTGAAGCAAACTACCATTCTGACATCAGCTTGAAACTAAACACATTATGCTCCAAGTGGGGGTTTTCACCCAACGGACACAGGGAGCTCAGTTTGTCAACTGAGATTGTGCCACATGCCATCGTTGACGCTCTCCAGCACCAATTGCAGCTTAACACACTTTATTAAATAGCTCAAATTGCAATAAACTATTACCTCTTTTGTCCTGTCTCGACAGATACTGCATTTGACAATTTCCCTGTACTCTCCTAGTTCCTGTTGAAGCTTATCAGTTACTGAGGAATCCTCGTCTTGTGCTTTAAGACGTGACAAGTTTCTCCTAGCAACCTCCAGATCTTCTTCTACTTTTTTTTTGTCAAACCTGGTGATAAAATGAAATAATAAAGCTCCATAACTGCTGTGTACTAGTAACATTTGAAGAGAATAACTTGAATACATTACAGACTAAATACCTTTCTTTATCAAGTTCTACTTCTAACTCCATAGAAGTCACCCGACTACTTGTAATTTTAGATTGCACTTCCACCACTGTATCCCTAACTTGTTGCGATGATGTTCTGATATCCGACAGCCTTCTTTGTGCATTTTCCAAACAGACAGAACTTTGAAGTTTATTGTCCGTAAGTTTTTTAATCTGATCAGAGCAAAACCTTATCTGCATATCAATTAAACAGAAATAGATTTCAAAATTAACATCTAATGTGTGATTTAAATCTCACAACTAACGTATGATTTAAATCAAGACCTAGCTACCTGGTCTTCAATTTTTGCAGCTTTCGTATCATATAAATTCAGAGATACATTTGATTGCTGGATCTCTTGTTCCATTAATTGCTTCTCCATGATCAAAGAATCGGTTTTTTGTCTAGCCCTTACACCTTCTAAAACAAGCTACAACAGTGGTGCAGCATATATCAATATATAACCAACAAAAATAGCATATATCATCATATAAATATTATATACCTAGTCTTTCATGAATAACGAATATCAATATAAATATATAAGTAAAAATAAAATAGTGACAGACAACAGATTCAATTCCTTTGCTCTAGGTGTTAAATAGTAGACAAACATGTATGATAGCATTGTCTAATTTACCTATTCCACAACTCAGATTCATTTCTTCAAACAGAAATAGAAGACATGTGATACAATAAAAACAAACAACCAAAAGTAAATTTTATGTTAGACTATATTATTATTATTAGATATTATATTTTATAATAGTAGTTATGACAGTTATTGTGTAACTTATTATTTAATAAGTAGTTATTAAGTTATGTATTGTGTGTGAATAAAAGGGAAACCAAATTATTCTGAAAATTAGAAAGTGGTTATTTGGGAGGGAGAGACCAAGCTCTCGAATTCTTGGAGAGGATAGAACCAAGGCTCTAGAATTTCTTGGGAACCCATTGTAAAATTACTATCAATTTGTATTTTGGCACCACAGTTTCTATCATTTTCCTATTGGCAAGAATTGTCCATTATTCAAAAGATAACCTTTTACAAATGAATATGTTGACAAAATGTCAGTGTTGTCGATGGCGGAAAGCCATACCGGCCATCATATCGGCGTATGGTGAATAATCATGCAATATCGGCGGAAATTGGCCATGGAAGAGAGCCTAAAACCGCCACTGATACCCACCATGCCTGATATTTGATAACATTGGAAAATGTAATATAATAGTAGAACCAAGTACGGTACCATCCTGATTGTATTTTAGGGAGTCTTCCCTTAACTTTATGCCTTAATCTCTAGGGATTGATTAGGTTAGCCACTTAGTCTCTGTTTCCCCTCACTCATTAACAAGAAATACATTATTATTGTAAGACTTAAGTGCACAAGAGTTCGAAATAGCATGTTGTATGAAAATGGAACATAAATCGACAAAAAGGAAAAGAAAGCAAATACATTCACAGAAGGGGGAAGGGGGGGGGGGGGGGGTTGCAGTCTCTTCAAGTGTTTACTTAGTCAGCTTTCTCAAAACAAATCTATTTAGTTCACCAAGTTCTAGTACTGTTCATCTTGAATTGCTTATCGATGGCAATGGGAGGAGATACTTTGATCACAAATTCAAAAAAATCTTAGAAATTCTCATCCATATGCTTATATGAAACTCAAATCATCAACAGGTTTCCTAACTGAAACTCAAATCTTGTTTATATGAATATAGCAAAGAAAACATATCATTAAAACTAGAATCGTTTTCCAATTACACTTATATCGGTGAAACTTAATTTAAGATAAATACCTTAATATTGTAATCATCTCTCTCAGTAATTTGATGCAACAGATGTTGGTTTTGGGTTTGCATATCATCATATGCTTGTCCAATAGTCTGCAGGAAAATCATCCATGCAATATACAAAAAAAAATGTAAAAAATAGACAATTTACAAGCTGAATAATTGGAAAAATTGTCATGAAAAAATAACTCTATTCCCCCAAGATAAGAAATCCAACCTCTATTTCAGATAAGTAGGCTTCATTTTCTTCATTTTTAGATCTCAAGCCATTAGACAATTTATACATCTCCCTGAAAAAGTCAAACATTATGGATTAGAAAAATTATCCATGATTAAAATTATAGCATAGAACTAAAGCCATACAACTGAAAAAGATGAAGATCTGAAGCATTGTCTCATTAGATCCTTTCAGATCTGAAACATTAACCGTAATTTCATTCTACTTACAAAAACTAAAATGCATCCCACGACAGAAAGAAAAAAAAACAAATTAACACAAGTCACTATTTCGGTGAAGAGTTTCCCAATGGTTCCAAAGGTTTGAGAAATAACCATCTTTTTTTTCTTAGTTTCAACCAATTTCTACTTTATTTTGCCGTGTCGTCTTTTTTTCCAACGTGGTTTCAACTTTTTCAGCCTTCTCCACCACCACCACCTGCTGCCGTCCTCTATGTTGGAGCACTTTCCAATGAAACTACCAACTTCGAATTGCCACCAGCCAATCTATGCCATCTCAAAGTCTCAGGTCCACTAGAGCTCCAATGCGCTCTTACGGTTGAACACTGTCATCTGATTTCAAATGGCAGCCTTTGCCTACGCTGCATGTAGAAGCTCGTGCAGCAATGTTTCCAAATAGTTTTTGCACGAGCATGACACCTCTCTTCTCGACCAAGATCTATCTTTTTTAGTTCTGTCGTCACTCCAAGACATGAGTTGTTGTTACAGCCACACTGCTTATTCGTCGGCGTATGTCATGCAATTTTTTTCTCATTAATGGATCATATATGTGGGTTCTGTTCCTATTAGTGAGCATTCTAGTTATGGTTCTTTTACCACAGATGAATCATATTATTATTAGTGGTGACTTATGTTTACATTGATAGTCATTCATGGTGACTTTTGGTTGGTTATGCCACACACAAACCCAACACTTTGTCATAGGTGCTCTGGCCTTAGCCTTCAAACTAGATGTCCAGCCCCGTCTTCATTTCAGATGCACTGGGTTCAACCTATCTTTATCCCAGATGCTCTGGCCTCGATCTTTTTCCTATGTGTTGGCAGTGTCTTCATCTGAGATGAACTGTCATTGTCTCTATCCCTGAAACAGTTGTCAGATTCAATTTCATGTTTTAAGTATTTTGGATATTCGATGTTATTGGTTTGAAGATCCAAATGTGTGTTTAAGAAGGACAGACCTTGCTTTGTTTGATTCCTTGCCATGAAATTTTAATCAGGCTGCTATCTCATAGTATTATTGAGATTATGTTAGAATATTTAGGTTATACTTTAGGACCAGTTTCCTCCTAGGATTAGTTTTGATATTATTTAGGTATGCTCATGATATGTTTTTCTCATTTTCATATTTATGAAGGATTATGAGTCTTGTATCTCTTTATAAATAGAGGTTTGCGTTATTCTTTTGTACCAAGTTAGTATCAAATTATCATCAATAATATTCAAAGTTCTTATTATTTCTCTCCTCTGTTTATCTACTACCTATAACTTCAACATATAATGGAGCATTTACGGAGCAATGACAAAGTAACTTGGTTTCAATAATTGGACACACATGGAAAATGTAGAGAGACGCTTATAAAAAATATTGAGGATAAGAGAGAGGAAAAATAAAAAGATTATATGAACCAACCAGCATAAACTATCTCTATTCTTGACAAACAAAACCAAACAACCAAAACGATAGAACAAAAGTTCATGCAAGTATTTGGAAAACTTCACCAAAGATGCACTTAAAGGAAAAATAAAAAAATATATGTGTCTTTAAGGCAACAATTGGAAAGAACTATGAAGCACATTAGATTAGGGAACACTTTCAATTAATAACACTAAGTTGGATGTTAACCTTTTAGAATCATCTAATTTATGTCTCATGTCTGCAATCTCCGCTTCAGCCGCAGCAAGTTTTTGCTGTGATCTGGCTTCTGATTCAATTGCTGTTTTAACACGAAGTTCTAAATTATGCTCATCAAGAGATGATTTCAAACTTTGAACATGTGCCCATGCTCTGTATTCTGCTTCCCTTGCTTCCATGACATCCCTAAGACACAGATCTCTGTTAGTGTTCCACATATCCTATTTCGTGCATTTAAGGAGCTAGAATGGCAAGTTGGCAACTACCCAAGACAATGAATATATGATTGCTTCTAATGTTAAAGCCAAGTTATCAAAAATATAAACTATAGAACAATTCGGAGATCATATGAATTCAAATAGAGAATCGAAACCCAAACCTTGAATCAATGGTCTCGTGTCTATACATTTGCAGTATCAACTTCATCTCATCCTCAGTCACTCTCAAATCTTGAACCTGTATCAAAAGTAAAGGGAAGTTCATTATGACAAGAAAAGGAATAAACGGAATAGAAAGTCACTAATATATGCCTTCATACTCATACAAACCTGACTGTAAGCATTTATATGACTTGACATACAGCATAAATAGTAACTAAACTTATTCTTCACAAGGCAGAACTAATAATATAGGCATCACTCCCTAATTATTATCCTATGACAAATGTTGAATGAGAGGAAACCTACAGAGTCAGATCAAGGCCCAATATTACAAATTTACAATGCATATTCTAACACAACATACACAATAGAGCCAGAATTGGTCATGTCTGTACTTTCAATAAAATCAATGATTAACAAGATCAGAGTTTAATTGTTGGCTGCAAATGCTATAACAGGTTATTTTGGCAAAGAAGAAATGTGAGAGGCTGTTGAAGGGGGTCAGCATGAGTTTGATGATCTTTTTAAAGCACCCAAATTGATTACCACCTAAACAAAGGCAAGACAATACCATACAACTGAAGGATGGAGCCATACCCCTGATATGAGACCCTACAGGTACACTCTAATAATGAGAGGAAAAATAACACCTTTCAATGATAAAAATACCAACGCTATATTGGAGAACATTTTTCTGTTATGATTTGTACACAACACTGGCATCTAGATCACAGAAATTTCAAGAAACTAGTAAAAAAAACTTTACAATATATCACAAATAGGACAGGGAGTTTGAAGAACCAAAACCCAGTGTAGCTGATATTTTTCAAAAAAAAAGCACAAGAAACATACCACCACAAGCAGTCTGTTTATCTCAGCAAGTTGACCTGCAGACCTAACTGATAATGCATCACATTCTTTTACCTGGTATTTAGAAACGAACATTTAGGAGGAACTGTGATTTTATGTTGGCAAAAGCTATAGTTCATGTATACAAACACCAACCTTCTGATCAAGGATACTGGATATAGAATGCACATCTGCACGCAAAGAATGGAGATCTGAAGCTGATTCTTTATATTTAGTAAGTTGACTTTGCATGGATCCCATTTCCTCAGGAAACGAAGAAAGCAGAGATTTAAATTCGGCAATAATTTCTTTCCTTCCTGAAGCAAAAGCAAATGCATCACCAATAATAAACCATAAAGGAATCAAATAGCATGCTTTACAAAGAAAAGAGGGGAAATACCAACCTGGTTCTCTTGCTTCCTCTTTCAGCCTATTTTCAATCACATTTCTTTGCTCTATCACTTTCTGTATCTCAGTGCGTATATCAGCCACTCTAAGATCAGAAACTGTCACGGATCTTTGAAAAAGATCAGCTAAATCATTTTTAATGTACCACTCTCTTTCCTTCCAGGCAAGATTATCCTTCTCAGCCTACAAGTATATAGCATAATGGGGAGCGAGAATGTCATCATCAGAGATATATCCTAACAAATGGGATAACAATCACAAGGCACAAATGAAACTACCGACCAGTAACAACCTGTAGTTTCTCATATAAGGCCTGATACTCCTGCACTTCAGATTTTGATTTTTCTATCTGATCTCTAACCAATTGGAATGCATGGGAAGTGGTAATACACTTCAAATTCTTCACTGTGTTCTGATGTAATCATTTGAAGTCAAAAACTATGATATGGTAGAAAAGGAAAATATACAAACATATGTGCATAATATCACAATCATAAACAATAATAAAACCTAGGTTGTCAATGGTGCCAAATAGCGGCACTGTAGAGGCGGGCAGGGTGGACACTGTACTGCAGCAGTAACACCGCAGATTCAAGGTACGGACATAGAGGCCGCAATTGTGGCCCAAATCACAATGTCGGCCACGCTACAGACCATACTAGGAAAGGGGAAGAAAAAACTCAAAAACAAAAAGGAAATCGAATTTCCTCACTTTTTTTGACCGCCTTCCTTCCATTGTGGAATCACTCCACCCACGTTTTCCAACCAGCTTTTGCATTTTCTGACCAGTCCAGCACTTGCGCCTTTTCTTCAACTCAGTACTCACGGCTCACACTGTTTATCTCTAGGATAGCTAGAATCATTTTTATTTTGGATAGCTAGGGTTTCAATTGTTATTTCATTTTTATTTGTTTGTCTCTAAGGTGAATCATGGGCCTCTGGTACGTGAAATAAGTGGTTTGGGCCTAGAATCATTTTTTTCACGAGAATACTAGTCACCATGAAAAATGGATAGTTGGTTAGTTACCAAAAATAATAATAAAATTAGACTAGTTTTTTGGTCAAAAAACACTAATAATTCGCTTTACCAAATAAATGAGTCTCTTTTTTCAATAAAATTAGTCTCTTTCTTAATTAACCTTTAATCTTCTTTGACTCGTCTCTCTTTTCGGTTCTTCTCCACTGTTTTTCATTATCTCGCCCATGTGTTCAAACATGCAATTAATCAGATAATGGGTGGAAACCAAGAATCAAATTGCCCCTTCCGATTTCTTTCTTCATATGCAACAATAAAGCTGAAATTCAAGGCTGGTAAATGTAAATTATCTTCAGGGAAATCTACATGAATTTGGACAAACCAAATCGCAAAAGTACTGCAAATCAGTACCAGGAACCAATTTGTGGTTGCTTTATTTTATTTTCAATTTAAGTGGGTCTATACATGTTAAAATAATAACAAAAATATTAAATAGAATTTAGACATATAGTATTAATTATTTATAGTCTAACTCATTTAATAAAGTTTTAATTAATTTATAGTGTGTGTGTAGTATTAATTATTTAATAAATATCAAAAATAAAATATTACATGCCAGATCCCAAATACAGAGTTGGCCACCCGGCACCACTATTCAGGATCGATAACTATATGGATAAAAAGACCAAAGTACAGAATGGAACAATGAAAACAAACCTGTATATCGCAGAATTGCTGTAATAACCTTATTCTTTCCTCATGAAGACTTTTCAGTTCCACTAATCGTGTTGAAGCTCGGTCCTAAGAAACTCAATAATTAAGAAAAAATATCCTATAAATTATAAAAACCATCGAAATAAAATATCCAGAAATTATACCAATAGCTCCTTCAAAGTAGATTCCATATCTTGTAAATCCTTTTGTTTGTCTTTGATCTTATCATTAGGAATATGTGTATTCCCAACAGCTAATACTGGGAGAATTGCCACTTTTGCTGCATCCTTCTCTACCTTAAGAGTTGCAAGGTTGTGATTGATTTCCTCTAACTCTGCAACTGTGCTTTCCAGTTCCCCTAAGTAAATCAACAAGAGCAAGGAAAATAAATTGTATATTGTCAACCTTCAAAGAATTATTTAGATTACTGTAAGGAGTATATTTGTTTTCACTCTTTTCTTCGGCCATTTGGACAGAGAACAATGGGTAGGTACATGTCAAAACCAACTAAGTTATATACATTCTATTGATTGTGACAAAAGAAAAACTGTTCCAAGAGTTTTGAATGATAAAACGAGAACAAACTGAATTGTAACAGTTCTGGTTTTATTTAAGTTTAGTGGTGTAACCCATTTAATGAGCCTTTATTCATGTTTTTATGCACATCAAATGGGCATGGGGAAGATACAAATACAATTTCCAGTCAGCATGCAACACAGCATATCCAATCATATTTGTTACAATCTCCCTTAGAACTGAAGAACTTTCCCTGCTCGAATGGGCAAATCATTCAATTCAGCAATGTAGTCACAACACTGCAGCTATTCTGCTATTTGATCTCAGTTCATATGATAAGGAATTTTAATAGATCTAAGACCACCTGCTATCTGTACATCTGTTCATGACTTCATGTTTGTTTAAAATTGTTTTTTGAATCTCAAATTGTGAAATATAGCATAAAATGCATCTTGTCTAAAATCAGAATGCGAAATCTACCTTCGGGCTTCTCTACAAGGCTCTTACTCACCACGGGTATACTTGTTAGTTACTCGGTTTATTAAAACCCAATCTACTCGCTAATGTATTGTGTTTTTCTTGCATTGGTCTGTTAATGTATCTGTAACCAACGGCAGTTAATTCAGCTAGATGGCTAGCTTTACAAGTAGTTCACCTTCTCTAGTCGCCATGCTGCTGCAATAGTTATCTTTTCATTTACAATGTGTTCCATTTTCTCTCAATTTAATCTGAACTAAATACTATCTTTAAGAAATGCAGACCAATTTTTCAAGAGTATTAGTTGTTGGAATTCTTTTCATACCCTTATTTAACTTATTCCCCATATAAGCAGATACATGTAATGTGCAGTGTGAGTATTTTTGAAAAAGAAAAAAAATTAACATCAATGCGCATTTAAAGACTCTTCCTTAGTCTTGATGATTTGGTTTTTTTATTTCTTATAGAAAGGAGAGGAGGGAATAAAAAGGTTTTCCAAGATCACAACAACTTTCCAATGGGCCGCAAATTATCCAACCCAAACTCATCACAGTCTAGCTAGACATTTAAACTGAATAAATCTAACTTAAAATTGCCTATTTTGCTAAAAATACAGTAACTTAAACTTGCAGTGAAGACGTACTCTCACCACCAGAGATAGTGTATCAAGAGTCACAGATCAACTAGCTATTGAAATATGTAGTGCTTAAAAGGCTTAGACAGTCTTCACCTTGCAAGCCAGTTTTGTCGGGTTAAGTAAGGCCCTATTAGGTTTTATATTGGGGTTAACTCATCGGTCGTGACAAGACCGGCTTGTAAGGTGAGGGGTGTCGCTTTTTATAAACTCGTTTCAGCACTACTGGGCTTGGTTTGTAGATATAAATGGTGGTTGGCCCAGACTGATAGACTCTGATACTATATTTTATATTGGGCCTAACTCATCCTTACAAAACAGGCTTGTAAAGTGAAGGGTGCTATCTTTATAAAACTCATTTGGGGTTTTCCCAGTAGGCCATAAACCCAAAGTCCAAGATAGTATTGGAGTCTGTCGTAGATCTTATATTGGGCCAAGTTCACTGTAACAACACGGAAAAGAAAGGTTGATGTGCGTGTGTGTGTGTGTGTGTGCAAGCACTCTACAGCCTTTGAAATTTCTATATACTTTTCAACATATTTCTATTTTGTACGTGAAGCAAGTCACTTACAGACCACATGGTATATCTTACAATATGAAGATAAGATTAACTGCTTAAGATCATAGTAAACAGAATTTACCTTTTAATCGTTTAAGCTCAGCTTTATTTTTGGCATCCAGATCCCTCTGAATTCGGAAATCACTTGCTAACGACTTGTGCTTTAAGTGAAGTTCACTTAATGCCAATCTCAATTTTTTACTTTCCACCTCCAGATCATTGGATAACATCTGCTCACATGAAACTAAAAACAGGCAGTGTAACCAAGTAAGCTAAGAGACTGCTCTGAAAGAATAAGGCCAACATGTGATAATCATATACAATAAATAAGCGCTTGTAGCTTACCATCTTCCCGAAGCTTTTGCAGTAGTGCAGTATGAAATCCATCTTTCAGACAATGAAAGTTATTACTAGATGTCAATATATTATTCAAAATGCTTCTAACTTTTTCGGCAGTAATTTCTCTATGTTGTTCCATCTCGTTTGCGAAGTGATTAGAGGAGGAACTTTCGGTTGCACCAGTTTGCAAAAGTCGACTAAGAAAAACATCTTGAACAGTAGACGAAGTTCCATCTGGCAAACAGATCAAAGAATCCTCATTAGCTGATATACTTCCCCAGCATATAAGCAATTAATGCTGTCTCAATGTAATATCAAAAATTTTGGTGATTTAAACAGAGACAATTACGTAGACTCTTCTTTTTTCTAGTATGGCATTGCATAATACCCCTCTAAGCACCCTATCTCTCCACAAGTCCTCATAGAAAGAATATAACATCCATTGCCAACCCTTCTAGCATAGCACTAAATTAATTTTCTTTATTACGGGTTTTTGTATAAGCCACACCCAATTGTCATCATCAATAGCTTAAGAGTGTGACTCCTAAGCTTAATCTTATACTCTAAAATAGCATTCCTCCAAAATAAAATTGAATTGAGATTCCATATTTTTCTCAATATGCCCTTCTAAATTTATTAAACAAAAAGTACTTCTATAAAAATATTAATATGAAAAATGCATATTAAGATTATGAGCATGCCATGCATTCACACACTCACAACATGGGAAAAAAAAAATAACAAATTATCTTTTTTGTTTCATATTAAGAGTGTATATTTTGTTCAATCCAATAAACAATAACATCTATTTCATTTTAATTAAACCAATATCTGCCAAACTACAAAATTATTTCCATGTCATTCAATATCTGATTCGCATTCGAGTTTATTAATTCTTATTTTGTTCAATATTATACGAAACAACTTCGTTACAAAGAAATTAGGGAAGAACCCCAATTACAAGGATAAAACTCGGCAAGACTTTGACAATCTTGACCTCCCCTCTACCTAAAGGCCCTAATTCTCTCAACTGACAGTACACCCTCTTTTTCAGTCCCTCCTATTATTTGTAGGCAATTTGCTTAATTTCTCTTAATTACCTCCCTAGCATGTCCACCAACAAACTTCGAGTTATCAGAATGCAATTGCACTATTCTCACCAAATGCAACTGTTTGTGTTTGGAATTTGGATGGTTAATGGAACATAAGGAATGCAATGGAATGGAATTATTATTACATTGTTTGGATATTTTATAATTTAACAGGAAGAAAACTTGGTTCTATTATATGCTCCCCCATATTGGAGAGGAAGAAAAAAGAGAATTGGATTAAGTATAATAAAATGAAATGCATTCAATCAAGTTCCATTAAATTCCATTTCAGCCAATTTTAAACATTTCAAACAATAGAACCTAAAAGTAGAACCCTTCCAATTCCATTTAACTAAATTCCATCTTTTTAGCAAATCAGCAGACAACTAAAGCATCAATAACCTAAGGTTGGTAGTTATCAGGAGATTAAATTACAAGCACCAGTAAATCAGGCAACATGTGTTTGTGGTTATCAGGAGATTAGATTACAAGCACCAGCTAGTCAGTGACTATGAAAGACTGAATTCATAACCCAGGCTCAAAAGCATGATCTAAATAATGCTAACAAAAAATGATTTCTTGGAATGTATTACAGGGTAAATTTAAGAAAGATTTACTAAGGAAGCTAGCAAATGAAAAAAGAAACATGCCTGGCCTTATATTGAAAGAAACAAATCAGTGGTCATAAAAAAATGTAACCCAAGCCAAGAGCTGGGTTCTAACTAAAATAATGAGCAAACTTTGTGAATCATTAAAAGAAAGATCAGATTACATCTGTATGTAAACTCGTCCAAATTTAAATGAGAAAGACTGTAATTAAAGCTCTAATCCTGTAAGGAATTACACTCCTATTAATAGTAATACTAAACGGAGCATGATATAGTAAAATCAACCAAGCAACATTAAATCATTATTCATTAAAAAGTGACCTAAATCACCTAATAAGACCTAAATAGCATAAATTTTAAGTCCCGAATAGTCGAACCATTAATAAGGACAATAAAAAATTACCTAATGAAATAAACAGCATGGTCTTCTAAACTTTCAAAAAGCCAAGGTATTGACCTCATTAAAGTTCCAACAGGATCTTTACAAGATGTAAGGGTAATTGAGAGCTACAATTAGCTTTTGCCCAGTATAAAAGCTGTGCCATTAGATTAACTCGTTTGGCTCCTTGGAAAAGATTTTTTTAGCAAGATCCAAATAGATTAACCCATTTGTCCAGTTGAATAAATAAAGATTCCAAAATTGTATCATAAAAAAAAGAAAAAGATTCCAATATTGTAGTTTGCATAATTTGTATGATTATGCTCACATAGCAAATAATGTCGCTCAAATTATATAATCAGACAACTTTAAATTAAACTTTCACTCCTTTCCGCCAAAGACAAAAATCATGGCTCAAATGTTAATGAAATACAAAAAAATACATTCAGTCAAAACATGCAATTAATCAAATAATTAAATCACATATTCTTGCAACAAGAAAATGAAAGAAATTAAAGGCATTAGCAAATGATCCTCACCATTTGTGCTTGATGCAAATCTGGAATCTGCTTTGCGGCTAGACTCCTTTGTGCGTTCAGAACGTGACTCTAAATCATTAACCAGCTGTGCTCAGAAGATGGACAATAATCAGTATACCATAATGATATAAATCAATAAGAGAAGTAAAAAACTAAAGTAATCATCATATAATATTATTACAGAAGGAAGCAAGAATGAAATTGAACCAATTACCTGCTCCCAAGACTTCTTGACCACTGCTAAGGTAGAATCATACGACTGTTGGCTCTCCTTCAGTTGAGAAAATTTATTCTCAAGAGCTGTATATTCTAACTTTTGAGTCTCTAATTTCTGTGTGAGCTTTTGGTTTTGATACTGAAGTACAGCGATATCAAGCTAAAACATAGGAGAATGCATAAGTTCAAATACTAACAGTCACACTTCATATTAGCACAGTTCAGCTTATGAGCTAGAATCGTACATGAAATCCATATGATGCATTAAATACATGACATATATTGACCTTCATTAAATACATGACATTATATTGACCTTCATATATTGACCTTCATTATAATTTGGTATATAACATATAGTAAAAATCTTTTAATAGATTTGGGTTATTAATGATATAATATGCATTAACTTATGAAGAATGAAACTAAATAAGTTTCACCCTGTATAAACAAAACCTTCACTCTTATTGTTTTTCTAGTTATTCATTCAGCAGTGCTCATTGCAAATCAAGGAAATAATGATTTAAGGATGTTAAAGAGTTTGCGGTCTTTAGACTAGTAAAACTAAAAGTACTGCCTTTGAAATTAAGGGTTACAGATCAATCATGTGATTCATCACTTCCCGACAGCTAAGTCAGGAAAGCAAAAGGAGAGGCCATAATAAAAATTATCTTTTATAGTCTAAGCAACCTGAAATCAGAAAATTTATATTGTAACTGATCTAATTAGAGTAAGACAGCAGAAGACGTTCAAGAGCAGTTATAATATCATCCAAAAATGATCGAGCGTATAAAAAGCTAAATAAGAAATGCATGGACACACAACTCTTAATGCACTTGCATTAACAAACTAATAAAACACACATTGCACAAATTACACAAAATATTCACGGAAACCAAAGAATATAGGCCTACTAGGCATATGACAAGGTATGTTCTGGTAAAATTATATCTTGATAAACATCAAACAAGTCTAACCTCACTAGAAAAATCAACTACATACATTACTAGAAACCTATATATCGAGAACAGTAAAATCATATGACTATCATATAATCATAATCAATTTTCACAATAAAACTGATTCAAAAACATTTGACTTCATTAAGGACTAATAACAAGCAACAGCTATCAAGTCAAACAAACAAAAATGACCAGAAAAAAAACTTAAAAAATAAAATCAGACATAATTAACTTTCAACATAAACTTTTCCACTTAATCATTATACATAATCCTATTTTTAGCAACAATTAACCAAAAAAACTTCAAGCACCAGAAACCAATAAAAACAGATTAAAAACTCCACAATTATACATAATCCTGTGTCCAGCAACTAAAATTCAAGCAAAAATCAACAATTAACAAAAGAAAACTCAAACATCAGAAACTAAAAAACTTGAAATTTTGGATACCTTTTTGTCTTCAGAAACTGGCAAAAATGGTAACTTTTTAGCAATTGCAGGTGTAGGTGACAAAGAGCTAAAACGCCGTTTTCTATCATGCTCACCCATACTCCCCATTGAAACCACACACACACAAACCCTAGAAAACACTAACTTCACTCATATCACATAAGCTTCAAATTTCACCAATTATCCTAAACACAATCAGAAACTTAAAATTCTAAATCAAAACCCTAACAAATCAATTCAACAAAACCCTAATTCAAATCCAAAATACTTAACAAAAAACACAAACTAATTTTTTTCACTTTTTCTCAATCTATGATTCTAGTTTGAGACTTTGATGCAAGAATTGAAACCTAAAGTTTTCAATCTCTCTGATTCTCTCTCTAGTTTCTCTCTCTAGAAGTTTCTTTCTTTGCATATTCTTTCTTTTCTGAGAAACACACGAAGTGGAAGAGAAAGAAGTAAAGTGGGTTATTTTGTATTTTTGTTACGAAGAATGGTTAAAGTGTAATTACGAGATGTTTTGGAGGGTATTTATTTATAACCTAAGTTCACGCGTGTGAGTAGTTAAAACTTAAAAGTACATTGTGCATCGCGTGAATTAACGAAACCGTATTTGTGATGTTTTTTGACAGAATTTTATTTATTTATTTATAGAAACTTCTTTTTGGTACATTTTTTATATAGAAAGTAAAAATTATAATAATCATTTTTTAAAGCAAAAATTATATTGATCATGGTGAGCTTAATATAGAGAATAATATTATATTGTATTTAGTATTATAATAACAGTTAATTATACCAAAATAAGAAAAATAAAATATAATCATATTTAGTATTATAATAATAGTTAATTATACCAAAATAAGAAAAATAAAATATAATCATATTTAGTATTATAATAATAATAGTTAATGTTAATTTAGTGATCTTAATTTAGTTGGTAGAAATATTGAATTATAGGCTTAAGGTTTAGAGAACTTGTTTAATGAGGAGGAAGCTTTAGACATGGTGCTCAATGATGCTTTTTTGAAGGAGAAAAATAATAGATAAATTCATCTTTTTCCTGCCGATGAAAAGTCTTTTGAGACAATTTTAAATCAGGTGAAACATAAATTACTCCTTAAAGAATTAAGCTCTGTTTGGCAAGACGAAAAAGTTAACTTATAATTTATGTTTTATAGCTTATAAGTTAAAAGACATGTTCGATAACAATCTTTTCAAAAAGAGTTTATAATCTATTTCACTAGCTTATAGCTTATTTTCTAAAAGTTATTTCAAATAGCTTATGAAGTTATAGCTTATAACTTATCATTTCTTCTTCCATTTTTACCCTATTATTTTTATTTATTAAAAACACTTTTACCCTTGGATTCTTGAAATAAAAACCATCTTTTCATAAAATAAAAAATACAAACCAATTTCTTTTTAGAAAAAATACAAACCATCTTTTTCTTCTTTCTCTTTTATTTAATAATAAAATGGTCATGAGTTAGGGATACTAAAAAGAGAAAATTATGCATAGAAAACAACACAATTTTAATTTTTTAAAAGTTGACTGCACAAGTTCCAAGAAAACTTTACTATATTTACTTCCTTAACTAGTGCCCCTAGCATTTTCCATAATAAAATATACAAACTATCTTAAGTCAATGTGTATATACATTACCGTGTGACTTAATTTGATAAAACAAAAATTGACTCATAGTTTGATAATTATTTTAGATTGATATAATTATAGATAAGATTATCTTTTTTTAGCAAGTATAGTTAAGATTATTTTAATTTTTATTATATGTTTATTGCAAAATTTACAGAATTAATTTTAATATATTTTCTTATTGTGTGCAATTTTAAGTATCTTAAATATTAATTGATATAAATTTTATTATAAAATTAAGAATGTATTTTTTTATATTGTTTTACGTACAAAATTTTATGTTGTTAGAGCTTGGAGTTAATTTTGAAGCACCACAAGTTGACAAGTGTACTTTTTTTTTTGGCCCCGTTGTACGTTCGAACCGGTGTACATATATATTTCGACGTGAAAGATATATTACATTAAAATAGAAATAAATTTCACATAAAATTTTAGCATACACAAATTAATTTAGTAATAAAATATAAGAGATATATTACAATGAAAATTTAAATTACTATATTAAGAATGTCCTTTATGTCTTTTTACATTTAGTAGCTAGTTGAACCGCTAATTTTATCAAACCTTTTAATTAGCTTTATAGGCACAAAAAATGTATAATACCCCATCTGGTATATTTTTTATAAGAAACATCTCACTTTTTATGTTCATTAAATATTTGATGTATTTGGTCAATAATATAGACTAGATACGTCAATTATTCAATGAACCTAAAAATTAAATTGTTTTATATAAAAATGACCGGAAGTGGTATTTTAATATTAAATAAATTTTATGTGAAAATATTTAATGCAGTATTAAATAAATTATTGAATACATATTTAATTTGGAATTAATTAATATTATTAGTCAACTAAATTTAATGCAATTTTTAGTTAATATTTGATATATCATAAAAAATAAAATTTAATAGAAGTTTTTTAAAACATAAATTAGGGATAGAGGAATTATTATTATTATTGTTATTAATGACAAAGGTACTGGCGAATAGCGATCATCTATTTTTTTTAGGATTAAATATATTTTTGGTCCTCTAAATATACTTTCATTTTTAGTTTATCTAAAATTTCCTTCGAACTTTTATTTTTTACCCTTTTTTATGACATATTATTGGCATAGTATTGTCACAACTATCACTAGGGATATGATAACTTTCTCGATCTACTGAAATTGCATTTATGGCCCGGCCCCCATAGGGGTGCAGGGTGAGCGACGACATCGAGCCTCAAAATTTTGGAGGCCTCAATTCAAAATTTTGAGATCCTACAATAATAGTTATATTTTGTTAGTTTTTATAAAATATTCGATGTACTCAATAAATTAATTTTGAGGCCCAATAATAATAGTTAAATATTACCAATGTTCATAAAATATCATATGTTTGGTGAAAAAAAATTTCAATAAAATAAAAAATAATAATTTAAATAGAGGATAATTTTTTTTATCAAGGATCCATTTTTAATATATAAACCAGGCCTCCAAATAGTCAAGACCGGCCCTGCTTGCGGGGCTTTATTGGTGAAGGATACAAGTTCTTGCCATTTGCTATTTTCTCAGATGAGAGTCGTGCTTACCGCCTCAACTGTCACTGATTAGTAGAAGTGTGTGCATAATATATACAAGTTATCGTTTCTCTGGTCGAGTTAGAACTTGTGCTAAGAAATGTTTGTTTGAGGTGAGCCAACATTGTTTGACATTCTTCTATCCATTCAAACTTTGTTGTTTTCTTTGGTAATTTGAAGACTGTAAAAGCGTGTTGAGCGAATTTGGCAACGAAGCGGGACAACACAATGAACATTTTGTTGAGCATTTAGATCATCTTCTTTGGATCCATAGTGGGGATTTAGGTCAAATTCCCTACACTTTTTGGGGCTGTCTTTGATCCCTCACCTTGTTAGATAGAAAACGAGGAACTTATAACAAATGGGAAACGGCTAGAACTTATATATTTTCAATCATTGGACTCCTTGAAATCTTAAAGGTGAAGGGAACTACTCACTCTTGATCATGTCTATCGTGATATTGCAGAATTGAAGCATTCGAAATCGTAGTAAGAATGGTATAAACTATATAAAACTAATGTATATAGTAAAGAATTATGGAGTTTTTACAAGTGAAAGAACCTCATTTATTCATAACTATTTTGTGCTCCTTTATAGTGTAGGAGGTCTCAGTGCATATTCATTACAAGTGACAGATTAAATCACAAAGAGAAAAACGGTTGAAAATCGAAAATCGAAAATCTTTATCCCTATGTGACTCATTCTCTTGCTGTATCAAATTCATTCACTAATACTCCAAATAATTTTATCTTTTCACTCAAGTAGCTTCACTTGCTCCATAATCTACCTATAATTAAAAGAAACGAAAAGGTAGAAAAAAATAGTTTTAAAATTAAAATAAACCATAAAATTACTAATAGAAATAAACCATAAAAATATGTATAAAATATGTTTATCATCATGTCATCTTCTTTGACTCTTTTAGCCTAAACAATGGTGAAAAATCTTTCATTTTGACGGCCAAATTAGAACGTCTCACGTTCGATTCTCATCGGTGCTAATTTAGATGGACTAATTTAGCTTCTTAAAAAAAAAAAAAGACAAAAAAATAACTTCTTAATAAGTGTGCAAATAAGCATGTATATATTTACTTAAAAAAGAGGCCAGAGGGAGTGTTTGGTTATAACTTATAACATAAGTACTCATCCATAAAGATGAGAATGGCACATTAGCCACAAAATCGACCATGCCAAATGATCACTAGTTCCACTTTAAAAACTAAAAAACATTGTTTAGTGTATACTTCAAGAAATATATTTTTGTAGTATCAACATTCATCAATGAAGATATCATAGAACAATTTTAGAATATGAAAATGTGTAAAGAAAAAATCATGTGTAGAAATCCAATTATTCTAAAAGCAAGAATGGTCAAGAACTTAAAATAGTATAATTCCTCTTTTAACATTCAAACAATTTGTTACATCACACTTTATTAATAAACTTTTGTAAAATCAACTTAAAATAACACCATATTAATATTAATCAAGTACATATGCATCTTCCTATAACAATCTTAAGACAAGTAATTTCATATTAATTATTCAAAGATTAAAGGCTGCGGAGGAGAACCCCTTCAAAAGTAATCCCTGGTCCAAAAGCCAATCCCAATCCCCATTCTTCACTTCCATCTTCCTTCAAATAATCCCTCATATACTCCATCACATAGAATATAGTATTGCTACTTACATTTCCATAATCCATTAATGCCTTCCTACTACAATCCAATTTATCACTTTTCAACTTAAGTGTATTTTCTAGCTTATTGAGTATAGCTGGCCCACCAGGATGAACAGCCCAAAATAAGTCATTAAATTCCTTAACATCACTTTTAGCCATAACTTTCTTGCAAAATTCTTCAATATTGTCTTCAATTTTTTGAGGAAGGTCTCTTCCAAGCTTAAAATTAATACCCTCTTCAGTGATTCTACCATCAATCACATTTTGTGTATCAGGCAAGAATTTTTGGACAGCATAGTTTATTTCCATGAAAGGTGTTTCTTGATTCAATATAGGGTCTGTTCCAATTATAGCAGCCGCGGCGCCATCACCGAAAAGTGCGGCACCAACGAGGTCGTAAGGTCTAGCTTTGCTCGGTGGTCGAAAACCGAGAATCGTGGTCTCGGATGTTGTGAGCAACACCCTACTACCAGGGTTATTTTCGGCGATGTCTTTGGCGACACGTAAGCCAGTGACACCGCCGTAGCAACCGAGGAAATAGAGCATTACGCGATTAACATCGCTGTTTAGACCAAGTTCATTTGCAAGATAAAGATCACCACCGGGTAGACGAATTTCGCTCGAGGAAACATAGACTATGTGTGTGATATCTTGAGGTGATCTTCCCCATTCTTTGATGCAATCTTTGCTTGCTCTTGTTGCCATTTCAACTACTGCTGGATTTGCTATTTCTAGCTTTTGTCTTATTGTTGGTGTTCCATCTATGGCTAGCTCTGGATAGTTGTCTAGTATCTCCTTTGACATTACCGTGTATCTTGTTTTCACGGTTGTGTTTTTGCCTGAAAATGATCAAAATTTAGATTAGTAATCTTTTATCAAATGTTCTTTCACAAATTCAATATTTGATATCGTAGAGAATTGCAATTAAATACGGAAGTTGTGACCTTAATCGCAGTTGTAGAGTCATAAAAAATATTGATAATTAAAAAACCAATTATTTGACTTACAAAGACGCTCCAATTTCTCCTTAATATAAGTATCATCGCACTTAGTGTCACGAATGAAGCCTTCCACCAAGCACTCTTGAGGGAGGACTTGGGCGGGGAAAGCCTTTCCTAATGCAAGTATTGTCGCCTTTCCCTGATTAGGAGCACGTCTAGCACGTGCTCCATTCACCGAGGAACTTCCATTCAAATCACCTTGAGGCATTTTCTTAAGATTCAAGCAAACACTAGTTAGTTCTTGTGTTATGGAAACAATGAATCAAGGCTTAGTGATAAAATTGAGAAATTATCGGATTATAAATAAAGACATTGTTATGTATTGACAAGAAGTTGGTGTCAAGCAAGGGTAGCATGTCATTGAAAATTATTATATTATTTTAGTTTGGTTCTGTTTTAATGATCATGGTTTTTAGATGTTTGAATGAAATTGGTTTCATAGATCAACAATCTTTGACTTTCTTATTTGTTTAGTACCAAATTCAATTCATACTTGCAACACTTTTCAGCCTATAATATGTAAGTGTGAAGTAGACAAAACAGAAACAACATGTATATCATAAAGCTGGTAGGAGACAATAGATGTGAAGAAAAATTAGTTTTAAAAAAATGGTAAAAAAAAGTTTTAAAATGGATGTCTCTTTTGAGTTTTAAAATTAATTTTTATCACTTGTTTCCAATTCTACTCTTTAATTAATATTTATTTCATCAATTGAAAGTCAATATATGATTATATTCCACTATGAATTTATGATAAGGATGAATATATTTTTTTTTAAAAGATAATTTATTAAAAATACTATTCGTTAGTTTCTATATATTTTGTTAATCGGTGTAAAATGATCAAATAAGTCATTCATTTTAAGATTTATGGAGTATATTAGATTAGCTAGGAAGCAACTTTCCCGACCAAATTTTCCGAATTCGAAAAAACCATACTCTCCATATCTTATTAGAAGAACCTCTAACAAAAAATTCAGATATTAAAAAAAATGAGGGTAAAAACAATTTATCAAAAAATTGTATTACTTTTTACATATTTATCACTATAATTATTAATGGAATGATCTTTATGCAAGAACAAGTATATCATAATATATCAAGCTTAACCTAAGTAGGAGGAAACTACTAATTGTGTGTTGAATGGAAAATTGTATAAAATCTTGAAGCAAAATCTTTTGATAATTTGATTTAATGATTATCATGTTAAGAAAAATGAATATTATCCAAAGCTATGGATGAATTTTGTTTGTCACTATGTTGTATCTCCATGCCAGTAGCTAGCCTAGCTTGTTTTGTTTCTTATTTTTATTATAAATAAAATAAAATAATTAAAACAGAATTTAAATATCACATTGCTGGAATAGCTCAGTTGGTTAGAGCGTGTGGCTGTTAACCACAAGGTCGGAGGTTCAACCCCTCCTTCTAGCGTTTTTCTGAGTTATTTTTTTTTTCATTTTTTTCGGCTTCGATAACGATGTATGATATCATCATATTTATTGGATTTTATAGTTTTTTTTTTTGGCAAAATGGATTTTATAGTTTTTTTTTGGCAAAATGGATTTTATAGTTTAAAAAAAATAAAATTATATTTCATCATATTATGATTTATTAATAATATCCCCCTATTGTAAATGTTTATGTTATTATGGTAGAAATGACATAACTATTAGTCTCATGAGCACTTAATTTTCTGCTGTATGTTAGCATTTTCCATAGTTTAAACCTTGTAACCTTAAATACAATCAAAATCAAAACCAATAATATCCAAGTATATAACTTTCTGCATTTGTAAACACTTTAGCAATCTAAAACTACAGCATGTGTACTGAATTTCTGACTCAACATGAAAACATCAGAGAGACATCCTTTCACTTTCTCATTTTTTTTATCCTCAAAACGACGACTTTTAGATTCTGAGACAAAATTCTTGTAGAAGACTGATCTTACATCTCCAATAGTTTGTGCTGTATCTCCACAAAAAACAAAACCATCTTCAACATTTCGACAAATGTGTTTGAATAGAGAAATTTGCGCCATTGTGAGATCTTGCACTTCATCGATAAACACAAAGTTCATTAAATCGCCTTTGTATTTTTCGGTCCTAAGTCTTTGATGCAGATCAATTACAATATCAGCCATATCAAATTCTCCCCTTTGCATCTTCATTTTTTCGTAGTTTTGAAATATATTGTATATCAATTCTCTTGTTTTCCTCTTCAAACTACTTGATGCTCGGCTTTCTGACAAAGTACAATAGTCCTCACGGCTCAACTTAACCGTGTCTGCTTCTTTAATGCTGCCTTTTATGTGTGACATTATTTCGGTGAAAACAAGATGAGAATCCAACTTTTTGATCAGTTTGGATTTAAAGCGAGGCCAGTATATCGAATCAAACCGTTCATAGTTCACTTCCTTCTTGAGATCAGAAAATCTCTGGATATAAGAATTACTCAATGTCAAATCAAGCATCAGCAAAAATTTGTGAATCGTTATCACAAGCGGATATAAATTGGACGGAAGATCAGAAAAAGAGTTCGTTGCATCATCGATATCTTCATCAATCGAACCAATCTCTCCTAGGGACCTGTAAGAGAATAAATTAAATTGTGAGACGACAAAATCTTCACTTGCTAGGGACAAATAAAGAGTATCATAGAAGAAGACGCGTACCTTTTAAAACAAGTAACACGGTGTTTGATCTCTTGGCACAGTCCAGGACTCAAAGTCACAAATAACTGTCGTAATACCGGTCTCTCACTAGACTCACTTGCATTGGAATAGGGACCATAAACTCTTTCTAAAGCTACATTGTGCAATTTCTCATTTCGAATCATCTTAGTCATAAGAACTGTAGTTTTTCCCGTGCCTGGTCTACCAAATAGAAATGTACTCCTAGGGAAGACAACTATGTTACGTTGTTCTTCAGTTAACTCAAACTAAAGATCCACTTCGATAGAATCACAGCCAGCAAGCGTGTAATTTGGTGTAATGCTGCAGAACTTCATCAACAAAGTACTCTCCTCAATCATTGAGTTTTGAGCAGCATCATTTTCATCTTCAGAAGGAACTAAATCACCATCCTTTGTGTTATTAGTACCAACACTCTTAATTTTTTGGATATTCGCACTTCTTGGCCAGCTCAAAGGAAACTCTATTTTCCTGTTCACAAAGAAAGAAGAATTAAGGTTAAAGAATATAGTCATAGTTTTGAAATGCAGTTCCAATATAAAGGTTTTCGAGGCCTTAACAACCGTATCATGGATGAGGCTGCATTGGCCACAAATGTAAGCAATTTTAAGAATCGTAACGCAACTGCAATTTAAAACCGAAAATAATGAACCTACCCATCAAAACCTTTCTCTTTGCAGCACACAAAATATTCATCGGTGTATCTTCTGAATTCACAATCGAGGCTCTTAGCCAATTTTGGAATATCTTCTACCGGCACTAAGTCCCACATTTTGAGAACCTGAATGTGGCCTCTCAAATCATTCACAATCTCTATTGAACAAATAATGTAGCGACTTTCAACCTTAAATTGTTTAAGAATCTTAGATGAATTTTCGCAAACAATTTCTATACATCGCCCTTTTGGTCTCCATCTATTAGCAAGTCTTTCTAAAACATTTATGACCGAGTTTTTGCTCTGTTGATTACGCACCCTTTTGAATGATCTACGGAATTTATCACTGAAGTGCACCTGCAGAATCGAAGTTTCAAAGATTTATAATCACAATCTACAGCTAATCAATATCAAACAAGTAATTACATAAAAATAATCGAAAAAACAAGTATGAAGTTTATAGCAGCATCTATAATATACCTTCCACATAGTATTTCTGAAAATGACACTGTTTGTGTCTAGCAAATCAAGCGATCGATCTAACTCTTTTATGGAATCAAAGATAGCCTTAGCCATTTCAGTGTCTCGATCCGCATGAAAGAAAAATCCACGATTCTTGGAATCAAGCACCAAACTCTTCCAAACATTGTCATTGCTTGCCAATGCCCTTTCATTGCCCAAAATCCATAAACAATACCTAGCAATGATTAAAAATAAAATCATCAGAAGCTTTTCAATTAATATAATGGTATTCTTATAAAAAAATAAAAGTTAGGAAAAGTTTAAAACCTACCTAGCCCTTGTAACAGCTACATTAGTTCTTCAAGACGATGAAACAAACTGAAGCGAAGCCTTGTAATTAGTTCTAACCGTTGATAATATAATAATGTCTTGCTCACCACCTTGGAAACCATCAATTGATTTCACATTCACATTAAATCCGTCATCGACAATATCATGCATCCTGGCTAGTTTCTCTTGAATTTTGAGAACTTGTCCAGCATATGGAGAAACTATGCCGATGGAAAGTTTCTCCTTTGTAGCTAGCCATGCTGCAACACAAAAAATGTAGCTATATATTAAAATTAAGATAATACCACATAAATCATATGTGCTTCAAAAATGTGACATTACCTATAGAAATTAGAGACAAATAAAATGAAATTAATCTATAAATTTTAGAGTACTACATAGTAAAAATAAATGCATAATAGGAGAAACCTTTATGTAAATTCTTAAGTATTGTCACGACGACAACAACTTCTGCCATATTCTTGTAGCTTCTTCCATCATCATCATATTCTTCTCTTCCCCCGGCTACATTTATAAAAGAATAGGGACCAAACATTGGCCCGGGAAGATATTGCTTGCCGTAATTTCTTCCAACATTTGGAGCATCGCGAATTTTGTTACTATAGAAATATGAATTTGGAAATGAACTTATTTCCGGATGCATTCTATGCTGCACGTTGAGAAGGTTTTTATGGCTACCGAATAAACTCAACCTCTCAAATAGGCTTCGCCCAAAACCAGCTTTAGTACAAACCTTACAAAGAGAACAATCACGAATGAGGAATGAAAATGGATTAGATATGAAGAATTCATAAATCAAAAAATAAGTTTTTATATATGCTTACATTACTTCTGACCATAGCTGGAAGTTGACACTCATCACCAACAAGAATGGCGTGGCTGATTCCCGGAAGTTGTAATGGTATTATTGATTCACACTCTTTAAGCTGAGCAGCTTCATCGATAACCAAAAGGTTCATCGGTTTCATAGAAACCATGTGAAGCTTAAAGGAAGTAGAAGTTGTGCAAAATATTATTGATGCATTTTCATAACACAATTTTCTAACTGACCTGTAATCACTGAATTCACACTCTTTAAGTCCGTCGAGTGAATCTTTTGCAGTTTCTAAAGCAATTAAACATTGAATTCTCATCTTGAACATTTTTTGTGCAGCACCATTCTTAAAATACCATGAAGAATCCTCTTGCATTTTGAGATCACCGAAGAGTGTCTTCAGTTCTTCAGAAGACAAATTCTCTTGACACAACATTTCTCGAAACGATTCAAGCATCTCAATTAAACACATTAAGTTCCTATAGTTATGTTCTAAAATGAGATGCATTGGTACATGAGTGTATAACATTGAAATACAATCTTTCAGTTGATTTGCTCTAGAACAAAATTTCTCTCTCAGAAACTCCAGAAACGATTTCGGCGTAATGCCTGATTTCTTCAACTTTATTACCTCATTCACAAAGACGTGATAATCATAAACACAATATTTAAGAAGATTAATCATTGGTTCAAAACAATGTCTCCATGCATTATAAGGCGATAAACATTTCATGAGTTGTCGCACATGGCTATCCAAAAATATATCTTCGATATCTTCTCCACCAATATCAAGCCTTTCACTATTTCCCAACAACAGCATGGTACACGCGAAGCCAATTCCTTGATCGCAACATTTGTTGGTGCACAAACAAGGATTCTATATTTCATTTTCATTAGAACATAAAGCAATGTTCCTAATGTCTTCGTCTTTCCAGTCCCAGGAGGACCCCAAATAAGCTTTACACTAGAGTTGTGATTGCAAAGAATGCCAGAAAGACAATCACGAATCGCATTGTTTTGCGATTCATTCAACCCTGATAATAATCTTCTATATGAACGATCATACCATAAAGCATCAGAAAGAGTGGTACAGCCACAAATCCCCTTGACCTGTTATCCATCATACATTAATCAGTATTCAGTTCTATATACATAACTTTACAATTTGACAAAAATCGGTTAATTTGGTTGGCATGGTTGATTTGGTATCATGACTCTATGAAGGACTAACACAGACACTTGACACGACACTGACATTCACATGACACCAGTAATAATTTTAAAAAAATAGACGTGAGTGTACGCAAACACAAGTGTTTATGTCGTGTCATTGTTGGATACTCGGACACTGCTTCAATATAAGAATAACAGAAAGATGCTAAAATAAAACAGAAATATAAAAAGTAGAAATCAAGTTACTTACGACATCATCATTGGCGCATAAGATTTGTTTGAATAGCTTCAAATTACCACTAGTCATGTGAAGACCACTCCAGATGTTTCGATAAGAGCAAACATTTGTCAAGAAAACAATATATAGAGATTTGTTTCTTAACTCATCAATGTCAAGATCTTTTGATGCAGTCACTTTAAAACAAACAGAATCGATATTCTCACCATCATTCGCATCTTCTGTGTCAACAATTGACAAAAAACACCACATTCTTCCGAATCTTTGCAAATCTTGCTGATTCCGGTTTACAATCAGCCAAAACCAAAACATCTCCAGGTAATGTTTTGTACAGTTCTCCGCGATGAATAAACCTGTTTTTCCAGCAGTCGATTTTCAAATTATACCGTTTGTTTTTGAATGGTTGTTTCTCCATTTCATTATCATTTTTCTTATTAAATGGTTTGGCCAATTTAAGTCCAACTACTCTTCCAAAAGGTGCTTGGTGAATGAGTTCCATACTTGAGCACAGCGTTGCTCGAGTTTCTTCTAATACAAGGTATTTGTAGGATCCAAGATAATGATCAATAGACTGAAATGATAGTCCAATCTTCTCAACCTGAATGAACAAAAATAGATAGACTCAAAATTATTGGTCGCAATTTAAAACTATGACCGTGATCTTACACGAATAATATGAATTATATATACCACGTATAATTTCGCTACAGCTTGAATACTCAAAAGTCAGTAACCAATCTAAATCGTCAAATCAAGATCACACAACAGTTACCAATCTAGACAGTCAAATCAAGATCAGACGACTCGTGTTCTGACTTTGTATTTTGAAACCAGTATACAATGTGCATTCTTTTAGATTATGTGAATGCATCAAATGTATGATTATCTTACGACACAGAATCCAAATCCTAAACGCGACATAAATTGTATTAGCAGAGTCATAATCACTTTAAAGATTAAGAAAGTTGCATAGCTAGTATCATTTTACACATAAATAATAATAACTACTATAGTAACTAGATAAAACAAGATAAAAATAATTAAAAGAATATAGTACTAACCTTTTTCTTGTAGAATTCTTCATCTAAAATATTTTCAATAGACCAAGAAAAAATGAAATCAATGAATCCATATTCATTGTAAATGGCTCTCTTATAATTTGAACTTTGTCCTTCCATTGCTCTCTTTTCACTTCAACAGACTAACAACAAAATGTGTAATAAGAAATCTCTTGAGATGGAGATTCTTATAACTGCAATGATCACTAGAAATGAACTTGATATCTATAACTATAGATAAAGAGGACATGTTATTTTGGGCTGGACTTTTCACAATGCCAATTTTACCCTTCACTAATTGCAATTTTTTCAAATAAACCAACCATAATTCAAAAAAAAAAAAAAACTGCCACACACAACTTACATTGATGTAGTTATTTTATTTCATTGGGATATCGGTTGTATTTTTATTTTCACTTTCTTTTTTTCCAATTTGTTTTGCCTCTAACAGTTACTGAAAGTCTGAAACTAATCACTAAACTCCAACCTCTAATTTTTATTCTTTTCTATTTTATGTTGTGTTTTCAAGGATGAAGTAGGCATTGCGATCTCAACAATTAGTGAACAATTTCTTTGAGGCATGTACATCAAATGCAGTGAAGGTACTTTTTATTTGAGGGATATTTTAAAGAAACTGCTTCAAGTTGGTTTTGTGTCATTTTGTCAATTGCCATATACAATGAAATAATTGCATAATAGAGACGTGCATATTGTTGCATGTCATTTGAAAGAAACAATCTTCTCTATAACTATAGATAAAGAGGACATGTTATTTTGGGCTGGACTTTTCACAATGCCAATTTTACCCTTCACTAATTGCAATTTTTTCAAATAAACCAACCATAATTCAAAAAAAAAAAAAAAACTGCCACACACAACTTACATTGATGTAGTTATTTTATTTCATTGGGATATCGGTTGTATTTTTATTTTCACTTTCTTTTTTTCCAATTTGTTTTGCCTCTAACAGTTACTGAAAGTCTGAAACTAATCACTAAACTCCAACCTCTAATTTTTATTCTTTTCTATTTTATGTTGTGTTTTCAAGGATGAAGTAGGCATTGCGATCTCAACAATTAGTGAACAATTTCTTTGAGGCATGTACATCAAATGCAGTGAAGGTACTTTTTATTTGAGGGATATTTTAAAGAAACTGCTTCAAGTTGGTTTTGTGTCATTTTGTCAATTGCCATATACAATGAAATAATTGCATAATAGAGACGTGCATATTGTTGCATGTCATTTGAAAGAAACAATCTTCTCTATAACTATAGATAAAGAGGACATGTTATTTTGGACTGGACTTTTCACAATGCCAATTTTACCCTTCACTAATTGCAATTTTTTCAAATAAACCAACCATAATTCAAAAAAAAAAAAAAAACTGCCACACACAACTTACATTGATGTAGTTATTTTATTTCATTGGGATATCGGTTGTATTTTTATTTTCACTTTCTTTTTTTCCAATTTTTTTTGCCTCTAACAGTTACTGAAAGTCTGAAACTAATCACTAAACTCCAACCTCTAATTTTTATTCTTTTCTATTTTATGTTGTGTTTTCAAGGATGAAGTAGGCATTGCGATCTCAACAATTAGTGAACAATTTCTTTGAGGCATGTACATCAAATGCAGTGAATGTACTTTTTATTTGAGGGATATTTTAAAGAAACTGCTTCAAGTTGATTTTGTGTCATTTTGTCAATTGCCATATACAATGAAATAATTGCATAATAGAGACGTGCATATTGTTGCATGTCATTTGAAAGAAACAATCTTCAATTATACATGTAAGTATTCATCTCCATTTTGTATTCTCTCATTTTTGTTATATTTGTATGTATAGTTTTTTTTTACAAATTCATTATTATAATTTTGAAAATATAAATATATAAACTTCACTTAGAAGAGTTCAAATCTTTTTATACAATCCAAAACATTTAAAATCTGTAATAATATGGAAAGACAAAATAGAGAGACCAATATTCACCATAAAAGTAGTTATATCAAGTTTACCACTAATGGAGTGTTAATTCTTTCTAAAATGATTCATAAGGCGTGCTTTTGCTTTTTCATTCAATTCTTTCTTTATTTTCATCATTAATCATCTAAAGCTTTCATTATTTCACAACTTATTAATTTATGCCTAAAAATGTGTTCGTATTTTGCAGGTTGTAGAAAAGGCCGTCGAAGATATAAATTGAAATATATATTTTGGTATTTCAATTATAATGCCATCATTTTATTCAGTTTTCCCTTTGAATTATAGTCATCATATTGCACTCACTTTTCTTTCTTTATGATTTTTTTTAATCAACTCTTTTCTTTATGATCGTTAAACATCAAATCATTTTATGCAGTTTATTACATGCGGTAACTGTTACTTTTTATTTTGACAAATCATAATGCAGTTGCTTAATATTCGGTTTTTTTTTTGTTTCTTTTTGTTTAACTATCTGCATCTTTTAAAGAGTAAAATGGGGATAACAAAAAGTCCAACTCAAAGTCATGTAACTCCTTTAGATACCAATATTAGCTATTATATTTCTTAATTTTTAAAATTTTCCAGGGATAACATTGAAATGGAGAATAGCATAAGGCAATACTCAAGGGTATTTGAAAAGAAAAGAGCAAAATACTGAAGAAACAGAAAATCGAGGGGGGCAGCGAGTACAGGATCTATTCATATGATTGTGGGTGTAAGTACCTCCACTAACATTTTAATCATTGTTCAAAAATCTATATTGCTAAAAAGAAAATCTGTTCAAAAATACAAACTAATATATTTTGATTAATTAGTACATTACAAAAATGTTATATGTTACATATGCAGCATGATAGACCAAATTTGAGAAATGTCAATTATGTTACCCTTCATCATTATGGACCAAATAGAAAATTGTTGATAAGATTAAATTAAATTTAATTTTTTGGAAGTGGTTATTGGTTAAAAAGGTTGGCGCACTATGTTTGTTTTATGAATGGTGTTGATAAAATTATTTTATGAATGTCTCTATGTGACTTAAAGGCAATTATTCATAAAAAAAATGGATAAAAAATTGAGAATAATCATTAATTACACGCAGCTACTAATGAACGAGCTCAACTTAATATGGTACACTTTTTTAATGTCAAAATTTTATCAATTCTATTTTTTTATGTTTAATTTATTTTAAATCTCCATCTCCACTAACTATGTATGGATATTCAAACAAAAAATGAAAATGTAATGGACCTTCGGGTAATTCAATTTATGATAAGAAATGTTTACTTTTTTTATTGTTCTTGCAGAGTGAAAGATGTATTTCATGTCACCGCTGCAAGAGAAAGGAAATTGAATAATTGCGATAGAAAAATAAAGGAGAAGATGGGCTACAATGGTGGTGGTGGTAATGTCAATGCGGCAAGAGGTAGCCACAAGAGAGAATCGAAGACATCATATAAGAAAATAGAAAAGGGTTTGTTGACAACAGTGCGTGAATATTTTATTTATAAGAACAATGCTTTGGTGATTTTATAGCTCAATTCTTTGTCTCTATTATCATACTATTGATTTAAGATAGTAACTAAATTTGACTCAATTTAAATTTATTTATTATTTTATTTTTTTTTCCCACTTTCACTTGGCTTTCGACACTGAAAATTATATACAGTTACTAGATTGTTGAGAACAATTTTTTTTTAGTATGAATCTCTACAATATTATTGTTTGCTAAAAAAAATATATAATGTCATTCAATCATCTATGCATCTTGACGAACTGTTACCAAATAATTTATCTAAACCAAACAACAAATAAATAAATTGATTATTATTGTAAATTAGTTCAATTCAATCATACATGAAAAAGAATCAACATGGAGGATGTCTTCAACATATAAGTTAGAATAATAAAAAAATGTGTATCACACAAACGGGTACGGAATGTGCCCGTTTGGCCCGCTATAAAAAGAGCGGACTGACGGGCACGGAAGTGCCCGTCTGGACGCTAGTTGAGGATAAAAAAAAAGGTGGTAGAAGGAGTGAAAAGTTTTGGTTATATGAACAACAAAGACAGTTTTCTTGGTTTCTTGAAAATTGTTTAACTTCTTTCCTTTACTCCTATATTTGTGGAAGTATCAATTTCTAAATGAATGAAGCAGAAGTAACCAAAAATAATTATCCTTTTTAATATATAAACAAACAAATTTATTTTTCTTGTACTAAATTATAAGCAAAAAAGATTATTATTATTTATCTTTTTTAAAAAGGACAAAACTTAGGTACCATTATTTTAGGTGTTTTTCGTATGATCTTTAACATAAAATTCATATTTTGTGGATATAACAAATTTTGAAAAAATCATGAATTTGAGGAAATCATACACATTTTATGTTAATAACCATACAAAAAACATCTTAAAAAATTCACCTAAATTTTATCCTTTTAAAAGTTGTTTTTACATATTCTTGTAAAATTAAATGGAAAATTAATTTAATTTGCTCTCTCTCATTTTTTTATAATCAATGACTAATAAAATTGGTTTTTACACCATACTATAAAGCTTATTCCAAGGAAAAAATCAAAAAGTCATGCTCTAAATTTCTTATATTTTTTAGGGGCAAAACAAATTAAAGATGTTAAAATGAAAACAAAATTGACCATTCAAGTTGGTTCTGCAATTATGGCAATTTAAGGACCTTCATAGATGGTCAGGCCACGAAAGCTCTAACTTTAAGCGTATTAGTAAAAAAAATGATTATTTGTTATTAACTTTTAAAAGAAGGCCACACCTACTATCCTAAAACAACAAAAAATCCAAATTAAATTCTTTTAATTAAAGTAAAATAGTTTTTCTTATTAACATTAATTAAATTCTTTTAATTAATGTTTGATTTTTAAGTCTCATTGTCTTATGAACAATATTGTCCGTAATGAGTAATAGAGAATTCAAATTTGATTTTTGGTAGGAATTATTTTTTTTGCCAATTTTTACTTATCTCACGATCAAACTCAATTACCGAAACCTTCTTGGAGTTTCTCCGGAAACCAAAGAGTTAATGCAAAAAATAAAAATTCATCCTTAATGAATGTGACCACTTTAACTTACTGAAAAATCAAATGGGAAAAGTTTTTTGTTAAGAAAATTTAAAGAGAAAAATTCCAAGAATAAATTTTTACCCTTGTTTATATCATGATTTTCATAAACGAATGAGATTAAATGACATCATCTTTTAAAATTTTGCCATGTTTTAATTCTTGCATTTCTTATATAAAAATTTCTCACTAAATAACAATGCTCAAATTAAATATGGTTACAGTTTCCATCCAACCAAGATATGCATGTAATTTAGGTTTCAAAACACGATAATAGAAAAACCAGAGTAATTGTACACCAAAAAAAAAAAAAAAAAGAAAAACCAGAGTAATTTCAACTAAACACAATATCATAAATTGTGGCAAACTCGTAGGTGTAAACATTTGTGCCGCTATTCATCTTCATCAATCAATATATTAATAAAATATTATTAATCTCCCAACATCATTTCAATAAAAACTAATATTTTAATTTTACATAATAATGTTGTTTTGAATAAGTATAAAATTATGGAATAAAAAATTATAACTCATTCCATTTCGTCCATTTTTCAAACAATATAATGAAAACATTGTTTCACTTCGTCATAAAATATCCAAACAATAGTATGAAAACTATATTTCGTTTCACTTTATTACGCTCTACTCTCTTCCATTCCACTCGACTTCATTTCGATAATTTTGAAATATACAAACAGAGCCCAAAGATGTTAAAAGGGCATATTAACACATTGTTGTATTTAAGAGACTTTTAATAATTATTAAAATTTTAGAAAGTCTTTTTATAACTCTATAAGTGCTAAAACTATTTAATAATGTAAGGAGAACATAAGTTTTATAAATTAAAAGTGATAAAATCATATTCTACTTGAGAGTTGATACATGCAAAAGTTAGAAAATATGGCTAAAATTGTCAAATTTGTTTTTGCTATGATTATCCTTATTTCCCTATTTCTTGTTGCAATTGAAGCAATCCCTAGATGTAAGAATTTGTATATCCTTTGAAAATTTTCTTTTTTTTTACTTTGTGCACAATATTTTATCCCATTTTAGTAAAATTAATTATTTTCTCTCTTTTTACATTACAGTGAAAGTTCAATGTGTTTATGATGGTGATTGTACACGGGTAATTAATTGCTTATATCCTACTCGAGCAAGGTGTCGTAAAACTTTGTGTGGATGTCATTAATTATCAAGCTCTACACATTATGAGTGGTAGGCCTATGAGAATAAACAAACACACTGCTAGAATATTTTATAAGCTGTTATTTAGTTATTTGTGATGGCACCCAATAATTTAATTTTCTTTTAGCTATAAGATGATGCTATTGAAATGAAAGCATGAGAGAATATTATGTAGAAATGACAAAAATATCAATACCCGCGTATATTTGCGGATAAAATCTGCAATGAGCATGGAACGAATATTTAATGGATATTTGTGGATAAAATAAGTGGATATTGTAATTATCCGTATTTAATGAATACGGATGCAGGTTTAATACTATCCGCGTCCGTAGATATTCATACCCTCTAAATAATTAATAGAACTACTTAAATATCCCTGCTTAAATATAAGTTCTAGTATTTTTCTTGTATAAAAAAATAGTATTTTTATATTTTATGTTTTTCTTTTTCATTTTTGAGGAAATTGTTTTCAGTTTCTTACATATTCCTCCTCTTCTTTTTAATAAAATTCTTTTTTGCAATTAAAAAAAAGAGAGCATAATGTATGAATATCATGCCGTTAGTAATGTTTTGTCTTTTAAAAAAACTCACATTTTTTCCCCAATAATTAGGTTTTTTATAAAAAAATGTCATCCATAGATATCTGTTAATATTCGCGAATACTTCAATATCCGTGGATTACCCGCTTAACGGATATCCGCACGGATATGAAAAAGATACGGATATAATATTTGTCCAACGGAGTAAACACATATATCACACTATCCGCGTCCATGGATATCTATTGACATTCCTAATATTATGTGTAAGATGAATTCAGGAATATCACATTTTTTTATTTTTTATGTCAAGTAGTCTAGTGGCTAGAAATGTAAATAAGTAGAGTGTCCCAGGTTCGAATCCGGACTCCTGCACATATAGTGCAATGTCTCTACCAACTAGGCTAAGCTCACGGAGACACAATATGTCAAAAACCTTTATGTTTTCTCCTCTAAAACAAAGTCAAAAACCTTTATGTTTTCTCTTATGTTTGTGGCAGTTACAGTTAAGGACTACAATTAACATGAAGAGAAGGGACCTTCACGTGTTTATGAGTTTATCAGTCATGACCTATACAGCAGAACCATCTCCAGCAAAATTTTCAGAAATAAAATCCAACCAGAACCATCTCCAGCATACACTTTATATAGGTTTCAAAACACGATAACAGGAAAACCAGAGTAATTTCGACAAAATAGATATTTTAATACAGGAATAGATCGGGAATACTTGAGTTCTAATCCTAGCTGAAAACAATGATTGATCAAACTTTACATACCTACCGCCAACATAACTTCGAATTACCGCGAACCATTTCTCATGAGAACCACAAGATTAAGTCTAAAATTTTAATACAAGAAATCTTAAACGAGTAAGATTAGCAAAGACAACATCAGAGTCATGAAATACATAAACTAAGACTGCCTCTTTTTCTTTTTTATAGCAATTTATTCCATCTTCTCATCATTCTTCGTCGGTAACCTTGTTTTATCTGACACATCAAACAATTCATGGATATATATGTCTCATTTGGTATCTTCTCATCGTCCACCACTAGCCTGATCTTAACCATTCATCGCTCCCATGGAGAAATATCAGCCCGACCCGATCATTTTATTAACTGCATAGGAGGCATACAATTCCAAATATAAATTAACTCTAAACCGCAGAAGACAAAATCATAACCAGCCATTATGACTTTAGGCACAAAAGGGACAATGTATATGGCACTGTTCACTTTTTTTTTTACCTTTTATAGATCTATAAAAAGCAAGTAAAATTCTTATAATCATGGACAATACAAAAACTTGTTTGACCCCAAGTTACAACAATAATAAACATGAAATGTTTAACTAGTCAAAATTAGATACTCCTATGTTGTTAAAGCAATGGTGTCCTGACATTAATTTTCCATGAAATGAAGCTCAGTTGGTGAGTTAAAAGATGCTGAAGGAGTTTTAAGTAAAAGGACTAGAATTCAAACTCTGATAAATAACATAAGTACTACTCCCTCCATTTCAAAATGAGTGCCGTTTAAGGTTTTTGTACACAGATTAAGAAATGTAATGATGTTGTCTATATCAGATGGATTCATTCTGCAATTGGATAGCTTTTGTATGACACAAGAGATTCTTTGTGAAAGTGAACCTTGAGGAGAACTTTATTCTCCATTTATTTCTCAGAAGTACCGGTATCTCATCTTAAAACGTGGGATTTAGGCCTAACTTCAGAAGTACCGGCACATAAGGTAGACTGTAGATGTGTAGACTAAGTGGAGAACAGACCAATAGTTAAATGTAAGGGGAAACCAAGGAAAACTATAGATCAAATATAAATAGAGATTTGGAGTTAAATGGTTTATCATTTGAAAATGATTCATATCAGGATATTATGTCGTTGATTGATTCATAAAGTCGTTCTCACCTAACAGGAAAACGCTTTGGCTCTTGTTGTTGAGTGTGTGTCTTGTTGGTGTTGTGTGTACGCATGAAATTTACTTGTTCAAATTAACATCAAAATTTCCAATCACGAGCAACACCAAAAACTTGTTCGATCACAAGAATCAACGTCGGCACTCGGTAGCTTTATTAAGAGAAAAAAAAAGACATCCCAACAGGTTTATTAAGATTTCTTATAATCTAGGCAATATCCATTACTGTACCATGGAGTTCAATCATAAATTCTACTTCTTATATAAATCTTTAACAACACGTAGAGATAACAAGAAGCTGAAAGTCTATATCTCTCGAAATGGTAATGATCAATCAGACAAACCTACCAGATTAGAATTTGGAAAAGTATCGAGAAAGTTTTGTAGCTTTGCATCAGAAACTGAGGCATCTGATTGTGTCTCCATATATTAAAATTAACCTTATTATTAACAAACTATCTTGAACTTACACAAAAGATGCCTTTTATTATCACGTTGCTAGATCCTAGATATATTCCCTGATACTAGAAACTTGTAGCCACTAGAAAAATATATAAAAAACAGATACAAGAACAAAGAAGAAACAAAAAAGCATGATTTCTATTTCCAATATCAAATTATATTTATGTTTAGAAACAACCAAGCATATAAAAAGGTCAAACTTATATCCGCAGGAAAAACATACAAATGCATTAAGTATTGTTCAAAATGTATTACCAATATTTAATCATCCTTTGATGATAGTCCGAGGAAGCAATAGAATAATCCAAATAGAGTCACCTCCTAAGACATAGCGCTCATCTACTCCTGAACAAGAGGTTCCCCAGTCTGCATTTAATCAGATGATAATGGATCACTAACCTCTTTTCGTGCCATTCTAGTTTCTTAAACTATTGAATGTATCATATCCAGTTAGTACGTACGTCAAACTAAAATATTATACCCACGTTGATGAAATAGTAAATATCAATTACCACATGTAGAAGCTTGTGATTTTAAATTTTAATAATCAAAATGGAAAAGTTCAAAACAGGAGAGTGAAAAAGCAGTAAATGTGACTCACATTTCATCAGGCCTGGACTTGTTAGCGTTATTATTTCGTTCAGATCGGTCCAAGTCCTCTGCTCTTGGTATTCTCTTTGATATAAATGCAGCCTCCTCTATTCTCCCACCTGCCTCTAAAGCAGTTACCAGATCATTGAGACATATCAAGTTCTGATGCAAATCTTTCTCCACCAATTCATAGCATAAACTAAATGCTTCTGAAGCCTTGTTAATTTTGCAAAGATCAAGAATAACACTATTACACAAATCAATGTCGATATTCTGATCATTTTTCAAACTAAAAAGCAACACTTTGCATGCTTCTGACGTCCTTCCTTTGTTGTGAAGAAATTGAACAACTTCATCCATTTTAACACAGTATCCATTCTTATAAATCAACTCGTTAATTTTGAATGCTTTATCATGTATTCCACGTTCAAAAAGTAGCTGTAAACACTTAGTTGAAAGGTTTATATTTTGTCTGATATTTCTCTCCAACATCATGACAATAACACTGGCAGACTCGTTAACATAACCCTTTTCCAAAAGTCTAGAGAGTATAGAATGCCATGTATTTGTTTCTGGTTGATAAGAGCTCTTTAGCATTTTCTCTAGTGTATCCTTTGCAAGTAGAGGCTTATTCTTCTGAAGCAAACCATCGATCAAATAGTCATAAATATCAACATCAGGAAGAAAATCCCTTCTCAGCATCCATATTAAAAGCCCATATCCATTTTCAAATGCACCTTCTTTACAATGCCCCAAAATCACTGTCTTGTATGATAGGGGATCTTGTGTTCCCTTTTTCATTAGCTGTCTGAGTAGCCTTTCGGCCTTCTTTGTTTTCCCATGTTCACACAAATACTGAAAAATACACCTATAAGAAGCAGCCAGCGGCTTTGGGCCGTAATCACGGAACAAAATTTCCTTCTCAAATAACTCATCCAAAAGCCTTTCTGCCTTATCATAGTCCCCTTTCAGACATAAACTTCGTATCAGAACACTGTATGAGGCTGAATCTGCTGAGACCTCTAATTTTGGCATGTTTTCGAAAATCTTGAATGCTTCATCAAGTTTTCCAGCACAACAGTGTGAACTAATCAGTGTATTGAAGGTACATGCATTTGGAATAGATCCACCATCGCCTTCCATTTGTTCCAAAATATCTTTCACTTTGTCCCACTTGTTCGACTCACAAAGTCCTTTTATGAGAGTATTATAGGTAAATATATTCGGCTTAAGCCCTCTACCTTTCATCTCTTCAAGAATAACCAAGGCCTCATCAAGTTCTTGTTTCATACAATACCCTCGAATCAAAGTCGTATAAGTAACAACGTCAGGACTCAAATCTTTGCATTTCTTGCTCATACCATTCACCAAATTATGCGCCACCTTAATCTTCCCTACTCTACACAACCCATCAACAAGCGTGTTATAAGTAACAACATCCGGATCACAATTGAATCTTGTCATTTCTCTAAAGAAATGAAACCCTTCATCAACCCTAGAATTCTTACAAAACCCTCGAATCAAAATGTTATACGTGTAAACATCCGGCTTAACACCATACGTGTTAAGCATTTCATCATACACCTCTTTAGCCATATTTGTCCTACCCCTTTTAAGCAAAATAAACATGACACTATTAAACGTAATCACAGACGGCGAAACACCAATAGATTTCATAGTCTCAAAAAGCTTCACAGACTCTTTAAACAATCCAGCTTCACCATAACTCCTAATTAAGCTATTAAAAAACTTATCATTAAGCTTAACTTCACCATTAGACCTTTTCTCAATAGAAAATAGAAAATTCCTAGCTACATTAAGATTCTTCTCACGACCCAATATTTGTAACATCATAAAATAGGATTGAGGATTATGAGAGAAACCATTTTCATGTACCCAATTGAAAAACAAAAAGGCTTTTGATGGTACCTTAATACGACGAAGTGTTTGAAGAACAGTGGTGTTGGAAAGTGAATTTGTGAATGATGATAACAACCCATTTGACCAAGGTTTGAAATTTATTAGATTAAACATTGTTTTAGCTGTTTTGCTTGAGTTTCTTGATCTGGGTTTTTCATTTTGAACAAGTTCTTCTTCTTCTTCTTGTTGTGGCTGTTCAACTTCATTGTTGACATTTTGTGTTTGAACAGAACAAAAACACCTGAAATTGTTTGAGAAAAAGTGATTATTATTATTACTATGAGGAAAAGTGATTATGAAGAAAATGAGTAGATTATTGAGAAGTGTACCTGAGAGAAGAATATGAGTGTGAAGTGAAATTGGAAATTGAAATGAGACATTGATTTGATGATAAAGTTCGAAAATGCATGTTTGTTTGTGTGTCTTAGAATTTGAATGGTTTGGTTACAGTCGTTGGATTGATGAAACTAGTTCTAGTTCGTGTCCATGTCCATGAAGTAAGTAACAGTTGCTGAAGCATAGGAGAATGACAAAATAAGGATTCTCTCAAATTATTTTTCTTAAATTTTCTCAATTGTTTTAATTTTTACCTTTTATTTCATTTCATTTTTTTTTTCATTTTTCTTTTTTCACTCCTCTCAAATCAATGGTTCAAAAAAAATTTACCCTCAAGTCACATGAGAGAATTCTCTCTCCAAAATAAGGGTTTTGTCACTTGCTTTTGCTTACACCGTGTTTGTTTAAGTAGATTTAGAAAAGAGAAAAATAATAAGGAAAAAAAATAACAAAGAAATGAAGTATTTTTATCGTTTGGAAGAGAGGAGAAATGAAATGAATGGTAACTACCCAATAAAAGTTCTGCAAGATTTAGGAGAGAAATAAGCTAGCATTAGTGATTTCTCATCATTATCATTATCCCTTTAACTCATATCAAGAATAAACTTGAAGAATAAGCTAACATTAGTGATTTGGGAGAGAAATATGAAGAATAAACTTGTCTTTTAATATTTTTATGAATTTCTCTCTATTTACTTTTCTACTCATATCATCTTCTCTATTTTTATTCATCCAAACCATACAAAATTTATACTCAATTTCTCTGTTATTTCTCTCTTCCTTACTTCTCCCTTTCTTATTTATCAGTTTTCTTATTTCTTTAAACATCCAAACACAGTGTTAGGGAAATTATTTTGGCAGTTAGGTTTCCAATTTTTGGAAGCAGAAACAGAAATAGATTCTACTTCCAAAAATTGGAAGACGAGTCCTTCAATTTTATTTTTTTTACATATACACTAATGAATCATTCGGATGGAAAATTATGTTTGTTTGTAATAAAAATTGTTGAGTTATTTTAACCAAATTGTAATGTATTGTGATTGTTTCTTCTCTAAGACCAAAGAAAAATATTGTAAGTAATTATTTTTATTTAATATTTGTATAAATTTAAAGTTATTCTTTGAAAATCTTTATTTAATTACTCTTTTACTAACTTGATTACATTTAATCTGCAAAAAAAAAAAAAATGATTACTTTTAATATACTTCTTCATAATAAGTAAGGATACAAATAAAATAAAACATCTAATATATGTTAAAATTGGTCAAAATTTCTAGTAAAAAAAGACCAAAATATTTTAACTTTTGTTTCTTATAAAAGAACTTGAGAGAGTAACATGAAGTTAATACTAACTTATCCGGTGTTCCTGTCATTAGACAAAATACAAATCATTGTGTTAAGCAAATAATCATAAATATATCAATTGTTGGACAAGTGCACATGACTAAAGTTTGGGGTCAGTTTATTTGAGAGAGTGATCAATTGCATCATCTCTAGTGGAGGAGATGATTTGGTCAATTACTTGGTAGGTAGGCTCTAGCATGGATCTGAAAGAGTTGTGACAAAGTATTATACTGAATCTTTTCCATATCTACCCAAATTGTTGATGAAATTGGTGATACAATGAGGGTGGGATAAGTTAGAGAAGGGACTGAAGAGGATTTTGGCGCGAGGAACCTGTTGGAGAGGATTTTTCGTGTGATGAATCAGTTGGAAAGGGAGGATCGGTTTTAGCCATGAGGGCGGAGGAAGCCAAGAGTAGCTGGCAGCCAGCGATGTTAGGGGAGAGAAAAAAGAGACGATGGGCGTCAGTGGAAGAGTCAACTTTACCAATAAGCAAATTTGACTTTTCCTCAACATCTCTCTCCTTTCTCTCTATCTCTCTTCTCAATAGAAAGTTTTAAAATAATCATGATAGAGAATAATATTAAGAGAGAGATAAAGAGGAAGGAGCGAGATGTAGAGGAGGGTGAATGAGAGAATCCAATTTCGAGTGTAATAGGACTAGGGTTAGAAGTTAATGTATTATAATATGAGACACATACATCGCTTTACCAATATATCAAAATAGTCAAATTTGCTTATAATAGCGACTAGAATAAGTATTAAAAAATATTGTTTTGAATGCAAAATTTATTTAGTTTTATATACTTTATTATTGTCTCGGAATACTAATTAGGATGACCACCAAAACAAAATTACATAATATACATACAGGGGTAAAATTAGGGGACTAGGATTCTCTTTTGTGGGAGTTTTCCACAGTTTGTCACAATAATCAATCTTAGCCATTAATATTTAATTAGATGGTCCTGATTAAATACACAGGTAAATAATCTTATTTGTTGATTTAGATCGGACGATCCATAGCTGTAACTCAACAAGAAATCCATTTCCAAAACTACGAGCGACTAGGGCGAACAACAACCCACCTTTAAAAAATGAAAAATTACTAAAATACACTTGAAAATTTTATAAAATTAAAATAACAATTTGAAAAGGTAGTTTAGTGATACACATACTATGTTTAAGGTTGCAGGTTGAAAAAGAAAGAAAGTGAGAGGAAAAAAAATTACGCAACCCAATGCATTATTTTGGACTAATATTAGTCTAAATTCATTCATTGATTTGCATACTTTTCTTTCCTCCCATTTTCTTTTCTTCCAACCAAACGGACCCAGCCACACCCTCACAAACTTTTTCGGTGAATAAAATACAAATTTTTTTTGTCAATAAAAAAATGCAAAGTTTATAACAATAACAACCATTTTTGTGCCATTTGATCTGGATTTAACTGTATTATTAGAAACACCTTCAGTCGCTATCTTGCAGGCTTCATTCAAGGTTCATCTGACATTTTGCTCGCTGAACTATATGCCATATATAAAAGCCTCTTGTTGGCCAAAGATGTGAACATTGATGAACTTGTCTGCTATTCTGATTTTTTACGGTGTCAACCTCATCAAAGGCCCCCCAAATAAGATATTATATTCATGTTGTATTGATCCAAGAAATAAAGGAGCCACTTTCTCAGACCAATGTTTCCCTTAATCACATATTTAGAGAACGGAATCAATGTGTCAATTTTTTCGCTAAACTTGGAGCTTACTCAGATGCCGACTTCTTAACTCACGTTTAGAAGGTGTTCGTGATTTCCTTAAAAACGACGCAATATGGACCTTCTTTCTCCGTAAATAGTTTTCTTTTCTTTTTAGCTTTCTTACCGATATATATATATATATATATATATATATATATATATATATATATATATATATATATTAAAAAAGGCACAACTACTTTTATTTAAGTTCACCTATCGGTTCCGTCATTTTTCTTCTTCCCACTTTCTTTCCATAGAACTCAACAGAAATGACATGACACATGGTACATATTTATGTTTAGGAAGAACATAATGAAAAAGAAGGAACGCACACTCTTAAATTTAATTATAGTTTCTTAATTTGTGTTGTTTTAATTATGTTTTAAATTTAAGAAATAATAAAATTTGATTTAAATAATAAATAAAAAATTAATTATGATGTGGCAGTCGCATAAGCATGTATCATGTGTAACTTCATTTAAAAAATGTGTCATCTCATCAAAATATTGAAAGATAAATGAAAAGGGGATCAAAATCTCTCAATTGTTCAAAATAGGGGGATCGAAATTGTACCAAAAAACATAAATAAAGAGATCAAAATTGCTCATTTTTTAAAATAGGAGGACCTAAATTACGCAAAACCAAATAAAAAGACCAAAATTACACAATTTATAAAATACAGGACCAAAACTATATTTAAACCTAATTTTTATATGAAAAATGCTAAACAGTGTCCCCGGGTCATTAGTTAAACATATTAATATAGAAACTTTGTATTGGAATGCGTATAGTCAATGCCTCAAAAGTGTAAAAAATGTTTTATTATCATTGATTTTTGCTTTTATTTCCTTTTTTGACATGCTTAACAAGTATCCGAGTACACTATTTAGCATGATCTTTTTATATTGTCCATCTGATTTTATTTTTTCTAGTAGCCACTATACACATGCAATGTATTTAATTTAACGTCAACGCCCGGAGAAAATTGCCATCCCATAAAAAATGATATATAATGAGCAAACAAGTTAATCCTAGTTATTATATTTCTATGGACTTTCACCGTCTGTGACGTAATATAGAGTTTATAATTTTGAGTAAACCACCCATTTATTTAACTAAAACATAGTTTAAGTGGTTAAGAGCATCTTCGATAAAGGCTAAGATAGTTTTATAGGTTAATAATATGATATTTTATTATTTTTATCATTGAAATTTTATGACGTGCTATATAGAGAGTATCAAAATTGATAATACCGATACCTTAAATAAGGTACCGTATCATCAATTTAATATTACTATGTTTTTTTGTTTGATCATTAAATGACAATTTAATCCTTTTTTTACAAACATTTAATCATATTTTACATTTTTCTATATTACAAAATTTTTATTTGTTTTGTTCTCGAGTCGTATTTTATTTATTTTCTATAAAATGAATCATAATATGTACAGTAATAATATTCAAGATTACATGAATTTATTTCAAAACCAATCTCCTATCGGCAAAATTCCGAAATCATCCTTATTTTATTTATTCATCACCACCACCACCACCCAATACAACTTTGGTTGAACCGTTGTAGCTCCTCAAGTGCCACAATTATCAACTAAAAGTGATCTAGAAAATATTAATAGGTTTAATGAAGAAGCACATACTTCTCAAAAAAAAAAATCATGTTCCTTTCTCGCCACAAGAAAATATATTTGGAAGCATTTCATACAAGAGTATAATCAAAATTAATTATATATTTTTTATTATATATTTTCCGTCTTATGTATTTTTCACCATTTTTTATTTACTGTCTTGTATTTCTCATTATATTGAATTATTATTAATTTATTTATCTATGAATTTATTAAATTAAATAATTTTTTATATTTATTTAGACAAAGTTAAAAAAAAAAAATATAGAAGGAACCACTTGTTAATCATGTATAATACTCAAAGTAGTATCACCGCTGGAGCAAAACATGTACGAGTTGCATAAGTATTACTTGGCATTATAGGGACCACTTGTTAATAATATATGATATTTAAAATAGTATCACCATTGGAGATGGTTTAATAAATTTCTTTAAGATAAATTGTTCGGGAGATTTAAAGTTTAATTTTGAGTAAACCACTTATATATTTTAAAAATCCTTAATTCTGTTAATTTTTTTTTATAATCTTAAATTTTGTTAAATTTTATTTATATTAATCATTCAAATAGTATTTTAGAGGTTAAATTGAAAATAAACTGATAAAATAAAGGTTTTAATTTTTAATAGAGTAAGAGATTTGTTTAACTTATAAAGTTACGGATTTATTCGAGAATAATTTATTAAATTGAAGACTAATTTTATAATTTGCTCGTCTAATTTCCTGCATAATCAAATTGAGTACATTGATTATGCAATACAAATTAACAATCGCTAAAACAAAAAGAATGATTGTGCGAACAAATTTACAAATTCATCTTAATAGCTAAAATAACAAATTACATAACCCTGTATATATATTTGGCAATATTGAAGTGTCTAAATTATCCATACTTTTATATCTCTAGCTTTGACTACACCAAAGTCATTTATTGAATTTGCACTTAATCGACCTTAGTCTTTCAATCCGAAACAAATAAATACTGCATCAAGATGGGAAAACAAAATACACCGCACTAAGACATAAAAACAAAATATACCGCACTAAGATGAAAAATCAAAACAAACAACGCCACACTTAAGACGACAAGAAACACTAAATATATGTGGAAATCATAGTTATTTAACTAGTAAAAAAGTAGCTATATAACCAAAACTTGACCACTTTGGTGACAACTCTTTTTTCATCTTCATCTTTTGCAACAAAAACAATAAAGTGAGAGGGGAAGAGAGAGAATAAGAATAAAATGAGAGTATAAGAAAGAGAGAATTATTCAAATGTTGTCAACTTTTAATTGTTCACGTATAAATTCTCTTAACTAAAATAGAAGAAAAAATTATTTGGAGGGGTGATTTTAAGTTTAGATTAACTTTAAATCACCCTTCTTCAATAGATCAAGAAGAAGAGAGAAGTTATGACCTCCATATAAAATATGATGTATCTACTAACTGAATTAAACTCACATAGATAACAACATTGGTATCTACTACTAATAATATAACTAGTTTAAGGACTCGTACATTCGGATGAGTCTATTGACTTTTATTTGATATTTAAGTTTGTTATTAAGGTAGAAAATTTATTGGATTAAAAAAAAAAGGTAGAAAATTTCTTGAAGATAAATTTTTTTTTTTTTTTAAAATATTGTTAATATGTAAGTTAAATTATTATGTTTTTTTTTACACAGTTAAATTATTATGTTATTTCTTGTAAAATTAGTAAATTTGTTTTATTAAATTATTGACCCTTATATTTTTTTTAATAAATTTATCTATTTTTATTATTTAAATTTTTATTTAGAAAATATAAAAATTAATAAATTTATCTTATTAATTTATGACCCATATATAATTTTTAAAAAAATTAGAATCATAAATAAATTAATAGCCACATCAGTATTGTTTTGACGGATGATTTCTTTTTTATTTATCACTTATTTATCCTAGGGATATTCTTATCCTAACTAACGTCAATGCCGTTAGAAAAGTGGCATCCCATTATAATTTATAATGAGCCAACAAGATAATCTATATGGATTTTCACCTTACGTAATATTGGTTTTTTTTAGTTTACAATGTTGTAACGAAAATCGAATCTAAGAGTTTATTTATATTATTTAAATTTTTTATTATTAAATTAAATCTAATGACTTGATATAATATAGAATTTAATTTGAGTAAACCACTCATCAAATTTTCTAAGACACTTTAAATAGAAATTGAACTTTATAAATATTTTAACAATCTTTAATTAAGTTAAACTTTCTTCATATTATTCATTGAAAAAATATTTTAGAAATTAAATTGATAAATTTAAGGATCAAATTGATGGTAAATTTTAAAACATAAAAATTTAATTGATAGTAAATATGGGCCTAACTTAACATTTTAATAAAACCAGATACTTTTTAATTTGTAAATTCAGGACTTATTTGATATAATTTACGAAATTTTAGAATAATTTAAAATTATTCTTAATTTTTATACATTATATTGGTGTAAAATTTTTGCATAGACAAAATATCAATTATAAACTGAATCAAAATCACAATTATAACCTTTGTACATGACAATTATAACATATATAATTTAATTTATATACACCGTCAGTGTAAACATATCATGTATTGTGTTTATAAACACATAACTTATCATATTCATTAAATGATATGTTGAGTGTACGTGTAAAATAACTTTACACTAACAGTGTGTTGAGTATGACTTATATGTAACAGGAAGGGGCCTGAGGAGGTGAAGGGGGGCGGAGTGTTACGGTTCAGAAATATTTATTGTTGAATCAAGTTATTATTCATATAAATACCGCTTGTAAACACTGAAATCCTAATTGAATTATTCATCTAATCAAAATGAACTGTAACAAATTCTATGATCGGAAACGTACTTCCGGAAAACTCCGTTGTCAAACTTCTTATATTTTATCATCACTTGCTTTCATTATGTAATGTTTCCTATAAGAAGTTAAAATAAAAGTCAAAAGTTTTTTTTTTTTTTTGACAACATAAAAGTCAAAAGTTATTAGTAACATTTCATGAATAAACTTTTTAATTAACGACATATAAATTAAATAATATAAGACATTACCACCCTCATTATGACTTTTTACCTATAAATAACCGCAACACTACATGAACTATATATCAAAACACAATAATCTTGGACTATTATCAATTCACCATGTTGTTCTTATTTTCAAACCTTCATTCCTTGAAGCTATTACCCTTTTGGTTGCTTCTTTCAATGTGGTTTTGTTCATTCACAATATCACAAACTTCTCAAACTAGAGAAGCTAGTGCTTTGTTGAAGTGGAAATCAAGTCTTGATAATCAAAGCCAAACTTTGTTATCTTCATGGAGTGGCAATAACTCATGCAACAAATGGCTTGGAATTACATGTGATGTAGATTCCATATATGTGTCTAAAATAAATCTCACAAAGATGGGATTGAAAGGTACACTCAAAAGTCTTAACTTCACATCACTTCCAAATATTCTTACTCTTGATCTTAGTTTCAACTTCTTCAATGAAAATATTCCTAACCATATTGGAAAATTGTCCAAACTTTCTTATCTTGATCTTAAAGACAATCTTCTCTCAGGAACAATTCCAACTTCTATTGAGAATCTAACCTTGTTGTCACATTTGAATCTAGATGACAACAATCTTTATGGCAACATTCCAAAAGCACTTTGGAATTTGAGTAACTTAAACTACTTAACATTTAGATTAAATAAAGTTAATGGTTCTATTTTTGCTCAAGAAATTGTGAAGTTGCATAAGCTAGAGACTTTAGATCTTGGTGGTAATGGTCTTTCCATTAATGGTCCTATCCTCCAAGAACTTTGGAAGTTGGAAAATTTAACATATGTTTCTTTTTATCAATGCAATGTCAAAGGGTCTATTCCATTTTCTATAGGAAAGTTGACTAAGTTATCATATCTAAATTTAGCACATAACCATATTTTTGGTCATATCCCTATAGAAATAGGTAAGTTAAGGAAGTTAGAATATCTATATATTTTTGACAATAACTTATCTGGTAATATTCCTTTGGAAATTGGTGGCTTAGTGAACATGAAACAGTTAAGGCTTAATGACAATAATCTTTCTGGTTCGATTCCTCGAGAAATCGGAATGATGAGAAATGTTGTTCAAATAGATTTGGTCAATAACTCTATCTCAGGTGAAATTCCACCTACAATTGGAAACTTAAGTGATATTCAATTACTTACACTTTCTGAAAACTATCTCAGTGGAAAATTACCAATGGAAATGAATATGCTTTCCAATTTGGTTTCCCTACAAATGTATGATAATGACTTCATAGGTCAATTGCCTCACAACATTTGTACTGGTGGAAACTTGAAATACTTAGCTGTTATAAATAACCATTTCACCGGCGCAGTTCCAAAGAGTTTGAAGAATTGTACTAGCATTATAAGACTTAGGCTTGAACAAAATCAACTGAATGGAAATATAACAGAAGATTTTGGTATTTATCCAAACTTGTATTTCATACAATTGAGTCAAAACAAGTTTTATGGACACCTTTCACCAAATTGGGGAAAGTGTCTTAACTTGACAAGCTTCAACATTTCTAATAATAACATATCAGGCAGTATACCACCAGAAATAGGCGAGGTGTCAAATTTATATTCACTTGACTTATCTTCGAACAATCTCATAGGAAAAATTCCGATGGAGTTAGGCAACTTGACTTTGTTATCAAACCTATTGTTGCATAACAATCACCTTTCGGGAAACATTCCTATACAAATAGCATCTTTAAAAGAACTTAACACCTTAAAACTTGCAGCAAATAATCTAAGTGGCAACATCCCAAAACAACTAGTCATTTTGCCTAAGTTATGGAACTTAAACTTGAGCCATAATAAGTTCAGAGGAAATATTCCTGTTGAATTTGGAGAATTTAAAGTCCTTCAAAGTCTCGATCTAAGTGAAAATTTGTTGAATGGAACAATACCGCCAATGCTTGCACAGTTGAAATACTTGGAAACATTGAATCTTGCACGTAATAACCTTTCTGGCCTTATTCCGTCAAGCTTTGATCAAATGTTCAGCTTGTCGTTTGTTGATATATCGTATAACCAATTCGAGGGTCCACTTCCCAACATTCGAGTTTTCAATAAGGCTACAATTGAAATGTTGAGAAATAATAAAGGCTTGTGTGGTAATGTATCTGGCTTGGAGCCATGCCGAACACCAAGAGGCGAATCTCGTGATCAAAAGAATAAAAAAATCTTATTGATCATAGTTTTACCTCTTGCACTAGGAGGAACTCTACTGCTAGCATTAGCTTGTTTCAAATTGTCATATTATCTCTACTATCAAACATCAACCATAGGAGAAAATCAGGTAGGAGGGAACATCGTCGTACCTCAAAATGTTTTTACAGTATGGAATTTTGATGGAAAAATGGTTTATGAGAACATTGTGGAAGCAACAGAAGAGTTTGATGACAAATATCTCATTGGAGTTGGAGGGCATGGTAGTGTTTACAAAGCAGAATTGCACACAGGTCAAGTTGTTGCAGTGAAAAAGCTTCATTCAGTTGCAAATGAGGAAAATCTCATCAATGTAACAAAATCATTCACAAATGAGATTCAAGCTTTGACTGCAATTCAACATCGAAACATTGTCAAGTTATATGGATTTTGCTCACATTCACGTTTATCATTTTTGGTTTATGAGTTCATCGAGAAAGGTAGTTTGGAAAAGATTTTGAAAGATGATGAAGAAGCGATTGCATTTGATTGGAGTAAGAGGGTGAATGTTATTAAAGATGTAGCGAATGCTTTATGCTACATGCACCATGGTTGCTCACCTCCAATTGTTCATCGAGATATATCAAGCAAAAATATTCTCCTGGATTTCGAATGTGTGGCTCATGTATCTGACTTTGGAACTGCAAAGCTTCTTAATTTTAATTCAACCAATTCTACCTCATTTGCATGCACATTTGGATATGCTGCTCCAGGTTATTAATCAATTTCCTTTCTCTAATCTTATTAATGTTTTAAATTTTGAGTATATTTAAATAGGTTCTTAACTAAATTTCTTTGTAATCAAGTCCTTAAACATTTTTTATAAATAGTTTTATACATGTGCTTGAGAACTTAAAGTCTTGATAAGCCTAATTTGCCTTGTGTCATTTCTCGTGTATTGATAGTCTCAATTTATTTATCATCGAGAAGAACAAATTGTACTTTGGAGGAGTTGCGTAATATTGCAGATAATCCCATATTTTGTAACAAAACTAGTTCATTGTTTATCTACATCTCATGTTTAATTTAGTTATTTTCTTTGTTCATGATTCCTATTTTTATTTGGTGCAGAACTTGCATACACAACAAAAGTAACTGAGAAATGCGACGTGTATAGTTTTGGAATATTAGCATTGGAAATACTATTCGGAAGACATCCAGGAGATGTTACATCTTTACGGAGCATCAATGATACTATGCCACTGATCTATAAGTTGGATCAACGTCTTCCTCGTCCTTTGGATCCCATTGTCAAGAAGTTAGTATCAATTGCAATGATAGCTTTTGCATGTTTAATTGAAAATCCGCAATCTCGCCCTACCATGGAGCGGGTTTCCAAGGACCTTGTAATGTTAAAGTAATTTCATACAAATAAGCTAATATATCCTTAAGTTTTAATTACTTGTTCTTCACTTTTTGTAATTTTGTAAGCCTTTTTTAACTTGCTTGTATTATAAGTTATATATACATTCCAGTTGAAAATCATATTTAGTTGCACTAAATGCTGGTATTTTTTTTTTAAGACAGTCTTATCAGAAGTTTTAACATAAAATATAGATCAATGAAATTTAGACTAAGGTTCTACCTATATTGACAATTTCACATGTTGGCGTATTTTCTCTATACCGCATCAAGAACATATTACAACATTCGGACTTTGAAAAAGAGATCTTATCACAAAGTTGAGTTCTGTTTCACTTTATGTCCTTTTCAAAATATTATTGAAGAGTGAGTTAACAAAAATCTCATACATAACTTAGTTTATCATCATTCATCGCTATCGGTCTTTTATTCCCTCACTGTTAAGTGCAATGTCAAGAGACCGGAGCATACACATCTTGAGGGTTGCAGCGCAAGTTTTAGCAACTCAAGAAATAATAAATTATAAATAAATAGATAGATAGACTTGATAGGACAATTAAAGTTCAGAAAAAACAAAATTAAAATAACTTGTAATACAAACAAGGAAGATTAAGAGTGTAAAAATCAAGAATATTCAGTAAGTATAATCTTTCAGCTATATTTGTGTAAAACCACTTTGAGATTACAATCTCCTTAAAAACCTGCTAACTCCTTCAAAACCTGCTTCATGGTAGGGCGAGATTGATGACTTTCAGTCAAACATGCTAAAGCTATCACTGCAATCGTTACTAACTCCTCGATAATGGGATTCAAAGGACGAGGAAGACGTTGGTCCAACTTATCCATTAGTAGCATCGCATCAGGTATAGAGTCAACGGCGGTCCATAAAGATACAACATCTCCAGGATGTTTTCCAAAAAGTATTTCCAATGCTAGTACTCCAAAACTATACACATCACATTTCTCATTCACTCTCGTCGTGTATGCAAGTTCTGTACAAAACAAATAGCAAAGTTAAAAACATTAGATGTAGATAATTATGAAGTAGTTATGTCACAAACTAAAAACTTTATGTCGTAATAAGATTAAAGAAAGAGGATTAACCTGGAGCAGCATATACAAATGTGCATGCAAATGACGTCGAATTGGTTGAATTAGGATTTAGAAGCTTAGATAAATCTAAAAGTTGAAGACTGTTCAAATGTGTTATTTCATATGGAATTGCTCCTAAGAGAAGATTGCGACTAAGATCAAGATGAGAAAGTTTGGACAACATTCCAATATGGTTAGGAATATTTCCATTCAAGAAGTTGGAAGTAAGATTAAGAGTAAGAATATTTGGAAGAGATGTGAAGTTAAGACTTTTAAGTGTACCTTTTAATCCCATATTTGTGAGATTTACATTAGTAACAAATATGAAATCTTCATCACATGTAATTCCAAGCCAGTTGTTGCATGAATTATTGCCATTCCATGAAGATAGTAAGGTTTGGCTTTGGTTGTCAAGACTTGATTTCCACTTCAACAAAGCACTTACTTCTCTATTTTGCAAAGTGGCTGTTGTGAGTGTACAAAAACAAGTTAATAGAAGCAAACAAAAGGGCAACAACTTTATGGACAGAAGGTTTGAAAATAGGAACACCATGGCAGGATATGTTTGCAGGGTTAATACTTCAAGATACAGTTTGTTTCATATATTTACAGGGAAAACACATGATGTTCTTTTTTCGATCTAATGGACAATTTTGTAAAATATGAACTCGTGATGATTATAATAATAATGATGGTTGAGATATAAAATACAGTGATATGTACACGAAAAGTCACGAGATTTTGTCAAAGTCTCTTTCCTCGTGCATGGATATACGATTGAAATACTCGCAATAATATGCAAGCCATCTTGTCTTATGTATTTAATTAATCCTACATATGACTAAGGTTGGTGAAGGTGAGGGTGGTTTGCATTGACACACTATTGAAATAGGAAGTCTTGATTGAAAGTCACTTATTTTAAAGTTATGGTTTTAATCATCACAATAATGTAATATTAAGGATCAATTTCCCATAGAATAATGTGAGTTCATTTACAAACCACCCAAGATTGACTATTTCAAATCTGAATATAGTGTCAGATTTTTTGTAGGGTATGTTGAAAATGATTGACACTACCTTAGCATTAAATAATACAGAGCTTTTATAGAATAAATATAAACAAAGAAGACTATGGTGCTATAAGTGGTCAAAGAAAAATAATGCAATTTTTGTCTAAAACTACATTTCCAAACAAAATATAACAGATATTTAGCAATGTGAGTAGTTGTCCCTGTGAGCTTAGCTCAGTTGGTATAGACATCGCATTATTAGTTCAGCTACTCACAAAACCTATGATGTTAATAGTATGCTATAGCGGTATAGCGTAGCAGCAACCCCCCTCTCCACTATGCCATATGGGCGCGAACCGCTGTTTAAGAAGTGGTCATAGCGGCCGCGAATAGTGCCGTGGTAGTAGTTCCATAGCATTTTTAGGCCACTATTGTCGTTTTGGGTTACATGGATCAGATTAATTAAAGGAGAGTGACCAATCGTCGTAACCAGGCTTCGAGCGAACACTCAACTCGCATATGAAATACGAGACTCGACCACTCCTCATTTCCCGTTACTGCCTGAAGGATCGCTCAATGCCATGTTCCTTCCAACTTCCAAGCCTCTTCATCATGTATTTGAAAATAAACATCACTCAATAACAATATCATGAAGATAGGAGAAAATAACAGTTGCATGCATGGTCTCTTCATCATGTATTTGAAAATAATTAATCATTCAAGATTCAACTTGAATGTTATGTCATAGATAGCTAATAACAGTTCCATGCTCTCTTCATAATGCTTTTTTGCAAAACTTAGTTGAAACGCGGATATATTCAGGCCGTCTCACTTGTAAATATTTAGTTGGGCCTCACTTGTAACATATATTCAGGCCGTCTCACAATCGATGTGGGGCTTCTTAAGATACCCCCTCGCGCCCAACACTATTAGGCTTGAGATGCGGATATAGTTGGGTCTAACCCATCCTTACAAAAAATCGGATTGTAAGGTGAAGATTGCCCTCACTTATAAACATATATTCAGGCCATCTCGCAACCGATGTGAGACTTAAGAAAAATCACCTAAATTATAGGCAGGACCAGACTAAGCTCTCATCTTCTTATTTTTCCACCCTCGGCTCTCACACTCACAAACAAATTACCAGAATATCAACTTAATACCTATGACTAAGACAATGTAGCCAAGAGAAAGATCAAACTTGCATAGTTCATACACATAAATAAGTCTGCAGCAAAAAAAACATGGTTTTAGCCTTTTAGGGATAGAAGATTATAGGCATAGAAGATTTCCAACTCATACGAGAGGATTTATAACTGTAACAAAGCAAATCAACAAAAGTCGTTGAACACTTGAACCACATGTCAGTTTGCACGCACTGATATAAGTCACACATTTGAGCTCTGAAGCAAGAGCAGTTACATACACATGTTGAGGATAGAAACTGAGATTGCAGCGTAAAATTTTGCGATTAAAGAGATGATAAATTATAATAGACAGACAGATAGATTTGATACGACAGTTGAGGTTCACAAACAACAAATTTAGAATAACTTATGATACAAGCAAGTTAAAAATATGGTTTACAAAATTACAAAACAAGGAAGAACAAGTGAAACAAAAGCATATTTAGTAAGTATAATCTTTCAACTATTTGGGTAAAACCACTTCGAGATTACAATCCTGCTAACTCTTGCGAAACCTGCTTCATGGTAGGGCGTGATTGAGGACTTTCAGTCAAACATGCAAAAGCTATCATTGCAATCGTTAGTAACTCCTCGATAATGGGCTTCAAAGGACGAGGAAGACGTTGGTCCAACTTATCCATTAGTAGCATAGCATCAGGTATAGAGCCAACGGCAGTCCATAAAGATACAACATCTCCAGGATGTTTTCCAAAAAGTATTTCCAATGCTAATACTCCAAAACTATACACATCACATTTCTCATTCACTCTCATCGTGTATGCCAGTTCTGTACCAAAACAAAAATAGAAGTCATATACAAAACAAATAGAAAAATTACATGAGATGTAGTTTTGTTACAAAATGAGTAGCAAGGACAAATAAACTAAAAAATTATATATGACTTAATACGATTAAAGAAAAGGAATTAACCTGGAGCAGCATATCCAAATGTGCATGCAAATGACGTTGAGTTGGTTAAATTAAGATTTAGAAGCTTAGCTGTTCCAAAGTCAGAGACATGAGCCACACATTCCAAATCCAAAAGAATATTCTTGCTAGATATATCTCGATGAACAATTGGAACTGAGCAATCATGATGCATATAGAATAAAGCATTGGCTACATCTTTAATGGCATTCATCCTCTTATTCCAATCAAATGCAATTGCTTGTTCATCATCTATCAAAATCTTTTCCAAACTACCTTTCTCTATGAACTCATAAACCAAAAATGCCAATCGTGAATGTGAGCAAAATCCATACAGTTTCACAACATTACGATGTCGAATTTCAGTCAGAGCTTGGATCTCATTTGTGAATGATTTTGGATTGGAATTTCCCCCATTTGCAACTGAATGTAGCTTTTTCACAGCAACTACTTGACCTGTCTGCAACGTAGCTTTGTATACACTTCCATGCCCTCCAACTCCAATGAGATGTTTATCATCAAACTCTTCTGTGGCTTCCACAATGTTCTCATACACAATTTTTCCATCAAAGTTCCATATACTAAATACATCTTGAAGTACATTGATGTTTCCTCCAATCTGGTTTTCATTGGTGGTTGATGTTTGGAAGAGATGAGATGAGAATTTATAGCAAATCAATGCTAGCATCAGTGTTCCAAAAGTTATAAGGGGTAAAACTATTAGCAAGACTTTGCTAATATGACGAGAATGATGATGAGATTCACTTCTTGGTGTTGGACAGGACGGTAAGCCAAAAACATTACCACACAAACCTTTGTTATTTCTCAACAATTCAATTGTAGCATTATTGAAGGCTCGAATGTTGGGGAGTGGACCCTCCAACTGGTTATATGATATATCAACAAACGTCAAGCTCAACATCTGATTAAAGCCAGAAGGAATAACGCCAGAAAGGTTATTATGTGCAAGATACAATGTTTCCAAGTATTTCAACTCTGTAAACTTTGCTGGTATTGTTCCATCCAAAAAATTTCCACTTAGGTCAAGACTTCGAAGTACTTTGAATCGTCCAAATTCAACAAGAATATTTCCTATGAATTTGTTATGGCTCAAATTTAAGTTCCATAACTTGGATAAAATTGCAAGTTCTTTTGTGATGAAGCCACTTAGATTATTTCCTGCAAAGTCTAAGGTATCAAGTTCATCTAAGGATGCTATTTGTGCAGGAATGTTTCCTGAAAGATGGTTGTTGCTTATCAGTAGGTTGGTCAACAAAGTCAAGTTGCTTAACTCCTTTGGAATTTTTCCTTCGAGATGGTTCGAAGATAAGTCAAAAGTATACAAGTTGTGTGCCTCACCTATTTCTACTGGTATATCGCCTGTTATATTATTATTAGAAATGTTGAGGCTTGTCAGGTTAGGACACTTTCCCCAATTGGATGAAAGGTGTCCATAAAAATTGTTTTCACCTAAATGTAAGTAATTCAAATTTGGATAAACACCAAAATCTTCTGTTATATTTCCATTCAGTTGATTTTGTTCAAGCCTAAGTCTTATAATGCTAGTACAATTCTTCAAACTCTTTGGAACTGTGCCGGTGAAATGGTTATTCTTAACAGCTAAGTATTCCAAGTTTCCACCAATACAAATGTTGTGAGGCAATTGACCTATGAAGTCATTATCATACATTTGTAATTGTACCAAACTGACAAGCATATTCATTTCCATTGGAAGTTTTCCATTGAGATAGTTTATAGCAAATGTAAGTTCTTGCATATTACTCAAGTTTCCAATTGTAGGTGGGATTTCACCTGAGAGAGAGTTATTGTTTAAATCAATTTGAACTGCAAATCTCATCATTCCGATTTCACGAGGAATCGAACCAGAAAGATTATTGTCATTAAACCTTAACTCTTTAATGTTCACCAATCCCCCAATTTCCAAAGGAATGCTACCAGATAAGTTATTGTCAAAAAAATATAAATATTCAAGCTTCCTCAACTTCCCTATTTCTATAGGGATATGACCAAAAATATGGTTATGTGCTAAATTTAGATATGATAACTTGGTCAACTTTCCTATAGAAAATGGAATAGACCCTTTGACATTGCATTGTTGAAAAGAAAGGTATGCTAAATTTTCCAACTTCCAAAGTTCTTGGAGGATAGGACCATTAATGGAAAGACCATTACCACCAAGATCTAGAGTCTCTAGCTTATGCAAGTTCAAAATTTCTTGAGCAAAAACAAAACCATTAAACTTATTTAATGGTACTGTTAAGTAGTTTAAGTTGCTCAAATTCCAAAGTTCTTTTGGAATGTTGCCATAAAGATTGTTGCCTCCTAGATTCAAGTGTGACAACAAGGTCAGATTCCCAATAGAAGTTGGAATAGTTCCTGTGAGATTTGCACTTGAAATACTAAGTTCTCTCAAATTTCTCAATGCACCTATTTCTTTAGGAATGAAACTACTGAAATTATTATTATCTAGATATAAAGTATGAAGACTAATCAACTGTGTTATTTCATATGGAATTGTTCCTAAGAGGTGATTGTTACTAAGATCAAGAGTAAGAATATTTGGAATTGATGTGAAGTTAAGACTTTTGAGTGTACCTTTCAATCCCATATTTGTGAGATTTACATTAGTAACATATATGGAATCATCATCACATGTAATTCCAAGCCATTTGTTGCATGAGTTATTGCCACTCCAAGAAGATAACAAAGCTTGGCTTTGGTTGTCAAGACTTGTTTTCCACTTCAACAAAGAACTTGCTTCTTCTCTACTTTGTAAAGTGGCTGCTGTGAATGCACGAAAACAAGTTGATAGAAGCAGCCAAAAGGGTAACAACTTCATGAACTGAATGTTTGAAAATAAGAACACCATGATAGGATACTCCAAGATACTTGTGTTTTTTATGTAGTTTCATGTAGTGTTGTTTCACATATTTATAGGGAAAAGTCATAAAATTAGTGGGGTAGCACATTCTCCATAAACTTTTGATTGCAACTTCCAGGAATAAAAGCATCCCACTCATATCAGAGGGGATTAGAAAGTCAGGCTACAGTCCTTTCCCAGGAAGAAGATTTTTCCTCGGAACAATTTTTAATTCCTTTGTAACAAACATGAGAATTTTTATTTCCAATATTGAATTCCCAGGAATATGTTTAATATAAAGACGAGTATAAATTGAGTAAATATTATTAAATGGTGTATATTATTCAAACATTAATTAGGAAGTAGAGTATTAGTTCAAATATATTAATATTATTATGGGTTAATAGGTCTTTACCCCCTGCTAAGTGAGTGTGTTTTGCGTTACCCCCCGCTAAAAATTTCTTGAAGAATGCCCCCTTGCAAAGTTTTTTTTTTGTTTTCTCCCCTTGAGTGCACTTTTTACATCGGTTATTTTGTTCAACCGATTTAAAAAGTTATGTTTTTTAAATCGGTTATTTTGTTCAACCGATTTAAAAAGTTCAAATTTCTTGCATCCAAGAGAGAAAAAGGGGGGAAACCAAAAAAAAAAAACTTTGCAAGGGAGCATTCTTCAAGAAATTTTTAGCAGGGGAGTAACGCAAAACACGTCCACTTAGCAGGGGGTAAAGACCTATTAACCCTATTATTATTAATACTTTCAAGTCATTCATTATACGTATTAGTATAAATATTAATTTCAAATTTATCATATTAGGTTAAACTACACATTTAGTCCCTTATGCTTATTTTAGGTTTTAATTTGATCTCTTACGTTTAAAAAATATCAATTTGGTCCCTTACATTTTAGGTTTTAACAGTTTGCATTAATATCTTTCCGTCAGTTTTGTCACATGAGACAGACAGTTTACATATGTGGACAGATAGTTGGAGACTTGGACACATGTACAATTGAAACGGTGTTAGTGACAAAACATACTGAAATGACTAACTAATGCAAATGATGAAAACGTACCAGACCAAATTAATACTTTTTAAACGTAAGGGTCCAAATTGAAATCTTAAATAAACGTAAGGACCAAAATGTGTCGTTTAGCCTTATTATTAATGATTGTAAATTGTAAGTGACTATGTATACATATTAGTTCAAGTATTAATGCAAATGTCACTTCAAAAGGCTAGTATTGATGATTTCAAGTTATTCGGTATAAGTGTGATATTATTTTAAGGTATGAAATTTAAATTTATAATAATCAACTTTGATTTGTTTGGCAAAAAATAACATATAGTTGATTGAATTTATAGTATTGAGTAAAATTATTAATTCAACTAGCTCATAAATATAAAACGACATAAAAAATAAATTTAACTAATATTTAATTTTTTTCAAGTAAGATAGTAGAGATAAAATTGAAAAAAAAAAAAAAACATAATAAATTATAAACTAATTGATTTATCTTATCAAAATAAACTATAAGCTCATGAAAAAAAAATTACCAAATATATATCTTTTCTCCAATACGAGCTTATAAGCTATATGTCATAAATTTAAAATTTGGTATTGTGAAATAGAATCTTTATGATTTTTACGACACCTATATTATTTTTATATTAATATAATTTTTATATTATAATTTTTTTAATGGTTCATCCAAATTATTTTTTCTGGTTTCACCCCTAATACTAAGTTTGGAACTTTCATTTATTCCTACCAACTCATATTTCCAATGGAATTCATAAAATACTTGAAAAAAAATTCACCCATCTCCAGTGTTTTAAAAACCGGACCGGACCGGCCGGTTCAACCGGTTGAACCGGAAACCGGAGGGGTAACCGGTCTGGTCTGACTATCAGACCGCTCATGCTATTAAACCGGACTGAACCAGCCAAAACCGGATAAAACCGATGAATCGGCGGTTTTTTCAAACCGGGCGGTTCAATGCACATTTGGATTTTTTTCAAGTTTTTTTTTTTTTTCATAAATTATGTTATCCCAGTTTTTTTTTTTTTGAGAGAACATGCATTTTTCATTAATGTGTAAAATATAAGAAAAATGGAAATTGTGGGTTTTGAACCCTTGACCTTTGGATGCAAATAAAGGCACATTACCACTATGCTACAATATTCACTTGTGCTTATTTTTACTTTGTATTATATATAATACATACATATATTTTTGTACTATACTATTTTTCTTTGAAAACAACCTTCATTAATTTGAATTTTTTTAAGAACACAATTACTTTTGATGTTTTTTTCGATAGACTTTATTTTTTTTCCTTGTGTTGATTTAATTTTTCAACTCTCATTTTTTTGGGTTCAAAATAGAATTAATGATCAAATCTAGAATCTTATACATACTACCAAACCCTTCACTATTAAACTAAATTGCATGTGATGACTATGTTTAGAATCTAAATTTAATGAGTGAACTTATAAAATTATGATATTTTAAATTTTAATATTTTTTTGTGTCATGATTTTTTTAGATACCGAGTCATCTAATTCCACCGGTTTAATAACTATATAGTTTTTTTATAGAGACCGGTTTATTCAACCGAGTTATCCGGTTTTATCCGGTTTAGTCATGCGGTTCGACCAGTGATCCAATGGTTCGACCAATGAACCAGTGAACCAGTATCCTCACCAGTTCGATGACCGGTCCGGTTTTTAAAACATTGCCCATCTCATCTCAAATATAAGCAATACAATAGTTTTGTTTAACGGTCTGGTCTTAAATATAATACTTTTTTATTTGATGTAATTATTCTTAAATTACCATTCAATTAACTTATATTTTTTTCAATAAATATTTTACTATTATGGAACAAGTTTTCATTATGGATCATGTAAAAAATACAATTACTTTTTTTTTCTATTATTACTTTGAAAGCTTTAAACACTCATAAGCCAAAAAAATAAGCTTTGTCAGTAAAAAAATATATATATATATCATTCATAAGCTACCCATCTTGTCTTATGTGTTTAGTCCTACATATGACTAAAGTCCGTCGAAGGTATGAGTGGTTTGACAATGGATTGCTTGCATGACACTCTTTGGAAATAGTCAAGATTGAAATAATCACTTATTTTACAATATTTCTTGTCTCTTTTGTTTGAGCCAATAGAAAAACTTATCAATAATGAATTGGTCCAGATAGTAAGAGTCTTGGTCTCTTAAGCACATGATCAGAGGTTTGATTCCTGAGAACCCATGCCCCACATATTCCCCAATAGAGATTAATTATCGCTAACAACTCGTACTAATATCATAATAACCCAAAAAAAATATAAGCGAGAATTATGTAAAGAGCAATTTGGTGGGAATCCATTTTAAAACCACTCAAGATTGACTAATAGCAGGGGATGTTCATAGCCTTTTTTTCAAAGGGGGGATGAAGTTGAAAGTGAGAGCTGAAAAGGACACAATTGGAGAACATAAAATATAAACTATCAATAGAAAAACTTATTTTTATGGTCTTGTTTTCAAAATTAGTTTTTAAAACCAAAAACACAAAACCATGCCGAGCAGCCCTAATAGTAAGATCAATCTTCTAAAGAAGAATGGTAAGTATTGACAATCCTATATTTGTGAAATTTGAATATTCACACATACCTCAAGAAAATTATTTACACGACTGAGCATTAAACAATAAGCATAGTTCTTAAATATAGAGTAAATATGCATTCTATAAGCGGTCCAAGATAGACCGTGTTTCAGTCAGACTTCAGATACATGCAGGAAAAATAATGCAAATTTTGTGTCATTAAAAAACTATATTTCCAGACAAAATATTCTTTCGAAAACATGTATCGTCGGTCTTCTAGAAATGTGAGGGGTAGGAAAGAATGCAAAGTTCATTCCCTTCCAATATGTCTTCTGCCATCTCAGTAAAAAAAACATAGCATATTGGATTGTTTAAAAGCATATGCTATTTTACAATACCACTAGTTTTCTTTTTGCTGTTCAAGAAAGAAAAAACAAGTTCCTATGGTATTTTGTGAGGTTTGGACATTTATTTTCTGGAGTTTTACAACTTTTCTGTAGTTTCTATAAAGTTATGCTTTTAATCATCACAATAATTGCATTTGATTCTATCATTAAATCTTTGATGGAAAAAACATCGATTTAAGAGTTATAACAGATTTGATGGCATGGTCGATAAGATTTAACACAGATTCCTTAGTAAATTCTGTTTTAACACTTCAAAGGATTTGCAAAACATTACACTTGCGTAGACTGAAATTTTACTATATACGTACACGTGCACATAAAATGATTTATGTTAGGGAAATATATCTTACAGCTCTTTTTTCCATCTGAACTACCCCTTTTGTGTCTGGAAACTAAGCCTGGATTCTTAATGTGATTTTCGATAATAATACCTGTAAGAAATTGAAGACTAGATATATCATACTGTAATAAAATGTTTTTAAGTCTAATGTTGATCTGAAAGAAAGAGTTTCAACTTACACGTATATACTTATGTTGTACATGGAGGCATATTTTCTTAGAAGCCGTTCTATGGTGTACCATTGAGAACGATCAGATCCATCTTGATAACCAATCCGTGGCATGTGTATTGATGCTTTGCAGAATGATAAAGAATTTAATTTGTATCAATAAGTTGAAACATTAACATGTCACAATTTAAATGTGAAGTAATTATCAACTAGTTATAGCTTAATGTCTGAATGTTCATCCTTGATAATGCCAAAACAATCTCATCCTCTATTTTATACATTTACGCTTGATAAATACTTTCCAACAAACCATAAAGAAAAAGAGTAAGATGCATAAAAGTTAGTCCTTCAACTTTTAAGTAAATTGCATGAACACTCTCAGCTGAAAAAACAAAATCTATTAAAAGGAATCTGTTAAGAGTCCCATGTCGGATGTGCGATGGCCGAAACATGAGTTTATAAGTAGAGGCAATCCTCACCTTGAAAGCCGGTGTTGTAGGGTTGAGTTAGGCCCAACTCCCAATTCTAAGAGAATGTAACCTATAGCAACTAGGTTCTCAGACTTTTTTTTTAACAATGAGAAATCTGAAGATTGCTTTACATTAATTTGATTATTACACTCAATGTCCACACTTTTGTAAATATAATTTATTTCCTAGTTTTTCTCATCTAGTGCTTATTTGATTTGATAATGGATATAATACATTGGGGGTGTTTGTTTCATGGATTACAAATTTATTCCAAGGAACGTGACTTGGGAATCTTTCATTTCTATGTTTTTTTCAAGTTTTTTAAAATACAATTTACACATGACTTTCCCTCTTTCTATTCCCATGTTAAAAGGGTGGGAATCTTATATTCCCATAGGAATAAGAGGTAACCACCCATAACTCGCCACTCCCCCATTATTTTTAACTCATTTGTTAAAAATTTATTTGAATTTATTTTAAAAATGTTCCAAGGAAATTTATTTTATTTTATCAAACACATTGAGTGGAATAATATTCCTGGTAATAATGTTCCTAGGAATAATATTCCAAGGATTATAATTTTAATCTCTGAAACAAACGCACCCATTGCAGTAATTCAAGATCAAAGTGTCTCGGAGACAATAATTCCGTATTTAGACCTAAATGATGTGTCAAATTTCTCTTGTTGGACTTGCATGCAGAACATAAAGTCAGCCATGCATGTAAGCAAGAAACAAACAAAAGAGCAAACCATAAACTGAAGATGGAAATGCATCATTATGTACAATAATAAAATATCAAGTTAGATAAATGTGGAAGCATGTTACCAGAATTTTGAGCGGCTGAGAACGCTGCTTTTGATAAGCAGCTTTCCAGGTGGACGAGTGAGATTTCACTTCGAGGGACTTTACGCCTTGGATTGTAAGATTGAACCACAGCTAAAGCAACCATTTTGGGAGAATTACCATCCAAATTTTGATCATCACAGCCATCTAAGTAAAAAGGCGCAAATAAGAAATCATATACCGATTCACCATTTATTATTCATTGTCTATTTGGAGCAACATTAATAGGTTAACTGAAGTTCAGCATCCAGAATAATTATTTCTGATGTCTATTCATCACTATCACCTCAATTATTTTACTAGAACAATCAATTATTTCTGCTGCTTGTAGGTCAAGGTAGCATCTTGTTGTACATTCACTTGCATGAAGCATCCTGTAGGTATATGCAGTTTTACTTTTATAGAGTTAAAAAATTAGTTTTTGTTTGTGCTCACCTTCAAGCCTTATAAGATGGAGATCACCAAGATGCAGATCCCCGTGTTCAGAAGCCCGTTCATATGCTTCACTGATGCATGATGAAAGTTTATTTAGTGCATCAAACATTCCACCATGGCCCCAACGTCCAGAGGTGTCAACACAGCTGTAAAACCACATTATACATTCACAGTTAATAATAAAGTCAAAGACTTCAATAGCAAACTCTTCATATATACAAAAAAGAGATCACTCCGTTGATGATAAATATTAGGACAGAATTACAAAGATTTGTAAGGATAGTGCTTGCTCCATGCAAAGAGACAGTGCTGTAAGACAAATTAACGAGAATGTATCCCCCCTGCCTTCTGTTGCATTTTCTATTTTCATTATATATCAATACTCTCTCTCATCTATACTCTTGATTAGACAATAACTAACTTACCTTCTACTTAAATGTTACCTCCCAATTACAATTAAGCTCTAACTTAATCCGTTTTTATTTCGAATGTAGCCATTAATGCAAAAACAAGAGGTAAAACATATAAATGGAAACATCATTAGGGCATTATTATTTTATCAATTTTTATACCACAGCTCATTTCTAATGAAGAAAGAAAAGCCACATGGGAAAAATGTCCAACAGATATTAATTTCATCAATATCAATATAATTATTAAGAGCTTAGTGCACCAGAGTAAATAGGCAGTCAGGTAAAATTTAAAAAGTTAACCTGAAGATTATAGCTGGTTCAGATGAAGAAACAATTGAGGGAGCTGTACAATCTCCATACACAAAATGAACAGAACCAGCATCTAATATGATATCGTCATCTGGTGGGTTAATAGGTTCTTTCACATTCAGTGAATTGTATCCAACAGCATTCCACTTAGACAGCTTCTTTTCTTCTGCCTTCTTCTTTGCAATCTCAAGTTTTTGACTCTTTTCCTCATCTAAGTTCTTTCTGCTTCTCAAGTCAATCATCGAGTCACAACTTGATTTAGAAACTTCCTCAAATTTTTTAACCCAAGAGAGATAAGAAGCCTCATCAAGATCAAGATCACAAGAGAGAGAAGCAGAACCTCTTTCATTAACATCATATCCTTTTAAAAAGTTTCTTGGATTGACCTCAAATTTCCTGTCGTCCTTATCAAATATTTGTTCATCACGAATAGCAATCACCTTGTCAGCCATTGCATTAATTTCTGCCAAGTCCATTTCCTTGTCTTTTCCATCATTCATCTCATTGGGATCAAACATACGCAGCCCAACTATGATAGATTTCAAATCACTTGTTCCAACTGCAGATAAATTTTTATCTTCATGTTCCAGAATATTATCGCCTGTAACATTGAGGCTCAGCTGCAATTTTCTTTCTGCCCTCCGCATAATTACCTACAGTGTAACATGTGAGTTCTCATAGTACATGCAAATAGCCTCCACAGTCAAAGAATAATAAATGTAACAAACAGAAACATACTTCCTCCACTGTATGTTCAGTAACAAGGTTTATACACAAAACATGATTCATCTGGCCAATTCTATGTGCTCTCTGCAAAGCTTGTCTGTCCACCTGCGGGTTCCAATCTTGCTCGTAGAATATAACCTAAAGAATACCATGCAACACAAAATACTATAAAATATGTTTTAAACTTATAATTCGTGAATCAATATGTTAAAGAATGGAAGTCGTAATTCTTTTTTATTGACTTAAAAATTTAAGTCTCATTCTTCCATTATTTATTCTGCAAGAGCGCCCAAAATGACATTCGAATTGAAAGAGGACTGGCCATAACTCAAGTTGGAGCAAATATATTGTGGGAGTTGTGATATTTTAGATAAAGGGACAAAAGACTCGGTACTAATTCCTATTTATAGGCATATGCTCAATCCTAAATAAATAGGAAATCAAGAACAAATCATGATAATAATAACAACTAAGTAATATAAAATCTAATCCTAAGTGATAAGCTTATAAGAACAAATCATTTTATTATATTCTACCACTCCCCCTCAAGCTAAAGCTTATAAGCTTGTTACAAATATGTTGTAAGTTATTAGAGAGATTAGTACAGAATCAGCAGATTGTGTTTTGGACAACTCATAACTTTGATTGTAAATAATAATTAGTTGTCTTCACCATATTTAGAATTAGCATTTATAGGAAGAACAATTGCCCTGATTCTCAGGCTAGATTAGTGCTAATTGGTCTGTCCCTTGTATATACAAACAGACAGACTGTGACCAGCGAAAATAATTAGGACCGTTGAGCCATACTGTTGTGATCTGAACACGGTGGTTTTCATGGTATGTCCTGACAGGTTGAAGTATTTCAGGTTTAGGTGAAGAGTGTTTGGGTTAATGCTGGGACTCGGTACCAGACAAGTGATTAGACATTATGTGGGATGGGAAAAAGTTATAAAAAAAATAAATAAATAAAAATAAAAATAAAAAAAGCAAAAAACCCAAGGAATTCTTCCTGCAACTGATACCATAAAGAAATAAACAATTTGTATTTCCTTCATAATTTAGTAAATAATACATGAAAGCAGGGGCGAAGCCTTTTGTATCTCTTAGAATTGAGTTTTGGGCACGCATCCTCATAAAGAAATAAACAATTTGTATTTCCTTCATAATTTAGTAAATAATACATGAAAGCAGGGGCGAAGCCTTTTGTATCTCTTAGAATTGAGTTTTGGGCACGCATCCTCACAAAACCGGCTTGTAAGGTGAGGATTGCCTCTTAGTTATAAACACTTGTCCAGGCCTTGTCGCAAGCGATGTGGGACTTCTTTAACACACCCCCTCGCGCTCAGCACTGTTGGGCTTGTTGCGCGGATAGGTGGAGGGCCCGATCAGAAACCTGATTGCAGGCGGCCCGACGAAGTGGCCCAGCGAATCGTGGATAGGCTCTGATACCATCTTAGAATTGAGTTTTGGACCTAACGCATCCTCACAAAACCGGCTTGTAAGGTGAGGATTGCCTCTTAGTTATAAACACTTGTCCAGGCCTTGTCGCAAGCGATGTGGGACTTCTTTAACAGTATCCATGGGTTAGCAAGGCTACCCCAAAAAATATTTATTTATTTATTTAGTAGGTATAAACTTATATTTAGCTACCCCTAATTTTATATATTTGGCCACTCTAAAAAGTTTATTGATTTAACAAGAACAAATATGTTAATTTATTATTAGTCCAAATAAATATAGGCCGTCGAGTTTAGCTCAGACTCAATTATGGGTGAATTTGAGTCTTTGAGGAACCGTCGAGTTCGATTTTCATAAATAGCTACTACTACCACTTTTTATTTTCTCTGATGTTTTTTTGGTACAACTTTTGTTGTTGCTTAAGTACAATTTATATATAAGTCAACTTTTTATTTCGTTTGTTGTATTTTTAGTGCAACTTTTGTTGTATGCAAGACACTTTATATGTAAAAATTATTGTTAATTTTTTTTGTTTATTGGATTAATTTTAATATTGTTTTTGAATATTTTAATTTATATTTGGGAATACAAGGGACAAACCAATAAGCACTAATCTAGCCTAAGAATCAATCAAGGCAATTATTCTTCCAATAAATGTTAATTCTAAATATGGTAAAGACGGAAGAAGATAGCTAATTATTATTTACAATCAGCGTTATGAGGTGCACAAAACAGAATATGTTGATTTTGTACTAATCTCTCTAATAACTACCAACAGATTCTGTTAGAATTAAGAAAATATGTCTAGTTCCTAGATTATCTATGTGGAGTTCCTAGATTATCTATGAGGAGTTCCTAGATTATTTGTTAGACTTCCTAGTGTTGTACAACTTACTAGGTAGTGCTTATTTATTACCATTCAATGTATTTGTTGTATCATATCAGTATAAATACAACTAGTGTGCTCTCCTTATAGACACACAGAATTCACATATATTTTCTATATTTCTATATGGTATCAGTAGTGGTTCTTTCTAGGACCTAGAGTGTTACCATTAACACATTTATCTTTCCAACTGTGCTATATAACCAGTTTGGCCATGTTTCAGTGCGACCCACCACCGTGCACCATCATATACCGCCGCGAAATCCTCCGGCGAGAACCACGGTCTTTTTTCCGCCGCCATACACCTCCACACGCGCCCTCACGCGCCGCCACAGAATCCGCGCGTGCCATCTTTTCCGGCCGTCGTTTTCCGGCGAAGGCCACCGCAGGTCCACCTCTTTCATATTCCGAAGTGTTCATCATCTTTTTTTGATATTTCAGCAACCTTTCTTCTCTCACCTCACATATCATCATGTCTGCATCCGCTTCCGCCACTGCATCATCTTCCAGTCTCAGTTTCACTACCCCTCCTCTGATTCCTTGCGAAAAATTGGTAGGTGCTGCCAATTATGCAAGTTGGGCTGCTGCCGTTGAACTTTGGTTTCAAGGACAAGGTCGTGAGGACCATTTGCTCAAACAATACAAAAATATCCCTTCCACTGATCAAGCAAGTTGGAAACAGGTTGATGCCTCTCTCTGTAGTGTTCTTTGGTACTCAATTGATGCCAAACTTCAAGCCCAATTTCGTTCGTTTAAGACATGCTATGATGTTTGGGCAAAGGCGAAAAAGACATATTCCAATGATGTCAATCGTTTATATAAAGTGGTCTCTGATCTTATTTCCATGAAGAAAGAAGACATGGACATGCAAAGCTATGTGGGGAAACTTGATAGTTTGATTGCTGATTTTGATGCACTTATGCCTTTTACGGATAGTGTCGACAAACACGCTGAACAACGTGGAAAATTCTTTATGGTGTTGGCACTTGCCGGTCTTCCACCAGACCTTGACTCGGTTCGCAATCAAATTTTGTCTAGTGCTACTGTCCCCTCATATGACACTGTTTGCGAACAGCTCCTACGTCTCTCAGCTCCTACTCCAGCCGCTACTCCAGTTGCTGCTTCTCTCAATGTACCGGTTGACTCTAATGCACTTGTCTCAAATTCTTATCAACGAGGTGGTAGAGGAGGAGGACGTGGAAATAATCGACATCGATCCCGTTGTGACTATTGCCACCGTATTGGCCACATTGAGGCCGAATGCCGAACAAAAGCTAATCAATTGCAGCCCAGAGTTGTGAATGTTGCTCAAATTGAAGCCTCTGACACAAGTGGTCAAGTCTCCCTTTCTACCACAGAGTATAATGAGTATCTCAAGTTGAAGGCACAAATGCAAACTACCACACCGATTGCCTCTGTTTCTCAAAATGGTAATCCTATTGCTTTTGTTTCACAATCTTCTTCACTTGGACCTTGGATCCTTGACTCAGGCGCATCTGATCATATGTCCGGTAACAAATTGCTTTTCTCACATTTGACTTATATAGACACACTTCCTAGTATTACTTTGGCTAATGGTTCACAAACCAAATGCCAAGGCATTGGCCAAACTAATCCCATACCCACACTTTCTTTGGACTCTGTGCTCTATGTTCCCGGTTGTCCATTTAACTTGATATCCATCAGTAAACTCACTCATACCCTACCTTACTCTGTTACATTTACTAATGGATCTGTTCTTGTGCAGGATCGGAGTACTGGGATGACGATTGGAGTAGGGCATGAGTCTCGAGGTTTATATTATCTCTCAGCACCTACAACGCCAATTGCTTGTTCTGCCGTTGAGTCTTCCCATATTGTTCACCAACGTTTGGGTCATCCTAGCCTTCAGAAATTGCGTCTTATGGTTCCAAGTCTGTCAACAGTGTCTAACTTAGAGTGTGAATCGTGTCAATTTGGGAAACATGCTAGGAGTTCATTTCCCAACAGAGTCAATAAAAGAGCTGCGTCTCCTTTTGCTTTAGTCCATTCTGATATTTGGGGTCCTAGTCGTGTTGTTTCGTGTTTAGGCTATCAATATTTTGTTACTTTTATTGATGATTTTTCCAGATGTACTTGGATCTTTTTAATGAAAAATCGCTCCGATATTTTCTCTATATTTAAAACCTTTTGCTCCGAAATAACTACACAATTTGGTACCACCATTAAAATATTGCAAAGTGACAATGCTCGTGAATATTTGTCTACATCTTTTCAATCCTTTTTGGCTTCACAGGGTATCCTGCATCAGACATCATGTGCTCATACTCCTCAACAAAATGGTATCGCTGAGAGAAAGAACCGACACTTAGTTGAAACAGCTCGTACCATGCTCCTTCATAACAATGTTCCTCCTCGTTTTTGGGGAGATGCAATACTCACAGCTTGCTACTTAATCAACCGCATGCCCTCCTCTGTACTCAACAACCAGGTTCCACATTCCATTTTGTTCCCTCAACAACACCTATATTCTCTACCACTTCGTGTCTTCGGGTGCACATGCTTTGTTCACGACCTTACTCCAGGGAAAGATAAACTTGCTGCAAAATCTCTCAAGTGTCTTTTCCTCGGCTACTCTCGTCTTCAGAAAGGTTATCGATGTTATTCCCCAGATCTTCGGAGGTACATTGTCTCTGCTGATGTTAGTTTCTTTGAGTCTCGCCCCTTCTTTCCTTCTATTCCTAAGCAGTCCAATGATTCTGGTCAAGAGGCATGTACTATTCCTATTGCACCTACCCCTGTCCTTATCCCTACACCTGACCCTATCCCTACACCTCCCCTTCGTGTCTATCAAAGAAGGCCACGTGCACCACCCACTTCTCAAGACTCATCCTCTGCTCCGTCAGACACTCATACTCCGCATCCGACACCGGAACTACCCATTGCTCTTCGTAAAGGTAACAGATCATCTCGGAATCCTAATCCTATTTATGCTTGTCATTTGGATTATAATCGATTATCTACATCATATTCTGCTTTTGTGGCATCTTTGGATTATGTGTCCATTCCCAAGACTACAGGTGAAGCTATGTCTAATCCTGGATGGCGACAGGCTATGGTAGATGAGATGGCTGCTTTACATTCCAATGGCACTTGGGATTTGGTTCCTTTACCCGATGGAAAAACCACAGTGGGATGTCGATGGGTCTATACAGTTAAAGTTGGGCCTGATGGCAAGATTGACCGTTTAAAGGCTCGTCTCGTGGCCAAAGGATACACACAAATCTTCGGCCTTGACTATGGAGACACCTTTTCTCCAGTTGCCAAGATTGCATCTGTCCGCCTTTTTCTTGCTATAGCTGCTATTCATCATTGGCCGCTCCATCAATTGGACATCAAAAATGCTTTCCTCCATGGTGAGTTACAGGAGGAGGTGTACATGGAACAACCACCAGGATTCACTGTTAGTGGTGCATCTAACCTTGTCTGTCGGCTTCGTCGATCACTTTACGGCTTGAAACAATCTCCCCGTGCTTGGTTTGGAAGGTTTAGCAGTGTGCTCCAAGAGTATGGCATGACAAGATGTGAAGCTGATTACTCCGTCTTTTTCGTGCATTCTTCACCAACCACTTGCATCTATCTTCTTGTCTATGTCGATGACATCATCATCACTGGTAATGATATGGCTGGCATCCAACGATTGAAGCAACATTTGTCTCTACACTTCCAGACTAAAGATTTGGGGCCCTTAAAATATTTTTTGGGGATTGAAGTTGCTCAATCCAAGACTGGTGTGACTATTAATCAACGGAAATATGCTCTTGATATACTTGAGGAAACCGGTTTGCTTGATTGTCGACCTAGTGACACTCCTATGGATCCCAACGTCAAGCTGCTACCGGGTCAGGGGGTGCCACTGAAAGACCCTGGTAGATATCGACGTTTGGTTGGAAAACTTAATTACCTCACAGTGACCAGACCAGACATTACTTTTGCTGTCAGTGTCGTTAGCCAATTTCTGAATGCTCCATGTGATGAACACTGAAACGCTGTGATTCGCATTCTTAAGTATATCAAAAGTGCGCCTGGTAAAGGATTACTCTATGAAAACAAGGGCAACACTGAAGTTGTGGGCTATTCTGATGCTGATTGGGCAGGTTCACCAGCAGATAGAAGATCCACTTCAGGGTATTGTGTCCTCATTGGAGGAAATTTGATCTCATGGCGGAGCAAGAAACAAAACATAGTTGCAAGGTCGAGTGCAGAAGCAGAATATCGTGCTATGGCAGCAACAACTTGTGAACTTACATGGCTAAGACAACTACTCCAACAACTCAAATTAGGAGATGTCAAAACAATGAAATTAATTTGTGACAACCAAGCTGCACTACATATTGCCTCCAACCCGGTTTTTCATGAAAGAACTAAACATATAGAGATCGATTGTCACTTTGTACGAGATAAAGTTCTTTCGGGAGAAATTGTAACCGATTTTGTTGGTTCAAATGATCAATTAGCTGACATATTTACTAAGTCCCTTAGAGGACCTCGGGTCGAATCTATTTGTAACAAGCTTGGTGCATATGACATGTATGAGGAGTTCCTAGATTATTTGTTAGACTTCCTAGTGTTGTACAACTTACTAGGTAGTGCTTATTTATTACCATTCAATGTATTTGTTGTATCATATCAGTATAAATACAACTAGTGTGCTCTCCTTATAGACACACAGAATTCACATATATTTTCTATATTTCTATAGATTCAAACTCTTGTTCTTCCACCTCCAACTCCTCATTTCCATTAGGCACATCTTTAGTATGTCTAGATTGTTGTAGCGGTATTACTTCACATTTAATAGCAGGGGATGTTCATAGCCTTTTTTTCAAAGGGGGGATGAAGTTGAAAGTGAGAGCTGAAAAGGACACAATTGGAGAACATAAAATATAAACTATCAATAGAAAAACTTATTTTTATGGTCTTGTTTTCAAAATTAGTTTTTAAAACCAAAAACACAAAACCATGCCGAGCAGCCCTAATAGTAAGATCAATCTTCTAAAGAAGAATGGTAAGTATTGACAATCCTATATTTGTGAAATTTGAATATTCACACATACCTCAAGAAAATTATTTACACGACTGAGCATTAAACAATAAGCATAGTTCTTAAATATAGAGTAAATATGCATTCTATAAGCGGTCCAAGATAGACCGTGTTTCAGTCAGACTTCAGATACATGCAGGAAAAATAATGCAAATTTTGTGTCATTAAAAAACTATATTTCCAGACAAAATATTCTTTCGAAAACATGTATCGTCGGTCTTCTAGAAATGTGAGGGGTAGGAAAGAATGCAAAGTTCATTCCCTTCCAATATGTCTTCTGCCATCTCAGTAAAAAAAACATAGCATATTGGATTGTTTAAAAGCATATGCTATTTTACAATACCACTAGTTTTCTTTTTGCTGTTCAAGAAAGAAAAAACAAGTTCCTATGGTATTTTGTGAGGTTTGGACATTTATTTTCTGGAGTTTTACAACTTTTCTGTAGTTTCTATAAAGTTATGCTTTTAATCATCACAATAATTGCATTTGATTCTATCATTAAATCTTTGATGGAAAAAACATCGATTTAAGAGTTATAACAGATTTGATGGCATGGTCGATAAGATTTAACACAGATTCCTTAGTAAATTCTGTTTTAACACTTCAAAGGATTTGCAAAACATTACACTTGCGTAGACTGAAATTTTACTATATACGTACACGTGCACATAAAATGATTTATGTTAGGGAAATATATCTTACAGCTCTTTTTTCCATCTGAACTACCCCTTTTGTGTCTGGAAACTAAGCCTGGATTCTTAATGTGATTTTCGATAATAATACCTGTAAGAAATTGAAGACTAGATATATCATACTGTAATAAAATGTTTTTAAGTCTAATGTTGATCTGAAAGAAAGAGTTTCAACTTACACGTATATACTTATGTTGTACATGGAGGCATATTTTCTTAGAAGCCGTTCTATGGTGTACCATTGAGAACGATCAGATCCATCTTGATAACCAATCCGTGGCATGTGTATTGATGCTTTGCAGAATGATAAAGAATTTAATTTGTATCAATAAGTTGAAACATTAACATGTCACAATTTAAATGTGAAGTAATTATCAACTAGTTATAGCTTAATGTCTGAATGTTCATCCTTGATAATGCCAAAACAATCTCATCCTCTATTTTATACATTTACGCTTGATAAATACTTTCCAACAAACCATAAAGAAAAAGAGTAAGATGCATAAAAGTTAGTCCTTCAACTTTTAAGTAAATTGCATGAACACTCTCAGCTGAAAAAACAAAATCTATTAAAAGGAATCTGTTAAGAGTCCCATGTCGGATGTGCGATGGCCGAAACATGAGTTTATAAGTAGAGGCAATCCTCACCTTGAAAGCCGGTGTTGTAGGGTTGAGTTAGGCCCAACTCCCAATTCTAAGAGAATGTAACCTATAGCAACTAGGTTCTCAGACTTTTTTTTTAACAATGAGAAATCTGAAGATTGCTTTACATTAATTTGATTATTACACTCAATGTCCACACTTTTGTAAATATAATTTATTTCCTAGTTTTTCTCATCTAGTGCTTATTTGATTTGATAATGGATATAATACATTGGGGGTGTTTGTTTCATGGATTACAAATTTATTCCAAGGAACGTGACTTGGGAATCTTTCATTTCTATGTTTTTTTCAAGTTTTTTAAAATACAATTTACACATGACTTTCCCTCTTTCTATTCCCATGTTAAAAGGGTGGGAATCTTATATTCCCATAGGAATAAGAGGTAACCACCCATAACTCGCCACTCCCCCATTATTTTTAACTCATTTGTTAAAAATTTAATATTTTAAAAATTTATTTGAATTTATTTTAAAAATGTTCCAAGGAAATTTATTTTATTTTATCAAACACATTGAGTGGAATAATATTCCTGGTAATAATGTTCCTAGGAATAATATTCCAAGGATTATAATTTTAATCTCTGAAACAAACGCACCCATTGCAGTAATTCAAGATCAAAGTGTCTCGGAGACAATAATTCCGTATTTAGACCTAAATGATGTGTCAAATTTCTCTTGTTGGACTTGCATGCAGAACATAAAGTCAGCCATGCATGTAAGCAAGAAACAAAAGAGCAAACCATAAACTGAAGATGGAAATGCATCATTATGTACAATAATAAAATATCAAGTTAGATAAATGTGGAAGCATGTTACCAGAATTTTGAGCGGCTGAGAACGCTGCTTTTGATAAGCAGCTTTCCAGGTGGACGAGTGAGATTTCACTTCGAGGGACTTTACGCCTTGGATTGTAAGATTGAACCACAGCTAAAGCAACCATTTTGGGAGAATTACCATCCAAATTTTGATCATCACAGCCATCTAAGTAAAAAGGCGCAAATAAGAAATCATATACCGATTCACCATTTATTATTCATTGTCTATTTGGAGCAACATTAATAGGTTAACTGAAGTTCAGCATCCAGAATAATTATTTCTGATGTCTATTCATCACTATCACCTCAATTATTTTACTAGAACAATCAATTATTTCTGCTGCTTGTAGGTCAAGGTAGCATCTTGTTGTACATTCACTTGCATGAAGCATCCTGTAGGTATATGCAGTTTTACTTTTATAGAGTTAAAAAATTAGTTTTTGTTTGTGCTCACCTTCAAGCCTTATAAGATGGAGATCACCAAGATGCAGATCCCCGTGTTCAGAAGCCCGTTCATATGCTTCACTGATGCATGATGAAAGTTTATTTAGTGCATCAAACATTCCACCATGGCCCCAACGTCCAGAGGTGTCAACACAGCTGTAAAACCACATTATACATTCAGTTAATAATAAAGTCAAAGACTTCAATAGCAAACTCTTCATATATACAAAAAAGAGATCACTCCGTTGATGATAAATATTAGGACAGAATTACAAAGATTTGTAAGGATAGTGCTTGCTCCATGCAAAGAGACAGTGCTGTAAGACAAATTAACGAGAATGTATCCCCCCCTGCCTTCTGTTGCATTTTCTATTTTCATTATATATCAATACTCTCTCTCATCTATACTCTTGATTAGACAATAACTAACTTACCTTCTACTTAAATGTTACCTCCCAATTACAATTAAGCTCTAACTTAATCCGTTTTTATTTCGAATGTAGCCATTAATGCAAAAACAAGAGGGAAAACATATAAATGGAAACATCATTAGGGCATTATTATTTTATCAATTTTTATACCACAGCTCATTTCTAATGAAGAAAGAAAAGCCACATGGGAAAAATGTCCAACAGATATTAATTTCATCAATATCAATATAATTATTAAGAGCTTAGTGCACCAGAGTAAATAGGCAGTCAGGTAAAATTTAAAAAGTTAACCTGAAGATTATAGCTGGTTCAGATGAAGAAACAATTGAGGGAGCTGTACAATCTCCATACACAAAATGAACAGAACCAGCATCTAATATGATATCGTCATCTGGTGGGTTAATAGGTTCTTTCACATTCAGTGAATTGTATCCAACAGCATTCCACTTAGACAGCTTCTTTTCTTCTGCCTTCTTCTTTGCAATCTCAAGTTTTTGACTCTTTTCCTCATCTAAGTTCTTTCTGCTTCTCAAGTCAATCATCGAGTCACAACTTGATTTAGAAACTTCCTCAAATTTTTTAACCCAAGAGAGATAAGAAGCCTCATCAAGATCAAGATCACAAGAGAGAGAAGCAGAACCTCTTTCATTAACATCATATCCTTTTAAAAAGTTTCTTGGATTGACCTCAAATTTCCTGTCGTCCTTATCAAATATTTGTTCATCACGAATAGCAATCACCTTGTCAGCCATTGCATTAATTTCTGCCAAGTCCATTTCCTTGTCTTTTCCATCATTCATCTCATTGGGATCAAACATACGCAGCCCAACTATGATAGATTTCAAATCACTTGTTCCAACTGCAGATAAATTTTTATCTTCATGTTCCAGAATATTATCGCCTGTAACATTGAGGCTCAGCTGCAATTTTCTTTCTGCCCTCCGCATAATTACCTACAGTGTAACATGTGAGTTCTCATAGTACATGCAAATAGCCTCCACAGTCAAAGAATAATAAATGTAACAAACAGAAACATACTTCCTCCACTGTATGTTCAGTAACAAGGTTTATACACAAAACATGATTCATCTGGCCAATTCTATGTGCTCTCTGCAAAGCTTGTCTGTCCACCTGCGGGTTCCAATCTTGCTCGTAGAATATAACCTAAAGAATACCATGCAACACAAAATACTATAAAATATGTTTTAAACTTATAATTCGTGAATCAATATGTTAAAGAATGGAAGTCGTAATTCTTTTTTATTGACTTAAAAATTTAAGTCTCATTCTTCCATTATTTATTCTGCAAGAGCGCCCAAAATGACATTCGAATTGAAAGAGGACTGGCCATAACTCAAGTTGGAGCAAATATATTGTGGGAGTTGTGATATTTTAGATAAAGGGACAAAAGACTCGGTACTAATTCCTATTTATAGGCATATGCTCAATCCTAAATAAATAGGAAATCAAGAACAAATCATGATAATAATAACAACTAAGTAATATAAAATCTAATCCTAAGTGATAAGCTTATAAGAACAAATCATTTTATTATATTCTACCACTCCCCCTCAAGCTAAAGCTTATAAGCTTGTTACAAATATGTTGTAAGTTATTAGAGAGATTAGTACAGAATCAGCAGATTGTGTTTTGGACAACTCATAACTTTGATTGTAAATAATAATTAGTTGTCTTCACCATATTTAGAATTAGCATTTATAGGAAGAACAATTGCCCTGATTCTCAGGCTAGATTAGTGCTAATTGGTCTGTCCCTTGTATATACAAACAGACAGACTGTGACCAGCGAAAATAATTAGGACCGTTGAGCCATACTGTTGTGATCTGAACACGGTGGTTTTCATGGTATGTCCTGACAGGTTGAAGTATTTCAGGTTTAGGTGAAGAGTGTTTGGGTTAATGCTGGGACTCGGTACCAGACAAGTGATTAGACATTATGTGGGATGGGAAAAAGTTATAAAAAAAATAAATAAATAAAAATAAAAATAAAAAAAGCAAAAAACCCAAGGAATTCTTCCTGCAACTGATACCATAAAGAAATAAACAATTTGTATTTCCTTCATAATTTAGTAAATAATACATGAAAGCAGGGGCGAAGCCTTTTGTATCTCTTAGAATTGAGTTTTGGGCACGCATCCTCATAAAGAAATAAACAATTTGTATTTCCTTCATAATTTAGTAAATAATACATGAAAGCAGGGGCGAAGCCTTTTGTATCTCTTAGAATTGAGTTTTGGGCACGCATCCTCACAAAACCGGCTTGTAAGGTGAGGATTGCCTCTTAGTTATAAACACTTGTCCAGGCCTTGTCGCAAGCGATGTGGGACTTCTTTAACACACCCCCTCGCGCTCAGCACTGTTGGGCTTGTTGCGCGGATAGGTGGAGGGCCCGATCAGAAACCTGATTGCAGGCGGCCCGACGAAGTGGCCCAGCGAATCGTGGATAGGCTCTGATACCATCTTAGAATTGAGTTTTGGACCTAACGCATCCTCACAAAACCGGCTTGTAAGGTGAGGATTGCCTCTTAGTTATAAACACTTGTCCAGGCCTTGTCGCAAGCGATGTGGGACTTCTTTAACAGTATCCATGGGTTAGCAAGGCTACCCCAAAAAATATTTATTTATTTATTTAGTAGGTATAAACTTATATTTAGCTACCCCTAATTTTATATATTTGGCCACTCTAAAAAGTTTATTGATTTAACAAGAACAAATATGTTAATTTATTATTAGTCCAAATAAATATAGGCCGTCGAGTTTAGCTCAGACTCAATTATGGGTGAATTTGAGTCTTTGAGGAACCGTCGAGTTCGATTTTCATAAATAGCTACTACTACCACTTTTTATTTTCTCTGATGTTTTTTTGGTACAACTTTTGTTGTTGCTTAAGTACAATTTATATATAAGTCAACTTTTTATTTCGTTTGTTGTATTTTTAGTGCAACTTTTGTTGTATGCAAGACACTTTATATGTAAAAATTATTGTTAATTTTTTTTGTTTATTGGATTAATTTTAATATTGTTTTTGAATATTTTAATTTATATTTGGGAATACAAGGGACAAACCAATAAGCACTAATCTAGCCTAAGAATCAATCAAGGCAATTATTCTTCCAATAAATGTTAATTCTAAATATGGTAAAGACGGAAGAAGATAGCTAATTATTATTTACAATCAGCGTTATGAGGTGCACAAAACAGAATATGTTGATTTTGTACTAATCTCTCTAATAACTACCAACAGATTCTGTTAGAATTAAGAAAATATGTCTAGTTCCTAGATTATCTATGTGGAGTTCCTAGATTATCTATGAGGAGTTCCTAGATTATTTGTTAGACTTCCTAGTGTTGTACAACTTACTAGGTAGTGCTTATTTATTACCATTCAATGTATTTGTTGTATCATATCAGTATAAATACAACTAGTGTGCTCTCCTTATAGACACACAGAATTCACATATATTTTCTATATTTCTATATGGTATCAGTAGTGGTTCTTTCTAGGACCTAGAGTGTTACCATTAACACATTTATCTTTCCAACTGTGCTATATAACCAGTTTGGCCATGTTTCAGTGCGACCCACCACCGTGCACCATCATATACCGCCGCGAAATCCTCCGGCGAGAACCACGGTCTTTTTTCCGCCGCCATACACCTCCACACGCGCCCTCACGCGCCGCCACAGAATCCGCGCGTGCCATCTTTTCCGGCCGTCGTTTTCCGGCGAAGGCCACCGCAGGTCCACCTCTTTCATATTCCGAAGTGTTCATCATCTTTTTTTGATATTTCAGCAACCTTTCTTCTCTCACCTCACATATCATCATGTCTGCATCCGCTTCCGCCACTGCATCATCTTCCAGTCTCAGTTTCACTACCCCTCCTCTGATTCCTTGCGAAAAATTGGTAGGTGCTGCCAATTATGCAAGTTGGGCTGCTGCCGTTGAACTTTGGTTTCAAGGACAAGGTCGTGAGGACCATTTGCTCAAACAATACAAAAATATCCCTTCCACTGATCAAGCAAGTTGGAAACAGGTTGATGCCTCTCTCTGTAGTGTTCTTTGGTACTCAATTGATGCCAAACTTCAAGCCCAATTTCGTTCGTTTAAGACATGCTATGATGTTTGGGCAAAGGCGAAAAAGACATATTCCAATGATGTCAATCGTTTATATAAAGTGGTCTCTGATCTTATTTCCATGAAGAAAGAAGACATGGACATGCAAAGCTATGTGGGGAAACTTGATAGTTTGATTGCTGATTTTGATGCACTTATGCCTTTTACGGATAGTGTCGACAAACACGCTGAACAACGTGGAAAATTCTTTATGGTGTTGGCACTTGCCGGTCTTCCACCAGACCTTGACTCGGTTCGCAATCAAATTTTGTCTAGTGCTACTGTCCCCTCATATGACACTGTTTGCGAACAGCTCCTACGTCTCTCAGCTCCTACTCCAGCCGCTACTCCAGTTGCTGCTTCTCTCAATGTACCGGTTGACTCTAATGCACTTGTCTCAAATTCTTATCAACGAGGAAATTCTTATCAACGAGGTGGTAGAGGAGGAGGACGTGGAAATAATCGACATCGATCCCGTTGTGACTATTGCCACCGTATTGGCCACATTGAGGCCGAATGCCGAACAAAAGCTAATCAATTGCAGCCCAGAGTTGTGAATGTTGCTCAAATTGAAGCCTCTGACACAAGTGGTCAAGTCTCCCTTTCTACCACAGAGTATAATGAGTATCTCAAGTTGAAGGCACAAATGCAAACTACCACACCGATTGCCTCTGTTTCTCAGAATGGTAATCCTATTGCTTTTGTTTCACAATCTTCTTCACTTGGACCTTGGATCCTTGACTCAGGCGCATCTGATCATATGTCCGGTAACAAATTGCTTTTCTCACATTTGACTTATATAGACACACTTCCTAGTATTACTTTGGCTAATGGTTCACAAACCAAATGCCAAGGCATTGGCCAAACTAATCCCATACCCACACTTTCTTTGGACTCTGTGCTCTATGTTCCCGGTTGTCCATTTAACTTGATATCCATCAGTAAACTCACTCATACCCTACCTTACTCTGTTACATTTACTAATGGATCTGTTCTTGTGCAGGATCGGAGTACTGGGATGACGATTGGAGTAGGGCATGAGTCTCGAGGTTTATATTATCTCTCAGCACCTACAACGCCAATTGCTTGTTCTGCCGTTGAGTCTTCCCATATTGTTCACCAACGTTTGGGTCATCCTAGCCTTCAGAAATTGCGTCTTATGGTTCCAAGTCTGTCAACAGTGTCTAACTTAGAGTGTGAATCGTGTCAATTTGGGAAACATGCTAGGAGTTCATTTCCCAACAGAGTCAATAAAAGAGCTGCGTCTCCTTTTGCTTTAGTCCATTCTGATATTTGGGGTCCTAGTCGTGTTGTTTCGTGTTTAGGCTATCAATATTTTGTTACTTTTATTGATGATTTTTCCAGATGTACTTGGATCTTTTTAATGAAAAATCGCTCCGATATTTTCTCTATATTTAAAACTTTTTGCTCCGAAATAACTACACAATTTGGTACCACCATTAAAATATTGCAAAGTGACAATGCTCGTGAATATTTGTCTACATCTTTTCAATCCTTTTTGGCTTCACAGGGTATCCTGCATCAGACATCATGTGCTCATACTCCTCAACAAAATGGTATCGCTGAGAGAAAGAACCGACACTTAGTTGAAACAGCTCGTACCATGCTCCTTCATAACAATGTTCCTCCTCGTTTTTGGGGAGATGCAATACTCACAGCTTGCTACTTAATCAACCGCATGCCCTCCTCTGTACTCAACAACCAGGTTCCACATTCCATTTTGTTCCCTCAACAACACCTATATTCTCTACCACTTCGTGTCTTCGGGTGCACATGCTTTGTTCACGACCTTACTCCAGGGAAAGATAAACTTGCTGCAAAATCTCTCAAGTGTCTTTTCCTCGGCTACTCTCGTCTTCAGAAAGGTTATCGATGTTATTCCCCAGATCTTCGGAGGTACATTGTCTCTGCTGATGTTAGTTTCTTTGAGTCTCGCCCCTTCTTTCCTTCTATTCCTAAGCAGTCCAATGATTCTGGTCAAGAGGCATGTACTATTCCTATTGCACCTACCCCTGTCCTTATCCCTACACCTGACCCTATCCCTACACCTCCCCTTCGTGTCTATCAAAGAAGGCCACGTGCACCACCCACTTCTCAAGACTCATCCTCTGCTCCGTCAGACACTCATACTCCGCATCCGACACCGGAACTACCCATTGCTCTTCGTAAAGGTAACAGATCATCTCGGAATCCTAATCCTATTTATGCTTGTCATTTGGATTATAATCGATTATCTACATCATATTCTGCTTTTGTGGCATCTTTGGATTATGTGTCCATTCCCAAGACTACAGGTGAAGCTATGTCTAATCCTGGATGGCGACAGGCTATGGTAGATGAGATGGCTGCTTTACATTCCAATGGCACTTGGGATTTGGTTCCTTTACCCGATGGAAAAACCACAGTGGGATGTCGATGGGTCTATACAGTTAAAGTTGGGCCTGATGGCAAGATTGACCGTTTAAAGGCTCGTCTCGTGGCCAAAGGATACACACAAATCTTCGGCCTTGACTATGGAGACACCTTTTCTCCAGTTGCCAAGATTGCATCTGTCCGCCTTTTTCTTGCTATAGCTGCTATTCATCATTGGCCGCTCCATCAATTGGACATCAAAAATGCTTTCCTCCATGGTGAGTTACAGGAGGAGGTGTACATGGAACAACCACCAGGATTCACTGTTAGTGGTGCATCTAACCTTGTCTGTCGGCTTCGTCGATCACTTTACGGCTTGAAACAATCTCCCCGTGCTTGGTTTGGAAGGTTTAGCAGTGTGCTCCAAGAGTATGGCATGACAAGATGTGAAGCTGATTACTCCGTCTTTTTCGTGCATTCTTCACCAACCACTTGCATCTATCTTCTTGTCTATGTCGATGACATCATCATCACTGGTAATGATATGGCTGGCATCCAACGATTGAAGCAACATTTGTCTCTACACTTCCAGACTAAAGATTTGGGGCCCTTAAAATATTTTTTGGGGATTGAAGTTGCTCAATCCAAGACTGGTGTGACTATTAATCAACGGAAATATGCTCTTGATATACTTGAGGAAACCGGTTTGCTTGATTGTCGACCTAGTGACACTCCTATGGATCCCAACGTCAAGCTGCTACCGGGTCAGGGGGTGCCACTGAAAGACCCTGGTAGATATCGACGTTTGGTTGGAAAACTTAATTACCTCACAGTGACCAGACCAGACATTACTTTTGCTGTCAGTGTCGTTAGCCAATTTCTGAATGCTCCATGTGATGAACACTGAAACGCTGTGATTCGCATTCTTAAGTATATCAAAAGTGCGCCTGGTAAAGGATTACTCTATGAAAACAAGGGCAACACTGAAGTTGTGGGCTATTCTGATGCTGATTGGGCAGGTTCACCAGCAGATAGAAGATCCACTTCAGGGTATTGTGTCCTCATTGGAGGAAATTTGATCTCATGGCGGAGGAAGAAACAAAACATAGTTGCAAGGTCGAGTGCAGAAGCAGAATATCGTGCTATGGCAGCAACAACTTGTGAACTTACATGGCTAAGACAACTACTCCAACAACTCAAATTAGGAGATGTCAAAACAATGAAATTAATTTGTGACAACCAAGCTGCACTACATATTGCCTCCAACCCGGTTTTTCATGAAAGAACTAAACATATAGAGATCGATTGTCACTTTGTACGAGATAAAGTTCTTTCGGGAGAAATTGTAACCGATTTTGTTGGTTCAAATGATCAATTAGCTGACATATTTACTAAGTCCCTTAGAGGACCTCGGGTCGAATCTATTTGTAACAAGCTTGGTGCATATGACATGTATGAGGAGTTCCTAGATTATTTGTTAGACTTCCTAGTGTTGTACAACTTACTAGGTAGTGCTTATTTATTACCATTCAATGTATTTGTTGTATCATATCAGTATAAATACAACTAGTGTGCTCTCCTTATAGACACACAGAATTCACATATATTTTCTATATTTCTATAGATTCAAACTCTTGTTCTTCCACCTCCAACTCCTCATTTCCATTAGGCACATCTTTAGTATGTCTAGATTGTTGTAGCGGTATAGCATATAGCAAGGATGCCGCAATTCGCGGTCGCTGCAACTTCCATTGCTGAAGGCAGCTCGCGGGGAGGTGGAGTCCGTGTCGCACCAATTCCTACCACTGTTATGCTATTCCACTATAGCACGCTATTGACAACATAGCTTCCACCAAATGTGTTTGTTGTAGGCTATTGAGAACCTAATACAGATTCTCTGACAAAGCACTTCAGAAATGCCCCAGCAGTGCTTGTCAGAATGTCATCAATGTAACTTTCTCCATCTTACCCTCCCATGATTGAAACCAGTCCAATGCATTTCCTTCCAAGCAAACTAGCACCGCAAAAACTTTGACAAATATTATGTTGATGAAGGTTTCTTCGTTACCATGGCCTCTAAAAGGCAGATTAACATTGGAATAAACAAGCAACAAATATTTTTAAGACAAACCCGTGGTAGTATAGGAGGGACTCTGTCAAGGACAAGTCTGGTTCTTGCATTCACCATAGATTGAAAGAAAGATTCTATCATGTCGTGTCTAGACCCGTCACTTGATGAGACATGAAGATTCATAAAAAATCCTTGGGTCCTTAATCTCATATGGTCGGTGAAGTACATCTATTTCTCAATCTCCTAGTTACTAATATTCTCTATTTAATTTACTTTCCAATAGATGCCTAACACACTCTCTTCACTACTTGTTATCTTCATTCCAGTTAATACAGATTTGGTAATCTTATAGGAAAACATTTTCAAGAAAATGATTGGCACTGATTGCGAGTATCATAGACTTTATCAGCTTTCCAACTTGTCCACTATTTTTCGATTGTAGATTCTCCCGTCTCTATCCTAGTTTAAACAAGCTTCAGAGTTTTGGTGTTCTGTCTGATAAAATATACCTAAAGTTGGTTTCTTAACTGAGTTAGTTGTGGAGCTATGTCTCCAGTTACTTAAAACAATTAAAGTAATAGTCATGCTATGTCTACTTAGGGCTTAGGAGTATAGATACTTGTCACATTGATTGATGGCTATTCTCGTTTTTTGTTTTTCCAATGAAATGTTGATCATGTCTTGCTACAAAACCAGAAAATTCTCAAGAAAATGGATGGAAACCTCAGACAAACTCGTTACGTTGCACATATAAATGCATAAAAAATATAATAAACTAAAAAAGACAAGAAAATGAATCAGTAATCAGGTTCTAGTTTCAAAAAGATTCACAGCTAGATAAAACTCACAGTATCAGCAGCCACAAGATTCAAGCCAACTCCCCCAGCTCTTGTTGAGATCATAAAAACAAAAGCTCCATTTTGGTCAGTTTCAAAATTCAAGCCCATATTAGCTGATGAGTTGCTGAAACTTCTTATTGCAGCAAAGCGCTCCTCAGCCCTAATTGATCCATCAAGACGCTCGTAAGAATACTTACGTAACTCCAGAAAATCCTATATTAGAATAGAAGAACATTTCATCAGTTTACCCATTTAACTAATACAAGGCATTCCGTACATTGGTAGAAAGATTTTACCTGCAAAATGTCAAGTGTATGTGTCATCTGAGCAAAAAGAAGAACACGGTGTCCATAATGATGTAGCTTTCTAAGAAGTTGGTCCAGAATCAATAGCTTACCACTGGCCTAACAGAGAAAAATATGATAAATATGTTCAAAGCAAGAATGATGGTGCAATAGCAAAGTATATATTTATGTACCGCAGAATCTGACAACATTTATTATCTAAAACCTAGTTTGACTGATAAGCAAGAGCTGGAGCAAGTGTTAGACCAAACCCCAATAGAACCCGTGATATTGAAGGTTGTTGGAAACAGAACCGTATTAATGTTCCACCATCCAAGTAGTTTTTGGTAAATAGTGTTGTAGTTGTAGTTAATATTAGCATTTGGAGTTGCAGCAATTATATTCAGGTTCACATAAATAGTCAGCCATGAACCTATAGAATATCATGCATGCACTGAGGAAGTAGTTATCCTATTAATATCCTTGTAAATATAAATTGTAGTTATTACTAAGAGTGTATAAATAGAAAGATCAGTTAAGTGCAAATCACTCAAGCACATTCAGAAAAGTTAGTATTTCTTCCTATTTTTCATGTGGCATCATAGCTCGAGTTTTAGGGGACTTTCCGCAGTTAGGTTTACCAAATAATAATCTGGTTTGTTGTACTAGAAAGCATAATTTAAACTTGACTGGGCACCTCGTGAGGTGAAGAGCACCATTGGGAAGACAAATTTTTAGGCTTCAATATTGGAATTCCCAAATCAAAAGTCTTATAAAGAATTCTAGTTGTGGTTGACAAACTTTCAAAGCATGGCCGTTTCTACCATTGAAGCATCCTTATGTTGCAAGGAAGGTTGTTAGCAGATGATTAGAAGTCTACTTATAGTGTTGCACTAGAGTTGTCATTCATTTCTCACTTTCATTGCCATTTTTATCCTCTTGCATGGGAGATGCATTACTAACAGGCAATTAAGAGTACAAGATAAAACAGAAACATGCTATAACAGTGACTATGATGTAAGAGCCCAAGGTAGGATAAGTCAAAAGTTATCTAGTACAAACATAAGTGTGATATTTACCTGAACCAGATGTTCACCTTCTTCATAAGGTTCGGGTTCAATACCTGGAAAGAGATAAGGATGGCTGCATGCTTTTCTTAGTTGTAATACCTAAAAGAGTGAATCATATTTACCATCAACCATAAGGTGAAAGAAAAAAAATGGAAAAAAAGTGAGATATGTAGTTGATATATGACAAAACAAACGAATATGAACAAAATTTAAATCAACGCAAATATAAAAATTGAATGAAAGCACATAATCAAATTCAATGCATTACACTTTCCTACGCCAATGAAATCCAAAAAAAATGCACGAGGCAAAGATTATGAACCCACATTATTATTTTCTTGAGGAAAAAAAAAAGAGAATAGGAGAGAAATATGCATAAAACCGTGTATAAACTACACCACAGAGATTTTATTATGTAGGCTCAATAGGAATAATACACCTAAACCAAAATTAACAGTCTCTAATGATGATTATTTTTATCTCATAGAAGTATTGCATTTGCAATAAAACTATATGCCGTTTAAGGTAATCATGCAAAAATTAAGAAAACTTATAAATAGAATTATAGAAAAATGAAATTGCATTTAACTAAATTCCCTTTATTAAAATAAACAAACATAATCACTCCGTTAAAGTTGCCTCACGTAACGTTCTATTCAAATACCAAGAGACGGTAATGAAGTTGAAACGGTAACTAACAGTTTCTCGGTTTTCTAAAACATTTGAAAAATAGAAACAAAACTTTTTTTTTCGAAAATGGAAAATGATTAAAATTGAGAGAAGTGCCAAATATGAATCAATCCAGCATCTGCCTCAAAGCATACTGGAACTAGAGAATTTGCTAAAAACATAAGTTAAAAAAGCAAGAGCTTCACTAACAGTATTCTGTAATGATTGGTAATTTGATGTTCCAGAAGAGAGTGCAACTAGCTTAGGCAGTTCTTTCCTCAGTATCGACATGCAGACCTTTTTTTGCAGGCTGACAAGGGGTACTAACCTGTCATGGGATGGAACAGCTTTGCATATTTTAGTTATCATAAATTCTAGCTTCATTGAAATAAAATGTGTTAGGTAGTATCTAGTCAGAACAATGTACAACATACACTGTTGTCTCAGTGAGAGGTGGCAGCACTAAACTTCCAGACTCCATAAGCTTTGATTTGGTTCGTCGTAGCATAAAAGCAGTCAATACGCTTCTCAGGATTTGAAGTCGCTCCTTTACCTTTGGAGAATCATGAACTGCTCAGAAACAAAGCTCCCACAATCAGAAAAATCTAAAAGCAAGACAATAATTTGGTTCCCCTTTTAATACTTTTTTGCATAGTCATAGAGCATTCAATTGGATGATAAACCTTCCATCCTGTGGCTAAGCCTCTTCAAATCCTTTAAACTCATTACACTAATACTAATATACAACAAATGGATCAAGTTACAGTAGAGCTCTCAGATTCTATAAATGTGCAACAAACTTCTAAGAGATCCAAAACAATTTACAACCCAGTGATGCTATGTAATAAAACAAAATGATAATACGGACCTGAGGTAAGATCACTGATGTCCCTAAATGTAGAAAGGAACTGATCTAGTGTCCCAAAGACAGATGGCATGCAAAAATACATCAACGCCCACAGTTCAGAAAGGTTGTTCTGAATAGGTGTGCCCGTCATCAACAACCGTCTTGGAATCATATAGCGATCTTTGAGAACATTAAATAAAACCTGTAAGTTTTAAGAAGTTTTACTACAACAGTCCAGTAATCTCAGAGGCTGTATGACTAAATTGTCTTTTAAGTTTTGACAATCAAACTGTCTGAAATTCATGGTTTGTACCTATTAAGCCCCTAAATAGCTCATGACATGAAATATATTCCAGCAGAAATAGCCAAAGATAGACCATTTGCCTCTACATCTCTCTTAATGTTTTGACTTATAGCTATACATTACATATGATCAAACATCCTTATCTGTTTGTTTAAGAGTCTTTATTACACGAGCTCAAACCACCTAACACCATCTTTTCTACAATAGGGACTACCTCAATTTTCTACCTAATGAGTGTATCTTATAATCCTATCTTCTCTTGTGCCATCACTTATCTATCAAAGCATTCTCATCTATGTGACACTACATCTCATTTCTTGTCAGGTTTATACTGCCCAACATTACGTTCCCAGAAAAATTGCATATCTTATAGTAGTGTGGTACAATTTCCCTTTTAAGCATGCTTGGTACTTTTCGTTAGCATATCACACCTTAAGCATGGTCATTGTTTACAAATTTATCATATGAAATTCCCAAAATATAAATTGTATAACATATGGGCAAAGTTAGCTGATATGAACTGGTTCAAACACAGATTGCAAATATAATGAATACACATATTCTCTGGATATTTGAGAGGTTCATGACTCTCCGAATATCAACTCTGGCAAAAACAACCAACTCTACCTCTCAACAACATGTAATGTTTCTCCTCACTAACTCCCTAATCCCCCCCCAAAAAAAATAAATAACTCACTTTCCAGCAGGATCCCATTGCATTAAATATACAGATCATGACGGAAATGACAAAGTGGACCAATAGTTTTGAAAATTGAAGAGCCACCAATCGGCTTCGCTGCTCAATTTTCACACCAATAGGCATCGCCGGCGCCGCTCCCATATGAGCATTGTTCTTGAAGTTATTTTCATTCTAAATTCCACCCACAGCTCCAAGACTAGAGCTCTGATACCAGTTGAAAGGAACTGGTTCAGATTATGGACTTGCCCAATTCTAATTCCCACAAAATGGCTAACTTTCCCTCTGAATCCCCAATTTCTAATTATTGGCAACATCCCTTATTTCTCCTAATCAACCCATAAACTAACTAAGGTTGGCCTATCGATAGCCTGGTCCCAACCAATAAGTCTTTCACCAATTTAATGAATGCAATACATATGACTGCTGATTAATAAAAACGAAAGTAATACAACAAATTTAACATACAGAAATATACAGTTAATTGAATATTATACGTAGGCATTCAAGTTATTTTCAACATACACTTGATGGGTTTTTAAGCCTTTGGGCTTCATCGATGACTGCATACTGCCATGGTATTTGAGAAAGAAAATCCTTATCCATCAGTGCAATGTCATATGATGTTAACAACACATCAAAAGGCAAAATGGCCTGCTAAGAATTTGATTGCAATAAGTATCAGTGAAAGTTCATTAAGAACTACAACGATTACAAGAAAAGCCATCCAGAATTGAAGAACCAATGAAACTATAGCAAACTCACATTATGTGTTGGCTGCCTTGTTACATGTTCATGTGTTTTCATACGTAGACTGCACCTATATTCTTTATCACCAACATATTTAAAGACTTCTAGTTTAGGGGCATATTTGACAATCTCAGATACCCAACCATCTGTCACACTTAAAGGACATATAACCACTGTAAAAGGTACAACGAAAGCAGAAAAAATGATAAGTGTTTATCTGAATGGACATTTCATAAAAACAACACAATCCAAATCAAAGTTTTCTTTCACTCACAAAATGGCCCATGTGACAGCTGGTGCACTTTCAAATAGCTTAAAAATGAGATAGCTTGCAGTGTCTTGCCCAATCCCATCTGTCGATATTAATACACAAAGACATTAGCATAAACACATCAGGAATCATATTTTTGCATTCCAAAGACAGGACTAAGAACCTTGTTTTCAATTCTTCATCTGCTGAATTGGAAATGGTCAACACTCATAATTTTCAAAAGCATGTGCACTGCTTACCAGTTAACAATTTTAAGACAATGAAGCTTGTTAAATATGAACAAATAAGACACGTGACAGTGACTACAACTAACTAATGACTATGAAGCTCAAAAGTAACATAATGCAACATAAAATTCTAAAGAACAAATAAGACACATGACAGTGACTACGACACAGAAATATGATATGCCTGTAAATAACAATATCAGGAAATATATGATATTTAAGAAGCATGAAACCTCCCCTCTGTTAGGTATAGGTTGATTTGACATAATAATGATAATAACAAACAACATTTGTCGGATAACCATTTAAGAAGGTAAGGTTTATATGACTATAATATCAATTAGATAAAAATTATCCCTTTCACATTACAGAGAAGCTCTGATAAGGAATTGTATGAAGAGTATATACCTCATCCCCTGCAAATAATAGAAATATTATGATCACTAACATGATTAAAAACTGTCTTGTCAGAAGTAATATCAAAACCACACCTAGTCTTAAACCTTCAAACCAGAACAACAAAAAGAAGCTTTAATGTAAACCTAAGTGTGCAAATTCCAATTTTCAATCCAACACAAAATCTGCTGTTTATCACTTGTAGTCAAACCAATATTTTGAGACAGTCAATTCTGATACAAAGTAACCAAAAATACCCCAAACCACTCTTTGTCCAAAAGAAAATCATTTTATGTCTGATCATACATCCAAACATATAATGTCCTCCAAAGACATGCCATAACACACATTACCTCCAGTCCATCATTTATAACAAATATCAAATTGGTTCTTCAAGGATAATGCCCATGGGATTCAATGTCAATGAATAAATTGATATCAAAAAACAAATTTTATGCATTTATAAAGGGAGAACCAGAAGATCACACATGTCAAATTATACATATAATGGCTAAACTGAACACTTACTCTAAAATTTCATTTCATATTTTACATTAATCTTATAAATTTCAATCATTTCCTTTTGGGATTTTGTTTTCCTTTGCCAAGACCAAAATAATCAACCCAGGATTTACAAACTTGCCTTCAAACTCTCAGACTTCCAATGTAGCCAAACTGAGCGAACTACATATTCATTAATTTAATATGGGGAAATGTTAACCAGTGCCCCATGGCACTCTTTAAAGATCTTAAATAATACATTTTTATGAAAATGTGTGAAGCCAATGCATTGAAAATTGAAATGTTTAACTTTTTAAAAAAATTATTCCTTTAAATGGAATCCTAAAAGAGTGCCCTGGGGCACTAGTTAGCAAGACCCTTAAATATATAATCTATAACAATCTCACCAAGAATAACAAATTTTGAGTGTTTTGTGTTTGGTTCTGCGGTAACAAAAATTGATTTTGAATGAATTCATTGTGTAAAATAGATTTTCGTTGAATGTAGAGTAGTTTGTGTTTGGATTCTTTCAGTAAAAATGAACTAAACAATAAATTTGAGCATAAAAATCATATTTTTTTAATTAAAACCGATATAAATCCTAGCTTCAATTTATAATCAAATCTACTTCACCCATCCAAAAAACTTGTCAAAATCAATTTTAATTTTACACCTCTATAATCAATTTCACCTAATTCAACATTGAAACCAAACACACACTAAAACAAAAATCAATATCATAATTATTCTAATCAACCAGAAAAGAAGATTGAAAGGTTAATATGATCTCACCGAGAACAACGTTAACGCCGAGTTTATACCTCCGAATGAGCCACGAAACCCCTTCAACTTGGTGAGGCTTGAGTGTTGCCCTAATTCCAAGCTCTTCTTCACTTGGCGGCGCGTCACAGTAACTTGCATCGTCGTCAAGTATTATTTTAGCAGCGACTTGAAGCCTCTGTTCGTATCTTAGGTTCATGGCGTCGATGTTGAGTTTGAAAATGTAAACTCGGTGTAGATAGAGAGAACGAGTGAGTTAGCGGCGACGAGTCGGTGACTCGGTGCTTTTTGTTTTTGAGAATTTTTTTGAACTAAGTTGCGAGGGAATGAATGAAATGTGCTTCGCGGTTTTTTTTTTCCTTCCTCAAATAAATGACTGCGTTTTTTAGAAATAAAATGCTATTTAGTAAGAATTTTTATATGTAAGAAAAAGAAAAATTATATGTGGCAAACTGGCAATATTTGATTGGTCAAATTATAATCACTCTCTCTTTCATGTATAGTTATCAAATATTTGATTGGTCAAATTCCCTATTTTTGTGGATTCTTAAAATTTCTTACTAAATAGCAATGTTTTTTTAGAAAAATTGATTTTTTAAAACAAAATCACTTCTTTATAATTTTCATTCAAAGAAATTATTTATTTAAAAATGAAAAACCTATTTATTTCGATTCATGGCTTTTTTGGCTTGTCATCTACTTCATTACGATGAACAAATAATTGAAAAAATGAATATACTATTAGTAAAATATAATGATGGAAAAAATTACATTTGATAGAGGTGTAAGATAATTGCTAGAGGAACTTGAATCTCATATGTAAAGAGTCTCAAATATAACCCTTATAAAAACAGTTAATTTTGAAATAATTTTTTTTTGTCAAAATGACATTCATTTTAAAATGGATAGAGTGATTAATAAATATGTTGGTAAGACAAGTATGTTAGCTTTTAAAATAATAAGAGAGCTATAAATATTTTATCGGTGATGAACGAAATTTATTTCTTTTGAATTGTGAACTTATAATCCAATCACCTAAATTCTTTATAAACAAAATAAGATTTTTAAATTCAAAACCAACTAACTCTTAAACATGGATAACAGCAAATTAATTTTAGAGACAAGATAAGCACGATTGTTATAAACATGTGATTTTAAACTATAAATTTAAAAAAAAAAAAAAAAGAAGCTAAAACAAAAAGATGCAACATACAAATGCATTGAACATCTATTCGTTCAATTATGAAAATAAACAGTAACAAATATAGTTTATTATTCACTTAAATCAAAGAGTTGAGATGGCCGAGTTGGTCTAAGGCGCCAGATTAAGGTTCTGGTCCGAAAGGGCGTGGGTTCAAATCCCACTCTCAACACTTCATTTTATTTTCTTTTCATTTTCTATTTATTATCATAACAATGCTCTATTTTCTTATCACACATGCGATTTCTCACGCAACCCCATCAAAAAGCGATAAACTATCTAGAGTATCGAAAGGGCGTGGGTTCAAATCCCACTCTCAACACTTTTTTTTATTTTTATTTTTTCATTTTCATTTATTATCATAATAACACTTTTTTTTTTTTTTTTTTCATTTTCATTTATTATCATAATAACGCTGTTTATTTTATCATCACACGTGAGAATTAAAATTTTATATCGTCATTACTAAATTGGAGTAGTGATTTTAGAATTTGAATATATTGGAGCAATAATTATAATTAATTAAATATTAAGAGTTTCATTAGGTCGTGACACTCCTTACTACCACATTTCAGGATCGGCCATAACTATGTCATACTATTGAGAAAATACAAATTAATACAATACTTAAATTAAATTATGAGATTCTACCACCTAATAAACTATATAGCCTTCTAATTACGCTCGTTCACTTGGCTTAATGCATAACAACCATACAATGATTTGGCAATCTTTGTATTTACTTATAGACATTGCTTGTTGTATTAAACAAAAATGAATTGATACTTTCGACAGATATGGACAGCCTTACTACAGCATTTGTCCAAACAAGGGTTCAAAAATTAAAAAACAAAGAACGGTCACCATGTCCATGACACTGTAGCCAATTCAAACTAGGTAGGAAATGTAGAGGAAGAAATGGCGAAACAATGAGATAAATATCATGCACAACATTGTAGCATTTAAATGATATCCAACTCACTTGTAATGGTTGCTCTTAAGTCTAATATGAATGATCCCTTTGGCTGCCAATTATGATCCAACAGTGGTATTAGAGTCGATGGTTGTACGAAGGGTTCGACCGACTTCTTGTATCAAAAGTCATCCCCTCAAAGGTGGTCAGGTTGTAATAAGACGGTAGTACATACTTGAGGGGGAGATTGTTCTAGCAAATATTCGTGGTTGAAAATACTTAAGACTCTAATATTTAACTTACTTGTATGATTTATTTTAATCTCGATGCAGATGATACTTTGGTTCTCCCTTCGTAATCCGAACAACAATATCTAACGCCTTAAAATTTTGAATGAAAATGTAATATCTTTCTCTTATAATTCTAAAATATTAACTCGTTATTACTCACGACACTCTCTAATTAGATTCTCGAAGACAGCCTTAATCTAATTCTTTCATCATAAGTAAAAAAACTAAAGAAATAGAAGAAGGGGGATTAGTGGCTCACTAACCGTCTAGCCAGTAGATATTGAATATGTGTAAAGACTATAGTCTAGCTATTGCTAATTACAACATTAGTGTTATTAAGGTTAACGAATATGGTTTGGCCAAGAAAAGTAAAATCTGAATTTTGGAATTAGTTAAGTAATTGAATAATGAGAATGAGAGATGAAATCAGCAGATTCCTCTATAGACGGGCCAAAGCAAGGGGTAGGCCCATGGTTTTTGTCATCATGTAAGCAGAATCACACCAACTACAAACTTTGGTATCAAAGATTGCTCATTATTTTATTTCTTCATTCTTCAAAGTGGTCCTAATTATAATTATTATGATGATTTCAAAGTCAATCCAACACAAGTGCCCCTGCTAATATTCCAAATCACTCTGAACTGCCACCATGCTATGGCATTTTCTAAATGCTTTGTTCCCTTATGTGCCCCTTCTTTCATGATTGCATATTTGGTGAAGTTTATGCATTTTATGAATATGTTTTACAAACAATTAGTTCAATTTAAAACGTTTGTGTTTTATTTTCTCTCAAACTCTATTTATTATTATACACAAAATCTACTTTTAAGTTTATCAAATAATTGAATATTTGGTCACTAATTGATGTATTTGTTCATCGAATAATACTATATAAAAGGAGCACCGGTTACCATGGCTCAAATAAAAATAAAAATACTTTCTAATTTATAGCTGATAGCTCAATTACACATGTAGGTTATATTCGCAATGAGTTCTCATATGGAACCATAGAAGAAATTCACCACTACTATTTATGCGTTAACGACAATAGATGCATTTGCCTCAATTTTAGCATTAAGGCAAACCTGTGTCAAATATATAGCAGATTTGGACACTCTAGTTAAAATGAATTCTATTTCGGCTATAACTTTCTCAATTACTATATTCTTATACATAGGAATTCCTCTGTTAGCTGACTTTTGTAGCAAGTTTTATTTGCTCTTCATCGCTTGGGGTTGTAAGGATTACCTTCTAGCCACATTGGGAGTAGTGACTAATGTTTTAGGTTGTTGGGAGGCCGAAAGGTTGCCACAAGACAATCGCTTGGAGGATTGAAGGAAGTACTCTGTGCACCAGACACGTAGCTTACCGAATTAGTTGTGCACCGAAGATCTTTCTATCTATAGATAGGATCTAGTGCACAATGTATATATATGGATCATTTTAGCAACTCACATTTAATTTAGGATAAATAGGTCTTTACTCCTGTAATATAGACAAGTTTTGTTTTTCCCCCTGTGTGAAAGCTAGTGAAGCAGTTACTTGAGCCTCAAGGAATCTAGAAGTAGTTAGTTTTTGCTGTTAAGCTTGTTAAGTTTTGTTAGTTAGTTTACAGTTACAAAGTTAGTTATGTTTTCAGTTTTGAGTTAGTTAGAACCTCACTCTAGTTGGAACTTGTATATAAGTAACACATGAGAATGTAATCAACTAGATTGGTGATCAATAAAATTTTCTCTTCTTTTGCTTTCTTCTCTACTCTTTGTCTGCATTTGCATTCATTTGGTTCAATCTAAGCTTCAACAATGGTGGCTTAGTTTGAGTTTTCACATGGTATTGAGATTTGCACTACACTTATAAATGCTATCTTTGCCATATCTCTAGCCAATGTGGGACTTCTAACACACCCCCTCACACCCAGCACTATTGGGCTTGGTGCGTGGAATCAACAACAACGGGTGGCCCAAATATGGGAGGTCTCCACAACAAACAACAAATAGATCTAGGATAGGTTCTGATACCAGCTTTGAAACCTAAATAAATGCATTTTCTGGATCTAGAATCGAGTTTTAATCTATGTGCTTTCAAAGTAGTAGCAAAACATAAGGAACCAAAAACCTTTAAAGTAGAAATATCAGGTAAAGTATCATGTAAAACTTGAAAAGGAGATTGATTTTGGAGAAAAGGAGTTGGTAATCTATTGATAATGTGGACAGCATGACTAACAGCATGAGACCAAAAAGATTTAGGCAAATTGGATTGAAAAAGAAGAGCTCTAGTCACCCCTAGGATATGTTGGTGTTTCCTTTCAACAATACCATTTTGTTGAGGAGTGCCAACACAAGAGGTTTGATGAAATATACCAGTTTCAGCATAAAAATCTTTTAACAAAAATTCATTACCATTGTCAGACCTAATGCTTTTAATTTTAGAATTAAACTGAGTGTGAACCATTGTAACAAAGGATTTAATGAAATTGGAAGTCTCAGATTTGAGCTTCATAAGAAAAATCCAAGTAAATCTACTTTTGTCATCCACAATAGTTAAGAAATATATATAGCCTAGCATGGATGGTGCAGCAATAGGACCCCAAATATCCATATGCATTAAGTCAAAAACATTTTCAGAAATGTGTGAACTGTGAGGAAAGGGAAGCCTCTTTTGTTTAGCATAAAAGCAAACATCACAGGGTAAGGGAGAAGATTGAAATTTAACAAATGGAAAAGCTTTATTGATTTCAAATAGTTTTTCATCTGATACATGACCAAACCTCATATGCCAAATAGCATGTTCAGTTGGCTTATTTACAAGAATAGAGGTAATAGAATTGACATTGTGCCTAGGTGGAGTGTGTGGCAAGCTAACTAATGGTGTAGTCAAGATATACAGTCCATGCTCCAATTTAGCTGTGCCAATCATCATCTTGCAGAGAGAATCCTGTATAATGCATGTAGAATTGTCAAAAACCAAATGACAAGCAAGTGTATGAGTAAGTTTTGGTACAGATATGAGATTATAAGAAAATTCAGGAATATAAAGGACTTCAGAGAGACTAAAATTCTGGTCAAAATGTATTGAACCAGCATGACTTGTTTGAACAACAGAACCATTAGGTAGCTTTATAGTAATGGGTTTGATTCTTTTCAAACATTGGAAAAACTGTAAAGAAAAACAAACATGATCAGTGGCACCAGTATCTAGAATGAATGATTCTAGTTTGGTATGATTAGAAAGAGTGCAAACAATACCTGTACCTAGATTTGGCTTAGAGGTGAATTGATTAACACTATGAGATTGCATTGAAGATGAACCTTGAAGTAATGCTAGTAATGCTTTGTGCTGCTCAGGAGTGAACATCAAAGACCCAGATTCTTGCTCATTGGATGAATCTTCATTATTTTCAGATTGAACTTCATTCTCAGCATTGACATTATTGACAGAGGCTCCACCATTTTGATTCCAATGAGGTGGATAACCATGTTTTTGAAAACAGTTATCGACTGTGTGATTAGTCATTCCACAGTGAGTGCAGATTCTAGATCCTTTCCCTTTACCACCATTAGGTTTACCTCCTCTAAAACCTCCTCTACCACGATTGGAAGGATAACCCCTACCTTGGGAGATGAGTATTAGCTGCAGCAAGAAGCTTAGATTCTTCTAAGGGAATGATAGCCTGTCTTTCTTGCTGAACAAGTAAGGAGTAAACTTTACAAATATTTGGCAAAGGATCCATTAACATAATCTGAGATTTAACATGTGAATATTGTTCATTTAAACCTTTCAAAAAACGAATTACTTGATCTCCATCTCTATAACTACGAATCTTGGCAATAGCTTCACATGTGATATCACATTCACAAGGAGGAATTGGTCGAAAATTATCCAATTCTTGCCATAGCTTCTTGAGCTTAGTGTAATAAGAAGATATAGTAGAATCACCTTGCTTGAGATTAGAAATCTCATCGTGGATGTCAGAAATTCTGAATACATCACCTTGATAAAACCGATCTTTCAATTCCTTCCAAATAGCTGAAGCATCATCCATCCACAACACACTTTGTGCAATTTCAGGCTCAAGAGAATTAGTGAGCCAAGACATAACCATTGTATTGCATCTATCCCAGGCCAATGAATCACGATCATCATCAGCAGGTCTTGGCAAGAACCCATTGAGAAAGTGGAGCTTGTTCTTCGAACGAATAGCAACAGTCATTGATCGAGACCAAGAATGGTAGTTTGAACCATTAAGGAGAGGGGTAACAAGAACAAGTGCAGGGTTTTCATTGGGATGCATGAAATAAGGATTGAGTGTGTCGTTTTGATAACCTTTGTTGGCGTTAGGGGTGAAGAAACCGCCATGGACGCTACCAGCAGAGCTTGCATCAGACATGATGAAAAAGCAAGAAAATATAGGAAAAATGGAAGAAAGAATCAAAGAATGATAAGGAGATTTGAAAGCAATAAAGCTTTTCCATTTGTTAAATTTCAATCTTCTCCCTTACCCTGTGATGTTTGCTTTTATGCTAAACAAAAGAGGCTTCCCTTTCCTCACAGTTCACACATTTCTGAAAATGTTTTTGACTTAATGCATATGGATATTTGGGGTCCTATTGCTGCACCATCCATGCTAGGCTATATATATTTCTTAACTATTGTGGATGACAAAAGTAGATTTACTTGGATTTTTCTTATGAAGCTCAAATCTGAGACTTCCAATTTCATTAAATCCTTTGTTACAATGGTTCACACTCAGTTTAATTCTAAAATTAAAAGCATTAGGTCTGACAATGGTAATGAATTTTTGTTAAAAGATTTTTATGCTGAAACTGGTATATTTCATCAAACCTCTTGTGTTGGCACTCCTCAACAAAATGGTATTGTTGAAAGGAAACACCAACATATCCTAGGGGTGACTAGAGCTCTTCTTTTTCAATCCAATTTGCCTAAATCTTTTTGGTCTCATGCTGTTAGTCATGCTGTCCACATTATCAATAGATTACCAACTCCTTTTCTCCAAAATCAATCTCCTTTTCAAGTTTTACATGATACTTTACCTGATATTTCTACTTTAAAGGTTTTTGGTTCCTTATGTTTTGCTACTACTTTGAAAGCACATAGATTAAAACTGGATTCTAGATCCAGAAAATGCATTTATTTAGGTTTCAAAGCTGGTGTCAAGGGTCACATTTTATTTGATTTGCACAACAAAGAATTATTTCTCTCTAGAGATGTTGTTTTCTTTGAACATATTTTTCCATATCATAAATCTTCATCTGATACTACCATTCATCATGCTACACCTGACCCTGCTTATTTAGATGATTTGTTTCATTATGATTCTCCTCCTTCAACTACAATTCCCAATATCACTTCCACTAATTCCACTAACACAGATACTCCACCCATTATTTCTCCATCATCCACTACAACTCCTAACATTCCTGTATCTACTACCTCTACTCTTCCCATCTCCACTTCCAATACTACTTCCTCCACACCTCCAGTTGCACCTCTTAGAAGGTCGAATAGACCAACACACAAACCTAATTACCTTCAGGATTTCTATTGCAACCTGGCCCCTAAAACAGCTCATGCTTCCAATTCAACTGTTACTACCTCTACTCTTCCCATCTCCACTTCCAATACTACTTCCTCCACACCTCCAGTTGCACCTCTTAGAAGGTCAAATAGACCAACACACAAACCTAATTACCTTCAGGATTTCTATTGCAACCTGGCCCCTAAAACAGCTCATGCTTCCAATTCAACTGTTACCATTCCTTCATCTTCAAATAAGTATCCTATATCTGCATGCTTGAATTTTCATAAACTTTCTTCTGCACACACTCACTATATCATGAATCTTTCCACCATTTCTGAACCTACATCCTATGAGGAAGCATTGAAAAATGAAAATTGGACTAATGCTATTAATACTGAACTGTCTGCCTTGATGAATACCAATACTTAGAGCCTTGTTTCACTGCCACCTCATAAGAAGGCTATAGGTTGTAAATGGGTTTTTAAACTCAAATTACATGCTGATGGCTCTGTTGAGAGATATAAAGCAAGATTAGTTGCCAAGGGCTTCACTCAAACTGAGGGGTTAGACTATCTAGATACTTTTAGTCCAGTTGTAAAAATGACTACTATCAGGGTTTTGTTAGCTATTGCAGCATCACAGAACTGGCCTTTGTTTCAACTAGATGTGAATACAACTTTTTTACATGGAGATTTGAATGAAGAGGTTTATACGAAGCCTCCTCCTGGCCTTTCTCTCTCTCATCCTGACTTGGTGTGTAAGCTTCAAAAATCATTGTATGGTCTGAAACAGGCTAGCAGGCAATGGAATACCAAGCTCACTAATACACTTGTCTCTACAGGATATACTCAATCAAAGTCTGACTACTCCTTATTCACTAAACAGTCAACTGTTGGTTTTACTGTCATCTTAGTCTATGTAGATGATTTGGTCTTAGGAGGGACTGATTTGAATGAGATCACTGCAGTTAAGACCTTACTCAATGACAAGTTTAGCATTAAGGATTTGGGTGTACTCAAATACTTCTTAGGCTTTGAAGTAGCCAGAACAGGCCAAGGTATTTCACTATGCCAGAGAAAATACACATTGGATTTGTTGACTGACTCTGGCCTGCTAGGTGCAAAACCATGCTCTACACCAATGCAGCCTCATCAACAATTACACAAAGCATCTGGCACTCCTCTATCTGATTCCACAACTTATAGAAGGCTCATTGGGAGATTACTTTACTTAACCCATTCTAGGCCTGAGATAGCTTATGCTGTAAGTAAGCTAAGTCAATTCCTATCTGAGCCTACAAATGAACACATGCTGGCAGGCTTACATGTTCTCAGATATCTGAAGAATAAAACTGGCAAAGGCTTATTTTTTAGCTCATCTTCATCCTTATCTGTCAAAGGATTTTGTGACTCAGATTGGGCTTCATGTCTTGATACAAGAAGGTCAACCACTGCTATTGTTTTTTCCTTGGCACTTCTCTTGTGAGTTGGAAAAGTAAGAAACAAAATGTTGTTTCTAGATCTTCTTCAGAGGCAGAATATAGAGCCTTAGCACAGGCTACATGTGAAGGACAATGGCTGTTATACTTACTAAGGGATTTGAACATATCTCATGAAACACCTATAGCCTTATACTGTGACAATCAGTCAGCACTTCATATAGCTGCTAATCCTGTATTCCATGAACGCACTAAGCATATAGAAATTGACTACCATGTGGTTAGGGACAAGCTTCAGCAAAATATCATTCATCTGCTTCCCATATCTTCCAAAGATCAGCTAGCAGATATACTAACTAAGTCTCTACAGCCTGGACCATTTTCTAGCCTTGAAAGCAAGCTTGGATTGTTGGATATACATTCCAGCTTGAGTGGGGGTGTGAAAGCTAGTGAAGCAGTTACTTGAGCCTCAAGGAATCTAGAAGTAGTTAGTTTTTGCTGTTAAGCTTGTTAAGTTTTGTTAGTTAGTTTACAGTTACAAAGTTAGTTATGTTTTCAGTTTTGAGTTAGTTAGAACCTCACTCTAGTTGGAACTTGTATATAAGTAACACATGAGAATGTAATCAACTAGATTGGTGATCAATAAAATTTTCTCTTCTTTTGCTTTCTTCTCTACTCTTTGTCTGCATTTGCATTCATTTGGTTCAATCTAAGCTTCAACAATGGTGGCTTAGTTTGAGTTTTCACACCCTGTAATTTTTTTTGTTGTATTTGCCTCTTGCAAAGTAAATTTTTTTGGTTTCCCCCCTTGGGTGCAAGGAAGTTGCACTTTTTAAATCGGTTTGAACAAAATAACCGATTTAAAAAATGCATCCAAGGGGCGAGTCCAAAAAATTCAACATTACCGGGGGCGAGTCATAAATAAAAAATTTACAGGGGGAAAAAAAAACACGCCTATATTACAGGGGGGTATAAGTCTATTTACCCTTTAATTTAACAATATAATAAAATTCCAGTCTAGTGGTATGGATCTTGGGTCATTGAGCAAAGGTTCCATCCAAAACTCTTGCATATGGAAAAAAATCGATTGAAATGGGAGAATCCACTTTGTATGCCAATAAATTTCCTGACGGAGATTAGTCACTGCTAAACGGCGGTGAAAATTTGATATCAATATCATGGAAACCTAAAAATCAAAAACAAGTTTCATACATAAGAGTCTTTTAAGTTGCTATAAAAGTCTCATATTAGATGATAAATTAATGTCGATGAAAATATGTTTATTAGTGAGGATAACAAACTGATTTTATAAGATTGAGTAAGACACAATTAAAATTCTAAGATATTACCAAAGCCACTATTAAATTTGTTGAGTTACTTGCTAGCGACTCACGTACAAAAGATCATAAATGATCTGAACACGAGCTTATAAGTTAATGCATTCCTCACCTTACACATCAATTTTGTTTGATTGAGTTAGGTACGGTCAGACGTGAAGTTCCAAGATAAGTGGCGGATACAATTGTAATATCCATTTTCATTTTGGTTTTTTCTGAAAATCAAGATTGTGTTTTTTGCATGAGAAATCATTATATCGGTTAAGAATAAATAATTTTGTTATTAGCTAGTCAAGAGAATGAATCCTCTCTCAAATTTTTTTTTTCAATTTTTACATCTCAACTATCAATCAACTTCTCTCAATTTCTTTTAGATTTAAATAATGTTTTATATTTATGATCCAATGATCTATAGTTCATATTATTTCCTCAATTTTGTTTTCCGCTTGAGAAAATCCATTCTCACGAATTACTCTCTCCGTTCCAATTTCTTGAGATAAGCAAACAAACTTAACCAAAGGGATCCGTTCTCCTCAACCATTAAAGAGAATATTGATCATTGTAAATTTTATAACTTTACAAATTCTTTGATAATTTATAGACAATTTATGAAAACTTACAATGATCAATTTGGTTTTTTTGAAAATTAATAGGGACAGATTTTCAAAATTAAAACAATAAATAGTTAATGTGTGAATTTTTTAAATATATAAATAAAATTTTCAAATTCTTAGTATTTGAAATTTTCAATTAAATTTTTAGAAAATACTTTATAAAATTTAAATAAAACTATAACTTTTATAAAATATTTTCTAAAAACTTAATAGAAAAAATTCAAATACCACTTAAAAGGTAAGATTTTGAAATTCTTATTTATATATTTAAAAATTTTGCACATTAACTATTTATTTTATTTTTAATTTTGAAAATTTGTCCCTATTTTGTATCCAAACAATAAAATCTAAATAAAAAATTGAATTACCATCTAAAATTACATCACCTCCAAAATTTTCTCAAATATAATATGTAAATTTCATTGTTTGGATGATAAATTCGGAAAATTTTAAAAGCATGAAAATGAATAAATTATTTTTTCAAGTTAAATTAGAGAATTTTAATAATATCTTAAAATTAGGAATTTAAAATTTCTTCCTATAGATTCTATACAATGTGAATATTAACGATTCTTATAATTTATTCAATTTTGTAAGTTGGTCCTCATATTTTTTAAAACTCGCAATCGGTCCCTATAGATATCAAAAAATGATTTATTGACTCTTAAAAAAATTTCATCAATTGTAAATTGGTCCCTAAATTTTTTTTTAAAATTTAAATTTTGTCCCTATATTTTCCAATTTCAAATTTTATCCAATTTTTTTTAAAAAAATTACAAACAATATCCCAAAAATGTTAACAATTAAATGTTGTATTAATTTATCCAAACAAATATTCTTTAAAATTTCATCACAATAATTTAAATTTTGTACAATATTCTTTAAAATTTTCAATTACTTCGTCAAAACACATTTGAAATCTTTACTACAAAGGAACCAATACATGAACATGATAACCGCATGTAACTAACTGTAAAATTAAGACGAGACCTACATTACTCTTACTAATTTGACGATATTTATTCAACAATTAATAAAAATAAATCATATGAGTAAATTTGCATCTAATATCCATAATTAACTTTAATTAAACCAACTTTTACTTTACATAGTTCTTATAATTGTTGGGTAAATATTATCAAATTATCAAGAAAAACCTAAAAGCAATGTTTTTTTTTTTTTGACAAAGTAAAAGAAATGGTTTCTTTAGTTTTGGAAACGTGGTAATGCAATTGGTAGAGTAGAAAAATCCTATTAATTTTCCATTTCCTTTTTTGAACCTCCTATAATTAAAGGGTATCAACGGTGCATGATATGGAGACAAAGGCTAATGGAAACCATTATATATCTCTTGATTAGTGATAAGAAGTTGTCTAGTATAAGTAGACACAAGCACGTTAATAATGTGCTTTCTATTAGAGATATAGTTAGTTGCTCTAGTGACATAGTTAGTTGTTCTAGTGACTAGTTAGTTAGTCTAGTTAGTTAGACTATAAATAAGCTTTACACTAGTCATTTGTACATAACTTTCTCATTATTGTATTTTCACTCATCACCATCAATAAGAATTTTTCTACTATTCTCTCTAGTTTTCCATGGATGCCATGTTTCCTAACATGGTATCAGAGCAAATATGGTATCCACCTTGAAGATATTTTCCGCTGTACTTTTCTAGAGAAAATCTAATTTTCTCAACTTTTTTTTTTGCTCTCTCATTCCATTATTTTTTTTTCCCCTTTCTTTCTATTTTCCCGAGAAAATTTTCATTTTCTTTGTTCATGTTGTGTTACACTTCATAACCATATATTCTCTCAGTGATTCAGTTTCACAATTTCTATTATGATTCTCGTTCGTTTCGATCCATTTTCTGTTTCGTTTTCTCCTTTTGCGATTCCGTTTTATCGCAATTTTCTTTGTGTCATTTTTCCCCAAATTCTAGGGTTTGAAATTTCACTTTCGATCTGAATTTCGTTGCTAAATTGCTGATTGTTATGAGATTATGCATTCAGTTTTGATCTTGATCTGAATCTTTCCTCTGATCTTGGTTTTGCGACCGAATCTTGCTCATCATGGTTTGCTGGCGCTTTGATGCAATTGGTTAGGGAAGATCTGATTCTTGCTTTTCTTTTCGTATTGTGTTCAAATTCATCGTTTGGAAAATTGTTGTGGAAAATAGTTGGTTTTGAGCTTCCAGTTCCACCGCTCTTCAATTTCTCTCTTCAACGTCGTTTTCCAATATCTGGATAATTGTTTGGTATGGCACTTCATAGATGACACAATTTGATTCAAAGTGATGGAGGTGAAGATTTCAATTTCGATGATTCTTGGAAGAATTCGTGCTGACTTTGTTATTCTCTTGGAGTGGTATGAATTTCATTATCCTCTTAGTTTTGGTTTGAATTTTCTGCATATGTGTTCTTTCAGTGTGGGGCAGTATAATGATCACAAGATGCTTGTTAGAAGATGTTCTGGTTATTGCTAATTGGATTTGATTAGTTGATAATTCGTGGTTCTTACCAACGATCATAGTCAATTTTGGTCCGCTGGTTTTGGATTGTTCCTTTATCATTTACTTGCGGTAGTTCATTTGATTGTTGCTGCATTATCTGAAGTTTTGGTGTTAGAGTAGGAAGTAGGATTCTATTTGAGCAAACCAGAAGTTATTGATTAAAACTGCTCTGGATATTCATCAGTTGTTTGAGTTTGGTACTTGTTCAATTTTGCAAGAGATTGTTCTGGTACTTTAGCTGCCACTGTAGTACTCTTTTTGAAGAATTGGCGCGAACAAGACAGTCCTATTTTGATTTCACTATTTGGCAAAAGATGCACATGGTCTTATTCTTGTGTGAAGGATGAAGTCTACATTTGGGTAATCTTTTTTTTGGTTGGTATGGTTGCTACATGAGGGATTTGTTATTGTTGCCATTGGTTGGAAGTTACTATTTTTCAGCCTTCCTTGTATGAAGATCATTGTGCCCAATTTGGTTTCTTGGTTTATTTGGTGTTGCAGATATAGCTCTTTATGGTTTCAGATTTGTTTTGAAGAGTCTCTGTTTGTTCTTACTGATTGTTCTCTTGGTCTGTGATTTAGAGCACTTGTTTGGTGCTTCATTTCCTTGTTATTAGCCTTATTGGCTTGGTTGTTTTTCGATTGATTAGTTGGTTTTTGATGTGCTATCTCATCTTGAGCACAACATTAGTATTGATGCTTCACTCTTTAGTCATCACCCATACTACTTGATCTTTCTCGTTGATTTGTTGGTCCTTTGATGTGCTAATTACCTTTAGCACAACTTGAGTATTGTTGCTTCACTTCGTAGCCATCAGACCTTCCGACATTTCTTGTTGTGCTTCTATCTTGAGTGATTGAGTGCTCTTGGTGGTTAAGCTTTGTGCCTTAATTGGCTTTGTTGATTTGCTTCTGCCTATGGTGGTTAAGCGTTGATTTGTGGTTTCTACTTGATGGTTAAGCATTTGCCCTTAGTTGACTTTGATGGGTTGTGTTTCTTCCTTATGATGGTTAAGCACTCCTAGTTGTATTTGAGTTGTCCTTCTAGCCGATGTATTCCGGCAATTCTCATTGTATTTTCCTTTATTTTGATGTACTTTTGTATTAGTTATCCCAAGCTGGAAGTGTTGTGACCACGTTCCAGCTTGCGGGAGGCTATTAGAGATATAGTTAGTTGCTCTAGTGACATAGTTAGTTGCTCTAGTGACTAGTTAGTTAGTCTAGTTAGTTAGACTATAAATAAGCATTACACTAGTCATTTGTACATAACTTTCTCATTATTGTATTTTCACTCATCACCATCAATAAGAATTTTTCTACTATTCTCTCTAGTTTTCCATGGATGCCATGTTTCCTAACACTTTCAAATACTATATATGTCAATATATTAAGTATAAGATGATGATAAATTTGTCAACAAATAATTTTAACTAGTACACCTTCATGTTTATAAGACTCACTTTTGAGATTTATTTATCAATTAATATAAGACTCGTTAAAATTTTATATGTATTAATAGTTTCTTTTTTATAGAAATACCAATATTTAATTTTACAATTGGAAAGTCCCCCAAGTTTTCTTGTATTTTTTTTTTTTATTCAAGCCTCCAGGTTAAACGCACCCTTAACTTATTTGTGTGTTGAGTAAAGAGTTGTGACGTCTTTACGATTTCCAGTTAAGCTTTCTTCTTTTACCTTTTGAAATATTTACAATTGGAAATATATTTTTTTCAATGTTGGTGTAAGCATTAAAGACCAATAGTTTTATTAGAATGTGATATTTGTATTAAATTATTTATTATTAATAATAAGATATTTCTTTATTATCTGTTTATTTTTTTAAAGTAATTAATAAAATTTCTAAAATAGTTAGTTTGTATAAAGAAATATCTAACATATGACTTAATAGTGAGACCTCGTTAAATTTATAAACATTATTTTTAAAACATCTATAGTCAGAATTTGATAAAATAATATTCATTGTCGTTGTAATTTTAAATATTTTATAAGTCCGGTCCATAATAGATCACTTAATAAGGTGAATATATATATATATATATATATATATATATATATATATATATATATATATATATATATATATATATATATATATATATATTAATGAAAGGTTCCATCTAATCTAATATCTAATATAGTTAAAACAATAGGAACATTGTATATTTAAATAGAGTGAACATGTAAATTGCACCTTTTCTTCTCAACCATCATGGATATATAGAAGGCTATCATTGCAGCTCTTATATGATGATCAAGTTGCCGTTGCAAACTAAAACTGCTAGCAAATACAAGAGAAATGATTGAGGTATATATATACTATAATGCAAATTGGTCATTTCTTTCTCAACCATAATAATTCGATGCTATCATTGCTCTTGTCAAACTAAAAACTAGTTTGGCCAAAGAGAAAAATAATAGTAAGATGGGCAAAAAATCTTCATCTCACTGAGCACCAAGCTATACACTTCTAAACAACTATTAAAGAAATAAGCTAAAACAAAACAAAGAAAGTGCATAAGCATAGAAAATTTAAATGCGTTATATGTCTGCCACTTAAAATGCAAGAAATTAATTTGGTGTCCACCACATTTTATGTCGCCATACCCTACATGAACATTTTGCTTCGCAAAAATTTAAGCGAGTTGAGTCTTAGAAATTCATAAGTAATAGACAAGAGTTCAAAATTCATAGAGCTTTAATAAAAATATTTATATATTATATATTTGTTGGAGAGTTTGGAGAATTACGAGAGAAACAACATATTCAAATGTTCTAGGATCACAAGATATAGGTTCATCTCTTTTATATATATCCAAATTTCTTTCTATTCATATATAGTCGATGTGAGACTTGACGACTCACACTTGAACCCAACAATCGACTCCCAAGTGTAAGTTTCCACGTCCTATAATTGATCCAATATTAGGATTTATTCCTGCTCTACCATTATGCCGAACCAAACTCTAATACCACTTGTTAGGGAGTTCGGGGAAACTCAAGAGAAACAACGGATCCATATCATAATCACATCACCACAATGGAACCACAAAAGAGGGACACACCACAATCACATCACCACAAAAAACTTTAAGACATTAGATTCATGTGTCATCACTCTTATATATCCAACATTTTTATTTATTTATAGTTAATGTGAGACTTAATTAATCTCACACTTAAAACTCAACCTTACTTATCAAGTAAATCTTCAGATCAGGAGTTGAATTCAAATCAAAATCCAAATCTTTCCCCAAACTGAGTTGAATCTTTATGAACTAGATCAATTTGTACGTAGGCACACCCCACGTGAACATTGATAGAGCACAAACCAAATTACAGCATGCAACCAAAATTAAAATTCAAGGATGGCAAATCTGTAATTAAAGGATATACACAATGCAATTACACTTGGCAACTGGCAACAGTTCCATGTCCATATATCAAGCTATATATATAGCACATATTGTCACCAACCTTCACATGCCAACTACATTCTTAACACCAAGACCTCTATAACTCCCAAAAATGCAAGCCAAACCGATCCACAACACCTCTCCTCCATACATAAACCCTCCTCTAAGGCCTCCTCCGGTGCACCAAGCCTCTTTAGCCCAAACAATAACCAAACCAAAACCAATATCTACACCCATACCCAATATCGATGTTTTGGTGCCCGATCGAGTTCTACAACCGGTTAAACCTTTTATAGAGCATGATGACTCCATAGCTGCTTCATGGGATTACAATTTTTTGTTCATGTCACAAAGATCAGAAACAAATCAACCTATTAGACTACGTGTCGTGGAAGGTGCAATACCAACTGATTTTCCGTCTGGTGCATACTATTTAACTGGACCAGGGATTTTCAAAGACGACCATGGATCCACGGTGCACCCACTAGACGGCCATGGATACCTAAGGGCATTCACTTTTGATAATGTCAATAAAGAAGTCAAATACATGGCTAAGTACATTAAGACTGAAGCTCAAGTCGAAGAGTATGATCAGAAGACCGACTCGTGGAGATTTACCCATAGAGGTCCATTTTCCGTATTGAAGGGTGGGAAAAAGATTGGGAATACTAAAGTTATGAAAAATGTTGCTAACACTAGTGTATTGATGTGGGGGAAGAAGCTCTTGTGTATGTGGGAAGGTGGAAACCCTTATGAGATTGAATCCAATACATTGGATACAATTGGGAAATTCAACATGATGGAAAATTGTGATTTGGAAGATAATGATAATGATGAGGGTCACGGTGGTGATGTTTGGGAGGTTGCTGCCAACTTACTAAAACCTATATTGTATGGTACGTATTGATCATTGTACATTTGTTTATATGAACATTCTTAAACGCTTATAAGCATGCTAAAAATTATTCCACCAATATGAAAGTACATAGCTTAAATTTCACCCCCATTCTAACAAAACTAAATCAAGAAATCAATTTCATATGATAATTGTCTCTATGGTTTGCATTGCATGTGTTAAGTAGAGATAGTACATGTTGTCCACTACAAATAAAGGTCGTTTTTTTCAAGTGTCGTTGAGTGATTTCGAACTTTAATCGCTGCATATAAAAACAGAGACAATTAAGTTCTTATTCTTGGCCATGTATTTTAGCGACTAGAAATTCACTTTTTTAAGGTGAATAATGGAGTACCAGAGTTCGAACTCCAGAGTTCAAGCTACCGCCTTGCATATGACTGCAACACTCTTACCAATTGAGTTATACTCACGGGGATAATTAAGTTTTTACTTTAATGAATTTATTGGAATATTATTTAAAGGTTTGAGAGTAATTATGACATAGATAAAGTTATAAAAATATCAAGAGCAATTATATATAGCTAATTATATATTCAATTTACAAGAGTCCACTTAGATGTCTCTCCATATACAGGCACGGATTTAGGTGTAGTAAAATAGGGGCAGTTGACCCCACATGTGTGATTAATTTTTAACCAATAATCAAGCATTTTAATGATATGACCCCACTAAAAATATACCAATGTCCCCACATTACATAGTTTCATGACTACATTAACACACTAAAACCTTTATTGCAAATTTATATATTTTAGTTTAAAATATTAAGTTTGTATTAGAATTTGTGCATTTTATAATAAATATATATAGTAAGTTTGTATAACATTTTTAATAAAAAATTACTACTTTTAGCTTATTTGGCATGTGCAATTTTGTAAATGTTAGACAAATTCATATTAATATATTATACTCTATTAGGTCTCATATATAAATAAAAATTAATTTTTTAGATTGATTGGAAAAAAGATATATTTAATGTATAATATAGACTAAATACATCATTTTTTAATCAATTACTACAAATAATTACTATTAATAAAGGTATTTTAATAATTTTTTGGATCATTATCGCATATGTACTTTATATATGTTTTTCATATGTATTTATAGTAATTATTAACTTTGACCCCACTTAATAAAATTTCTGGATCCGTCCCTGTCCATATATGAGCATATAAGAGCTTGAATAATACACACACTACATGTCTATGACACAGGACAAAAATGGGGGAACAATCAAAGTGGATTCTTTACTTTCATATTTTAAAAAACATATGAAATTAATGTGACCAACCGATGTGATTATGATGTTGAATAATAAAAGCAACTTGATACTTACCAAAAAAATAATAAACAATTTGGGTGCTATTTTGTTGGACAAGTAGTACAAGTAATATGGTACTCTAACTCTAGTTGTATATGCAACTCATTATAATTATATATAGTGATTCCAATATCTTAATTTCAATAATATTCTTTTATAGTGAAGTAATTTATCACAAAGTGGCACACAAGACACACGTAATCATAGCTACATGTTCAAGCATGTGTGTCCAAAAATAGTTTTTCTTGGATCAATTCTAATTCCTCAGGGGAGAATTAAATAAAGGTTTTCATGTTAATTATACCCTAGTATATACTCTAGTCATAATAATTTATACAAGGTTGTTAATTATACCCTAGTATATACTTTAGTTATAATAATTTATACAAGGTGTACAACATTGAATTTTACGAATGGATTTATCGTACAATACATAGTTTATGAGTTTTATAGTATTATGTTTTTTTTATATATAATATGAAAAAAAAAGTTTGATGTGTCTTTTATTTTATTGAATACAGGAATCTTTAAGATGCCACCAAAGAGACTCTTGTCTCACTACAAGGTTGATTCTAGCATGAGTAGATTACTCACTGTGTCATGCAATGCAGAAGACATGTTACTTCCACGAAGTAATTTTACATTTACAGGTAAGTGATAATAAAGGAAAATATATAGTTTCATTTTTTTAGTCATAAGTTCAACTTAATTTTTTTAGTACCAAAAAAGTTCAACTTAATTTCATAGTAATCCATGCATGTAATCCTCTACTATGTGATAGTAGTAGTAGTATTATAGAAAAATATACATTGATAATGATATGGTATAATGAGAAAAAATAATTAATATACTTCATTAACATTGTAAAATGAAAAATGAAAATTTTTTAGCTGAAAGAGCTATAGTACTATGATGTATGAGACATAAAATATATAGTTTTGATTTTGATATGTTAATTCATGAACTCGATCTTTTTTTAATTTTCTTGCAGCGTATGACTTTAATTTCAATATAATTATGAAAAGTAAAAAGTAAAACATTCTTTTTAGCTATGAGCCAGATAAATTAAAACATCTACCGTAATTGATTTTGATATTAATTCATGAATTTTATTTTATTTTGCAGAGTATGACTCTAATTTCAAGGTGGTAGAGAAACAAGAATTCAAAATTCCAGATCACTTGATGATCCATGATTGGGCCTTCACTGATACCCATTACATAATATTCGCCAATCGCATCAAACTTGATGTACTAGGTTAGACTTTATTTTGCTATCAAGATTTTAATTATTTTTGAATTATTTTTTTTTTTTAAATATTCTATCCTATAATGTTTATACTTTAAAAATTAATTTTAAGAAATTTATTTATTAAATTTCAAATTTCAAAAATGTCAATATGGTTATAATTAGAACATACTTTGTTTAAGAAGCAAACAATCATTAATAAAATGATTTTTTGTCGTTCTTATAGAATGAAAATGTTGCAGTGATATATACAGATTAAAATAAATTCTTTTAACAAATTTCAGGGTCAATGGAAGCAGTATGTGGGGCATCTCCAATGATATCAGCATTAACAGTAAATCCAAGTAAGAGTACATCACCAATATACTTACTTCCTAGGTTTCCAAACACACTTGAAGGCAAAAAGAGAGATTGGAGAATACCTATTGAAGTACCTTCACAAATGTGGTTACTCCATGTTGGTAATGCCTTTGAAGTTAAACAAGTTCATGGGAATTTGGATATCCAAATTCTAGCTAGTGCTTGCTCTTACCAATGGTTCAACTTCAGGAAGTTATTTGGTAAGTATATAGTTTTATTTCGATTAAGATGTATTTACGTTATTTCATATTGTGATATTCCTGTATTTCATTGTGTTTACGTTATTTTGATTGTATTATTAATAAAATTTAGTCTTCAATACACCAAAAAAAAAACTTAAAAGAAAAAATTAGCCGTTCAAAAAAATTATTAATTGATACATTCACTTAATTATATCAAATTAAACTCTTTGTGTGCAACTTTCCCGTCAAAATCTTAGTCGTTGAATAACCCTAACATAAAAGATATAATACTATTAGTCTTCAGACTAATTCAACGACCGAGATTTGACTCAAGTATTTATGTGTAAAATATTAAGACAAACATTTCAAAAAGACTCGGTAATTATCTTAATAAATATTTATCTCCTAACTAATTAGATGTAATAATTGGCCAAATCATATAGTAAATTGTTTCTCTAATCCTATTTTATTTGTTTTCAGGATATAACTGGCAAACACGACAGCTAGATCCATCAATAATGAATGTCAAAGGTGAAAATGCATTGCCACATCTTGTTGAGGTAATTGATTCTTCTTCACTCTTTTTTTGTTTATTTTATTACCTTTAATCTATTTTTTCTCATTAATATTTAATTATATAACATAATGTTGCAGATATCTATAAAATTAGATTCAGATTATAATTGTCAAGAATGTGATGTGAAGCCCATACAAAAATGGAAAAAATCCGCAGATTTTCCAGCAACCAATCCTTCATTTTCTGGCAAGCAAAATAAATATCTCTATTCTGCAACTACCTTAGGATCTCGAAAAACATTGCCGAGTTTTCCTTTTGATACTATTGTGAAATTTGATCTTGTGAATAATTCTGTACAAACTTGGACCGCCGGAAATAGAAGATTTGTTGGTGAACCTATTTTTGTTCCCAAAGGCGAAGAAGAAGATGATGGCTACCTTCTGGTTGTTGAAGTGAGTATGAATTTGACGAGTTTATATAATATACATTTGGCGGGTTTTTTTCTCCATATATATAGGCACATTATATATAACAATTTTTTTCAAAAATAAAAGACAAAAATAAATAAGTTAAATAAATTTTTGGTCTCTATAAAAATCTTGAATTTGTGTCAAAAAAAAAAAATCTTGAATTTTATTTTTAGTCCCTATAAAAAATTTCAACATTTTTTTAATCCTCCAAATATTTTTATCACAATTTTTAGTCCCTGCTTTTAATCAAAAATTGTTTCTAACGATGATATTAATTGATTTATTTGCAGTATGCTACCTCAATGCAGAGATGTTGTCTTGTTATCTTGAACCCAAAAGAGATAGGAACAAAAAATGCTCTTGTTGCAAGACTTGAAATTCCAATGCACTTAAATTTTCCACTAGGCTTTCATGGTTTCTGGGCAGCTAGCTGAAGCCCATGTTTAAATTATTGTACATTTTATTTACAGTGAAAAAGAAAATTGTGCTCAAGATTCTAAATGTTGAAATATATAAGCATTTGTCAGAAATCAAATGACTGATTATTAGGAATTGTTTACCCACAAAAAAAAATATATTAGGAATTGTTTTAGTGAAGATTGTCAATAGCCAATTTAGTTTTTCTTTTTTGAAATTTAATAAATAATAAGTTAAAGTTGGTCGTTTTGGGTCATATAACACAATTTTATTTATTTATTTTGAAAATTTGTACAAATATCCTATTAAGCTCAATGCGACAAGAAAACAAGAGCGACTCGATTCTGAATATTGAAAGTAGGGATGAAGAAGCAATTTACAAAAATGAAGAGATACAACATTTAATCATTGGTGTTGGTTTCAGAGTGAAGGTTAAAATCATGTTCTTGTATCATTGATTTGCTACTATTAGAGGAGTTAAAGAAAATTAGAAAACAAATGAATAGAATTGCACCACGTACTTTCTCCATGAATTAATAGAGATGATGAACAAGAAGATTAACAACAAGAGAAAATAAAGATGAAGAATGGAGTTTGAGAGATTTAAATTGGGAAATTTTTGTTTGCAATGTCATTTTGGTCTCTTGGACTATATTACAAGCCAATTGTAAATTAATGTCTACTCACTATGATGACGGATGTTAAAAAAAAAGGCTAGATTAACTTTTTGGTATATTTTAACAACCAAATTAATAGTTTTGATTAAAATGACTAATAGAGCGCTTATCGATGATTATTTTGTACTTTTTCCTATAACAACTAAGTGCACATTTAGGCTCCGTTTGGATTGATAAAATATAATGGAATGAAACGAAATAGAATAGAGTGGACCGGAGATGAAGCGAAATTGAATAAATATTTTGTTCCATTGTTTGAATATATTTAGAAAGAAAGGAACAAAATTAATGTTAATTGGTAAGTGGCGGTGTAATATGAAATTCATTCTATCATATTCCATTTCATTATTATTTTTAAATTCAAATAATAATGAAAAATTATTATATTTCATTCCGCTGCATTTCAATATATTTCATCGATCCAAAAAGAGCTTTAGAAATTTTTTATTTATTTATTTATTTATTTTTATTTGCATGCTTGCGTAAAATGTAAAAAGCAAAACCCTGAATCTAAAATCTCAAAACCCCTTCCGAATCGAATTCCCCTCTTCCTCATTTTCAAACTCTCACACAAATCAATCACCACTCTGAGAGAGAGAGTTCGATCACTCGCAACAATGTCAGGTTTCTCATTCGGAACTTCATCATCTTCCACACAATCATCATCCACATCAGCATTTTCATTCGGATCCTCACCCTCACCCTCACCCGCTTTCTCATTCGGATCTTCACCATCCCCTTTCTCCACCACCACAAACCCTACCTCCGCCGCTTCTTCTTCTCCTTTCTCATTCAATCCCTCTTCCTCTTCATCTTCAATCTCAACCACTTCTTCCTTCAATTTTGCATCCTCTTCTTTCACCGCACCTTCTTCCTTATTCGGTTCATCTTCCGCTTCTTCCGCACCGGTAGCCTCAGCTCCCTCCATTTTCGGCTCCTCTTCTGCTTCCTTCGCATCGGTTTCCTCAGCTCCGTCGATGTTCGGTTCTGCCACCACAGGTTCGCCGTTTGGTGGAACTCCTTCAACTCCAGCAACGAATCTTTTTGGAGGAGGAACACCATCAGCTTCAACACCAGCTTCCACATCGCTATTTGGAGGAGCCGCATCGGCTTCAACACCGGCTTCTAATCTTTTTGGAGCAACTCCATCGGCTTCAACACCGGCTTCTACATCGCTATTTGGAGGAGCTGCATCGGCTTCAGCGCCAGCTTCAACAACGCTTTTTGGAGCAGCTTCACCGGCTTCAACGACACTGTTTGGAGCACCTTCATCAGCTTCAGCTGCTTCTTCACCATTTGGAGCACCGTCATCAGCGGCTTCTGCGCCGTCATTTGGATTTGCGTCAACTACTTCAACGACGCCGTTTGGAGGAACAGGCTCTGCTGCAACGACGTCGTTTGGGGGAATATCCACTTCTACAACGAATCCTTTTGGTGGATCTTCTACTTCTGCAGGAACGACGTCGTTTTCAGCGTTTACTGGTTCATCAATTACTCCATCATCATCTTCAGCTGCAACCACAACAACTTCTTTGTTTTCAAACGCGTTCTCTACTACAAATGCTTCTTCAACTTCAACCACTACGACGTCGTTTTCACCTTTTGGAAAACCCTCTGCTCCAGCAAGTACTGTAACTGCAACGACGTCGTCTAGCTCATCGGGATTTACCTTAGGAAACTCAAATTCCTCTGCTTCTCAACCCTCATTTGGATTCACAAATGTGTTAAGCTCTTCGGCTTTGTCTTCAGCCGCCTCTGCAGTTTCTGGTACACCGGAAGTTTCAAAGCGGGCGGGTTCTTTCTCGTTTACTACATCTTCAGCACCTTTGTTCTCGACCTCAACCGTGACGACTACCACAGCCTCGACAACGGCTACTGGTGCTGCAATTGTTTCGGCATCTGTGCCAGCTTTTGGCACGACTGCTGCATCTTCTGCTCCGGCGAGTGGTGGTTTTTCATTGACAGCTGCTCCGGTGGCATCTACTGGGGCTGGCTCGTCGTCGGCCAGTGGAGGATCATCGTTTGCAGGTTTTGGAGTAGGAAGCACGGCGTCCACTTCATCAGCATCAACTGCTTCTTTTGGGACGGGGTTTTCATTTGCTAACAAGGCTTCTACTCCGGCTGTTTCGGCATCTACTGCTCCTTCATTTGGTAAGCGATGTTTTTTCAATTGGAGTCATGTTTATTAATGTCTTTAACGCGTGTGAATTGACTTTATTACTCTTAGAATGAAGGCGTGTTATAGAATGCGGTAGGTCGAAAATGTTGAGAGTGAGTAACTGGAATGTGATAGATAGAAAATGTTGAGAATGAGTAACTGAAATGTATGTAGTATAGGATGGAGAGAAGGGTAAGTCATAAGTGTATGTAGGTAACTACAAAAAATACTCCATTCGGTCACTATTATAAGCAAAATTGACTTGTGTATACATAAGTTATTCAATGTACCTAAAAAGTCAATTTTGCTTATAATATTGACTGGTGGGAGTATGTTACAACTTAGTGGAAATAAGTTTGGGCTCAAACTTCAAAGAGCCAAGGGTCTTGTCCTTTGTTGGTTATATCTTGTTATTTAAACTTGTTAGACTTTGTGGAAGACAGTGATACTATTGTGTATATTTCTTGCTCTTCTTGACCCTCAATTTCCATTCATCCATGGAGGGTATTCAATAACTTTTCCTTAATTTATTTCTGTTAATCTCTGTATTCTGAGTTTGTATCTACAGTAATTCAATGTAAAGATGGTGGGAGGGAAAAATAAAAAATTTACAAATAGAGTATGTTCTTTTTTTTATTTAAAAATTTACTCTATTTGACACACAAATAGAGTATGTTCTAAGACTAACTTGGAAGGGTTTGTGGGTTGTTTTGATTCCTTGATCATTGTTTATATTATTTGTATTTTCTTCTGTTCAAATTTCCCTTTATTTTTGCATCATTGTCATTAACTTGAGAGATTAGTTAGTTTTACAACCTTTCGCAGGGTTGCATTATATCTACAAAGTATATAATGCCATAAGTTCATTACGAAAGTCAATTTGCTTGTAAGATATAATTTTTCTTCTAGTTAGATAGATGCTTACTGTTGTTTATCTGTTGCGTTCCTGGTGTCTAATTTTAACTCTTTTTCCTCATATATCTAAGCTTTCTATTCTATTACTTTAGAGTGACATTTCTCTATACTCCTAGGTTGCTTGAGACTAGAGAGTATTATGGGATCAAAGGTTTAGTTCAAATTTTTTTCCATCATAATAGTGTAGGGCTGTTTTAAAAGGAAATAGTATTATGGTATGGTAATACTTAAATTTGTTGGCCATGCTTTGGATGTTAAGTAATTGCAAACAATCAATCAAAGATATTGATCCAGGTTCTACTTTGATTCAAGCAAATTCAAATTAGATGAATTAAAATATTGTAGGTAGGAATATTTGTTGAGTTTAAGGATAAGAGAGCTGCCTGGATTCACAGCTTGGATTGTAATAGCATTTCATCCAAGATTTTACTGCTTTATATGGACATGGGGAGAACCTTGGTGGCAAGTTTATTGCACAATGAATTTTGTCGCTGGTGATAAATATTTCAGAGTAAACTGTAATTGAAAACGAAGTGTAATTAAATCATGGTTTTTTGAGGGTTGAGTAGAACATTTGTTTATTTATTTATTTATGACTTGAACCTTGATAAATTAGCTCATGTTTTTACTTATGTTACTCATTTTTACATTTAAATATGATTTGGAAAATAGGTCTTCTAATACACACTTATCTCAATTTGCCAACCATGTGATAGTTAAAGCTATAAAAACAAGAACCTGATAAGAATTTATTTACCCTTAACACACTGCTTAGCATGAAATTAAAATACATTTGGCTTTATGTGGGGATGCAGCCCTTAAATCTACTCGCCCCTTAACCCAGCTATCCTATGTATTTAATATGTTTTAAGGGATAGAGCTGACATTGGTCAAATTCTGAATAGCCTAACCCTACTTTTTTACCCTGTCCTAGAACTATTAAACTATTTTAGACTTTTCAGTTGAAACTGAATACTTTATTAATATTGGTAGCATTCCAGATGCATTTGATTTAGTTTTTTCCCTAGTTGAAAAATTCAAAAATAGAGCAGGCAACAGCAGACTTTTCTGATGCTTGTTCTTGTATTTTTATGAATTTGACCATTTGGGATCCATATTTGTTTTTCAATACTTTTTTTATTTCACTGAAGAAAATTACCTTCTCATTCGTGCAAGTTAATTTCTTTTCTCTATTCTATTAATTTTTTTCTCACGGTAGATTGTTTACTCTGCAGGCGTGAGCACTTCAACCTCTACTGCTCCACCAGTTTCTAGTTCGAGCACTAGTGCAACTCAGTCGTCATCCGCTGTTGTTGTGGCTTCCAGTAGTGGGTATGCACACATCTTTAATGGATGTAGTTAAAATATTTCCTCTTTATTCTGCATTTGTATTCATTTTGTTTTGTCTCTGTATTTTCTGATTTAAAATTTGTATTCATTTTGATGCTAATTTAATTATGGGAGATATGCATATGCATTAGACTCTTATATAAAAACAAATAAAGAACACATATTTGCAATCCAAATGTTTCTCTACCTTTCGTCCCTATAGGTTTCACTAGGAGGGGTTTCCATTGTATTCTCTTGTGTGCTTTGGTATTCCAAAGTTGCACCTTATAATTGATTGTTTTGTGCCTTATTTCGCTGTATATTGCATCTAGTTTAGTGCCTCATTTTTCCTCACTTTATATCTACTACTATTCTTTAATTCACTGTATATGCACAAGTGATGAGAAGTTGCTAATTATTTATAGGATGATGATTTTAATACTTTCTTTTCTGCTTGTCTTGTAGAACTACTTCAACTGTCAGCACATCAGTTGTTGCTACACCAAAATTGCCTTCTGAAATCACAGGGAAGACCGTGGAGGAGGTATTTGATATGTTTCTTTTACATTTATAAATTCCCTCCTATGTTATGTTTTATTTGTTCTGTTAGTAAATTATGGATATTAATATTGAGTATATTTAACTCAGACTAAGAGTCTGTATTTGATTATATGAGTAAGACTTTACCCGCCATTTCATCAAATTCTACTAAATGAAGGATGAGAAGTTTATTTAGTGTTGCCAAGACTAACATTCTTTAACGAATTCTCAATTAATTTATCTTCTGGTTCTCTATTTCCCCTCCCTAATCTTGTAACTTTATGTAGATTATCAAGGAGTGGAATGCTGAGTTACAAGAGAGAACTGGAAAATTTCGAAAACAAGCTAATGCAATAGCTGAATGGGATCGTAGGATTTTACAGAACCGTGATGTTCTATTGAGGCTTGAGGTTTGTCTATGTCTTCAAATGATCATTTTTAATGATTTTCTACATGAAAACAACTTAATTTAGCTATTATAGCTCACTTATATTGTTATAATCTAGATTGAAGTGGCAAAAGTAGTTGAGACACAATCAAGTTTGGAGCGGCAATTGGAGTTAATAGAAACTCATCAACAGGAGGTAGTTTGAAATCTTTTGTCATTTTATTATTATGACTGGGTGTTCATCAAATTTATTGCTTGTATTCTACTTTGCTGGGTATTGTTTGACTACTGTTTTCTATTCTAACATCAAATTGCTAATGCCGTGGAAGATGTATGCATATAAATAGCAAATAAAATCATGATTTTATAAACAAAACAATTAGATCTAGTGGAGTTGCTATATAATATGTAAGTCTATATTTTTAGGAGGAGAATTGAATTTTATTTTTTCCTATACCCCACTTCCAGAAGTGGTTAGAGCATTAGCACTAGTGGAGATGCTATAAGTCTAAATTATTAGCAGCACTGGAATTAACAAGAACAATAGATTAAGTTTTCCTATCTCCCAATACACAACTTTTATTCCCAAAATCCGTAAATGACAAGAACCCAAACCATATTCACAATTAAAACCGGCGACACTTGTGAACCCATTCAGAAACAGTTCAAATCGCACAAGTGAAATCATGGTTGCATGATGGAGCTTGCACAAATTGGGTCATGTGGCCTAGAGGCGGCCCATATTGGGTTCCATAATTTATGTCACTACCAGAATGTTAATAATTAACAGGGGAAGATTCTGATGGTTGAGTGGAAGTAAGATTCGATAAATTTTTATGCTAGATGATATTAGTCATTTCATCTAACTTTTCTTTTGGGTTGTCAAATATTTCTTTTGTAGTATCGGATAGTAAATTTACAATGTAATGTAAATAAACAAAGGCTATTTACCCCCAAAATCTTCACATAGATTATACAGTTCACTATTTGATGTAAAATAATTTTGTATTTGTTTGTTATTGTTAAAGAATTGCTTCATTATTTGCTACCTCTGTATCAGGTTGATAAGGCTTTACTGAGCGTGGAGGAAGAAGCTGAACGCATTTACAAGGATGAGCGTGGTTTACTTCTTGATGATGAAGCTGCATCCACAAGAGATGCCATGTGAGTTTCAAAATACTCATTTTTTTCTCTTCAGTATACTGGTTTACTAAAGGCGAATAATTTAGTTTAACTCTTATGTAATGTGACTTGCTATAATATTAATGCAAATTATTTGTATTTAAAATGAGCTTGTGGTTGAATTGTTGATATTCAATATGTTTTACATTTTTTTTTTTTTGGTACACTGTTTTAAGGTTTTTAACTGCATCATTGTTAGAGAGAGCCGATTCTTTATTTCTCCATCTGGTATCTGTTTAGTGTGAACATGTATGCAAATTTTCATAAAATGCTCAAACCACTAAGACTCTACAACTACGACATACATGTTCATGATTCAACATTTTTTTGCGGCTCTAATAAATTATCTTAAATTTTTTTTTATGACATGTTACTCAATGAAACTGAACATGCAAGTGAAGGCCATATATTATATGTTTTGAAAATGATGTCCTCATATTTCTCCTTTTACACTATCTTCATTACTGATGCATTCCTTCTGTGTCTTTTTCGGTATACTTTGTTTTACAGGTATGAGCAGTCAGAATTGATAGAAAGGGAACTAGAGCAAATGACAGAGCAGATCAAGTCAATTATCCATTCCCTCAATTCTAACCAGGTAAAGGATGTACTTAAATCTTTTATATTACATAAACTAAATGAATTTGTGCTTACAATAAATAGTGTTTCATTCAGGGTGGAGAGCTTGAAGCACCAGATGGTATGACTCCTCTAGATGCTGTAGTTCGAATTCTAAATAATCAATTAACCTCTCTCATGTGGATTGATGAAAAGGTTTGTATTTGTCAAATGTTATATACATTTCTGGAGCCTTATAGAATCTTAAATGTTCAAACTTTTCCGTCTGAATTTTGCTTATTTCTTCAAGTAAATCTAATCTGTCTCCGACATTGATCAATTTACTTCAGGCTGAAGAATTTTCTTCTCGCATTCAGAAGCTAGCTAACCAAGGTTCTGCATCAGACCGTGAACTGACGGGACCTGGATTATGGATGTCCTGATAGGCGCCTTCTAGGGTGGGAGAGGGTAATAGGTCCCCCACCATGAGCAAATTACATGAGCCGTTGGATTAACAATTTAATGATGTACTGCATGTATATACCTTTCTTTTCTCTCTCTTTTCACTGTCTCTCTGCATTTTTTCACTTTTTCTTTCATCATCTCTTTGTTTTCTGCATCTCTTCACCACTGATAGCTTGACATAGATTCAGACTAAAATGATAAAGATCCATCACAAGTTTTCATCTTGGTGTTTTTTGTTTAGAAATCTTATCCTGGTTAATTTTTTCTTCCAATTCCTTCTCCCACTGCTCTTAATTTCACCGATTCTTTCAAATTTCAATAGTATGGTATCAACTACCAACATATGCTTTGGTTAAAATTAAAATTAATATCCATTATTATTATAATTTTATCATTGTTGTTGTGGAAAGTAAACACCACACATGAAACTTCTACAGAGGAAGATAATAAAAGAGAAGACGGGTTCCTCTCTCAGCGCCGAGTCAATCACATTCGTCGCTTCTCCTTCCTCGACCTTAAAATCACCAATGGTGGCTTCAACCAAGCTATCTTGATTGGTGAGGTTGACTTGGCATCAACTCTGCTTACAGAGAGGCACCCGTATGCTGCATCATTCTCATTGCTCCAAAATTGATGTTTGCCAACAACCCAATTGATAAAAAATAAAAATAAAAAAACTGAAAAATTTAAAAAATTATTTAATTTTTAAAAATTGATGAACAGGAAAATTAGTCAATATATTGAGTGGCAAAATGACTTGTTGTAAGGAAGGGGTTGAACATATGCTATGCGTGGTGAGAAAACTGGCAGTGTTGTTACTCTGGATTTTTCATTCCTGATTGTTGCCATTCAAATGGCTGTTGGGACAAAGTAACATGCATATGCTTTTCTAACTCAACCATATTTAGAGCTGGTTAGTATTTTTGTTATGGAAGATAGATTCAAAGGTTTTAGCTAAAGGAAGACATTGTAACGATGGTGAGAGAGAAGAAGCACAAAGTACTTGAAAATATATGGTGTGAAAATTTTATGATAGTCTAGTGTGGACCTTGATCATCTAACAGTGAAAATAAGTCCCCCATGGTGGGAGACCCACTTCACTTACCCACCCTAGAATTAGCCGTCTTGATATTTCAAATTTGTATAGTATCCCAACCCTTTCAAATACAAGCAAGAGAGAGAACACATTTTTATTGAGCAGCATTATGAAATTTTGAGGATTGTTGTATCTTGTTGGAACCCTTACCCAAAAAGTTGAGATCTGTAACTAGTTATTGCTGTGATTTTACAGATGTTCAAAGGTACACTGCATGAGAATTTGGAAATAGTTAAATGAATTCTTTCGAAACAAATGATTTTTGTAGTTGATAAACACGGTAGCAATTAAATTTTAAATATTTTAGCCGGTAATTGATTTTATCGTTGTAGTTGCTGAACTGAAAGTTGTTATTTGCGGGATTGGAATTCTCGATTTTCATCGGAGGGAGTCAAATGGGAATATTCACCATTCAAGTCTGTCGATGATTTTGAATTTGAGTGCATTTGGTAGAGATAAATGAGTGGTTGAGATTGTACAAAAAAATAGTGGTTTAGACATAGAGAATCCGACTCGTTTTTATTATTTGCACATGTTAGACGAGTTAGGATCCTCTCAATTTTTCATTATTTTTATTTCTTCCATTGCAATTAAGTAAAACAAATGTCCCGTCTGGTCTTCTATGGAAAAACTCATGTATATCACATACTGATGGTTCATGTCCGTGTATCTTCCAATATTCAGCACAGAATGGTTTTTGTTATGAAAATTAATACACTAAACTTTTAAAAAATAATATACTAAACACTAACAAGAATATATGAATGAAGTAGTTGGAGTAATTTAGCTTGGGACCTGGGAGTGTGCTCCTCTTGAGATCTCAGGTTTGATTCCCACTTGTGCCAATTTGGTGGGCTAATTTAGCCTCTTCAAAAAACAAAGTAGTTGGAGTAAAATGGTTGTGGAGAAGGACAAGAATATATGAATGAAGTTTATTTTTAAGAAGAATATATGAATGAAGTTAATAACAATTCATGAAGCATAAACTCATATCATGGAACCTCTCCTCCCTTCACCGTAAACTCAATTTACAGAACCACAAGTCAAAAATGTTGGTGTTATTAACGTTTGCAACATTGAGAACTTGAGAAGGAAACAAATTCAGACACATAGAAGAACACAACACAGACACAAGACAAACCGAATCACATTTCTTGCCATTGCCAACACCCTTTTCAATCTTTCGTAAGAGATTCATCATTTTCAACAAAAAAACCATAGGATTATTGATTAATGTTACTTGGAAAACATGAAGTTCTGCAAAAATTACTAAGAATACATGCAAGGCCAAGAGCAAAAGAAGCTTCCAGAGGATGGATTCCAGAAGCTAAAATATTTCTGTAAGTGCCGCAGAGATTCTTCTCAGTCCCAAAAACCATCCGAAACATGCCCCAATCAATGCAAAGGTTATCAAAATGTTCTTTTTTACTTCTTGGTTTCAAAGTTTTTATTTTTTTTTCTTACTTCCTTAGCGGTACCAGCATGTAAACGATAGAATTAATGAAAACAAATTCCAATTCAAACTTATATGGAAAAATTAATAACGGGAACCCCATAACAAGAACTGAATAAACAACTACGAGGTCATTTTGGAACATAGGATTCAAAGCAAACCGAGATCAAAACTGTTAGGGTAATCCAAGATAAGAGGAAGAAGATAACAAGTAAGAACTAGAGAGAAAACTAGGAGGAAAGTGTTAAGATTTATTGATAAGAAAAATAGAGAATAAGTTGTGTTGCCAATGCATGAGGCACATGCTTATTTATAAGGAAAACTCCTAACACATCCATTACTTGTAACACAAGTAACCATAACTAACTAACTCAAGGTAGTTATGTAACCACCTCCTAGCTACCTAACCAAGTCTAATAGGATTGAAGTTATAAAACATCATGCTCCCTTAAGTTCAAGCCTAAGCAAACTTGTCTGTCCTTCAGAAATCCTTCAGAACTGCAAACTTGTCTGTCCTTCAGAAATCATTGTCTGTCCTTCAGAAATCCTTCAGAACTGCAAACTTGTCTGTCCTTCAGAAATCATTGTCTGTCCTTCAGAAATCCTTCAGAACTGCAAACTTGTCTGTCCTTCAGAAATCATTGTCTGTCCTTCAGAAATCCTTCAGAACTGCTTCAGAACTTGCCATGCTGGGCGCGCGCGCCTGACACACACCAAGTTCACTTCTGAGCTTCAAAAACCTGTCTGTTTTCAAACTCTTAGTTAGAGCATCTGCAACCTGAGTATCTGTTGCACAATGCCTGACATCTAAGCTACCTTGATTCACCTGCTCCATCAAGAAATGAAACCTAGCCTCTATGTGTTTGCTTCTACCATGCAAAACTGGATTCTTGGCTAAGTTTATAGCAGACTTGTTATCAATCTGCAGAACCACAGGTTTCTCTGCTTCAATTCCTAGCTCCTTCAACACAGTCACAATCCACAAAGCTTGGCATGCTGCATATGCACCTGCTATGTACTCAGCTTCACACGAAGACAATGCAACAACTGGTTGTTTCTTAGAACACCAAGCAACAGGAGCCTCCATAAATCTGAAGAAATACCCAGTAGTACTCCTTCTATCTACTTTGTCACCACACCAATCGGCATCAGAGTAGCACACAATCTCAAATTTCTCCTTTAGAACTGACTTTGGAAAAAGAATTCCAAACTCCATTGTGCCTGCTATATACCTAAGTATTCTTCTAGCTGCATTCATGTGTGACCTTCTAGGTTTATCCATGAATCTACTTACAAGCCCAACTGCAAAGCATATATCTGGCCTGCTGTTGCAAAGATATCTCAATGACCCTACAATTTGCTTGAAAATTGTAGTATCCACAGTCTCTTCTGTCTCATTCTTCTCTAACTTCAAGTTCACCTCCATAGGAGTTGCAGCATATGTACACTCAGTCATGTTGAACCTCTTCAGAATTTCTCCTGCATATCTCCTCTGATGCAACAATAGACCTTTACCATTCTTCAGAAGTTCAAATCCTAAGAAGTAAGACACTTCTCCCAAATCTGTCATCTCAAATTCAGTTTTCATTACTTCTTTGAATCTCTCTATCTCAGCTGTGACACTTCCAGTTACTAGCAGATCATCAACATACAAACATATCAGAATGATGCTTGAAGCTGCTTCCTGCACATATACTCCATATTCTGACTTGCATTTCCTGAAACCTTGTTTCACAAGAAATCCATCTATCCTTTTATTCCAAGCTCTTGGAGCTTGTTTCAAACCATATAGAGCTTTGTTCAATCTGTAGACCATGTCTTTCTTCTCTTCAATCATGAATCCAGGTGGCTGAGTTACAAAAACAAGTTCTTCTAATGGACCATTAAGAAAGGCTGACTTAACATCCATGTGGAACATAGGCCATTTCCTTGCATTAGCTACAGCTATGACAAGTCTCACAGTCTCAATTCTTGCCACAGGTGAGTAAATTTCTGAGTAATCTATTCCTTCCCTCTGCAGAAAACCTCTTGCCACCAGCCTTGCCTTATATTTTGCTATAGAATTGTCAGGATTTAGCTTCAGCTTGAACACCCATTTTACTTCAATTGCCTTCTTATCTGATGGAAGTTTAACTAACTCCCAAGTTTGATTTCTCTCAATTGAAGCCAACTCCTCCTCCATAGCTTTCTTCCATTTCTTGTGTTTCAAGGCTTCTGTGTAATTGATAGGCTCAGAACCAGCCATCAATGCAATATGAACTAAGTCACCATCTGCATTTACCTCATTATCATTAATAATTTCACATTCCTGCAATCTAGCAGGAATGTTCCTTGTTCTGGCAGGCCTGTCTCTAGTCACAGCTGCAGGTGCTTCATTCTCATCACTAGAATCACTATCTTCTTCATTCATGATTGGATTCAATTGAGCTCTGCTTGAACTGCAACCAGCAATCCAATCCCAGGATTTCTCTTCATCAATTACAACATCTCTACTGTAGATCATTTTCTTTGTGACAGGATCATACAGCTTGTAAGCACCTGTGACATGGTATCCTACCAAGATCATGACTTCACTTCTGTCATCAAGCTTCTTCCTTTTTGCTTCAGGCACATGCTTGTGACATAAAGCACCAAAAATTCTGAAGTGACTTACACTAGGTTTTCTACCACTCCACACTTCCTCAGGTACTTTGTCTTTCAGCTTCTTGGTTGGACACCTGTTCAACACATACACAGCAGTGTGAACTGCTTCACCCCAGAAAGCTTTAGGCAGGTTCCTATGCTTCACCATACACCTTGCCATATCAAGAATAGTCCTGTTCCTTCTTTCAGCTAAGCCATAGTGTTGAGGTGTATAGGGAGCTGTGACTTCATGTTCTATACCTTGTTCAACACAAAATGACTCAAACTTCTTGGAAGTATACTCACCTCCACCATCTGTTCTGAGAGCTATGATCTTCTTTCCACTTTGATTTTCAACTAATGCCTTAAAATTTCTGAAGACATCAAATACTGCATCCTTGGTTTGAATCAAGTATATCCACATCTTCCTGCTATACTCATCAACAAAGGTAACAAAATATCTATTACCACCAAGTGAATTCACATCAAAGGGACCACACACATCAGAATGCACAACACCTAGTACACTTGATGATCTCATAGGCAAACTCTTGCTGAAAGCATTTCTAGGTTGTTTACCAACTAAGCAACCTTCACATACTCTTTCTGAAGCTTCAATCTTAGGCAGGCCAAGTACCATTCCTTTGCTCCCTAGCTGATTCAGATATTTGAAATTCAAATGTCCAAATCTCAGGTACCATAGCCAATTCAACTTCTCATATGTTATTACCTTCATACACTGAACAGTGTTTGTGTGAATCAAAGTTCTGAAAGTTCTATTCTTGGCCAAAGGAGTCCTCAGAATTAGGTTATTTGCAGGATCATAAAGTTCAAATTTCTCTTTCTTAATGATAACTGAAAAACCTTTTTCTGCTAGCTGTCCAACACTCAGAAGATTACAATCCATACCTGGTACAAACATCACATCTTCAATTACTGCAGTGCTTCAATTGCTCCTCTTGATAACCATGTTACCAATGCCTTCTGACTGCAATGAACTGCTATTGGCCAGCTTCACTTTACTTTTCTTTCCAGAATCGAACTTCACTAACCAGTTTTTGTGACCAGTCATGTGGTTGGAACACCCTGTGTCTAAGAACCAAGTCTCAGCATCAACTTTATCTTGTGATTCTACCTCTGATAATGTAGCCATGAAAGTCACAGCTTTGTCTTCAACCTTTTCTTGCACAAGTTTTGCTTCATCCTCAGAGTCTTGGCCCTTTTCTTTGCCTTTCTTGAACCAACAATCTGAAGCATAGTGTCCCCATTTCTCACAGTTATAGCACTGAATGTGACTCTTGTCCTTGCCTTTCCCTTTCTTTGAATTTGATGTTCCTCCTCCTTTCTTGAAGGATTCAGATTTTCCATCAAATTTTTTCTGAGAGCCATTCTTTCCCTTATCTTGATTTTTCTCTTTGTGACTGTTAGCTTTCTTGTAAGCCTGAACTTGTAAGGCTTGTACAGATTCTTGAACCCCTTTCCTTTCATTTATCATCAACTCATGTGCTTCTAAAGATCCGACAAGATCCTCCAACTGTAATGTAGCTACATTCCCAGTTTCTTGGATGGCAACAATGACATGATCAAAATTTGGAGTTAGAGTTCTCATTACCTTCTCTACAATCATCCTATCTGTCATCACCTCACCACAGCTCTTCATTGTATGGACAATGCCTTGAACCTTCGACACATAGGCTCCAATGGATTCACTCTTATCCATCTGCAGAAGCTCATATTGCCTTCGCAGAGACTGCAACTTTACTCCCTTCACTTTTTCTCCTCCTTCATAATATTTCACCAAAATATCCCAGGCTACCTTAGAGGATTCAGCACTAGATATCTTGTCAAAATTTGCAGAATCTACTGCAGCTTGAATTGCATACATTGCCTTGCAATCCTTCTTCTTTAAGTCTTTGTGTGCTGATCTCTGAGCTTCAGTGGCATTCCCCACCAAGTCTTGCACACCATTAACCACCACTTCCCATGTATCTTGAAAACCAAAGAGAGACTTCATCTGTTTGCTCCATCTTTCCCAATTCTTGCCCTCAAGAATTGGAAGATTGTTTGGTAAACCATTCCCTGACATTGTTTCTGAAGGGAAGAAAATGTAAACACCAAACAAGACTGAATCTTTGTGCTTTCTACACTAAGAACCAAAGGGCTCTGGATACCAATTTGTTAGGGTAATCCAAGATAAGAGGAAGAAGATAACAAGTAAGAACTAGAGAGAAAACTAGGAGGAAAGTGTTAAGATTTATTGATAAGAAAAATAGAGAATAAGTTGTGTTGCCAATGCATGAGGCACATGCTTATTTATAAGGAAAACTCCTAACACATCCATTACTTGTAACACAAGTAACCATAACTAACTAACTCAAGGTAGTTATGTAACCACCTCCTAGCTACCTAACCAAGTCTAATAGGATTGAAGTTATAAAACATCAAAAACAAGAGGTATTTTTGGGTGTTTGGGGTGATGGGAGCAATGAGGGGAGCTAAAGAGCATTTTTCTCAACATTATATAGTAATAAGTTAATGGGCCTAAATTTCTACACACTTGTATCTACCAAGACATATTTATGAGATGTTGTAGCATGATTCATCGTTCTTCGTTAGCAAAACCCTCTTTTTGACTCCGTGCGGGGATCGCTCTAGTACTCTGTTTTAGGGTTATAAAAAATGTAGAATTTTCTTTCACTTTTAATTCTTTTAATATGTTAATTTCCGTGTTGAAATTTCGTATTTGAAATAGTTTTAAGTTTTAGGGTTTATGGTAAATTGTTTAAAATGTTGTAGAAAATGTTAAATTTTACTTCTTTCGATTAAGGATGCCATTCGCTCCACATTAATATGGGGATCGAAGACCGGACCGATAAATTCACCTTTTATGTCATAAGAGTTGTAGCGATCTTCAAAGTGAGACTCAACTACAATTTGTTCCTCAATTGTATATTCTGCAACTAACATGGTTATTACGAGTGTATCATCTCCCCCGGCTGTCTTGATCTTACGAAATATATAATCTTTTACGTCAGACACAATTGGCTCGGCAACAATCGCGTGAGATGACGCAGGCAAGGCAATCTCATTTTGAATTGCCCAGGGGTTAATAATAAAACCCGGCCAGCAACAAAAAACCATCATTAACACTTTGAGCATCAGGACAAAACTTTGATTGTACACCTAAACCAACCAAAGCCTTCTTCAGCCACAACAAGGTTCCCTCACTTGATGAAATGACAGCTACCTTTGCTGCATTTCCCTCAAAATCCCATTGTTCCAAAAGTTCCCTCACTTGATTAGTTTGGTTCGGTTTCATTTTTTAAAAACAGGACAAACTGATCCAAACCGAACCAATTGAGTACACATTGGTTCGGACTTTAGATTTATCAAAAACCGATCCAAACCGGTCCAATTACACCCCTATAAAAGACCCTTTATTGATAGTGGACGGTTGATATTTATAAATATTTTTTAACTTTGATTCTCAATCAACACGAGATATTTTGGTATATCTAAATACTTTTTAAATAAAATAGTTTCGTTTTCACCGAACAATTAAAATTTGTCACTGTTGAAATTAAGAAAATAGAGAATAAAAACATTAATGTAAAATCGATAACCGTATAAAATGTAGTCGAAATCCGGTGTTTGATCTCTACATAATGTTTTTGTTTTATGAAAATAGAGAAGATAGATTAATGTGTTCATGAACTGATGAAAGAATAGACCAAAACATACAAAACACAAAATATAGTTGTAGTGACTAAGATTCTCATATTTAAATCGATCTATAATAAAATTGTAAACAATATATATTTTTTTAAATTGAATAAAATTAAATGTTAATAGATATCTTTTTTTTAAAAATCATACGATATCTTATCATATTTCGAATTCATTTTTAAAAATTGAACACATCGCCCACTATAAGAGGGACCGACATTTCGTCCAAAGGATGTTCCTGCGTATGGATGGGTAGGAGGAAAACATATTTGTGTAGATTTGACTAGAGTTCCCCACTTGTGGGGCTGGAGGTTGGGGATTTTACTGTGGAAAAAACAGCCCTCAAAGCCGCTTCATGCAAAATGGCCAAATAAGAGCAAGTATGTTTTGACAATCAACACGTTTTTATACCGTTTGCATTCGAAACTTTTAGTTTTGTAGCAGCAGAGGCTATAAATATTTTGAAAAGAGTCCAAAGAGTCATGCATATCAACATGGACGGGTCTGTGTGAGGCATGGTGATGACTGTAAGTCTTTTGGTACAAATATTAATCTAAGTATTAGTGCAATTAATATTAACTCATAGTATATTATTTTTGTACGTCTTCCATTATACATAAAGTATTATTTTCAGTTATATAGTTTAATTTTATAGTAATCAACTTTAACTTTGTCAAACATAATGGATAACTAATTGAATTTATAGTATTTGGATAAAATTAACAATTGAACTAGCATATAAATCAGAAATGACAAAAAATATTTAATTTTTTCAAGTAATATAATATGGATAAATTTGGAATAAAACTTAATAAGTTATAAGCTAATAATTGAATTAGCTTATCAAAATAAACTATAAGATAGTATAATTTTGGATTCTATATATTTTGGTTTAAGGTGGGATCTTGTGAAAGTATCAAACAACCAAACAACAGTGATAAGCATGATTTAGAATATATTCAATAAGTTATAATCTTATTTGAAATTCTGGCACGCAGGATACAGATGTTTAATGAGATGTTCCAACACTATGAATGTTGAGTAGGATGTTGGAACATTCAACGCGACAATATAACAAACAGATTAACAAAGTAAACAACAGAAATTAAATGACACAGGTGATTTGTTAACCCAGTTCGGCGCCAACAGCAACCTACTCTGGGGGATACCAATCCAGGAGTGAAATCCACTATGATAGCCCTAGTCCTAAGCTCTCAGCAAACCTCCAGTTTACACTTATGACCTAGCAACTATCTTATGCAACTTCAGCCTAGGAACTCCTAAGCTTGAGAACCCATCTCACCTCCTACTGAGTAGTAATGATCAGGAATGAAATCACTTTCAAAAACACACTAACTCCGTACTTAGAAGCTTAGGAGTAACACACAATTACAAATGAAACTATGTCATAGTCTTGCATCAATGTAATACAAGGTAGGCTCACAACAAGAACACTTAAAACCCTAATGCACACTTTGCATAAAATGATAACACACACACACACACACAACCCTAACTAGGTTTACAAAGAAGCTTAAATACAAATTCTATAATGATGGGCTTCTTCACATGTTGGGCTTCAAGTCTTCTAGAACATTTTCCAGCTCACATAAATGCATGAAATCATAACTTCCTTAAAAAAACAACAGAGATATGATTTTATATGAAGTCTTGAGATACTCTGACCATGCACACGTAATAAGAGCCTGGAATTAAGGCGTGGATTCCATAAATAAACACCAGCGCAATAATGAGACGTGCTTTCAACAGATCCTGGATGCGTATCCGAATGTTGAAACATTTCATCAAACATCGCAGTAATTTTGTTTTACCAAACATGCAGCCAATATACACAACACTTACAATCTCCCCCTTTGGCGAAATTTTTGGCTAAAACAAATTAGGATCACACAGACAGTCTAACGAAGTACAGTAGGCATGAATCTTTAGATCAACACAAGCACACAAATCATAAAGCAATCACACAATCTAACTGTAACTAGTAAGATCAGCAGAGGCAATCAACAGCAGAAGCAAACACACATCATTAGCCTAGATCCTTGTTACATGCGAGAGATCTTGATGTTTCAACATTTGATGGAACATGCACATACATATGCTCCCCCTCAAGTCATGCATGCATCTACTCCCCCTTAATCAGGCAGGGGTGCAATGTTCCAACATACCATCGCACATTATTACTCACATACAACCATCGCACATTATTACTCACATACAACTACTCCCCCTTTTTAGTCACAAAATTTGCCACATAGGGCTTAGCATTAATCAAGCAGAAGTATCATAGCACAAGCAGAAACAGAGTACTAGCAGCAGAAACAAAACAAGCAGAGCACACATAGGTGCTAGAATAAAATTTCTTATGAGTCCCAATGGCAAAGATGAACCTACCCAGTCCAGTTGCCACATCTGAAGAGTGAGTGGTAGGTACCCAATTGGAAGCAGCCACCCTGTTCAACACAGCATATTTGACAGACAACTTTCCAGAGGAAATTTTACCCTTCTTGGGCCAAGCTTTTATTTGGTTTGCAGTTAGCACTTTGCAAACTTGATTGTCAGACACAGTCATAGCTTCGCATTCCTCTTCTACAATACCCAGGTAGTTATTAATCACATTCGGAGAGAATTTGATTTTCTCACCTCTCACATTCACAGTGTGAAAATCTTCACTCATTGGATCATCACATTCCTCAGGGATGTTCACCAGAAATTCCTTCACCAACTGTTCATAGCAATTGCCCAGCTTTGACACAGTGTTAATCAAACTTGCTTCTCTGATAAGATCAACCAGCTCAGTCATTTTGAGTGGACATATTTTCATTCTCATTAGCAGTCTGGAACCCAGAGTTGTTCTCAGACACAACAGCGGCAGTATCCACCTGTTGACCCTGTTGGCCCAAGGATGTTCCAACATCCGGTCCAACATCCTTCTGAGTTACAGGAATATCAGGGGTTTCATGAACAATGTTATCCCCTTTCTCAATAACTTTCTCACCAACAGTTTCCATATCCATATTATCAATTGCAGTATTTAAGGCATCTAACCCTAGGTTTGTACCAGATTCAGTAGCAGTGGTATTAAGGGTTTCATCAACGTTACCTTTTTTGCGATTTGTATCAGCTTTGACATCAGGTGTGTTGAGAGATGCTTCAACATGAGTATCTTCTTCAGATGGCTTGGATGCTCCAACATTGGCTTTCGCCTTGATGTTGAACGGATCATCATTCAAGTAAAGGTCAGCCATGGTCATGGGTACTTTAAGCTCTCCCCTTTTTAGTTTCGGACCTTTCTGGGTAGATTTCACAGCAGATTTGGAACTCTTAGTTTTACTCTTCTTCTTCGAGACACCCTTGGAAGGTGTTGCATGTGTCTGTTCTTCAGGTAGTATAGTAGTGATGGGATCAACATTTAATGGAACGGCGGTAGGAGTGGTTTCATCAGGTTGAACAGTGGGAACATGATCGTTAGTGATGGAAGCATTGATATCAGGATTATTTGTTGCAGCAGGGGTGTTGGTGGTTGAAGACATTGTAAGGTTGATGGTGGTGAAGTATTTTAATTTTGTGGTAGGGTTGTAAGAAGTGTGAGAGTTTTTGACACAGTTTATTTGGAGAGGCAGGGAAGTAGCGGAATTAGGATTAGTGAGAGGAGAAGTTGAGAGAGCGTATAAGTGGAGTGAGTGGGAGGTTAACGTGTGATGGGTGGTTTTTAAAAGGAAGGTAATGATTTGATTTATTTTGTCTAAGATAGCGTGCAAAAATATGTGGGAGAACGAAAAATACCTGCACGCTGTAACAACATTAATTGCTACATCTCCTCATACAAACAAACACCCAACTTACTCCTTAGACTTTCAAATTGCTTTGCATCCAAAGCCTTGGTGAAAATATCTGCAACCTGATCTTCAGTACCCACATGTTCTAAAGTCACAATTTTGTCCTCAACCAAATCTCTTATAAAGTGATGACGGATATCAATGTGCTTAGTTCTGCTATGCTGAATGGGATTTTTTGATATATTGATAGCACTGAGATTGTCACAATAAAATGTTAGAACATCCTGTTCAACATTGTACTCTTGAAGCATTTGCTTCATCCACAACAGTTGTGAGCAAGAACTTCCTGCAACTATGTATTCAGCCTCTGCAGTGGATAGAGCCACATTGTTTTGCTTCTTGCTAAACCAAGAAATCAAATTATTTCCAAGGAAGAAGCAACCACCAGATGTGCTTTTTCTATCATCTGCACTTCCAGCCCAGTCAGCATCACAATAAGCAATCAGCCTTGAGTCTTCATTATGAGAGTAGAGTATCCCATAGTCACTGGTCCCATTCACATATTTCAATATTCTCTTCACTTGTGCAAGATTACTCACCTTAGGATCAGCTTGATATCTAGCACACACTCCCACAGCAAATGTAATGTCAGGTCTGCTGGCAGTTAGATACAACAAGCTTCCAATCATGCTTCTATATTGGCTTTGATCAACAGAAACACCACCTTCATCCTTGCTCAGCTTCAAATGTGTTGGTGCTGGTGTCCTTTTGTGTGCAGCACCATCCATACCAAACTTCTTAACTATATTCTTAGCATACTTGCTCTGAGATATGAATATAGTATCTTCCATCTGCTTAACTTGCAATCCAAGAAAATAAGTCAATTCACCTACCAAACTCATCTCGAACTCTGACTGCATCTGGGAAATGAAATGTTGGACCATCTGATTCGACATTCCACCAAAGACTATGTCATCAACATAAATTTGAGCAATCATGAGCTTCCCTTTTTCTTCTTTCACAAACAAGGTCTTATCAGAACCTCCCTTCCTGTAACCATGAGCAACCAGAAATTGGGTCAGCCTATCATACCAAGCTCTAGGGGCTTGTTTCAATCCATATAAGGCTTTCTTAAGTTTGTATACATGATTAGGAAATCCAGCTTCCACAAACCCTTTGGGCTGTTCCACATATACTTCCTCTTGCAGATATCCATTTAGAAAGGCACTCTTGACATCCATTTGGAAAAGTTTGAACTTCAGCAAGCATGCCACTCCTAACAGTAGCCTAACAGCTTCCAATCTAGCTACTGGTGCAAATGTTTCATCAAAGTCTAGACCTTCCACTTGAGTGTACCCTTGAGCAACCAATCTAGCTTTGTTCCTGGTCACCACTCCTTTTTCATCAGACTTGTTCTTATACACCCACTTGGTTCCAATTACATTCACACCTACAGGTCTTGGTACCAAGTCCCACACATCACTTCTTTTGAACTGATTAAGTTCTTCTTGCATGGCTTCTATCCAGCATTCATCAGTGAGAGCTTCCTTAACATTTTTAGGTTCAATTAGAGACACAAAACATGAATTACTAATCACCTCATTTGATCTCCTTGTAGTGATGCCTTTTTGAGGGTCACCTATAATAAGGTCCTGAGGATGGTTCTTCTGAATTCTGATTGAAGGACCTTTGTTGTTTGTTTCAGAATTGCAATCCAATGTTTCTTCTTCACTTTCTTCTCTGACTTCAGGTCTAGCAGCAGGCATGATGGATGTTCCAACATCGGGTTCCACACCAGGTTCCTTCTCAGTGTGCAAATCATCAATTACTACATTGATGGACTCCATCATAGCTTGTGTTCTCGAATTGTAGACCCTGTAGGCTCTACTATTGTTGGAGTATCCAAGGAAAATACCTTCATCACTTTTGGGATCCATTTTTCTTCTTTGCTCTCTATCAACCAAGATGTAGCACTTGCTACCAAACACATGAAAGTATTTTACTGTGGGCTTTCTGTCCTTCCAGAGTTCATAGAGAGTGCATGTTGTTCCTTTTCTCAGAGTCACTCTATTGTGAACATAGCAGGCAATATTCATTGCTTCAGCCCAAAAATGATATGGAAGTTTCTTGGCATGAAGCATTGCTCTAGCAGACTCCTGAATGGTTCTGTTCTTCCTTTCAACCACTCCATTTTGTTGGGGAGTGATTGGTGAGGAGAATTCCTGCTTGATTCCTTCAGACTCACAGAACTCAGTTACCTTGGCATTCTCAAACCCTCTTCCATGATCACTTCTTATTCTCACAATGGGAGAGTCCTTTTCTCTTTGAAGTTGTAAACAAAGATTCTTGAGAACTTCAAAGCTTTCCGATTTCTCCCTGATAAAGTTTACCCAGGTGTATCTAGAAAAGTCATCAACCACCACTAGAGCATACCTTCTTCCACCTATACTTTCAACCTGCATAGGCCCCATAAGATCAATGTGTAACAGTTCCAGAGGTTTTGATGTTACCTGATGTTCCAACTTTGGATGGGACATTCTGGTTTGCTTTCCAATTTGACATTCACCACATATTTTCCCTTCTTCTATGTCAAGGTTGGGTAATCCTCTGATAGCTCCTGCTGAGATAGCCTTCTTCATTCCTCTTAAGTGTAGATGTCCCGGCTTTTGGTGTCACAGCTTGACTTCATCCTCTTTGCTCATCAAACAAGTGGTTAAGTTTGACCTCTCATTTGGAGACACCCAGTGATAGCAGTTGTCCTTGGATCTTCTGCCCTTCATCAGTACGCTCCCATCTTCATCTATAACCTCACATTCAGATTGAGTGAAGTTAACTTTCATGCCTTGATCACATAACTGGCTTATGCTGATCAAGTTTGCAGTCAACCCTTTCACTAGCAGCACATTATCAAGTTTAGGCAGCCCTTCTTTAGCAAGCTTTCCAATTCCTACAATCTCTCCTTTAGCTCCATCACCAAAGGTCACATAGCTGGTGGCATATGACTTTATTTCATTTAGATAATCATTTACTCCAGTCATGTGCCTCGAGCATCCACTATCAAAGTACCAGTAGTCTCTAGCTGATGCCCTATGAGCAATGTGAGCAATCAGTGCAGTAACATCTTTATTCTTTGGTTTCCATTCCTTAGCAACTTGCTGAATTGGATTCTTGATTTCACCATCTGCTTTCTGTTGGTACCACTTGGGATAGCCATACATCTTGAAACAATAAGGCCTAATATGTCCTCTCATCCCACAGTGATGACAGACCCATCTTCTAGGTTTCCTTCTTGATGTACCACCATGATGTTGGATAGGACGCTTCAACATCTGTGTCCCAGTTGTAGGGCTGTAGTCACTCTTGGCAGGAACGAACCTTTCAACTTTCTTCTCCTGAGAGTTGTTCAGGGTTCTGTAATCAAAGCCAATTCCCTGTCCTTTCCTTTGATCTTGTGATCCCAGGATTTCTTCAAGCACTGTTGTTCCTGTATTTAACATCCTTACTTGTTTCATAGTATTGTCAAGTTGAGAGTTCAGATGCGCAACCTGATTATTCAGCTCAGCAATCTTCTTCAGACCCTCATCTCTTTTAGTCATGAGCTGACTTATAGTCTTCTTTTGCTTATGTAAAGTCTTGCAAATCTCCAAATCTTTCTCATACAATTCCTTGTAGGTGGCAAGCAAGTCTTCATAAGATAGAATACCATCATCAGATTCACCATCTGAGGTGCATACACCTGTTAGAGCTGTGACATGTTTGGCTGATTCACTTTCACCATCAGAGTCACTCTCAACAGACTAAGACACCACCAAACTCTTCTTCTGCCTCTTCAGGAAGGTCCGACATTCTGACCTTATATGCCCAAATCCATTGCATTCATGACATTGGACACCATTGAATTGAGAAGTCTTCTCATCACTTTTGCCCTTCTTGGCCTTGTCAGACTGAGTGGTGATGTTGAATCGGATGTTCTGCCCATTTGGTTTTTGCTTCCCATCTGCTTGTCTCCAGGCTTGCTCGAATTTCCTACCAATCATGGCTAGAGCTTCTGCAAACCCATCATCTTCATCCAAGTCACCTTGGGATTCTTCATCATCAGCATTGGATACGAAAGCAATACTTTTTTTTTTTCTTTTCACCTTTCTCATTTATGGCTAGCTCGAATGTTTCAAGAGAGCCAATCAACTCATCCAGCTTCATGTTATTGATGTCCTGAGCCTCTTCTATAGCAGTCACCTTCATATCAAATCTTTTGGGCAAGGATCTGAGAATCTTCCTTACAAGCTTAGCATCGGTCATTCTCTCACCCAGAACCTCAAATGAGTTAGCCATATCAAGAACAGTCAAATAGAAATCATGCACACTTTCATCTTCCTTCATCTTCAAGTTTTCAAACTTGGTAGTAAGTATCTGAAGCCTAGACATTTTTACCTTAGATGTTCCTTCGTGCACTGTTTCCAGTATGTCCTAAGCTTCTTTTGCAACAACACATCTCTTTATCAACCTGAACATACTCTTGTCTACACCATTGAATAAGGCATTAATGGCTTTAGAGTTGTAGGTAGCCAAGTCTTGCTCATCCTTGGTCCAGTCTATTTCATGTTTCAGCACCCCAGTATTTTTACCATCCTTGTCAGTTACTACTGGAGCCTTCCATCCAACTAATACAGCTCTCCAAACTTGAGCATCAATGGACTTAAGGAATGCAGCCATACGTGATTTCCAATTGTCATAGTTGCCTCCTTCCATAAGTGGTGGCCTGTTGACGAATCCTCCATCTTTCTCCATTTTGCCAGAAGATATATCCCCTATATCTCACCCAAAAACAGGCAGGGTGCCTGTTCTGATGCCAATTGAAATTCTGGCACGCAGGATACAAATGTTTAATGAGATGTTCCAACACTATGAATGTTGAGTAGGATGTTGGAACATTCAACGCGACAATATAACAAAAAGATTAACAAAGTAAACAACAGAAATTAAATGACACAGGTGATTTGTTAACCCAGTTCGGCGCCAACAGCAACCTACTCTGGGGGATACCAATCCAGGAGTGAAATCCACTATGTTAGCCCTAGTCCTAAGCTCTCAGCAAACCTCCAGTTTACACTTATGACCTAGCAACTATCTTATGCAACTTCAGCCTAGGAACTCCTAAGCTTGAGAACCCATCTCACCTCCTACTGAGCAGTAATGATCAGGAATGAAATCACTTTCAAAAACACACTAACTCCGTACTTAGAAGCTTAGGAGTAACACACAATTACAAATGAAACTATGTCCTAGTCTTGCATCAATGTAATACAAGGTAGGCTCACAACAAGAACACTTAAAACCCTAATGCACACTTTGCATAAAATGATAACACACACACATAACCCTAACTAGGTTTACAAAGAAGCTTAAATACAAATTCTATAATGATGGGCTTCTTCACATGTTGGGCTTCAAGTCTTCTAGAACATTTTCCAGCTCACATAAATGCATGAAATCATAACTTCCTTAAAAAAACAACAGAGATATGATTTTATACGAAGTCTTGAGATACTCTGACCATGCACACGTAATAAGAGCCTGGAATTAAGGCGTGGATTCCATAAATAAACACCAGCGCAATAATTAGACGCGCTTTCAACAGATCCTGAATGCGTATCCGAATGTTGAAACATTTCATCAAACATCGCAGTAATTTTGTTTTACCAAACATTCAGCCAATATACACAACACTTACATTATTTTTAATAGAAATTTTGTGGTTTTTTAGATTGTTCATTTTTTATTTTTTATTTATAGAAATTTTCTGATTTGTTAGTTTGTCATTGTTCTTTTTCTAAATTATAAGAATAAAGAAATTTTTCAGTGGTACATAAATTTTGTAGCCCCATTAGTTATTGATGTCTGGACCCGTCCCTGCATATCAATGTCGTGTCGCCTAGGTCTATGAATGTAGTTTTTCAAAGATTAAATTTTGTTATACAGAAAGATTTAGCGGCACAACTTGTTGCCGGTCTACCTTTTATTCACGTGTAATTATTTATGACCTAAAAAAATTGAACCAAATCACATAGAATAATGTTAATATTTATTTATTTTTTCGACTAAAAAAATAAAAATAAAATAACTATTAACATACTTATTTTCTTAATTAGCACAATATATGCCGGAAACATTTCATGAATTGTGCACTTGGCATATAAGACAGAATGCTTTAAGACATGTGAACCATGAACCTTCAAAACATTATGCTCAACAATCAAAGAATTCCATGCATTCAAAAATTCATTCTCAAAATATTCTGGAAAGATATATGGACCAGAATATATATTAAGGATTTAATTTGTATGCACTGACAGTGTAAAATTAAATAATTTTACACTGTCAACCAATGACAACCATGTATTGTGTCACGTCACCCCACTTTACCCAACTTTCTTGATATGACATGAAAGATTGGTGGTTTATTATTGGATGATCGTACATATCAATTAAACTCATGTATTCATGATAAGACCATAAATATTAACATACTTATTTTTATTAAAAAGATGATAAAGTAATAATAGTTATGGTCTTATCATTAAGATATATATGCTGTTCTACAAAAACAGTTTGGTTTTGTCAGCAAATTCTCCGATGATTTGTAGTACAAACAAAGATTGCAAATGAATCGTCTAAATTTTAAAAATCTAAAATGAACCAAATGAAATGCTGTTATCATATCTGTACCGGGAAAAAACATAAGGGTAAATTTACAGTGGTCCAATGACTCTAATATGTCCAATCCAGTAGAGAAAGGTCCAATTCTCCCAGCCCAATTAGTCCGAACGGCCCAATCCAACATTCGGGGCGTGTATTCAGCTCGCCATAGCCCTTCAGCTCGCCTACACCGTGTCCCACTAACCCACGACGTACTCAAGCACATGCATATAAATTATAATGGAAAAATATCTTTGCCCATGATCTCCACTCCACCTCCAACTGAGATCATGAGTTTACACACTTGAAAGGCAAAATAACTACCATGGGAAGGGCCTATAAATAAGTCCAACATGATTCAGAAAAGGGGGATCTAATTCAAAACTTTAACAAAATACATCTTCCTCAAATCCAAATTACGTACCATCATCAAATACACACCCCCTGTTCCTTTAGCAGGAACATTTTGGCGCCCACCGTGGGGCTCGATAAAACTATTCCCGGGCCACACGTTACTCATAGTCAAATATTCATTCCAAAGGTTCGTATTACTGAGACGTGAGAGAAGAGGAGGTCATCATGGTTTCTCTCCACAGTCAAGGAACGGACTCAAGCAACACAAATTGATAACGGTTTCTTCTTTGCAATTTACTATCTTAGTTCATTTAATAATGACATTCATGCTGTTCTATCATGAAAACGTGGCACCCCACACAAATTTATTTTCGTTGGCACAAAGATTATGAAATCCTCTTAATGAAAGATCCATGGTTAATAATATGTTGTGGATAGACTATGTCTGTGTAGATTGCTTCATAGTGATATATTAAGTTTAATTTTCATTGCCACAAATCAATTGAAACATATGAAATGCTGCACTACTATATTGTCGTATGCTTCTTTTGCGTTTGTTTGAGTGCACAGACATATGAAATGTTTTGATATTGATTCGGATGTTTTAAAAGAAAAATAGTAAACAGAAGATAATTACGATATTTGGTTCGATGTCATACTTCTTTCTAATTCATTTCAGTTTATTCATTTGTTGCTTCTATTTTGATTTGATTTATTCGTGTTTAATTTTGTTTGATCAATGACGTGGATCTAAACTCCCCGTCTCGCCGAACCGTTGTTGCCGTCCAACATCGTCGTCCCGCTGCCAACTGTCGGTGGTGCAACTTCGCTTATCGTTGTTTCAAATATGATGTCATCACCGCCATCAAAATCATGCGACTGTTTTGTGGGAACCCGAGGACACAACTGAAAACTATATCAGATCATATGTTAGCTTGAACAGTCATAATCCAGGTGATATCATTCCAAATCTCTTGGGCGAAATCTGTGTATCGCTTTTAATATTCGTATGTGGTGCTATCATTCTTTGCATATGAAACCATCGTACGTAGTATTGAAAGAAAATGTATATCCTTCAGTCACGTCAATTATGACATATTGATCCTTTATTTTATGTGTTTTCAATTAGTAATTGACTATAATAGAACAACTATTTTCTTTGGTTATTTATTTATGTGAAAAGGAAACATATTTTGAGAAGAGGTTAATTATAATACTGATTAAATGATGAAAACCAATAAGTGGGTAGTGTGCAATTTCTTGAAAACTTGAAAGCAAAATATGCAATTGGAAGTGATTGTATCATATGCATTTTATTTTTTACGGTTTGGTATTGACAATGAGATTTTGTTGTTATAGTTAAAATAATAAATCTGGCATATCAACATGGAGTTCCCCGAAATATAGTTCAATTACTTAGCCACACTGGTCCATAATTTCATATTAGAAAGATAATTTCAGGATATAAACCCATTGTTAATGGAACACATTTTTACAACTTATGAAACCGATAAGCTTACTTTAATAAGTTTGAGTTGTCATGAGAAATGCTATAATTCTATTTTAATTCTTCAGTAACCCCAGATATGACAGAATTGTTTGCATATCGATAAAATAATCTGCATAAGAAATGTGAACTGCCATGCATAATAAGTGGCTCTAGTATAATAACATAATGTCTCAGTAGATGTGTAAAATTCTCATGATATTCAGTATTCAATAAAAGTTTTCTCCAGTTTGAGTACTTTATTTTTGTCCAATATTTACATCTCGATTGAGACTTAGCAATCTAAAACTTCAGCTAACGCTTACTTGTAGCATGTTTTCTTGAATGCACTTGATTGATACTATATGTGCAGGAGGACATAGCAAATATATGAAACAAATGGGAATAAACAACAACTACAAAATTTATTAGCTCCATCTCGCCAACTCGCCGTCACTGTCCAACGCCGCCCAACTCATAGACCATCGTGATATCGTTTTAAATTTTTGGGCAAAGTTTACTCAAAAGATATTACACAATTAATTTCACATGCTAAGATTAAATTGTGCATCTCTTCATTTTTATTGTAGGTATCAATTGATAAACTCACCACAAAAGCCCCATTTGATAAAGCGCCACTTGAGATAAGACGTCAAAAGACAAAGCGCCATGTGATATAGACAAAAGCGACATAGGCGCAATGCCTCATTTATACGGCGCTATGACGCCAAGAGCGAAATAAAAGCTACGTTTAAGGCTTACAACGCCACGTAGTGAAATAAAAGCCATTTTATACGGCGCATGACGCCAAGAGCGAAATAAAAGCTACGCCTGAGGCTAACAACGCCGCGTAGTGAAATAAAAGCTATTTTCTACGGCGCATGACGCCAAGAGCGAAATAAAAGCTACGCCTAAGGCTAACAACGCCGCGTAGTGAAATAAAAACTATTTTCTACGGCGCATGACGTCAAGAGCGAAATAAAGCTACTTTATACAGCTATAACGCCAATAGCTTTTACGCTATCGGGCTACAACACCTTTATCTGGTATCATGCCAATAGCTTATACGCTAAAAAGGCGAAATGCCTCATTTATTCGGCGCAATGCCAAGAGCACAGTTCTAAAGACTCAACGTCTGACTTATACGGCGTAATGTCATGTTAAGGGCGTAGTACTACATTTAACAGCCAATAAGCAAAAGACGATGTAAAGCAAAGCGACACCAGCAAATGCAAGGCGGTGTAAAATAAGGAGTTAGTAAATGTGACATCAAATACTCAAAGAATGTCTTGCCGTAAAGTTAGAGTTCTTCTCAACATCAATATGACATAAAGTGTTATATCGCCACCTCATATTACTTTGAGCAAATGAAGTACAAGTTTTCTACTCTAAATGTTAAAGTCATCTCGCCAAGACTCATTGTTATAGTAGAAATGATATTATTCGGTTAGGCCGATCCAAGATTACATCAAAGCGTCGTCTCGCCATTAAATGTGAAATTGTCTCACCTATGAAGATTAGATTAACACAAATGCGTTAACCGTGGTTGTTATCTTAAGCACTTCGCCTCTTCAAGCCTCGTGCTTGGGGGGCTGTGTACCGGAAAAAAACATAAGGGTAAATTTACAGCGGTCCAATGACTCTAATAGGTCCAATCCAGTAGAGAAAGGTCCAATTCTCCCAGCCCAATTAGTCCGAACGGCCCAATCCAACATTCGGGGCGTGTATTCAGCTCGCCATAGCCCTTCAGCTCGCCTACACCGTGTCCCACTAACCCACGACGTACTCAAGCACATGCATATAAATTATAGTGGAAAAATATCTTTGCCCATGATCTCCACTCCACCTCCAACTGAGATCATGGGTTTACACACTTGAAAGGCAAAATAACTACCATGGGAAGGACCTATAAATAAGTCCAACATGATTCAAAAAAGGGGGATCTAATTCAAAACTTTAACAAAATACATCTTCCTCAAATCCAAATTACATACCATCATCAAATACACCCCCCGTTCCTTTAGCAAGAACAATATCCATACATACTCATTAGGCTTGACGACTTTGATATCGAGCCATGATTACAATCAAAAGGATAACAATGGAAAGAAGTGTTGATGATCTAACTTTTTCATCCACTTGTGTTGCATCTCTTGCTCTTGTTGCATTTTCGATCCCAGGGTACCGAAATAAATCATTCATAAGTGACCGAAAGCTTTCTATCATTTCCAAAATCTTACCTTTCATGATATGAAATATCCAGTTTAAGATTTCTATGCTGATGTCTTTTTGTTCTGAAATTTGAGGCCTTTGACAATTAGCTGGATGAAAAAATACAATGTTAGATGAGTCATAGAAGTATATTGTAATGATATTTCATTCTTTCTTTCATAATTCAATTTCACATGTTAGTATATATACAGACTTGTATTGTCGGTAAGATATATAACTCAACTGATAATGTCAATATTGTTAGGTTGAATCTCTTCAACCTGGTTAAAACCTAAGACCTTATAGTTGTGTGTGTGAGTTATAAGTGCAAACTGACACTTCATCTAAATTCAACTAATAATGCTGATATTGTTAGATTGAATATCTTCAATCTGGTTAAAATCTGAGACCTTACAGTTGTGTGTGTGAGTATAAAAAAATAAATAAACTACCGACCTGTATCAGGCAACTCCAGAAGCCTTTGATGCAGCACATTTCTTATGACAGCATCCCAAATGGCTTTATCAGATGATAATGAAACGACTAAACTCTACAAATTAAAATCCGAGAGACATTCAATCATCGCAGAAAATTATACAATGTTAAAAACTATGGTCACTGAACATTACATAACTAAAGCAAGAACAACCAACCTAGAAAGTTATGGTGACACTTTCAAATTGACGGTTAAAACATCAGTTAACACAGCAATTAAATCACAGTGAACTTATTGTCAAAAAATTAAAAATTTAAAAAATCGGCGAATTACAATTTACCAATTTAGTTTCTAAAATCAAAATGATCAGAAAATTTAGTCCTTGAATTTACAAAATTCAAAATTGAATATCCTCGATAACATGAGGGCCTCTCCAACAATTTCATGACTAAATTTACTGACCCAAAAAGACTAATGTGATCGAACATTTACAATTTAATGAATCATTTTGAAATTTCATTAATTTTTTCAATGACCAAATTGTTCGTCCGTATAATTTTAGAGACTGAAATAGTGTTTCACATGCTAAATACTTAAAATGATTTGAATGTATTGAAACCATGAATAGTGAAGAGGGTAACCTTAACAGCAGGATCAGCTTGCAGCAACTGAAGAGCATCATAAAGTCTTTTATATCCTTGAGACAGCACAATTCTTGAATCATAAGTGTCTGAGATTTGTTGAACTGTGATTGTTGATGATACTGCTTTCATAAATCTGACACATAGCAATTTGAAAAGGAATGCTCAATTTTTGGTTACATGATTCTTAGAATACTTTTACAACAAATGAGATAAAGTTGATTCATTATATTTATGAGTAAAAAGAAATGTTACAACCATTAGGACTCAATATAGAACAATTTTACGATTCAGTATCCGGTCCACTAATCCTCGCTGGTGGATGATGGGATTGGTAATCCTCGGATTAGTGAGTCGGATACTTGTTGGTCTTAAAATTGTTCTATATTGCATGCAAAAAACTATTTTACAACCATTTCGTCCACATCAACAATAGTTTTTTTGCATGTTTCCACAATATGAGAATTCAAAGCATAACCGCGACCATAATTTAAAACCATTTTATTTTTTGAATCGGCCATAATTTAAAACCATAGTATTGTCATTCAAAATAAAAAATGACACTAATAAAATTGAAGCTAAAGTATTTATTCCCATCATTGCCAATCATTTTCTTGTATTCATAGTTTCAAGATAATTCTTCATTTTTTTTTTCTACAACCAATTAAGTTTACAGAAATACTAAATTAATTATATTTCTGAGGGCAGAACATGCAAAACACTAAATAAATATCTTTTCTTGATATATTGCAAAACCAAAAATTTCATCTAATCAAAAAGCTTCTCAAGATAATCCCCTGTGATAAAATATAAACAAAATTTACTTTTTTTTTTTTTTAAAATTATTGCATAATTAATATATCTGATAATCTCAATGAGAGAATAATAATTAACAAGTAATAACAGAGAATAAGCAATTTAATTGATACAACATGGAACTCACTCTTGTAGAGCTGAAATTGTATCCTGAACTTCTCTTTGAGATGGAACAGTCTCAAATACATGATTATAGACACAACCACTTGTTGTTGTTATATCTTGTTTTCTGCATAATTGGCCATTATTACAGCAACAAGAAGATAAGGTGTTATTGGTGTTAGTATCTGTTGGAAGGGAAGGGTTGAGATTGGAAGATGAAGTAGAAGATGATGAAGAGAAATTGTTATTGAGGTTGTTTCTCAATTGAGGTACAAGATTATCAACATGCATAGTTCCACCTCCCATTGATGAATGCTTATTGCTTTTTTCAATATGTGTAGATAAGTTATTTTCTATAATCTTGTTGGCTAGTGGATGATGAAGTGTGTCGTCACTTGTGTTGTGTGGCTTGCACAAAATAGTATAGGCCTAATGGCATTGTTGGTTCGGCATAAAGTTTAGGACTAGTTTTATCGATTTACTTTTATCATTCTATTTATTTTCTCGCGCGTCTTATGATAACAACATTTTTTAAAATGTTGTCATTTTTATAATGTCCACTACTTAAGTAACAAAAGAGTAAAACATAAAAAGTATAAGACGCATGAGAAACCGATAAGATGAAAAACTAATAAGGTATAAATTGTGATTGATATTGCTGACATAAAACTCTAAGTATGTTGAGTAACTTAAAATCATCATTCATACACTATGTTATTCAAATCCTCCATTAGGCATGGGGTATATGAATGAAAATCCACCATGCATATCACCTCATGACTTACAAATGATTTGAATGTCTCACTTAGCCATGTCGTCTAGTTCATCATCATTTGTAACCACAACATCAAACTTAAGTTTCTAAAATGGCACACCCTTGCCTTTGCCACACGGTTCTTCCGTTTGGATTGACTTGCACTTTAATGTGAATTTACTAATCCTAAATTTTATACTTTTTTTGTGTTTTTTAATCTAATTTTTGTTAGTAATTACTGTAAATATTAGTATTATATTATTAAAAGTAAAATATTTAAATAGAGTGTTTGACTCATTAAAATTATCGTGTTGACTTTTTGTGAAAACTAAAAATAAACTAAATTGTTGTGATTGCCAATTAAAACACTATCCTCATATTTACCGTGTGATGCGAAACTAAAATTACTATTTTTACCGATTAATAAATGGTTGAAATTCTCTCACCATGTATATATATACACACCATAATTCACAAATAATAATCGGGAAGGAGGAAATCAAATAAACCTAACAACAACAAAGCAATTAAAATTTGTTGAATAATTTTAAATTAAAAAAAAAATGGCAAACAAATTAGTTGCATTGTTGTTGTTGGTGTGCCTCATAACTCTTCAGGATCAAGCAACTGCTCAAGTGCCACCAGAGGAACCAATAGTGTGCTATAATAAATGTTATGAAGAAAATTCCAAGAATATGGCAGGTTTTGTTGCACAAGCTTTATGTATAATTAAGTGCCAATTCCCAACACCTAGCTAGTGCTGCAGCAAAGAAGAATTAATGGTCCAATGTTTGGTGCATAACAAAAAGCTTTGTCATGAACTTATTGTGTATTAAAATTAATTATTCTTGTCCCTATCCTCTTTCCCCTTGTTTGTGATCAATTGTTAATTATTATTGGAATAAATTATATCATTATTCTTTCTTTTTTTGGTACATAGAAGAATTGTCAAAGTAAATATAAGAAATTCTCACACAAGTGAGAGAGCCGAGGTTCGAACCCTGGTCATGATGTCCATGCCTTGCAATATCATTATTCTTTTTTAAAATATTGAATTTTAATTTGCAAAAGTTGATGTGATGTTTTTAATTTTTATGTTATGGTAATTAGAATAGAGTCATGCCATTAGAATAATTACTTTAATTTCTTCATTAGATTAAATTTGTATGGATTTATTGGGAGGAAATGAAAGACTTTGTGATATGATGTGAATTAATGACTATTGTGGATTGATGATATTTTAAGCGTGATTTGAAGAAAGTATTTGGGAAAATAAAATGAAAATCAAAGAATGTATGTTTATGCACATTGTGTTTGTTGTTTGGTTGTTGTTCTTTCGTTGTTGACTTTGTTATTTATTTTTTATTAATACAATAGTATATTGTTATTTCAAATCACATATTGATATTACTTTTGGAAATCCAGAGTTAAGATTAGATTGTAAAAATCTTTTTGACTCAACGAAGTCTCTTATTTTCAAGACTTGGATTGTTTCCTTGTTGAATTATGGTATGCTTTAGGCATAATAACATGAAATTCCAACCTTAATTATGATGAGTAGCGTCGTTTTGTGAGGGTCGTGAATTAAGAGTGTTAATTAATGGCTAATGATAACTCAACGAACTGAAAGTGCAAGTTGCAGCGAAATGTATTGTTCTGATAGAGTGATACATACCACCATTATGATCCTTGATCCATTAGATAATTATTGGTAATTGAGGAATTGATCTCCCTCTTTTTTTTTGAAAGAAGACGATATTATAATGCAAATCTGGTCATGACTATTTGAAGACCCGATTTAAATATTAAAAATTAACTCTTAATAAAATATTAAAAAAAAGCAACCTCTATTTAAATTGTTATTTTTTTCACCAAACATCTTATATTTTATGAATATTTTTCCCAAATATGTTATTATAGTATTTTATTGTTAAAGTTTTTTTTATTGTCCTTTTATCCATTTTAATTCTTTAAGTTCTAAAATACAAACACTATTAATTTATTTTACATTAGGGCCGGTTTTGAATATTTAATGGAGATGCGGTCCCAAAAATTAAAAGTAAACTTATTTATAAAAAACACAAAAATTTATAAAGAATAATTCTCATTTATATTAACAATAATATAAAAAATAGTCATATGTGTAATTAGCATACAAAAGATTCTTATTCTTGCATAATTTTTTTTTTATTCTAATCAATAATAACAAAATACCTTATAGCTAATTAAAAAAGTCTCCATATCCTAACAATTTTTGTTGAAAATTTGTTTCATTAAATCTTCATATATATTAACTCATTTTTGTAACACTAGAGCAAAATAAAATTTCAAATTGAAATCTACTTCTATTTTTATATATTTTTATAAAATCATCCTCTTTATGTTTTTAATTAGAGATCTACTAACTACTATGTACTTTTTTTAAAAGCCCTCATAATATAAAGTTTCAGTTGCGTCGCCGACCTTGCACTTGTGCATGGCCGACCCTAGGAAGTAAAATATATATACACATGAGCTAAAGTATTCAATACAAATAAACACATCAATCCTAACTTATAACTTTATATTCAGACCATCTTAAATGAAATTTCTTAACAATATTTTTTCAATATTCCTACTTAATTACAACCTAAGTAACCAAGTAGTAAAAAAAAAACCCCAGCTTAATGAAGTAGACAACTATCATTTTCATAGTCATCACAGTTCCATCAATCCAAGTATGCATCATTGCCGGTCATGAACTTTTCATGCTCTTTTCAGGAAATATTAATAAATTTTAAATAAATGATAATTCTTTTTTATTTTTATTTTTTTATTAGAAGTTCATTTTTTATATTCAAGTAAGCCTCCGAAATGTGCATTGGCGGTAGCTCTGCAATTATCCAAAGCTCACATAAAATCAAACAAAATTATTCTTTTTTTTTATTTTTATTTTTTAATTCCCCTTCTTTGCCATGAAAGGTTATAGAATAACTTTGTAAAATAAGAATGAATTATTTTGATTGGTAAGCTTTTATGTGACCTTTTTAGTATATGCGCTAAAAAGACAAATACTAATTTTTTTAATAATAAATTTTTTATATGACTACTTTACTAATTTTTTTAAAGACACATAATCACACTTTGATATACTCAAAAGACATTTAATAATGATTCTAATTTTGTGAATGTTTTTTTATAAATCTATAATGCTAAAACTATGTGGATGATCTTTAAGTGCTAAAACTATTACAAAATGGTTGGAATTATCAAGTTTGTTTATGCTATGATTATTTTTCTTTCTCTATTTGTTGATGCAATGATCCTTGATAGTATGTCATTTTTTTGTCCTTCTCAAATTCCTTATTAGTTTACTACCTACATATTATTTTATCTCATTTTAATTAATAACATCTTTTTATTCAATATTTTTGTTTTATCCCAGCTATTATGTGTGGTGAAGATACTCATTGTCTAGAAGTTACGTGTTCAACTCCTGAAACACCTTATTGTAAGAAGTGGCCATTTTTCTCCGAAAAAGGTGTATGTGATTGTATTGTAGAGTCAAAGAGAGTGCCATATAGGTGGTGAAATTTCTTTCAATTGTTATTTGTGTTGGCATTCAATAAATTGTTTTTTTAAGAAGCCAAAAATAAATAAATATTAAGCAATTTCACAAACGTTGTATTTGTATCTTTGTATCCTTTATTGTTTGAGTTTACAAGTAATTTGATTTATAATGACAGAAAAAACTGTCACTAAAAGTCAAAAATCCATTTCTTTATTATATAATATAAATTTTGTTATATATATATAATATGAAATAATGCATATTCCATTTCATTATATAAATAATAATAATAATGAAAAATTCACTATTTGTTTTGTCATGACTTCACTATTATTTTATAAATAACAAAAACTAGGAGTCCCATTCTAATGACTATCAAGCTACATAACTACTTGAAGTCAAAAAAAAAAAGCTACATAACTACTAGGTTCCATCTTATCAACCAAAACTTGGAGTATGTGTTAACGGTTTGCTTTGGATTGATTTTGTATTAAAAATTTATTCCGTTTAAAGATAAAATTACTTGTGGTTATGTTTTATTTTGAATGAAAAATAAAAAAATTAATATGATTCAATCCAATTTTAATGTGGTTTGTAATTGTTTGATTAAATATTAATGTTATAAAGACACGGTAAAATAACAGGTTTGATATAAAATATAACATATAATATATTAAAAATTAAAGGAAGTTGAAGGGGTTTAATTTGGCTTTATTAGGAAAGTGGTATTGGAGGATGTTGGTGGATCGAGATGGTCTTTGTTTAGAGTGTTGGCATCCCGATATGGGGTGGAGAGAGGGCGGTGATGGTCCTCATGGTGGAGGGAGATTGCTCGGATTAGGGAGGGAGGAGAGACAGGGGACAAATGGTTTGAGGGCATGTTTCTAGAGAGGTGGGGGATGGGTCTGACAGTTTTTTCTAGATTGATCCCTGGGTGGACGGGATTCCCTTGTGTGAGCGTTTTGGTCGTCTGTTTGACTTAGTGGAGAACAAAAGGTGTACGGTGGCTAAGATGTCCTCGTTAGGGTGGGGAGCAGATTGGGAGGCTTGGGTATGACATAGGCCGTTGATGATATATGAGGAAGAGGAGTTGAGGGAATGCCAGTTGTTGTTGCTTACCCTTTCTTTGAAACTTTTTAAACGTAAGGGATCAAATTGAAATTTTTTTCATCGCTAATTACTGTTCACATGCAGATTTGCAGAAAACGTGTTTTTTGCTCCAAATGCACTAATAAGTCACGAAAATCACTTATTTAAGCTTAAAAATATCGTAGCAAAACATTACTATACTTTTAACATGATTAAAACACTTTAAATCAACTTAAAATCATCAAATAAGCATATATTTATGGATTTACTTAAACTAATAATTTATTAACCATGAGATGATGAGAGTTTGAGAATGGAGAAAATAGTTTTCTCCCCTCTCATTAAATTCATCGCTAGACTATAAAACTAACCCTCTTACCTTGTCTAAGTTGGATTTTCTATTCCTCCTTCTTCCTTTCTCTATTTGTTCTTCCTCTTCTTTATTCCTTTCTCTCCAAGTTCTTATTCTCTTTCTTCCTCCACATACACTTTATAAAAATGAATTTTTCTCTCTATTTTAGTTTGAGTACTAGGGTTTTCTACCCTTTTCCAACTCACACCCCCTTCTTGCTAAAATACTAACACATATTCACTCCTTTAATATATGCTCAACTAACTTAAGCCCATTTATTTAAAATCCACATACGATCTATTTAACTCTAATTTTAAATTTTAAGACCAAATTCACAAAAAGCCAAATATTCAATTTACGAAGGCTACGCGCCAATTTAAATTAAACTATCACAAATAAAATAAATAAAAATAATAAATTAATTCATAATAATTAAATCTGGATCGTTACAGACAATGTTTAGTCAAATACTAAATAGTGCTCCAGTGACACTTATTAAAAACATTAAAAGTCTAAATTTTTGGTCTTTCCAATGCATATCTTTTAGTAATTTTTTTTAGGTCCTAATTAGTTAGCAAGACCCTAATTTTTATTGTTTCATTTTATTTTTATTAGGGGTCCATTTTAAAACATCTAAATAATTAGGATCGACCCCACATTCTTTGCATAGAAATAGGCGACCAATCAACACTCTCTTTCCTGCTTCCACCCTAACCCCCGCCCCCTTGCCCACAGACTCTTTCTCTCTCTCTCTCTCTGGCTCTCTCTCGATACTCTTTTTCATACTTCCTTATAAACCCTAACTTCCTTTCCCGACACACACACTCTCTCTCAGTCATCTATCTCAACATTCTCTTTCTCGCTTCATCTATTGTTATCTCTCTCTCTAAACTTCAATTTCTTTCTCTCTCTCTCAGACTTTCTGTCGGCACTCTTTTTCCTTCTTCCTTATAAACCATAACCTCCTTTCCCGACACACACTCTCTCTCAGTCATTTCTCTCAACATTCTCTTTCTCACTTCATCTCTTGTTATATCTCTCTCTCTAAACTTCAATTTCTCTCTCTCTCTCTCTCTCTCTCTCTCTCTCTTATATCTCTATTTTCAATTCAGATGAATATGAAATTATGATCAGTTTCACTTTTTTCGCTTTAATTTTTCTTATTTTCATTTTCTTGATAATTCTGTAAATATTTCTCTGATTTGATGTTGTTTTTGGTTCAATAGAACGAAGTAGAGGTTTTAGCGGTGGTGGTGATTGTTGTTGTATCAATTTTTAAAATAAAAAAAAAATCATCGGTTTTTTTGTGATTTATTCGATTCTGATCCGATTTTTGTCCAATTCAACTCATTACTGAGTTGAATTAACTCGATGTAAGTGTGAATTCAGTGAGGGAGAAATTGAAATTCAATCGTGTGAGTGAATGCCATCAGTTGGGATGAGGCGAACGACAATAGTGTTTGGAGTGGTGATAGCCGGAATCACCGATCACATGGACCTTCCTTAATTAGTTGTTGACTTGAAATAATTCCCGCCCCAATTTAATCGGTGTCTCTGCCTATCACCACTCCAAACACTCTCGTCGTTCGCCTCATCCTAGCCGACATTCACGCGATTCAATTTCAACTTCTCCCTCAATTGATTTCACAATTACACCAAATTAATTCAACTCGGTAACGAGTTGAATAGGACAAAACACGAATTAGAATCAAAATATTCACATAAAATAAAACTGATGAAACAAATTTGATACGATAACAATCACTACCACTGCTAAAATCTCTACTTCGTTCTATAACAACATCAAATAAGATAACTATTCAGAAAATGAAAATCAAAGAGAGTTAAAAAGCGAAAAGTGAAATTGATCTTGATTTCAGATTCGCCTGAATTGAAAAGAGAGACCTGAGAGAGAGAGAGAGAGAGAGAGAGAGAGAGAGAGAGAGGGAGAGATTGAAGTTTAGAGAGTGAGAGGAAGGAGGAAAGGAAGTGATGGGAGAGAGAGAGCGCGTGTGGAGGGGGTTAGAGCATGAATATCGGTGTCTTTTACACCGTTCCTGAACTGTCCAATACCACTTGTTGTCAGTAAATATGGATATTTAGCATTTTGTCACCGTTCCTACACTTGTGACCGTCCTTCTGCACAACTACACTTCTTATGTGCCACATATGCCTGTTATTTTCTCTTTCCTTTTTTTCAAACAATTAACACAATTGCTTTTTTTACTATGTGGAAAATATTGTGGGGTCAAGTGGGACCCATTTTAAAGTGTTTGATGAGTTGTATGGATATTTAAAAAATGTAGATGAGTTGTTTAAAAAATTGAGAAGTGTAAAATAATATAAAATATTAAATGAGGTCCATTTAAAGAACCCATATGGGTTTGATGGATGTTGATGCTCTTTTATGGGAAACTGTGAAAGAGAGTGCTGAGAGTGATGAGAGAGAGTGTGTGTGGAGAAGGGGGTAAACCGTAAAATCTAAATCAAATTATTGGTCCCCTACTCCTAATCTCCTATGCATAGAATGTAGGGTCGATCCTAACAAAAGTATTAAATTTTAAACTATTTTAAACGTTTATATTAATTTAAAAATCAAGTAATTAAGCTTACTAAATCCTCTCTGTTTTTAATGATATATCATGAAAACAATGAGGACAATGTTCGCATAGAGGTTCAACTCATTTGTCTTCTATATTTAATTTCTTATATGCTTTCAAGAAAACTTTAACTCCATTTTTATTTGATTTTTTTTTATTTTGAAACTTTCACCTTGATTTTTAATCTTGTGTTTGATGTGGAGAAATCGGTATGAAATTTATCATTAGGAAAAATCAAGTCTTAGATTTGATAAGGTAGTGATGACATGCAAATATACATGACTGTTTTTAGTACTTTAATTAAGTAAATGATCAAATTGTGTTTACTCTCTGTAATATTAGTGAATTTTGATTTATTCTGTAATATGTTTTGCAATTTCAACCCTGTAGTGTGAAGATAGATTTTCCTTTTAGTCCTTCACTGAATATGTTGACTTAAGATTTGATATAAAATGATGACATGACATGTTTAGTGAAGGGGTAAACCAAATGTCGCTAACATTGCTTAAGGCAAAACACTATTTTATCCGAACAATCATAAGCCAACATATTTAAATGATGGACTAAAAGGAAGAATTTTCATATTATAGGGCAGGAATCAAAAAAAAAAAATTACAGGAGGTAAACTAAAATTTGTTAATATTACATGGGGTAAACATTATTGAACCCTTAAATAAATGAAACTCTTAATAAAGTTTATTTGAATATTTTACTTGTTATTGTTTCTTATTAATTACTTAGTATAAATCCCTAAAATATGAAGAAAATAGTGGAATTGATGAAAATAATGATGAATTGAAGTTCAAGACTTGATTTATGGTAATCGAAAATTCAATATAAATCAAGCATGCACACCGTTAAAAGGACAATAAATTGTCACTGAAAGTTAAAGCACCAAAAAGCTAATTAAATTTCTAAATCATAGATGATGTCATAGCATGTACCTTAATCTAGTAAGAAGCCAATCTTTGTCATGCAGAAGCCTAGGGTTGGACACCGGTCGGTCATAGTCAGAATTCGGGCTCAACTCCTTTATCTAAATCAACCACCGGTTGGAGTATTACAGTCCATTTTCGTCCGTTTTGAGGTTTCGATTTCGGCGGATTCGATTTGTCATATACGATGGATGGACAAGTGGTTTGTATCAGATTTAAGAGTACACAAAACCTTTGATAGATCCAAAATATTAATACATCCGGATTCAAAATTATATCTGGTTTGATACATAATAAAAAAAATGGATACATAATAAGTAAATTTGTGTGGTTGAGCAAAACAAATTACGTGTTGTGGTTTTTTAGTAGAGAAAGAGAAAGTGTTTGAAGAAGGAAGATGAACTCGAGTGAGAGAGTTTTGAAAAGAGAGAAACCGGAATAGACAGTGAAGGAGTGAGAGCCGCCGTAATGTTTGTGGTCTGTGTGGAAGAGAATGAAAACCCTAGTTTTGGTCTTCTTTTAATTTGTCATTGAGGACTGGATTTTGTTCTGGGCCATATAAAAAGACTGGACTATCCAAAAATGTAAACACAATTATTTATTAATTAAAAAAATATACATGTACAATTCGGTCGGATATGGGCTTCGCTTGGTTTGGACCCCCCCATCTGAATCCGACCAACCCAAACCAATAGAAACCGGGTCTTCGAACCGTTTGATATGTTTAAACTGATCTGAATATCCACGAGCCTTCCGGATTGGACGGATTGGGTTGGGCGGAACATTTTTGTCCACCCCTACAGAAGTCTATTACGACCTGTACTGTTGCGCTACGGACGTAACAAGCCAAATATTAGAAAAAATGTTTGTTTCGACTTTTCATATCATGCTATAATGTACTTAATATGGTGTCTTTGTGGATATTGCATGACATGAAAAAATAGGAGCCAATGCTAAAATAAATGATCCCTAACTCTTGTAATTTATTTTTTTCAAAGTAAGATAATATAGAGGATAATTACACTTTAATGGAAAGCAAGCGGGCAATAAGTTGTGCCGCTAATCCTTTTTGAATGGCAAAATCAATCATTTTAAACACTACATCTGAAGACCTATGAGACACCACGTTACTATGCATGACTCTTTGTACTCTTTTTAAAATATCTACAGCTTCTGGGGCTAGGAAATCAAAAGTATCAAAAGCAAAAGGTACAAACACATATTAATTGTCAAAACACATTTTCTCATGTTTGACCACTTTGTTTGATGCAGCTTTAAAAGCCGCCTGTCCTACCGTAACTTTTCTCTCTTATTCCAAATTTTCTTTACTTTTCTTACCTTTAATTTTTGGGAAATGCTAGGTTGCATGATAGAATCACTCGTACAAAGATCACGACATGATGTGGCAACCTTTATTGAATTCTCATTAATCATGTTTGATAAACATAATTAATTGTTGTGCTGTTGTAAAAAAATATATATATATATATATATATATCAGCGTCCTCCCAATTCCATTGCTCATTGACAATTGATTATTGAAATTTGGCCTTAGTGACAATTGTTTATTGGTTATACCCCTTTCACATGGTTAATATAATAAAATGAGTATAATTGGTGTTCTTATATAGAGTTATTAGTGGCTTAACTAATTACTCTTCATTCTAAAATATTAGTAAAAATTAGTTAGCAAAAATAAATGTATTTGGTCCAAAATTTTAATCAAATATATCAAATTTATTTGACTCATTTTTACTTATATTTTGGGACAAAAGGAGTAACTATCTAATAACAACTAATTTTAACCTCTAACAAACTAATTCAAGCTCTAGCATAGATGAACCTCTCAGAAGTGTCAAAAAACATTTTTTCCTTTACTCCGACACTCTTTGGATTGGTGTCCGACACCTATAATTTTTTTTTATTTATTTAATTGCTTTTACTCTTCTTAGAAATATATACAACGATTAAAGATGTGTTGAAACAATAATGTTGATCAATTATGGATTAAAGATGTTACATTTTGATTATATTATTTTTAGTTTTTCGATAGTAGGTTGATGAATAAATGTCAAAAGTACTATCATATGTTCATTTAAAACTTATTTTAATGAAAAAATTGTTCAACTTAAATGCATATGTATGTATTCTAATTCTCAATTTAGATTTTTATAAATATGTAGCGATGCCGATGTCATATATTTTTTAAATTAGCGGTGTCGAAGTGTTCGTATCAGAGTCCGTGTTTCATAGGTTATAAATTACAAATTTAAAAGATCTATACAAACATAAAATTTAAAGAAGCTATAAATATATTTTACCAAATATTTAACCATTTTTTATTTTTTTACGTATATAGCAACATATATATATATATATATATATATAGAAGAGCATATTATATTTAAGTGGGGATTTGTGTAATTTTCTTTTTATTGTAATTAATCCAAAAGTGACGTTCTTTATTAAGTAAGGAAGGATTGCAAGTTGCAAGTGAGGCAATTGATACTGTCGTGCAAAAGTGACGAAGAAATCAATCGTGCTATATAGCATTGTTGAGCTTCACTGTGTATCATAGATACACAATTATTTGATAATGAAGTATTAGTGAAGATCCTATAGATGTGAAGTTGGTTGTGACAATTAGAGACAATTGAAAACTTAAAGTGGAATCATATATAGTTACACAAATCTTAGTTGTCGGGAAGTGAAACTTGATTTGGAAAATTAAAATTATTAACTAAGATATCATGATTCATAAATCTTAGATTAGCAAACTGAAAGACTGAGAGGTTTCAAACTTAGAATTTGGCAAAGTGCCATGTGTTTCAGGTGACATAGAATATTTGTCATAGTATTTATCTCACCTTGAGATTATTTTTAAATCTATTTTCCGTTGCAAAAATCAAAATGATTGGATTTAGAATTATATTTTTGTGGTGAAATTCATAGTTGTAGGATGCTTTATTTTATTATATTTTTTAAAACCAAAACCAATAAAAAATCATATCTACCACAAAATTACTACTTTTTTTAGATAAACGAAAATTATTATTTTTTCTAACTAAACTCATAAATATAAAACAAATTCTCCACAAATCTCTGTGTAATTGATATTTTTAATTATGGTGATAGTACTGTGCACTTGCGGCCAATCAAACTCTAAAGAAATGTTGATGAAATTGTCATCTAACATATACAATAAATATATAGAATCATTACTTCAATATATATATATATATATATATATATATATATATATATATATATTATGAAATTGTCATCTATTTTCCAAAGTCCATTTGAAATTCAACAAAGTAATTTCTTTTTTGTGATTTTCTTTTCTCTATTATGAAAGGTTATATATCATAGAATCTTTGTAAAATAATAATAAATTATTTTTATGGTAAGCTTTTTAAGTGACATTATTACTAAGTTGAAATTGTCATCGAATATATATATATATATATATATATATATATATATATATATATATCCAGAAATTACACATGAAATTCAACAAAGTAATTTCTTTTTTTGTGATTTTCTATTCTCTATCGTGAAAGGTTATAGAATCATAGAATCTTTGTAAAATAATAATAAATTATTACTAAGTGCGCTAAAAAGACAAACACAGTAGTTTTATGTACTTAAAATACATATGATAATAATTTTTTATGTGACCTTTTTACTATTTTTTCTAAACATACATACTCAACACTTTAATGGTACTTAAGAGACATTAATAATTATTCTAATTTTCTGAAAGGTTTTTTACAACTTCATCAATGCCAAAAACTATTTTAATTATAAAGTGATGAACTCACGTTCTATTTCTTACATGCAAAGCAAACAAAATATGACCGAAATTGTTAAACTTGTTTATGTTATAATTATCTTTTTTTCCCTATTTGTTGATGCAACAAACATTCAAAGTATGCCATCTTTTTCCCTTCTCAAATTTTCTTCGTTACTTTTTACATAATATTTTTTTCTCATTTTAATAACATGCTTTTATTCTATTTTTATCATCGCAGCAAATATATGTGTTCGAGATTCTGATTGTCCACAAACTATGTGCACATCTCCTAAAACACCTTATTGTAGGAAGTGGAGAGGTTTCCCTAGTGATGGCATATGTAATTGTATTAATGATCAATTTAAAATAAGATTCTGCTAGGAAATTTCATAAGCTTATATTTGATTGATAATTGTGTTGTCAGCCAATAATATTTAGATTTAATTATTCTTTCCCAACATGTTGAAAGTTAGGTGAAAAAATAATTTTATTCTACTTGTAAACCTGTTATTTATATTTATGACGTCATAATTCTGTTACACTTAATTATCAAAGAAACTCTAGGGATTATTGAAAAGATTTTGTGTTCCATTTTTTTATGGAAAGAACTTATCTTATTTCATTCATAATAATATAATAAATACGTATTGTTGAGATATCAATATATAAAATTATGAAAATTAAAAATGTAATCATCCAAGCAAGATTATAGACAATTTCATTTATTTATCTCCTGATGAATATAAAATGAGAGTCCACGAAATTTATAGCTAACAAGGTGCTACAATCACTCAATATATATAGCACCTAGATCAGATGTAGAGATTCTTTTGCTATAAAGGCCATCTATATATGTACACTTTTGCAATCTAACTCAATGTCTGTGTTATATATATATTTAGTGCTATATAATTGTATCTCACCAATCCAATTAAGTGCCTTCAACAAAACAAACCTATAGCTTCTTCAATTTTTGTTGTGTACGCAATCTTTTGATCAAATGGTAAATAAATGGTTTCCTACGGACCGCGGTTGTCTCCTATAGACCACACGATGATAAACTAAATGTTCTTTTCCCATAAATATCACTTTGTCACTATTATTCAAACAAATTTCAAATCGAGGAGTATTTAGCATCCTCCTTACTAATTTACAAACACATTTATTAATATTATGTATAATAACTCCTTAAAAATGTGATCATCATGAGTATAATTCCGTTGATATAGATATAACATTCTAAACCAAGTTGATTGAACTCAAGTGGTAAGGAGTTCCACCCCCATGATTCTTTTTCACCCCCCGAAATCCAATTTTACCCCTTAATTTAACCCCCAAAACTTCAGTTTTCACGTACCAAAGTTTTCCGATAATGAAAAACATGTGTTTTCAATCGTTTAAAACTTCGGTACGCATGTACCGAACTTTTTTTCCAAGGATTAAAATGGAAACCCGAGGGATGAAAAAGAAACATGGAGGGTGGGAAGAGAAATCTTCCTTAAACAGTGTATTACAAAAGTGTTAGGCCTAGTGCAAGCATTCTAGACGCGTGCTGAGCCAGGCATGTCGAAGCAAGGCACAGACGCGGGCGCGCCTCAGCTTGGGTTAGCTTGTAGTTAGTTTGCCTAGCTTGGTAGTTACTTGTTAGTTAAGCAATTGTAATCACCTCTTGTATATTGCCTATATAAGGCCTTAATGTGAATAAGAAAATCAAGGAGTATCATTTACTCAACAATTGGTATCAGTTTACCGGTTGAATCGATCCATTCTTCGCGTGCAATAACTGCAGTTAGTTACACAAAGCTTCGTTTCAAGAATCCATGGCGGATTCGAGCAATTTCATGCAACCATCAATCCCTCGATTCGATGGTTACTACGATCACTGGGCCATGTTGATGGAGAATCTCTTAAGATCCAAGGAGTATTGGAATCTTATTGAGACTGGTGTTGTCACTGCACCTGTAGGTGCAACTCAAGAACAATTACGATCAGCTGAGGAGAGTCGTTTAAAGGATCTGAAGGCAAAGAACTACTTGTTTCAAGCAATTGACAGATCAATTCTTGAAACAATTCTTGAGAGAGATACAGCCAAAGACATTTGGGATTCTATGCGTCAAAAGTATCAAGGATCCACAAAGGTTAAGAGAGCACAACTTCAAGCACTTAGAAAAGATTTTGAAGTGTTGAACATGAAGATTGGTGAATCTGTGGAGTCTTACTTCTCAAGAACTCTTACTATAGCTAACAAAATGAAAGCTCATGGTGAAGTCTTGACCTCAGGTAACATAGTTTCAAAGATTCTTCGCTCTTTAACCTCAAGATTCAATTATGTGGTTTGCTCTATCGAAGAATCCAATGATGTTACTACAATGTCTGTGGATGAGCTACAAAGTAGCTTGCTCGTGCACGAGCAAAGAATGAGAAATCTGAGGGAGGAAGAACAAATTCTCAAAGTTTCCTATGGTGGTAGGAGTACTAGAGGTCGTGGCTCAGGCTCAGGTAGAGGTAGAGAAGGAAGAGGGGGAAGAGGAGGCAGAGGTGGTGCAAAACTCAACAAAGAGAATGTTGAGTGCTATAAATGCCATAAACTTGGCCATTTTCAATCTGAATGTCCTAGTTGGGAAGAGGATACTGCAAATTATGCTGAGTTTGATGAAGAGCAAGAAATCTTGCTCATGGCTCAAGATGAAGTGATGAAAAATGAAGCCAGTTCAGGCCAAGAAAGTAATATGAAGCAAGAATTATGGTTCTTGGATTCTGGGTGCAGCAATCACATGGTTGGGAACAAAGATTGGTTGTTTGATTATGATGACACATATAAAGATTCAGTGAAGCTTGGTGATGACTCTAAGATGACAGTTGAAGGCAAAGGTAACTTGAGGCTTCACATTGGAGGATATGTTCAGGTTCTTTCAAATGTTTATTACCTGCCAGGCTTAAAGAATAATTTGATCAGCATAGGTCAATTACAACAGAAAAATTTAACTGTAATCTTCAAAGATGATATGTGTAAGGTTTATCATGAGAGCAAAGGTATTATCATGTCAACACATATGTCTCTAAATCGTATGTATGTGATCAAAGCTCCAGTAATTTTTCCCAAGTGCTTCAAATTGACTGCCACAAATGATAGCCAGTTATGGCACCAAAGATATGGCCATTTGAGTTACAAAGGTTTAGGAATTCTAGTCAGCAAAAATATGGTGCTTGGTCTACCAAAGCTTATTGAACCTTCAGAGAAATGTAGTGATTGCATGAAGGGAAAACAACAAAGAGAATCTATTCCTAAGAAGAGCACCTGGAGAGCAGAAAAGGCTTTGGAACTAGTTCACTCTGACATTTGTGGACCCATAAATCCTGAATCAAATGGAGGAAAAAGGTACTTGATCACTTTCATTGATGATTTTACTAGAAAAACATGGGTATATTTCCTTAGTGAAAAGTCAGAAGCTTTAGTCATATTTCAAAGATTCAAGGTGATGGTTGAAACTGAGTCTAAGAATAGGATTAAATGCTTTAGGACAGATAGAGGAGGAGAATATACTTCTACAGCCTTCAATGAATTCTGTGATGTAAATGGCATAAGAAGGCAACTCACAGTTTCCTACACACCTCAACAAAATGGGGTATCTGAAAGAAAAAATAGAACAATTTTGAATATGGTTAGATGCATGTTAGGAGATAGAAATGTTCCTAAAAGATTTTGGCCTGAAGCAGTTAACTTAGCAGTCTACATACTCAACAGGTGCCCTACATTTGCAGTCAAAGATATTACTCCTGAGGAAGCTTGGAGTGGAAGAAAACCCTCAGTTGGTCATCTTAGAGTATTTGGTTGTGTAGCTTATGTTCATATCCCTGATAATCTCAGAAAGAAGCTTGATGACAAGAGCAAAGTATGTGTGTATTTGGGATTAAGTGAAGAATCAAAGGCTTATAAATTGTTTGATCCTGTCAAAGGGAAAATAATTGTAAGCAAAGATGTGAAATTTGATGAAAGTAGACAATGGAATTGGGATAAAAAGGAAATTGAAGGTAGTAATATTCCTAAAGCATTAATTGATGATGAAGAGTGTTCCACAAGCAATCAGGGAAATGAAGATACTGAGGAAACACAGGTAGTTGATAATCATGATTTTGAGCCTGACAATGATAATACCACTTTGCCAGATGTAATACCTGACTCTGAAGATGATAGTAATGATGAAGGGGAGGATTTAGGCAAGAGAGTCTCAAAAAGGCCAGGTTATCTAGATGATTTCATTACTGAAACAGATGAAGCCTTCAAAGCTAGCCAATCCTTACAAAACTTAGCTGTGTACACTCCATCAGAGGATCCAACTACTTATGAAGAAGCATCAAAACATGATATATGGAGAAAAGCAATGGATGCAGAAATTGAGGCCATTGAAAGGAATAACACCTGGGAATTGACTGAATTACCAAAACATGCTAAGAAGATTGGTGTGAAATGGATTTACAAAACAAAATACAATGAACAAGGAAAGATAGACAAGTACAAGGCCAGGCTTGTAGCCAAAGGATATTCTCAGCAATATGGCATTGATTATAATGAAGTGTTTGCACCAGTTGCTAGATGGGATACAATCAGGACAATTTTGGCAGTAGCAGCAGCCAACAGCTGGCTTGTGTTTCAACTTGATGTTAAAAGTGCGTTTTTGCATGGTGAGTTGGAAGAAGAAGTATATGTAGAGCAACCCCTAGGGTATCAAACTAACAGAAAAGATCAAGTGTATAGGTTGAAGAAATCACTCTATGGCCTGAGACAAGCACCTAGAGCTTGGTATAGCAAGATAGAATCCTATTTTAATACTGAAGGATTTGTGAAATGCCCTCATGAACCTACTCTCTTTGTGAAACATGATGTGGAAGGAAAAACTATAATTGTGAGCCTGTATGTGGATGATTTGATTTTCACGGGAAATGATCAGAGAATGTTTGATGATTTCAAACATTCCATGGAAAGAAATTTTGCCATGACTGACCTGGGCAGGATGAGATACTTCTTAGGAGTGGAAGTGAAGCAAACTGAGCATGGTATCTTCATACATCAACAAAAATATGCTGTTGAAATTCTCAAGAGGTTTGGAATGAGTGACTGCAACAGTGTAAGTAATCCAATTGTGCCAGGCTGCAGGTTAATGAAAGATGAAGCAGGCAAGCCTGGTGACTCAACTTACTATAAGCAAATGGTTGGTTGTCTTATGTATCTGCTAGCCACAAGACCAGATATGGCCTATTCAGTTTGTCTAGTTGCCAGGTATATGGAGAGACCTACAGAGATTCATCTAGCAGCTGTGAAAAGAATTCTCAGGTATCTCAAAGGAACAATTAGCCATGGAATTTGGTATGAAAGAGGCAAGGGAAGTGCTTTGACTGGTTGGTCAGATTCTGATTATGCAGGTGACATTGATGATAGAAGAAGTACTTCAGGCTTTGTATTCATGATTGGAACCAAGGCCGTATCTTGGTGCTCTAAGAAACAACCTATTGTGACCTTGTCTACCACAGAAGCAGAATTTGTTGCTGCAGCTAGTAGTGCTTGCCAAGGCATTTGGTTAGCCAGGATTCTGAGCCTGATTGACAAAGGAAGAAGGGATAAGTGTATCATCATCAACTGTGACAATAGCTCTTCTATAAAGCTATCCAAAAATCCTGTGATGCATGGTCGAAGCAAACACATAGATGTGAGGTTTCACTTTCTTAGGGATCTCACCAATGATGGAGTTATACAATTGGTACATTGTTCATCCATGGATCAAGTGGCAGACATTATGACAAAAGCTCTAAGCCTTGAGAGCTTCAGTAGACATAGAAGCAAGCTTGGAATACAAAAGTTGGAGATTGTAAACTGAGTTTTTGAAAATGTTCAGTTTAGGGGAGGACTTGTTAGGCCTAGTGCAAGCATTCTAGACGCGTGCTGAGCCAGGCATGTCGAAGCAAGGCACAGACGCGGGCGCGCCTCAGCTTGGGTTAGCTTGTAGTTAGTTTGCCTAGCTTGGTAGTTACTTGTTAGTTAAGCAATTGTAATCACCTCTTGTATATTGCCTATATAAGGCCTTAATGTGAATAAGAAAATCAAGGAGTATCATTTACTCAACAAAAAGTCCACTAGTAAGAGCCCACCGATATATTTAGAGGAGTAATTGAAACAAATGCAAAGTGTAATGATTTCATTCACATTGAAACTTGTCTTATAGCCCGAATATACTGCTAAATCTTATTTTTTTAGTTTTCACCACCCGTTGAATCTGGTTCGGGGATCAGTTATGACATTAAGTGGTTTCAGCCTCCTCCCGATCATACTGCTAAATCTTTTGAATGTCCCACCAGTTTTAAAATCGGTGTTGCGAAAAGGTATATTAGGAGAAGGAAATACAATATATGAAAAGAACTAATGCTCTACAATAAGTATGGGTACTTCATTTTAAGGAGAGTACTTATATCGGGTACGTACCGGCGTACGGTATTCCTTGAGCATGCACCGATAGTGTACCGATTTTATTTTATTTTTTCTTGCAATGGATACACGCGTGGTACTCCTATGATACGCGCGTGGTACATTTTTTATTTTATTCCATTTTTTATTTATATAAGAAAAAAACACAAATTAAAAAAACACATTTTTTTCCCCTTTTTCTTTTATTCCATTTTTTATTTATATAAGAAGATTTAGTTTTTTATTTGTTTATAATATAAAAGTAACAGCTACTGCTAAAAATGTGCAATATTGGTAGAGATAAATGAGATATATTTGGTGTAGCTGGTATTTTTGAAGTTGTAAGTCTTTCTCGCAAAGAATCTGAATTAGACGCCGCTCTTTATAACGATGATGGAGAGGGAAACAATTTGATTCATTTTATAGCTAATTGTTTTTTTATTTGATACTTTGATGTTTTTGAATAATTTGAATTACTTGTGTGATAAATTTTATGTTTAATTATTTGTTTTAACAATATAATTCTATTATTTTATTTATATAATTATATTAAAAATAAAATATACGGACTTACCCGTATCTTAATTTTTCTAAAAATGTTGTATCCCGTACCAATATCAGATTCCGGTACCGTACCCGCACCTACTACCTAGACAACATATAGATTCTACAAGAAAGAAAGAGGTTAGTGATTTTTTTGCTTTGAGAAAATTATATTAAATATACAAAATTATCCTTTATTTAAAACTGACTTAAAATAATAACAAATGATTTTTTTTTTTTGTCAAACTATAAAAGTACACATTTTATATCTTTATATATTTAAGTGAGTGTGTGTGTGACACACACAAAAATAGAAAGTAAATATGACAAAATAGCACAAATATGAAACACATGTGTACATAAAAACATGCACATTCTCTTTAATTGTGGCTTGAGAAATAGTTGAGGAAATCAGAACAAGAACGAGATTTGCAAAAATTGCATCAAGATAATCGTTCATTCAATCAAACCACATTTTCTCCTCAAATTACAACATTATTAGATTTTGATCATCTCTTTGTATCATTTCAGGTATCTCACCATCATTTCACTCTCATATTTTCTTTTCTCTTGTTTCCTTCATGATATACTCATCATATCTTTCGATGTGTATTTAGATTTCGGATCCTCTCCCATGGTGGTGAAACAAAAAAACTGATTTAAAAAACTTTTTTTTTTGTTTAACCGTGGAGAGATGATCTAAGTATGTGATGATGACATATATGTGCAAATTTCATCGTCATTTTTAACCTTCTCTATGCATTTAATATAATTATTTGAAATTTTAAATGTTAATTTGTTCAAGTATATATAATTTTGTGTTATTACCAAAGGTGGCAATTCATTATGGGAGACCAAAAGTCAAGGTATGTGAAGTTGACCAAAGATAAAGAACAAGCACCATTTCGAGACATTACTCCTGGAGAGCTTAACCAACCCATTGATGTTCCACAAGTAATATCTACATATCTATAATTTTTTTTTTCTTCATGTTTCTTATTTTAAGCATTCTTGTTGAGATGATGTGCTTTTTTTATCTATCAATAGGATTTTGATGAATTTTAAAATATATTTATCATTATATTATTTTTAATTTTTTATCTCATATTAATGATTTGATATGCATGATCTTTTTATAGTTAAATGCTCGTAGATGTCTTGAGTGTGGACAAGTGTTACCTGAAACCTACCAACCTCCAGCTGATGAAGATTGGACAACTGGAATATGTGGTTGTATTGATGATATTGATAGTTGTAAGATTTTTTTTTTCTTTTTCTATTTGCCATGATTAAAAAATTATTTGTATGTGTTTATAATTTTGATTTACATTCTTCTCTCATGACTTAACATGTGTTCCATGAATACATATGATATAGTGCGGTGTATGGTTTTAAATTGCATTTGCAATGCGATTTCGATTAGTTGCAAAACTAAATATTATGGTTAAATGTATGAAAATGCGGCTGCAATTGCAGTTGTGATGTCATTGTGGTTGCAACTATAGTTGCGGATTGCGGTATAAAACTAAGGTGTAGTATATGGAGAAAAAGGTTTGAGAAGATTTGGAAAACATGAATGATTGCATAGTTGAAATGTGTGCAATTTTGTGTAGGAAGTCTTAGTGGGAGAAAAACACAAGAAATTAATGATTTTTGTATATAAGTATAATGTTTGTAGATACAATTAATCTAAAGCTCCATATAATAATATTAAAATAACTTCACTAAGAAGTAAGAACTTAATTATCTGTGTCATGTGATTATTTTTGTATCATTTGGTTTGATTTTTCTTATATATGCTCTAAGGTCCAATCTTTTATCTTTTAAATGTCAAAAACTCTTTGGTATTGAATAATTTTGTTTTTTTTTTTGACACATGGTATTGAGTAATTGAAATCAAAATTCTAAGATAGTATCAGAGTCTCCACAAGATTTTTTGGGTCATTTATTATTAGGTTTCTGCTATCGGATCACACTTACAATTGATATTTACGCACCAAGTTTAATAGTGTTGGTCGTAAGGGTTATTGTGTCAAAAGTCTCACGTCAGATGTAAATGGCCTCAACATAAGTAGACGCAATGTTCATCTTACAAGTCGGTTTTATAATGTTCAATTAGACTATAAACTTTCAATTCTAAAAGTTGATATTAAAAACACTTGATTTTCTCTTAAAATCATATAATATGTATCCTTTTACAACAATATGATATGATGTAATTTTGATAATGAAATTGTGTTATAGGCTGGACTGGACTCTGTTGTCCATGTGTTCTATTTGGAAGAAACATTGAAGCAATAAGAGATGACATTCCTTGGACCAATGGATGTGTTTGTCATGCAATGTGTGTAGAAGGTGGAATGGCACTTGCTGCAGCAACAGCATTCATCAATGGAATTGATCCTGATACAACTTTTCTCATTGCTGAAGGTCTTTTCTTCACTTGGTGGATGTGTGGCATTTATACTGGTCTCTTTCGACAAGCTCTTCAAAAGAAATATCATCTAAAGGTTATTTAATTTGCTCTTCATTATTAGTAATATGAGTTCAAATTTTGAAAATATTACTTCTAGTAAGATTTAACATATTACTAATGAGTTTGACAATTCAAACATGCATATATAAATGTAATTTGCTCAATTTTATATCTTTAAATCGTTAAGAAGAAGTTCTACATCGGATGTAAGTTGACATGATTAAGTTAGGCTAAATACTCAATTCTAAGATGATATCGGAGCCTTCTCCACAATCCGTTGAGCTGCCTGTTATTAGGTTTCTGATGAGGTCATCTATTTTTATATCTCCGTCCCAAACCCAATAGTGTTAGGCGCAAAGGGGTGTGTTTTGAAGAACTCCCGCATGCTTAGTTACTATATTCATGGACTATAAACTCAATAAAACTCATAAAATATATGACATTGTTGAAATGACATAACTTCAGCCTTTCTATTTACAAAAAAGTTGTAGCTATTTTTATCATTGATAACTAAAATGATGTTGTTGATGATTTATATTTTGTAATTTTTTTCAGGACTCACCATGTGATCCTTGTATGGTGCATTGTTGCATGCACTGGTGTGCTATATGCCAAGAGCATCGAGAGATGAAGAACCATTTATGTGATAACAATAACACTGATGGAACTATTACAATTCCCCCTCCAGTTCAAGAGATTAAATCTGATTCAAACAAGGAGTCTACATTAGCAGCAAAATCTCCTACAAATGATGAACATAACAATTTGGAGATTACACCTATTTAAAATATTTCACCTAGTTGTATCCAAGAGTCAATCCATCTTCGATAAATACAAAATTAGTTAAAATGTTACTACCTTTGGTCTTTTTTATAAGAGTCAATTTACTTTTTAAATTTCTTGAATAATTGATTTATCTAGTTTACAAACCAACGAAATATATCAATTATTCAATAAATTTAAAAAATGATCTGTTTTTTATAAAAAAGAACAGAAATAGTAATACTTTTTGATGAAAAAGTTAAAGATATTATAATATAAAAACTTTAAGATATGAAAAAACTCTGCATTAGTTGCAAGTCGTGAGGTCAATAAAACAAATTTACTTGATTGTTAATAGAAATATAGTATAGTGGATTATTCTCATGTACTTAAATATTGGAATTTGGCCGGTTAGTTACATTCAATTGTACTAAAAACTCACAAAAGTTATTTTGTTTAGTTAATAATTAATTTCACAAAATTATCTAAGATAAGATCCTCTTTATATTTTTTCTTCACATAAGTATTTTTATTAAATTAGTTCATATTGTAAGAATTGTTGTAAAACTCTTCGAAACAGAAACTACTGGCATTATGTAGCTTCAACCCAAAAGAAAATTTAAGAATCAGTGCACTTTTATCACAATTGTAATAAAATTAGAAGTCTTAATTAAATACAGAGTAATTCTAAAACAAACTTAAAATAATAATTACTTAGCTCACATTTTCATCTTTAACTTATCATGTCATCTATCATATCCTTATCTTATAATCAATCCTTATCTTACAAACAAATAAGTGTGTCATCTATTTTTAAAACTTTCATAGAAAGACAACAAACAAAACTAATCCGGTCCAATTTAATACGGTTTAATTTGAATTGATTTTTAAATATCAAATAATCAGAAGCTTCCAATAGTTTATTATCCGGTCATAAATCCGACCCACATAACAAGTCCGACCCGTTAAAATTTCATCTTTCATTTGGTTAAGGGTTTAACCTTCCATTTCTTCAAACCTCTCTCAAAACCCAAAAACCCTTAACTGAATCCAACCACCACCATGGCACGTTCCAGGTCCACCGCGCAGCGTCTTCTATACGCACTCCGTTCCTCCGCCACCACCACCACCACCACAGTCTCTCCATCTCCAACAACCTCCCTAATCGGCGGAACTTTCCACCTCCGACACTTCTCATCCGGGAATGTTGCCCGCGCAAAAGCAGCCACAATTGATAAGGATCCATGGTGGAAGGAATCAATGGAAATGACTCGTAACATCGGGATCTCGGCACATATTGATTCCGGTAAAACGACGTTGACGGAGCGGATACTGTTCTATACAGGTCGGATCCATGAGATTCATGAAGTGAGGGGAAAGGATGGCGTTGGTGCTAAGATGGATTCTATGGATTTGGAGAGAGAGAAAGGAATTACTATTCAATCTGCTGCTACTTATTGCACTTGGAAAGATTATAAGGTGCTGAATTCGTGTTTTGTGATTAACTCTTTTTTGTTTGTTTTGCTGAATTCTAGCTAATAAATTGCCAATTTACGAAATTTCATATAGTTTAGATACTAAATTGATGATGACTATATTTCATATAGTTTAGATACTTAGGTCTGTTTGGGTTGACTTATTTGAGCTTATCTATTAGCATAAGTTTTGTGAGACTGATTGGGAGAACTTATAAAAATAGCTTAGGATAGTTTTCATAAGTTTGTTTCAGCTCATTTTCATATGTTCTGCAATATTGCTTATAAAAACAGCTCACTCGTAGGATATATATAAAAAAAGAATTTGTTTTTATTTTATCTTTTGCTATAAAATAGCTTATGTAAGCTTATACATAAGCGTTTATGATGATAAGCGCTTGAGTTATAAGTTGCGAATAAGCTGTTTATCTGAACAAGCCCTTGTTATATTTATTTAGTTTAGGGAATAAATTGGGGAGAGAGTGATAGCATAGGGACTAAATTGACGGTTTATTCAGTTCTAGTTGAATCCAAGTGAAGTAAAGTAGCGTGAGTGAAGTTTGAAAGGGATTTTGAGCTTTCCAAGTATTGTAAGAATCTAGGAAAAATTTAAATTTGAAGAGATGAGTAGTATGAGATTTTAGTTGAGTTCAATTTGATTATGAATTTGGAACTCTAGTGAGTTTATCGTTTTTTTTTTTTGGGAAGGACTGGGGTTGGGGTTCAATAAAATTAAAGGTACAATATTTTTTTGGTATAAATTGGGGCCATAACTGCTTGTGATTATGGAGACTAGTTTTTGAGAGAACAATCTGGGATACTAAAGTCTTCGTCAATAGTTTTAATTTTAATGTTTTTGCATGTTTAGAGATGAATTCGAACTCAATACCATAAAGGTGTGATATATGAGTGCTCTATTGTTACTATTATTATAATATCTACCGCATCCTTGCACGCAATTGTGGATTTATCTTGCTCAATAATTTAAAGTTTTATGCTTATGCATTTTTAGATATGAATTTGAACTTTAGACCACAAAGGCGGGATCTATTGGTGCTCTTTTGATATGATTAGTATTATTATTATTATTATTAAGGTCTTACACAATAAGCATCTATCTTACGATGATAGGATCAATTAAGCATCAAATGTAATGAAACAGTAGGAATAAGGAACAATTGGAATATTATTCTGTATATTGATGAAAAACAGTAGAATCGAAGTGATTCTATGGCAAAAACGAGTATAATTCAGAATGGAAAATGCAGGAAAACTAATAAAGATAGCCTAGGTCATTCGAGACACCTAGAATCTCCCAATGTTGCAAGACTATGCATAACCCCTGCATCAGCCAGTTCCCTCAGCAAATAGGCTCAGATCTATTTTCTTTCTCCTGGCACTAGTCACGCTGCTTCCACTAAGTTAGGGACAGTCATTTGGGAATGATTCCCCGTGACCCCAGCCCCATGTTTTCTAGTGCACACACATGACCAAAACTATCATCTTATAAGAGATTTTAAATAAGCTATTTCTACAATCGTAGAGGGACACATCAATTAACGCTTATCTTATACGAGATTGCAAAAATAAGCTATTTTATAAGCTCTCTTTAAACATTAAGAAATGCTCTACTTTATAAGATAGGACTATTAAACCCTTTGAAATGTTTGCGTTGTTCTTTTTAAAATTTAGTGTAATAGGGATTGAGAATTGAATGACGAGTAACTAATTTTCCCTTGTTTGTGGGAGGAATTTGAGATTTTAGTCAGTGTAAGTTACTTTTGGTAATTAATCGTATTCATAGAGGAAGGATAATGGTTGAAAATATTTCTGTTTTTAGTTATGCATAACTGAAGTGGGTAAATTATACAAAGGCTACTGATTTTTCCTGTTTGCAATATTTGCTTGAAGTTACAACTTACATTGATATATTCTTCAAACTGCTTCCAATTATATCTTCTTTTTTATTTTGGTTATTTACATTGAAACTTCTACAAAATGTTTTGTTGCAGATCAACATAATTGACACACCTGGTCATGTTGATTTCACCATTGAAGTTGAGAGGGCTTTACGTGTCCTTGATGGTGCCATTCTTGTTTTTTGTAGTGTTGGTGGGGTGCAAAGTCAGTCCATTACTGTTGATCGGCAAATGAAAAGATATGAGGTTCCAAGGCTTGCATTTATCAACAAGCTTGATCGAATGGGAGCAGATCCGTGGAAAGTTTTAAATCAGGTATGTATGAGATTTATGGAGGTCAAGCTAAGATGATAGGTTTTACAGTTATATTCCCATGTATACAAATTTGGTTAGCTTGAAAAGAGGTTTCCAATGGAATCTATGGAGGTCAGCTATAAAATTTGTTTAATGACTCGACAACTTCTACTATTTATTAATTAACTTATTTGTTTATTTATTGATGATTAACTTTGTTATTTTTTAATATTCTTTCTCATCCTTATTTTCGAATTGAAAGTTTTCCATTTTGAGACCAATTTGTTTAATTTTTCAGGCTAGATCTAAGCTTCGCCATCATAGTGCTGCGATTCAAGTTCCAATAGGTTTAGAAGATGATTTTAAGGGACTTATCGATCTTGTGAAGTTAAAGGCCTATTATTTTCATGGTCCAAATGGGTCTGTTTTCAAAATTCTGCATTATATTTTCCAAAGATTACGTTTTCTTTGTCATATTTCTTGAGCTTACTCAAGAGTTGCTTATTCCAGTGACAAACTTGAAATTGAAGACATTCCTTCAGATATGGAAGCCTTGGTGGCAGAAAAAAGACATGAACTAATAGAAACTGTGTCAGAGGTTGATGATATACTTGCTGAAGCGTTTCTTAGTGATGAGACCATTTCAGATGCTGATCTTGAGGTGAGTAGGTAGCAGTTTTTTTGTCCTGAGTTTTGTATGACAATTATATGATTTATGGGAAATGCATCATACTATCCTGCTTCTAACAATTAGTTTATCATACTATCCTACATCTAACAATTAATTTTTTGGCCTGTTCTCTGAATGTGTTGTGGACCTTGTGGTTTGAGCATTCTAACTGTGCATAAAAAAGATATAGGTGTGTCAGATTGTAACGGTCTCATTGTTTTAACAGAAAAACAATTCACACTGTTCCTATTGTCCCCTGATTCATGAATCTGCGAAGGAAACTGCTCATATGCATGGTTTTGTCTGAAAATTGTAAGAATGACACATCAGTTGATGTTTTTTACGTGTAATTTTCACCAAAAAGGGTATGTAACTGAAGTTTAGCATCAAATGGTTTCCACCTATCGTGGTCCCTGGTAGGAATATCCTTGGCTTGCTTGTTTGATGAGGAGCGATCATTATGGTCCTCCCTACTCTTCAAACCTCATCTCTACAGCAGCAATCCAAAAGTAGTAATTGGCTGCACTTACCAATTTTCACTTGTGATTGAGGAGATATGGGTCAAACTGACGTAGAAAGTCAACAGAGCTAGAGGTAGACATGTTGGTTTTGCTACAGATTAGGGCTCAGGAAGCTAAGGCGACGCACTCAACTGTTTTGGTCTGAAAAGTGTGTGTGAACAGTTCATGAATCAGATCGAGATGGATATTCTGGTTACCCAGAAACAATAAGGCTAGGCTAGGTGGGAATTGATGAGAGGATAGCTGATATGGTGGCCAAAATAAACACCATGTGTTCACATCCACTGTCTTGTGGAAGAATGCACAGAACGTAGAACTCACATGCGGGTCTGTGTTGACAATGGAGGTATCTGTTTGGCTAGTGAAGCACAATGGTGTGATAAATTATTAAATCACTGACACCATATATAATTAGAAAATGATATGAGGTAAAACTGAATCTGATCGGTCCATATTATAAGAAGGGTCATGCTAAACAGTGCACCTGGTGCACTAGTTAAGCATACCCAAAAAGGAAATAAAGAGACAAAATTAATGCTAAAGAGATAACTTTTTGCATCTTTAACACATTAAATGCACAAGTTCCAAGAAAAAATTTCTATATTAATATGCTTAACCAATGCACCAGGTGCTGCACCAGGTGCATTGTTTAGCATTTTCCTTATAAGAAATATAAATATTAAATTACATTATTCACTAGAAGAGGAATTATCTGCTATGTAGAGCTTTTAATGGAACTAATCATCTATAAGTCAATAACAATTAATAGTTCTGATTATACTTGTGCTGAAATATAACAAATTATATTAGTTTCCAATCTAATGACAAATGAATACCACTTTTGAGGCCTCCATCCACATTACCCCTCTCTTCACATATATTATAATGTAGTTTATAATTTGTGGTTATTATGTTTATGTAGGGAGCAATTCGTAGAGCTACCATGGCACGGAAATTTATCCCGTTATTCATGGGTAGTGCTTTCAAAAACAAGGTAATCATTTAACTAACCTTCTGTTTGTAACTTCACATATAAATTCATGCTGCATAATACTACCTTCTTTGTTCTTCTCATTTGGTAAAGATGGATACACAATAGTTTTTCTCCATCGATTTTTTACTTAATGTATGATTATGGTGCGATATAGTTTAGGTCATTTGAAGATTTTACTTTTGAAATTGGATCCATTTGTAACATTTTTATTTGCAATATTTCTGTGATACAACTATCTAGTGGCTATGAATGTGCATCCATGGCCAATCATAAATGTCACACCCCATTGGGGCCTTTTTTGGGTGTGTTCAACACAAAACTTTAATAAGGATCTGTTTGGGAGTTTGGAGGGGAAGGCTTTGGGGGAGGAGAGGGAGTGAGAGAAATCTTCCACCATATGTGACTGTGTTTTTGTAGAAAATGAGAAGGGAATACTTATTGAAAGTTGGCCACTTTTTTTTTTTCCTGTTACAGAAGTTATCTGTTGGACTATTGTTTGTTTGCTTGATTTCATTTTCTCATTTATATCCAATAACTTGAATGCTTTCTTTGTATTGTTTGTTTGATTCTATCAATTGTGTTAATGACAAGTCTTTTCATCATCATTTTATCTAGATGGCATCCTTACTCTTTACTAGTTTCAGTTCCCCTACCCGAAACATTATTTCACTTCACATGCATGCATACACACATTGAAATTCCCAAACACATTTTTCAGTATGATCCAAACTTGCACATTCTAGATATCGCGCATACTGTTTAATTGTTTCAATCTTTACTTCTCTTATATATATTTAACTTCCTTTGCTGATACAGGGGATACAGCCACTTCTGGATGGTGTACTTAGTTATTTGCCATGTCCAGTTGAAGTTAATAATTATGCTCTTGATCAATCTAGCAATGAGGAGAAGGTACCTGATTCATAGAAAATTGATCCCTGTTTTAGTTTGATATTGTTTTGCTGTCATGATTATTGTAAACTTTAAATTGAATTTTAAGGCCAAGTTCTAAATAATGAATTATAGGATTCTCTATTAAAATTATAAATTTTGTTTTGAAGTCGTGTTCTTCATAAATGAAAATGTAACTGAATCATTCAGAAACTGTAAAACATCTGTAGTAAACATTATAATGCATCTAGGTGATATTATGTCACTTGCTAGAAAAGACACGAAACCCCAAAGTTATTTAATATAATCAAGATTTAAATTTTGGTAAGAGTTAATAATTAATTATTAAAAGAAATGTTAAATTAAGGTTTATGATTAGATGATATTTCATAGTTGGGTGCCATTATATGGGATGAGTTTCTCAGTTGCCCTTGCTAATGCTTTTAAAAATGGGAAAATTTCAAGTATAAAGTAAGTTTTCCATTCACGTTGACAAAACCCAACTTGGTTTGATGCGAGCTGATTATCTTTTCTTGGATAGAAAATTTCTGCAATGAAATCATTTGGTTATGTAAATTGTCTTGGGTTGTTTTGCTGTAAACTCGTGATATGGAGAGATTGCATTGATATGCATGTGTTTCGGATATTGTTGTTTCCTTGCTATATGTTATTTTATGCAAACAAAAAAGAACTTGCTGCTTATTGTAGTCTTTACTTGTCTAGGTTGAGCTGACTGGAAATCCTGATGGGCCCCTTGTAGCATTGGCTTTCAAGTTAGAGGAAGGGAAGTTTGGTCAGTTAACATATTTAAGGTACCTCTCACCTTTTGAGGCAGTTAATTCCATTTATCGTGTGTGTCTATATATATATATATATATATATATATATATATTTATATTTCAAATTTGGTTTAACTTTTCAGTACATCTTGCCTAAGCTAATGGATTGATTGTTTGGTTGCAGAATTTATGAGGGCGTCATTCGGAAGGGTGATTCTGTTATTAATGTTAACACCGGCAAGAAGACCAAGGTAAGTTTATGGTTTTTCAGTGCTCTAGTTTGATTGCATTAGTCTTATTCATATGTATGTTTTTCCTTTCCAGGATAGATCCATAACTCCATAACTGATGTATTTGAGTTTTTGTCAAAAACCATCTACAATAATGTTTGATCCAACTCTACAATTTGCTTTTTTACAATAATTTAGTCCCATACTCATGAAAATTATGTTATTTCATCATGGATTCAAATCTCCAAGTCTAAGTGAATGGATTAAAGTTCTGTTATAAACCTACATACAAGAATTGAAGAATAGTGCAAGATGTAAAGAAAATGAATCTTCTGTTCCTGAATGAAATCTGAAGAGAAAATGGGGACACTTCTTCTCCATGGGGTTCTGATAGAACCTGTGGTTCTAATGCAGTTGCGGTAAGGATCCAGTAAAGGAAGAGCCCTATATACCGAGCCACAAGATAAAGGGGCTCAGAATTCTAGAAGGGATGAGACGAGCCCTTGATTGATTTATTAAGCTGAGGTGGCAGGTAGGTGGACTTGGAGAGAAACGATTCATGTGAACATGGTAGTCTTTATGAGGCTGGTCTGCATGGTGAGGATATTGGGGATATGTCGAGCTATTTTATTTGTTTTCTCTTTTTTATTCTAAACAAATACCCTTCTGCCCTAACAAATTCTTCCAAGCTACTAGCACTATGGACAATCTTTTTAGAAGCTTGTCATCCTTCATAAATGCTATCTTTAACCAGGCATCTGATAATGTTCCTCCTGGATATGTTCTCATAGTCTCATATGAGGATATTTTGGGTTGTCATTTTGTACCTTTTCTTCTTGATCTTGAACTTTTTGTTTATCTAAAGGCAAGAGAACACAAAAACCTAAAACAGTACAACAAATACCGGAACTAGTTTAGTTTTTATTAGTCGGATGCGAGGCTTGGTACATAATTAAAAATTAAATGCAGTGCTATTCCTGAGTAAGATCATTGCCATGTCCCTGCTTTTTATATGATATTTAGAGACTATAATAATTTGTGGTTGAAGCTTTTGTTTTGCCATTTCAGATTCCTCGATTGATTCGGATGCATTCTAATGAGATGGAGGTTTGTTTTTAGACTCTACAGTGTTAATCTTCCTATAAAACTTATAATTGGCTCTCTTCTAAATTCATTCTGAAGATTTTTTATGTTCAGTTATTCTCTGCCATTTCTATAAAACTTATAATTGGACATTTTTACGCTACAGGACATTCAAGAGGCCCATGCTGGCCAAATAGTTGCTGTATTTGGTGTTGATTGTGCATCAGGTTCTTTTCGCATTGCTTGGGCATGTGCATTTCTAAAATTCTATATTTCTCCTGTCATATTTTTTGGCTGATAAGATGTTGGCCTAGAATCATTTGGTAGTAGTGGTTATATTTTCTTTTAAAATGTGGCATTTTTGGAGAATAAATTTAAACTAAGTGGCTGAAAAAGAAAACCGAAAAAATACAACAGCTGTACTTCAAAACATAAAGAGCAAAGCAGTTTATGAATACAATAATGCTAGGAAACCTTTCAGCTTGCTAGAAATAAATATCCATTCCCTTTAACCGCTTTGTTGCAGTTCTGAATGCCCATATAGTCACAAACACAACTAAATCTCGTACATGTAAATGAAACATGTCCTTAAAATACAGGTTTTCAATTCAATCCAAAGTCACAAACACAATTAATTTCAATCTCAGTAGTACTCTAAAGTCCAAACACTAAAGACCAAGGAATGTTATGAATACAATAATACTTATGAAACCCTTCTGCTTGTCAGAAATAAACATTCACATTGCCTTTAACAACTGCAAGCAGAGCTCCAGTACTGAATGCCTATAAAGTCGTAAACACAATTTAAAATCATGTGACATGTAAAGGAAGAATGTCCTTAAAATATAACTGTTACTCTCCAACAAATATGCAAGAGAAGCCTATAAATTGCAGACTGAAACAAAATTGTCTGTTATTCTTACTTTGGATATTTGTGTCATTGTTCAATTACTGATGAGAAACTGAGATAAGGTGAAAGCTTGGATGAGAATATTGGAGAGAGAATACTTTGGAGCGGAATTTGCAACTGTATCCTTTGTCAACTTGTATTTGTTGGGTATATCATACAGTTAAAGGTCAACTTGTCCCTAATTAACACTACCTGAAGTGACAGCTTTCAGTTTAGATATCTATCAAAAATGTGTGCTCAACAAAGAGCCTAACACAAGGTTACCTTGGAGATTGAACACAAAGGTCAAATTGAAGGACAACAAAAAAATGATAAAAATAAACATTTCAAAGTTGTCCGGCGCTAAAGATTGGAATTTTGGATGACTAATACATTGGTTATATGCTTAAGCATTAATATTAATATGAGTTCTGTGTAGTTCTCTCTGGGTTATACTCTCTCTGTCCTTTATTATAAGACCAACTTACAAAATTCATGGATATTAAAAAAATGTAGTTATAGCAATAAATTTGTAAAAATATTTATTTATTGCTTTTAATAATTACCTTACCTCTACAATTAATGATATCATAAGATAGAGAAAACACATTTATGTTTCCAAATTGTAAACTAATTAGGGGTATTTTTGTAACGAAATTATTAATGCACTTGGAAGTTTCTTAAGGATCTTATATCAAGGGACCATAAAAAATATGAAAAAGGGTCTTTTAATTAGAGGAGGAGTATATAATAAAGATTTGTTGTTGGGACAATCTCTCTGTTTCATATTTATTTCGGGCTCCGCTCATATTTTTATTCTAATTTTAAACTGGCCATAACATTTTTTTCTTGGTCATCAGGAGATACTTTTACTGATGGATCGGTTAAATACACAATGACTTCTATGAGTGTTCCCGAGCCCGTGATGTCATTAGCTGTGCAGCCTGTCTCAAAAGATTCTGGAGGGCAAGTGAGTAATCTCTTTGTATAGCATGCCAACCCTGCTGTCTCAGCTTGAAAAATTGTATATTGTACAACTCAATTGATTTTCTAAATCTATTGTATATAGTTTTCAAAAGCTTTGAACCGCTTCCAAAGAGAGGATCCTACTTTCCGTGTTGGCTTAGACCCAGAGAGTGGGCAGGTTGTCCTTTTCTTTTAATATCTTCCTCATTTAATTGACAATATTAGTGTTCTTATAATGACATTAACATACTTTTGAGTGCAGACAATCATTTCTGGAATGGGAGAGCTGCACTTAGATATTTATGTTGAACGCATTAGGAGGGAGTACAAGGTACCCTTTTTACTCAACATGTATAGCTGTTGTTAATGAATGCCAAATGTTTACCTGTGAAGTTCCATTCTGTCTGAACTGGTATCTATATTTGAATCTAGGTAGTCAATAATAAAATGTAACTGCTACAATAACTGCTACAGTTATTTCTTATCCTCTCCTCGTGTATTTTTTCTGATACGATGTCTAATTCATTCTTGTATCTTAACCTGTTAAGGTTGATGCTTCAGTTGGAAAGCCACGTGTAAACTTCAGAGAAACTGTTACTCAACGTGCTGATTTTGATTATTTACATAAGAAGCAAAGCGGAGGGCAAGGACAATATGGACGGGTGATTGGGTAAGTATAGATTAGTCATTTATATTTTATTCATGTTAAATTTAGTGTTTGATTCTGGTGGTCAATTTCACAAAAATTCAATAGAAGTGGCTAGTCTTGTCGATAGAAGTGTTTTACTGAGAAAATGATGCACATAGATGGAAATTTTGAAAGGAGTTTGAGATAAAATGAGCATGTTAGATTTTGGAAGATGTCAAATATCTTACAATATCTTTAATTATCTCATAGGATCAATTTCTTATTTTAGATTACCTCGAGTTTAGTTTCCACACACTAGGTTCAATAGCACTGATGTTGTTCTGAGTGTTTTTATTGAAAAAACACAAGTATAGCATTAACTACAAGAAAGGGGTAAATATTGTTTATAGAGCCTTGACAATCCTCACCAATGTTGTCATGCAGGTTTTCAAATAATCTTTAGATATAGAAAATTGTGCTAGAAAATGTTAATCAAGGCTTGTAAATTGTCGTTTTGTTTTTTTATACAATGAGAACTTACTTTTTTAAATCAGCTATATTCTTGATAAAAAATTTGGTTTACGATTTATCCCTGGATTACTTCCTGTGGTAAAAAGGGAATTATTCATCCCTGGATTTCCATACAAATCAAACATTCCGCAATAGATTCCTAAGCATCAAGGGAAATCTGATTTATAGACTTCCTGAACATACAAAGGTCTAAGGATGCCGAATAGAAACTACTCTAACAACCTAACTAACTAAACTAAACCTAACTAATTAAACTTCCTTTCATAACTAATTCCTATTTGTCTCCTTATTTTTGGACTACTTCCTGTGGTAGACTTGCAGAGGTCTGGTTTTTGATTTATTAACATCATATATGTTATCTTGTAATGTAAATTATTATTACCATTCATTTGGTAGAGAAGCTAGTTGTGTTACTACATTTTCCAATACCCCCTTTTATACGTTGATGGCATATATTGTATTCGATGTGAACGCAGGTATATTGAACCACTTCCTGCTGGGTCAGGAACCAAGTTTGAATTTGAAAACATGCTTGTTGGTCAAGCTGTTCCATCAAATTTTATCCCTGCAATTGAGAAAGGTTTTAAAGAGGCTGCCAACTCGTGAGTGAAATTTTAATAGTTATTTAATTTTGCTCTCTGTGTGTGTGTGTGTTTGTGTGTGTATATATATATATATATATTTGTTTGTTTATATAATTTTGTTGTGCAAGTATAATTGAATTATATTTTTGTATGGAAAACACTAACCCAATGTCGCTCTTCGCATAGTGGTGCCTTAATTGGACATCCAGTAGAAAATCTCCGAGTTGTCTTGACAGATGGTGCTGCTCATGCTGTTGATTCCAGTGAACTTGCCTTTAAGATGGCTTCTATCTATGCTTTTAGACAGGTTATTTTCATTCACCCTAAATTTCATTGCACATATTTTCTCTGTACTCGTCTATTGATTCCTGACTTCATTCCTTGACAATTCGCGGTGCTGTCTTATGTAACAGTGTTATGCAGCTTCCAGACCAGTTATATTAGAACCTGTTATGCTTGTTGAGCTCAAAGTACCTACAGAATTTCAGGGAGCTGTTGCTGGTGACCTCAACAAGTGAGGATCCTTTACCTTTTTTCTGGATTTTATTTATGTGGTAAACTTTCATAATTCTCTGACATAATTTTATTACACATGATAGGAGAAAAGGTTTGATTGTTGGCAATGATCAGGATGGAGATGACTCTGTCATTACAGCTCATGTAAGTACCTAATAGGCTTCTTAAAATATTTTAACTATTATTGAAGTTAGTTCCCATGGTTGATCTTTGGCGGTATAATTAGTTATGATTTGATGATGGTTTGAAACATGTACATACCTGTGTGTTGGACTCTTTCATGTACAGTCACCATTCAGCCTGGGCGAATTAATATTGTTTAGAAGGTTTAGATACACACAGGTTTTGGTTTTTCGCGTTGGTGGCATCAAGAGTCATGACAGAACCAGGGGGAATGGATGAGAGTGGAGAAATCATCTTAAGTCTACCATGTTTGGTTCAACATTTTAGAGGGGAGGGGTGAAACTCACTACTCTACACTTTGCCTCCCTTCCAATATCCGGATCTAGCTTATGTATTTGAATTAGGACATCCTCTTCTCTAGGCTAGCTACCTTGTGCAGTTCAGTTGGACCATCCTCTTCTCTAGGCTAGCTACCTTGTGCAGTTGAGTTAGACCATCCTCTTCTCTAGAGCTAGCTTATGTAATTGAGTTAGGATTAGCCCAAATTCTAAGACAGAATAATTGTCTATCCTTTATTAGTTATTTGGCCACCTGTATTTTCCATGCTTCAGGTGTTTAGTCTAGGGCATCCCTAGAGCTATCTTTCAAGGTTGACCTACTACTAGTCCGAATTCTAAGACATAAGACAAAAAGTTATAGGTGTGCAAACTTTGTCTTGAATTCCCTCCCCTTCCCTAATGAACCAAACAAGGAGAATTATTCTCCACCCCTCCTTTGTACACAACAACAGTGCATATTAGGAAATGACTTTGGGTTCTTGATGTGTATTGGGTTTATAACCTATTTGCAAAATGGGTGGGGTGGGTTGCTCAACTGGTTTTAGCTATGGGTTAAAGGAGTTGGAAGTCCTGAGTTCAAACACGAACAAAGGAGAAAAATATTAACCTAACAACTAATTACTAACATTCGCCATTTCAAAAATTGTTTGCGAAAGATTGAAATTTACTTGTTTATTGTGATTCTCCCTTGTTTATTTCAAAGGTTGATGTAGTTCTTGCTTTTAGCCTTACTTTTTTTCCCATCTGACGTGGCTAATTTGGCTGCTGCTGTGAATCATTTCAGGTCCCTCTTAACAATATGTTTGGGTATTCTACATCTCTTCGTTCGATGACACAGGTGAGTATCCTACCACCCAATACCCATACATATTTCATGTTTTGATGCCAACTTATATTTGGTTTTTGATTTTGCTGTTTTTTTCTTCTAATAAATGCAGGGAAAGGGTGAATTCACAATGGAATATAAAGAACATTCACCCGTTTCTCACGATGTACAGACCCAATTGATAAATGCATACAAGGGTAATAAGGCGGCGGATGAATGATCTGGCCTTGATAAAGCACGGTCCTACAATTTTTGGAAGTAATTTATCTAGGAAAAAGAATTGTGACAATAATATAGGGGATATATAGGTTTGGTTCATTTTTTAGGGTCAACCAAATTTTGAAAGCAAATAAAAAGTTTCTATAATTGTGATAGTGTACTATTAACTAATAATAGATTAAAAAGAAAAGTTGCTCAGTAATCTGGCTTCTGTAAGATGTAATTTATGTAACTTCTAAAGAAAAAAGATGCAAGTTATGCTGGCTCATGTTAAACATCTCTATTATTTGATTCAGATCTCTTCTATGTTGTAACTTTAATTACAATTGTTCAATTTCAAGTTTTCATATATTCATAATCTCAGGAATTACATGAGTCCCCAATAATTTGCACAGTCTCGAAAAACTTTGGTTCACTAATACAGTCAAGAATTGTTTGAATGATAGAATTAAGGAAATTGCTCTTTTGGTCTCCGATATTTGCTCCCCTAATATCACTAGTTACAAACAACTAACTCTACGCATCTATACCAAATATTCAAATATATAAAGAGAATACATTTTTTTGTTGTAATTTTTTTTATTGTCATTTTGTCTTTCACTTTATTCAAATATTTGTATTTTTTTAAATGAAATATATATATATATTAAAAAAATACTAATTTTTACACAAGTTTATTTTCAGTTTTTTTTTTAAAAAATTCTTAATAATTAACCACAAAAAAAAATAAAAATAAAGTAGTTATCATCATCGTCATCAATATATCATCATTGTACTAATCTATATCTATATTTCTATATAATCTATCTTACTAATACTTACTAATCTATAAATTACTTAAATTACTTTACTAATCTATACCAATATATAAAGAGAATAACTCTTTTAGTGTAGATTTTTTATATTGTTACTTTTACCCTTCAATTTATTCAAATATTTGTATTTATTGAAAAATAACTTCCACACAATAGTTTATTTTTAGTTTTCTTTTCTTTCTTAATAATTAAGCACAACTTAAAAAAAAAAGTTTAGTAGTTATCAATTAATTAACGAACTTATTCTTATAAAAAAAAATCAACAAATATATTTTTATTGGAACTGGATAACTGCATATATATATATATATATATATATATATATATATATATATATATATATATATTGCTACTCAAAACCTAATCAACAACAAAAACCCTAACATTGAACAAAAACAAAATTAAAGGAAGTAAACACTTGTTGGATTTAAGAATAAACGTGACAAAAAATTCCAAGTGGTATGTTTTTGTCCCTACAATTTTTAAAAATTCTTCAATTATCCTTAAAAAATTTATTTTTTTATAATATTTTTGAAACATGTTTAGAACATTTTAAATTTATATTTTTATGAAAACTTAGAATTTTTTAAAATGGAATGAATTAAATATTAATTTTTAAAATTTTAAAAGATCAAGATAAAAATAACAAAAATCTGTGAATCAAATTTTAAGCTCATTTTTAACAATAATTTATATATTTTTTTTATACTTATTAGTTACAAATTTTGGTAATAAAAAACGTTCTTTAATTTAATTTTTTTTATAATGTTTTTTAAAAAAATTGACAGGGTTATTGCTGGCTAGGTCCCCACCAACTTGTTGATCCGTCATAAAATTGTGTGGATTCAACTCGTTACCCGTGGTTGGTCCATCCTACACCTTTTAAACAGGTTAATGACAGAATGTGTCATTGCGGACAAAATCAACCCGATTTACTATCCATAATCATAACAAATAAATATAAATTTAATTTACTACTCTCCACTTACCTTCTTTTGTAAACCATAGAAACCATAAGCATATAAGTAAAAAATAATCAGAATGGTCCATTTTTTTTTTATCTCAATTCCTAATTTCTAATATGCTCTCTTTAGCTTTTTTTCTTCTTTTCTTTTATCTCTTCAATTTTTGTGTCTCATTAAAAGAAACAAAGCCATCCCATGTCTCTCAATTTCCATCTTGCTGCTAGTACTACAAAGGAGTACCACTTGAATAGTTGAACCCCCATGTGAATGATAGTACACGTGTCAGAGACCCAGCATAAGCATTATTGGATCCAGAAAAATGAAAGTAATGGTGACTCATCAATGATCCTGCTTATCTTGCTGCAAGTGCCCTATCCAAAATTCTTTTACTAGTCTTGCTTTTATATACAAGATTCTTTTTTCGATTTATTAAATATTTTATATATTTGATTATATATTAGAGCTAATAATAAGTAAAAGTATTTAATTTCTTAATTACAGTATTAAACTCATTCGCTTAATTCACACTAACAACTCATTCAATTTATCAATTGTTAGTTAGTTTAGTGGTAATTGGTGCTGAACTTAGTAGGAAGGATCACGATTCAATCTCCCACAACTACGATCAAATGGAGACTGCAAGAACCACTTAATATCAGAACTGACACATAAATTAGATTAAACGGTCAAGTAAGTTGGATGTTAATGATGAACCGAGTTGTAGGAAAAAACTCACTATTTAGACTAACACCACTATTGTCTAGGGCCATTTTTGAAATTTTGAGTTGTATGAGCGAATTATGAACTTGTTTTTAACTATAAACATATTTGCAAATTTTTAAATATATTTATTAATTTATTTTTTTATCAGTACTCTTTTTTCAAATATAACTCTTATTATTAATACCATCAATTTGCATTGACATATGAAAAATCAAGATATTATTTGAGAATAATTTTTTTTATTATATTACAAAAATGGATTTTTGTTAGATTAAATAGTAGCAATACACATTTCAAACAACTTTATTACCATTATTCTAAAAACTTTACTTAATAGAGAGATTCTACTTATAATTAAGAATAAAGGGGAGTATATTTGATTTTAATAAATAGTGCCCAACAACTTGGTCCCTTGGAAATATGGAGCTGGATCGCACAATGTAAATATTCAAGACCAAGACCACCACTGCCATCAACAAACAAACTGCCATCAATATATGTAGTACTATTCATTTAAGTTGCACATGATGTATACTATATATTACGGATGAGCAAAAATATCGTAATTGATCGAACTCATTTTAATTGAGGTTAAATTGCGTGTATCGGGTGAGTTTATACGGGTTGTCGGGTCTACAGGTGATAAATAATGGGTAAAAATGACTAAATACGATCGAGTTCGGTTTTAAAAATTTAAATATGTCGTTAACTGATCCTGACCGAGGTTAATCATGAGTTTTTTTTTCTTTCTTATCGTATGTATTGAAGCTACGTTTCTTTTATAAAAAAAATACACTGCAAGTTATTTACACACAAAACTCAAGTTAGACTGTATTATTGCAAAAATAAATTATGTATTTATCATAGTGTTGATCTAATATTTAGATGGTATTCATTGACAAGTTATTTTATTACGGTATTCTATATGTGTGTGTATTATTTTTATCAATGTACTAACTCGAATAAACCAAACCGACCAACCCGTAACTCATATAAACCGAACCCGACAAAGCCGAAACATGAAATGGTAGGTGATGGGCCAAGATTTTACTTTCTCAATTTTTTCCGAGTGAACCATTTTGGACCCGAATCCGACCGAACTTGCACGATGCTCACCCCTAAATATATACGACACAATAAGAAGACAAATGTGAAAACATATTTTTAGACATTAAATTTTTTGAATTACTAATTTCGACTCCTTTTATAAGAAATAATTGACTTTTTAGTTTCATTAAAATAATTTTATTAAATATAGACCGATATATCAAATATTCAATAAATCCAAAAACTTAATTGTTTCTAATAAAAAGGATTAAAATGAATATTAAATAAAAAAAATTCTTTTTTTTGACAAAATAAAAAAAATAAAATTTCTTAACATGTTGATTATAATTCAACTAATATAAAAATATTTCCACTTATTTTGTGTGTTAATAATTTGTAAATGGTGTCTCGTGAGATTAGCTCAGTTGGCTGAAACATTACATTATATATGTAGGAGGTCGAGATCGATCATCTCACTTATCCCTTAAAGGTGTGATTTCTAGTCGCTAAACTACTTGACAAAATAAAAATTAATAAATAAAGACTTTGTAAATGGTATATACCTTGATTTCTAAGTTGACTTGTTAGACCTAATTATTAATTAATAGGCTAAACTACATATTTGGTCCCTTACGATTATTTTAGGTTTCAATTTGGTCCCTTACATTTAAAAAGTTTCAATTTGGTCCCTTACATTATCAACGTTTGCATTAGTTGGTCCCTTCCGTCAGATTTCACTATTCCACTGTTTCAATTGGACACGTGTCAACGTGTCCACGTGTGCAAACCGTCTGCCACGTAAGTAAACCGTCTGCCACATGTGCAAAAACTGACGGAAGGGTCCAAATTGAAACCTAAAATAAACGTAAGGGACCAAATTGAAACTTTTTAAACATAAGGGACCAAATTGAATCCTAAAATAAACATAAGGGACCAAATGTGTAGTTTAGCCTAATTAATAAAGGTCCAAAAACAAAATCAAATTCTTCTTTCAAAATCTAAATGGTCCCCTCTTCAAATAGTTTTAAAATCAATTAAAGGACAGTGAAATAAGAGAATGGTCCCCTTTTTATCTCAATTCACCATCCATCTTTCTCTCATTACTATTTCTGCAAAGTGCAAACCTTTGTTGTGTCTCATTAAAAGAAACAAAACACTCTCATGCCTCTCAATTTCCCTCTTGTTTCCACCAAGGGAGTAGTAACACTTGAATCCCTTGTGAATGAGTACTCATGTCAGAAACTCAACATAATTGAAATTTTCCATGTATCCATATTTGTTGGAACTGTTGTTTGGTACTAACAATAATAATGTTAATCATCAAAATTAATTATTAGCTCATTTTTTCAGTATATATAAAGAAAAATTTTTACAACAAAAAAACAATAAACAAAGTGACTCAGCATAGCATGATCCAACAAAAAAGTCTGAGGGTACCCTCCCTGAGGACCTGCCACTCTGGCTCAATTGGTCTTTATTTAATGTATTTACTTACAAGTAAACTTATATCCACACAATTTTTAGTGGTCTATGGAATAAAGTTAAAAAGAACTTAATCTTTACAAATATATCTCAGTTGGTAGTGTTTAAATTTGATCCTTAAATATTTTTTTTATTAGTTAGTTTAGTTTTTAGATATCTGTTAAGTGTTATAACAACACCAAATTACATACATAGAGTTCAACTACAATTTTTACACTGAAAAATTAAAAATTCTCTTCGGTCGCACAACTTTCAAAAAAATAAAATGGTGGGATGGATAGCTCAACTAGTTAAGCTAGTTGAACTAAGAGTTAAAGGAGTTGGAGGTTTAAGGTTCAAATTCTGACAAGGAGAAAAAACTAACAATAACATTGTAATACTAACAACTAATAATTTGCCATTCAGAAAAATAAAAAATACATCAAAAAAATTAAAAGTAATATGGTGAATAAAACTTAATATAACTCTTCATATTTATAATAATTTTGTATCTATTTCTTTTATCGACATCTCAGTATAAAACACGGATGAATAACTACATCAACACAATATATAATTCACATTTTTTCATTTTGTTATTGTTTTGTACTCATAAAGGGTGTGTTTGGTTTGAAGAAAATAAAAAGAAAAAAATTACACAATTCAATAAATGAACTTAGAATAATATTAGTTCAAATTCATTTATTGAGTTGTGTAATTTAATTTTTTTCTCTTTATTTTCTACTAACCAAAAGTAAAATATATTCATTTTTCATAACATCATATAAAATCATGTGCTGACCCCACATTTCATATATTCATTTTCCACATGAGAATTTTGGCTTTCCAATTTAATGGGTGGTTGATCGATCAATGTTTAACTACCATTTTAAACATGAAGTGAAAGCACTATGAAATCTTTATTGTAACCTATTTGTAATCTGAATTCTGAAGGAGTCATGTTATTTAGACAACTCAAAATGGACAATCGATGGACACCCTACTTACAATGTATGCAATCCGAGATACAATAAAAAATTGGAAAGTATATGGATAGTACAAATAAAAGTTGTCCGACACCTAAACAGTTGTCAAAATAAACTTTCTCATTCTGAAGTATAAGTGAAATGTTATGTCCTGCACTTTAAATAATGTCACCGTAAAAATTGATGTTGATGTTTGGACATTGGGGTTTGAATGGGATTTGGATTAAAAGCAGTCACTGCTTTATCCAGTCGGCTGCAGTCATCTCATCAGGACCATCCGATTTTTGTTTAAAACAGTTTTTAATTTTTATTTAATGTTAAATTTTAATCATTAAATCAGAGCCGTTTGTTTCTAATGGTACGGCTGAAATATTGTGACTGCGTGCCGTCACTACACAACCCAGAACCGTTTGAATGGCATGGTCTTGAAAAAAATAGATAAAATAATGGAATTTGAAGGATTTGATAGTGTATTTGGCATGATAAAAAAAATAAAAAAATAATGAAAATTAATAAATAAATTCAAACTAACTTTAATTTAAGTTGATTTACTAATTTCTTTCTATAAAATCAAATAGACCGGAAAATTTGTGATATTGAAGGGGAAATTCTAATATAGACAAATTTATTAAGTGGTCCTTAGTGAATTAACGTTATAACGAATACGAATTTTATAAATTTATGATTAAATTGAAAGTTTATATCATATAAATCATGCATAAAAGAAATTAGAAAAATTGAAAATAATTTGATATATTATTAGGACCATTAAGATTAATAATATTTAATAAACCATTAATCTTTATGAATCTTACTAATATATAAATGATTTTTAATTTTTCTAAATTCTTTTATGAATGATCTATTTGATATGAATTTTTAATCTAACGATAAATTTTTTAAATTTGTATTTATTATAATTAATAGTATTAATCATTTATTCATGATGAATCACTACGAAGCATTCCCCTATTGAATGTTATGTTGGAATACCCAAATGATATTCCTATTTGGAATACCCAATGATATTCCCATTGGAGTTGAGCTATTGACCAGTAAACTAAAGACTGGCTATCAATTACTCCAAATGGGTCATAGAAAAGTCATTGATGTTAAAGCATAATTATAATTATGTAAGAATACTATGTAATCATGTCTTAACAAAAATAAGATATTTTAAATAGTAATTATATTTTGATCAAAACAATTTTTGATTTTTAAATAAAGAGAATGTACAATTTTTAATACAAAATTATATCTATAGTATATTAAATAAGTGTTTTTAAGGACACATATTAAAAAAAAAATATTGTTGTCTTTAGAGTACTAAGGTCGAGTTAGACTTTGTCAAGTTTAAGTATAGTTTGCCAAAAAATTGAAGGTTTGTGAATTTAGCCTATGGTTTGTCATAAGCTTATTTTTAGGCGTGAGACCTTTAAAGGTCTGATATGACTTTTTAAAGACTTTATATGACATGTTAGCCTATTTAAAGTCTATTTTACATGAACATATTTAAATATACTAATGAACTAATAAACCAATAAAGTTAAACTTTCTTTTTGATATTTTAGAGAATTTGACTATATATGTAATATGATATCATATTTCAATTCTAATTTATAATAATGCATTTATATATGTCAAGAATTAATATAGATTATTGAACTTAAACTATCGAAAAAGTTAATAAATTTATAATTTAATCACAGTACAAAGTTTAATATGTAATATATTAAAATAATAATAATAATAATAATAATAATAATAATAATAATAATAATTATAATAGAAAAAATGGTATTCCTATTTATTTAAATAGGTTGACATAATAAACCTAAAAAATATTTTTAATGGCATGCAGCTTGATGTTTCTAGCTAAACAAACTTATAAACTTTTTTAACATACTCTTTTTTAAAAAATAGTATGTGCTAACCTCAACCTATGTAAACTAAGCTATAAAACTCTGCAATCTAGCTTATATATATCTAACTCTAGTCACTCTTTTTTGCACATTCTTTAAACCATCAATAACCTAATACATAGCAGCGATAATTTTGAATAAAATCCAAAATCCAAATATAAATCATTCAAAAATCATTCAAAATGGCATTGTCAGCCGTGTTTTCACAACTAATCTAAGTTATTTTTTATTATAATTGTTATTATTGTTCTCAAAGAAAATGCAATCCTAGTAATTTGAAGTCCAGTAAAAGAGTAAGTAAAGTATAAAGTTGTTCAATTAGATTTTAAATTTGAATTCTCCTAAATAGTTTATCTTTAAACTAATTCAATTATTACATGAGTTTAATTAATTAAGTACGTCTCAAAATTATTGAATTGATATAATATTAATGTAGGAAAAATTATAAATATTTTCTTATATTAACTTTTTGATTTTTAGGCTTTCAAGAATTCGACTGTGAATTAAGTAAAGTTTAATAAAATAAATTATTTTCATCCAAAATTGAATTTGAATTCCCCTAAACAATTTATTTAAAAAAAATCGTTAACCACTTAAACTTAATATATTTAATAATTTATAAATAATATTTTTGGTGTTGTGATATTTATTTATCCTATCCTACACACAATCTATGATGGGTCCCGGGAAGTGATGAAGCATATTTGTGTGTGACCTGAGCTAATATATATGCACGGTAAAAAAGTTGGCCACACCACCACCAAAAACTGTTCTTGACAAAGGAAAATCTTTGGCAACCCATGTGGGATGATGCTTTTAACATTATTGATGAAGATAATGGCAATGGCAACAACTTCAAGAACTCTGGCTTTCACCAGTTCATGCATGCATAGAGAAAATCAGTGGTCAGTCGTGAAATTGCAAAAAGCCTGCGTCACTGATTTATAAACTGAATTTAGAATTTACTTTGCTAAAGTAGCTAGCTTAGCTTTTTTTTTTTTTTAAACAACCAAATATTATATAAAAAGAAAAATGGGATACAAAAGAAGAGGGGGGACCGAACCAAAATCCTAAAATAAGCTTAACAAATTCTAAATAAGGGGAACTCTAATTTGTTACAAGCAAGATCTTTCCTAATGACCATAGGGGCAGTGTTCCACCAAGTGAACTCATTAAGAGATAGACCTAAGGCAGCAAGCTTGTTAGCACAATGATTACCTTCTCTAAAAATATGTGAAATACAGAACATCATGGATTTGATCAAAGAGATGCAATTTAACCATCTGTTTCGAAATTGCCAAGGAATAATGTTCGGAGACTTGAAAGCTAAGACCACTAGACTAGAATCACATTCTAACCACAACTGCTTCCAATTTTTAGAGTAAGCACATTCTATAGCTAGCATGACTCCCATAAGCTCAGCAACAAAAGAACTAGCACAACAGCAAAACCACCAAGATACTCACCTTTGTGGTTCCTAAACACTCCAGCACAGGCAGCTGCACCTGAATTTCCCAATGAAGCTCCATCTGAATTACACTTAATCCAGCCAGACAAAGGTGGCATCCATAACACTTCAATAACTCTAGCAGGCTTAGGAGGATGAATGTCAATTTTGAAGAATTCCAAGATTTCAAAATTCACAATAGAGGGACTAGCAGTGAGCTTGGTACAGTTGCCAACTAGGGAAACATTAGCAATGATGCTAGAAATAACATTATTAAAACTTGGTTTAAGGTTTTTGAATTTGAAATTGTTTCTGCACAACCAAATGGAGTTCAATATGTAAATAATAGTAGCAGTGATGGAGAGCTTACATTGGGGATTCCAGCTACCAAATGTAACTTGCCAAAGACTTAATAAGGATGAGTTATCAAGCCTGTGATTTAGAATAGCAGACAGCCAATTCCAAAGAGAGGTAGCAAAGGGGCAGTGAAGGAATAAGTGACTGCTAGTTTCAGATTCCTTGTTACACAAGCAATACATAGAAGACAACTGCACTCCCCTAGCAGTCAAATTTTCATCAGTTGGCATCTTATGATCAAAAAGTCTCCAAACCATAAAGGATTTGGAAGGAGGAATGGCAATATTCCAGATGGATTTTGCCCAAGGGACCAGTGGTTCAGGAGCAGAGAAAAAATTGTAAGCATCTTTGAGAGACAGATCTCCATGATTAGTGTGAATCCAAATTAAACTGTCTTCTTTATCTTCCAAAGGAATGTGAAATTGCTGTAGATAAGGAAGAAGATTGGGATAAGCTTGTTGTAACTCAATAGGCAAATTCCACTGAAGATTCACTAAGAAATCTTCCACCTTTGAATGAAGATGAGAGTGAAAATGTTGAGGAAGCTGAAGGAAGCTAACAATTGATGTGCCACTCCAATTGTGGGTCCAGAAGTTAACCCTCTTACCATTACCAATCAACCATATAGTATTTTGGTCCATGAGATGTTGTAAATCTCTAAAACCACTCCATATAGAAGAGAAAATGTGATGCTTAATGAAACCCTTTTTTCTGACCACTCTACAACTCAAGAGATTTGCCCATTGATTGTCAGAAGTTATGAGCTCCCAGAAAAGCTTTAGATTAGCTGCTTTGTTTATCTTTGAGAGGGATCTAATACCAAGACCATCTTCACCTATAGGGCTGCACACCTTTTCCCAAGAAACTGTGACAAGCTTTTTAGTCAAGAGATCACCACTCCAAATGAAGTTTCTCATATACCTCTCTAATTCTTTGATTAAGGACACTGGCCAGGATTAAATAGTGATGGAATAGATGAGCATGCTTTGAATAACACTCTTGACCAACTGAACTCTACCAGCATAAGTGAGAAGTGAAGCTTTCCAAGAAGCAAGCTTTAACTTGACTCTATCAACAAGAGGTTGAAAAAACAAAGCTTTAGGCTTGCCTTTGAAAATGGGAACACCAAGATACATGAAGGGCAAGGTGCCAATGCAAAAACCTAAGGAATGAGCAATATCAGATAGGCTAGCATGATTTATAGAACCAACAAAGATGGTTGATTTTTGAGCATTGATGTGTTGTCCAGAGGTTTGAGCATATCTGGTGAAGAAAGAAGAAAGCACCTCAATGTTAGCAGCAGTACCCTTACAAAAAAGCATGACATCATCTGCATAAAGAATATGTGAAGGGATGAAAGAGTTTCTTGAGGCTTTCAAGGGCTTCAGTAGCTGATCAGCAACCAACTTAGACAAGCCTCTACTCAGAACTTCCTCAGCTATACAAAATAACAAAGGTGACAATGGATCTCCCTGCCTAACTCCTCTAGCAGAGCTGAAAAAACCTTCCTGCTTGCCATTGACAGAGATTGAGAGCTTTGCAGATTGAAGAATAGTTTGAATCCAATTGCATAAAATGTCACAGAAGCCAAAAGCCTTTAACACTTTGAGCAGAAAAGACCATTCCAAAGTATCAAAAGCTTTTGCTATATCAATCTTGATAGCAAGGTTGCCTCCATAAGTTTTGTTGTGCAGCATGTTTATAACTTCAGAAGTAAGGCAGATGCAGTCTTTGATTTGCCTACCCTTGATGAAACCTCTTTGCTCTTTAGAAATGATACCAGGGAGAATAGAAGCTATCCTATCAGCCAGAATTTTAGAAATGATTTTGAATTTGAAATTTGCTAGGGCAATTGGTCTGTATTGAGTGATGAGATCAGCCTCCTGAACCTTAGTGATAAGCACCACAGTGTTGGAGTTAAAGTTGGGCAAGATCAGGTTGGAAGAGAAAAATTCTAACACAACCTTTGAAACATCATCCTTGATTATCTCCCAGTAAACTTGAAAGAAGTGAGCTCCAAATCCATCAGGACCGGGGGCTCCATCTTTGTTCAGAGAGAAGACATCATTTTGAATTTCAATATGAGAAGGTAAAACTCTAAGCATTGTGTTGATGTCATTGGTAACTAAAGAAGGGATAACCTCTTCAATCAAACCATTATCCACAGCATTGTTGTTACTAGCAAAGAGGGTCTGGAAGTGATTAACCACATGGTTTGAGATAGAGATAGGGTCAGTGGTAACTACATCATCAATCCTCATAGAGGATAGCATAGAGGATAGCTTCTTATAAGTCTGCTTGATCTTAGAAGTGGTGTGAAAAAATGCTGTGTTTCTATCTCCTTCAGTATGCCATTTCACCCTAGCTTTTTCTTGCCAGAAACACTCTTCCATGTTTAAAACAGTCTCAAGTTCAGATTTGGCATCTTTCTCTTGGTTCATAAGGTTATCACTATAACCATCAAGATTGATTCTACTTTGAATATCATCAAGCTTGTTCAAAGCATTAGAAACCTGATTTTGAATATTTCCAAAAACATTTCTGTTCCAAATCTTTAGCTCATCTTTCAAAATCTTAAGCTTAATGCTAAGAATTTGCATAGGAGTGCCAAAGATTTGTTTGCTCCAGACAGATTTTATGAAATTGGAGCAGTCTTTGTGGTAAGACCACATTTTTAAAAATTTAAAGTTAGAAATATACCTGCAGTCTTGTCTTTGAGACTCAAAGAGGATAGGGAAATGATCAGAATGAATTTTGGTGAGGGTTGAAACAGAAACAGAGGTGCAAATATCCATCCAAGCTTGATTACATAGGGCTCTATCAAGTCTTCTCTCTACACTTTTATTTCCCTTTCTGCCATTATGCCAAGTGAAACTGCTACCTTTGGTGGGGAGATGGAATAAATTGTTCTGCCTTGGTGATGGGAGAAAAATATGTTATCATACAATAATTTGTTTTCAAATTAATGATCCAATTTTGCATTTACAAAATTAAACAATAACGTTGGGATATTAAAAAACAATCATAGCTCTACAACCACATTCGAGAATTCATCGAGTCAATAATAATCACACAAATCAATGACTTCGATTTTTTATTTAAAATTTTGAGATATTGAGTTTAGGAGTCTTTTCAACTATATGGTATTGAAATTTCACTTTTTAAACTAATATAAAATATTCACCTCACACTATAATTTTCCCCATATACACATGCTGCGATGTTGTCGTTGTATCAGCAACCATGTGGTAGAGTTGGTTTGTGTGTCCACTTATTAGAAGGTTCTGCTGTGACAAGAGATCTTTTTTGTACTATATGGTGGTTAACTTATGGCTCGAATGTTCAATGAGTTTGTCGAAGTTTGTAGCTTCTGTACTCTTGACATTATTATTAATACAGTAGGGTGGAATACACTCCACTGTATTATTTGGAGGTGTCTGATATCTAAGGTACCTATGGAAAGAGTTGGAAAAAATGTGACTAAATATCTCAATGATTTTCATTTCGAGGTTAGAATATCAGGTAGGTGCAACGACCATTTTGCACAATGCCAATAGGGTGCTGATCGCAGTGACATGGAGATGTCTATGCACAATATGCTAGACTGGTCGACACTATTACACGAGGTGAGGGTGAGATAGCCATATATCTATTTCTTTTTGGGTGAAATTTCTTCATGGTCAGGAAGTGAGGTTGCACCTTAGTGATGAACATATTATGACAACCACTAGACTGCAACAAGACAACCCATTGATATCGATTTTTTTGCTCATGTTACACCCTTGTATTCATATAAGATTAGAGACAACTGTAAACTTCTTCTTCATACTTGGTATTTTGATGATGAAATTATCATAAGAATTTAGAGAAAATTACTAAATCACTTAATATCATCCGGGAAATGTTGCATAATTACTAACATAATGTCTCGTCCGAGAAGTGACTATCTTCAATATTTTATAATGTTATACTTTTAAGAAAACAAAAAGTAAATTTTTAAATTGAAAAACACAAATTTAAGATATAATGTCGATAACATAATATTTTCATATTTATTTAACTAATATATGTCTCAAAAACAGTTGTTGTCATTTCCCTAATTATATATTTTCTCTGGTCCTATAAATAAAAAAAAATTAATTTTTAGATTTATTATAAAGTTGATGTATCTAGACAATATTATAGTCTCCTATATAATATAGGATTAGATGGAGTAATACGGTGGAAAATTCTAACCTAGACAAAACCACAAATGACAAATGTTAGGCACACTCATACAAATAAAAAAAATTGAAGAGAAAAAAAAAATTAATTGATGTGACTATATTATTTTTCTTTTAAATTTTTGGATTTGTGTGTATATCCAAAATATATTATGAATGGGGACTTGAATCCTCTCATTCTCTTTATTCTCTCCATCTCTCTTCTTCAAAATATCTGTCTATCTCTCTTTCAATATTGTCTCTCTCTTGATCATTTTTTATTATTTTTTCTTTTTCTTGATTTTTCTCTAAAATTTTAGAAACAGATAAAAATTAATTTTAGGAAAAAAAATAGAGAAAATAAAAAAAGGAAAGGATCCAATAAATGGTTAATTCTCTAACTACTTACTAACTAGTAATTACTATCACTAACTGATTCTTTAAGAAGATGACACTTTTTTTTTGGAAAACTAATAACTGGTGTAACTAACTCTTAAAATTGTTAGGGTAATCCAAGATAAGAGGAAGAAGATAACAAGTAAGAACTAGAGAGAAAACTAGGAGGAAAGTGTTAAGATTTTATTGATAAGAAAAAAATAGAGAATGAGTTGTATACAATGCATGTGGTACACGCTTATTTATAAGGAAAACTCCTAACCCATCTATTACTTGTAACACAAGTAACCATAACTAACTAACTCAAGGTAGTTATGTAACCACCTCCTAACTACCTAACCAAGTCTAATAGGATTGAAGTTATAAAACATCATGCTCCCTTAACTTCAAGCCTAAGCAAACTTGTCTGTCCTTCAGAAATCCTTCAGAACTGCAACCTTGTCTGTCCTTCAGAAATCCTTCAGAACTGCAACTTGTCTGACCTTCAGAACTGCTTCAGAACTGCTTCGGAACTTCAAACTTGTCTGTCCTTCAGAACTGCTTCAGAACTTCAAACTTGTCTGTCCTTCAGAACTGCTTCAGAACTGCTTCAGAACTTCAAACTTGTCTGTCCTTCAGAACTCTTAGTTAGAGCATCTGCAACCTGAGTATCTGTTGCACAATGCCTGACATCTAAGCTACCTTGATTCACCTGCTCCCTCAAGAAATGAAACCTAGCCTCTATGTGTTTGCTTCTACCATGCAAAACTGGATTCTTGGCTAAGTTTATAGCAGACTTGTTATCAATCTGCAGAACCACAGGTTTCTCTGCTTCAATTCCTAGCTCCTTCAACACAGTCACAATCCACAAAGCTTGGCATGCTGCATATGCACCTGCTATGTACTCAGCTTCACACGAAGACAATGCAACAACTGGTTGTTTCTTAGAACACCAAGCAACAGGAGCCTCCATAAATCTGAAGAAATACCCAGTAGTACTCCTTCTATCTACTTTGTCACCACACCAATCAGCATCAGAGTAGCACACAATCTCAAATTTCTCATTCAGAACTGACTTTGGAAAAAGAATTCCAAACTCCATTGTGCCTGCTATATACCTAAGTATTCTTCTAGCTGCATTCATGTGTGACCTTCTGGGCTTATCCATGAATCTACTTACAAGCCCAACTGCAAAGCATATATCTGGCCTGCTGTTGCAAAGATATCTCAATGATCCAACAATTTGCTTGAAAATTGTAGGATCCACAATCTCTTCTGTCTCATTCTTTTCTAACTTCAAGTTCACCTCCATAGGAGTTGCAGCATAGGTACACTCAATCATGTTGAACCTCTTTAGAATTTCTCCTGCATATTTTCTCTGATGCAACAATAGACCTTTACCATTCTTCAGAAGTTCAAATCCTAAGAAGTAAGACACTTCTCCCAAATCTGTCATCTCAAATTCAGTTTTCATTACTTCTTTGAATTTCTCCATCTCAGCTGTGACACTTCCAGTTACTAGCAGATCATCAACATACAAACATATCAGAATGATGCTTGAAGCTGCTTCCTGCACATATACTCCATATTCTGACTTGCATTTCCTGAAACCTTGTTTCACAAGAAATCCATCTATCCTTTTATTCCAAGCTCTTGGAGCTTGTTTCAAACCATATAGAGCTTTGTTCAATCTGTAGACCATGTCTTTCTTCCCTTCAATCATGAATCCAGGTGGCTGAGTTACAAAGACAAGTTCTTCTAATGGACCATTAAGAAAGGCTGACTTAACATCCATGTGGAACATAGGCCATTTCCTTGCATTAGCTACAGCTATGACAAGTCTCACAGTCTCAATTCTTGCCACAGGTGAGTAGATTTCTGAGTAATCTATTCCTTCCCTCTGCAGAAAACCTCTTGCCACCAGCCTTGCCTTATATTTTGCTATAGAATTGTCAGGATTTAGCTTCAGCTTGAACACCCATTTTACTTCAATTGCCTTCTTATCTGATGGAAGTTTAACTAACTCCCAAGTTTGATTTCTCTCAATTGAAGCCAACTCCTCCTCCATAGCTTTCTTCCATTTCTTGTGTTTCAAGGCTTCTGTGTAATTGATAGGCTCAGAACCAGCCATCAATGCAATATGAACTAAGTCACCATCTGCATTTACCTCATTATCATTAACAATTTCACAATCCTGCAATCTAGCAGGAATGTTCCTTGTTCTGGCAGGCCTGTCTCTAGTCACAGCAGCAGGTGCTTCATTCTCATCACTAGAATCACTATCTTCTTCATTCATGATTGGATTCAATTGAGCTCTGCTTGAACTACAACCAGCAATCCAATCCCAGGATTTCTCTTCATCAATTACAACATCTCTACTGTAGATCATTTTCTTTGTGACAGGATCATACAGCTTGTAAGCACCTGTGACATGGTATCCTACCAAGATCATGACTTCACTTCTGTCATCAAGCTTCTTCCTTTTTGCTTCAGGCACATGCTTGTGACATAAAGCACCAAAAATCCTGAAGTGACTTACACTAGGTTTTCTACCACTCCACACTTCCTCAGGTACTTTGTCTTTCAGCTTCTTGGTTGGACACCTGTTCAACACATACACAGCAGTGTGAACTGCTTCACCCCAGAAAGCTTTAGGCAGGTTCCTATGCTTCACCATACACCTTGCCATATCAAGAATAGTCCTGTTCCTTCTTTCAGCTAAGCCATTGTGTTGAGGTGTATAGGGAGCTGTGACTTCATGTTCTATACCTTGTTCAACACAAAATGACTCAAACTTCTTGGAAGTATACTCACCTCCACCATCTGTTCTGAGAGCTATGATCTTCTTTCCACTTTGATTTTCAACTAATGCCTTAAAATTTCTGAAGACATCAAATACTGCATCCTTGGTTTGAATCAAGTATATCCACATCTTCCTGCTATACTCATCAACAAAGGTAACAAAATATCTATTACCACCAAGTGAATTCACATCAAAGGGACCACACACATCAGAATGTACAACCATTTCTCTTAAAATATTACTATTATTCAATCAAACATTTCTCTTAACCATTTGATATTATTTGTCTTTAAGGACAAGTATGTGCACTTGTGACAAGGGCATAGTCACCTGAGAGTCATAATAATATACTCCCGGCTCAAAATATAATAACTAATTGATTACTATACTTGCTAATTTATAATTTTGATCATTAATATTTATAATTATTTATTAACTTTTTTACAAATTTAATTATTTATTAGTTTAAATTATAAAAATTTGATTTTTTTTTTTCAAAATACTCATTAAAATAAATCAAGCAAGATTTTATATGATAATATTTGCATCTATATATTATTAAAAAAACGGTTAAAAATAAATAAATTAATACTCCATCCGTCTCAAAATATATAATTGTCATTTTAAAAGTAAAATTCTATTTCAAAATTATTGTTATTCTCACTTTTCAATGTAATACTTTCCAATTGTATTCTTAATTATTACTACAAACATTAAGTAAACAAACCTATAACTTATATGAGTAAATTAGTAAAAATAATATTTCTTTTAATAACATCATTATATTTCTTATAATATTTGTGAAAAAACCTTAAACGACTATTATTTTAAAATGGAGAGAGTAGTACATTTAGTCAAAATAGATCTTATATATTACTCTATGTCAGAGAAAATATATACATATAATGAATGATTTTGTACATATTTATTTAAATATGTAAGGATATACTTGCTAAGTTGAATAATACTAATAAGTTCAAAAAAAAATTATTAATATTTTATATTAAATATTTCTTCTTATCTATAAAAAATACTTTGTTTTTAAGATTTATTATAAAGTGAACGTATCTAGATAATATTATAGTTTAGATTTATCTATTTTATAATGAATCTAAAAAGTAAAATTTTTTTTATATATGAAAGTGAAGGAAATACTATTTATGAATCTATTAAAATCATTTATTTCAATATTACTATACCGATACATATTCAAATAAGATTCGTATGAAATATTTACCTATACATATAGCTGCGGGAGAGGCTCCTCTGATATGATCCACTAGTGTCTTGTCACATCTTTCTTCTCTCTTTGCTTTTACTTTGACACATACAATTATTACTATCACCTACGTGTAGGTTTTACACCATCCACCAATATTTCTCCCATCTCTCTCTGAACAAAGGATAGTAGCCTTTTCAGCTTTACCTTGTTAACAAGAATAGTACTTTTAAACCCCCCATTTGAACAACACTCTTTCTACTTTTATACAAACAAAAAAGAAACACAAACATCTTTCTTACTTAAATGCTCTTTCACCCATTCCACTTATGTTATAACATCCAAACTTCTATACATTTCATCATTCCTCAACCAACCCAGTTCTTCTTCTTTCTTTCTTCTTCCGTATCTAAAAAGCAGTGAAACTGAAACATTTATTTATATTTAGAGAGACAAAGATGGACTTTGGAGGGAACATGTTCTGTCTCAACAACAGAGACCAAAATAACAACAACACTAACGGTTTTACTACTTGGGGAAGTACTAGTAGTGGTACTAATACTACTAGTACTTGGAACATGGATACTTTCCATGTTACTGCTGAAAATACCACCGCCGTTGTTAATCATCACGATGCTGACTTAAGTAACGTGATGATGTTTAACGGAGGTGGAAGGCAGCAGCATAGAGGGAGCTATGCTGCGGAACCTTATGGAGGAGGTGGGTCAAGGTCTCACGTGATGCCTGACCCACATCTCACGTGTTTGAAGTTAGGGAAGAGGCATTATTTTGAGGATGTGAATAATGGTGGTGGTGGTGGTGGTGGGTTGGGAGATAAGAGAGGGAAAGAGTACTTTGGTGGTGGTGGTGGGAAGGTGGGTGCAGCGGCGGCGAGTTTTGCGGTGGCTAGATGTCAGGTGGATGGATGCCACGTGGCATTGATGAATGCTAAGGAGTATCATAGGAGACATAAGGTTTGTGAGATGCATTCGAAGGCACCAAAAGTTGTGGTTTTGGGTTTAGAGCAGAGATTCTGCCAGCAGTGTAGCAGGTCAGTGTGTTACTCTCTCCGTAGTTTTCTTAAATATTTTGTCTGCGTGTCTAATTATAAGAGGATCAATTATTTATCCTTTTAATATATGGATTAATCATTTTTTATAAACACGTTTTTGTTCTGTAATAGTACTTTAATAACTACTTCTTCCGATTTTATATATAAGAAAAATTTTACTTTTTAAATTTATTTTAAAATGGATAAATTTATACTATAATATTATTTAAATACATTCATTTTATAATGAATCTAAAAAGCAAAGTGTTCTTCATATATGACTCTGGAAGGAGTATATAGTGATGGAAGTTCCTATAGCAATGAAGATAAGTTCCTATAGAGCAAGTGTTGGCGTAGATAGAAGTAGTATTTGGTCACTACTTTATCATGAGAAAAAGTTATTTTATAATAAATTTGAATTATCGATATCTATATTATAAACCAAATATATTTTTTAACAATAATAAACTATTGTCATAATTTTTCTTATATAATATTTGTTTTTAGATTACATTACATACATTAATTATTCAATGAAGTTATTTTTATTTTTTATTTTTTATTTTTTTATAATAGAGACCAGAGAGTAGTTTATATGTTAAAATCGAACTCGAATTCTTCCGAAAAATTTGTTATAAAGCCAGCTCATTAACCGTTTTAACTCAATATTGTCTTGGTTAAAAATTTATATGTGTGGTTTCACTTATAAAAAAAAAAAACTCAATGTGTGAGTGACTTTGATGTAAATTTTAATATTTTTCTCTAAAGACTATGACTATCTGAACAATAAAGATTTATATTCATTATGTCAAAAGCTTTATTCTATTTAATAGTTTAGAAGAATTCATTAACGGTATTCAATAACAACGCATAAACCGTTAATCTTGACGAATCTCAATAACACATTAAACAGTTTTAGATGTTTATAAAATTTAACATGAATGATCTATATGATATAATTTTCCAATCTAACGGTGGATTTTGTAAAATTTGATTTCATTAAAGCATTATTGAGCGGTGTAATATTTGGTGTCAAACTAGTTGGTGTCATTTGATCCTGACCTATATATATATATATATATAATTTTTTTTTTTTCAAAATGAATTGATTTTAGAGGCCTTGGTCAAAGGTATAAAAATCATGTGGGAATAGAATCCTCATCTTTGTATTATTTTTCGGTGAACACTCTGGTATCCAACTTATATTGTTGGATATTAGTAGCTCATAGGCAAAATTCAATGTAATGGCATATTAATTTATAGTCATATTTTAAATGAATTTTGTGCAGTGCTCAACAATGTAAGTTGAATACCTAAAAATTTACCTGAATTATTTTTATGGGCGTGCACACTATTGTTTGTTTCCTGATTAAATTTAAGTTTTAGGATTTGTTCATTGATTAACTAAGATATGGAAAATGCGGCGGTGTGAACTATATTTTTAGGTTCCATGTTGTGTCAGAGTTTGATGATACAAAGAGAAGCTGTAGAAGGAGACTGGCAGGGCACAACGAGAGAAGAAGAAAGAGCTCCCATGACTCTGTTGCGAGGAATTCCTCACAAGGTAAAACTGTGTTATTATTATTGCAATTGATTCATACTTGTTGCAAAAGCTACAATGCATTTTTTATCTTGATATTGGATGCAATTTGTATCTGATCATCTTCAATTATTTAGTATCATTTGCTTAAAAAATCAACTGAAGCCCTTCATTATCGACATGTTGAAATTAAATTTATGTGCAATAACATGAAATTTTCATAACATATGTTACATGTTTTGTTATGTTACATTTGCAACCTTGTACGTTTTTTTGTATTTTTGTACCCTTGTACGTTGATATTGATCGTTGGTAGTTTTTCTTGTTTGTCGTCAGGTGGGTGTGCTCTCTCTCTTCTGTCATCTAGGACTGATTCATGGCTTTCACCTGCTGATCTCTCTGTAAGATGCAGTGCTGCGTTAAGCGAATTGATAGCTGAAAATCGGGCAGCAATCATGGCTAGGCAATATGTCTCGGATAGAGACTGGCATTTGCACCACCATGCTGTGGAAGATTATAGGGAAATCCAGCCCGAGTCAAATTATTTCCCACAGCAAATGTTTCCTCAGACACACTAGTGCGGTTCTTATGGCAAGGAGCTTGGATATGCATTTCACGCAAATACCAATGTCATCTCAATCAGTTAATCAGAATTGTTGGATGAAGATCAGACAATTCATATTTTGAGTTGTTTCTTAAATTCGATAGAAATAGCTTAAAATATCGATTGTTTCCAACTCTTCAGACTTAATTGCTGACTATGGTGAACGCGTGGTATTGTGATTGCATGGAGTTTCTTTCCAAGAACCTTGACCTAAAGTTTAGGGAAATAAGAGTGCCTAAAAGTAGGACCTATTTTATGAAGTTTGAACTATTTAATATCCTAAAAATAAAAGTTTAGAACTTTTTTCTAGAATCAAGATGTTAGGGTAATAAATTTATAAGATTGTATTTGCATCTCTAATTGCTACTAAGCATTTGAAAATTTAGTTTTGTATTGAATTCCATTGCTTAAATTTTTTTATTGGTATCATGACCATTTGATAAACTGACTTCATGTGGCACCACTATAAACAAAAGAGTATTTATGTATCGTTCTCAAGTGTGTGTGTGTGTGTGTTTGACCATTATTGTGTGATCTCGGTGTTTTGTGCTCCATTGTTAAACCTTCAACCTTTACATGATTTATTGGTAATTCCTTGTTTCATGTCTCAACAATGTATAATTTTGTACATGATTATCGAGTAGTAAGGGCTAGTACTCTTTCTCCTATGCTTCTATTGAAGCTGAATTTTGAGACAATTGGATATATATATATATATATATATATATATATATATATATATATATATATGGCTTATGCTCTAGTTCTTGCCTTTTTGGATCCAACAAACATGCCCATTTTAAGGCATGAGGAAAATTACTCATCCCACCCCTACTCCTCTTTTTAACCCTCCAAAAATAAAGTCAACTTCGAGTTCTACGAACTGAAACTTTGTAACTTCGGAAAATGTTTTCCACTTGACTTTGAGAAATTTACCTCTTATGTTCTACTTCAATGAGTGTTGATTCTTTTAGATAAGGTCTCAATCTTGCATTTGAGCCACCAATGATGTAAACATGTTAAGCTTTGAAGGAGAATAAAAGATTAAGTATTTGAGTGTGAAGATAAAAAAGAAAAAGTAAGCTGCGTTTGTCTATATATCACGTTATTTTGAAAAACGTTTACCGAAGTTGCAAAATTTCTATTCGTAGAAACCGAAGTTGACTTTCACGGAACAAAAACAAAAACTCAGAGGAAAAGAATCATGGGGGTGGGATGAGAAATTTTCATATTCGAAGGACCAACTCTAGATCCAATTAAGGAGGATACAATGTGAAATCTCACCTAAATGACATCCCATCTCAATATCAAAATATCTAAAAGCACCAACATCCTTATCTTTTCTAACTACGTACATAAAGTATATCCAATGGAAAATGCTTAATGTCAAGGGAGAGTAAAAAAGAAACACACAAAATCATGTTGTCCCTATATTTTATCAATGTACGGTCATGATTTCCGTCACTCCCACAACGGACATACTAATAAATCAAGTAAAGGTGGACACCAAACTAATAATTCAAATCCGTCTGAACTAAGAATTAGACATTGTTGAGAGTATATTATGGAAATGCTAAGTACTCTCTCCGGTTCTTAGAATGATAGATATATCTGGACCATATTATTGACTAGATACATCAAACATTTTATGAATTTATAAACTAAACTTCTTCTTATAATAAGAATCGGAGGAAGTATTACGAAACATCGTATGGAGAAATTCTTAGGTAAGTACTCACCTATACATTAATTATTAGGCACAACTAATCAAGTGATGACAACTCATTAAAATATAAAATAATTATAATTAATTAATAGTGTAATAATGAAACCAAATCTAAATCAAATATAGAAAGAAACAAAAAAATATGTAGTCATTAATTATGCTTGCCTTCAATTTGTATGTGTTGTCCATCACATAAAAAGAGACTAAGAGAAAATAACATAAGTTAATAAGCTCAAAAAATTATTTCAAACATTTATATGTCTTTTAAGAAAAGCTATAATTTTTTGTAGTCTTATATTTTTAAAAAATTCAGTGATTATTCAAACATTTATGATTCAAATCAATAAAAAAAAATAGCCGATAATTTTGATAATTTATATCTTTTAAGTGATATTTAATTTTTTATTTCAAGTAAGAATTTAGGAGAAAAAATAATAAACTATATGTAAATTGAATTAGGTTATCAAAATAGCTTATATTAACTTATAAGCTATAAACTATAAACTAAAAATTGAATATTGTAAAATAGTCTATAGAAATAGATACCAAACTATAATCGTAACTTAAAATCAACCTAAAAATTAGTAAAACTCAATCGGTATATGTAACAAATAATAGAACAATAATATTGTAGCTAGTATAATAAATTAAAACATCTTTCACCTAATTAAACTTAAAATATATTTGGTTTATACATAAATTGGTCTTGATATTGGTCGTGCCTAACATATTGTAGCTATGCAAACAATAATTAATGTCATTCAAAATTTTTTTTTTTTTTTTCTTTCTATATTTGGTTTAGATTTGATTTCATTATTACACTATTAATTATTTATAATTATTTTATATTTTAATGAATTATCATTATTTAATTGATCGTCCATAATAATTAATGCTTAGGTGATGACTCACCAAATAATTTCTCCAATGTCTGATTTATTACCATTCAAAACGAACAATAAAAAAAAAAAAAAAACAGAGTATATTTTAGAACGGAGGAAGTAAGATAACACGTGCCCCCACACATGTTTCCGACATTGTATTTTTGTAAGTTGTCAACCGCCAAATCTTTCAAAGCTCACTCACTCCACACACTCACAAAGTCACAATGAAACTCAATCACCACCACCACCACACATTCCCATGGCCACCACCACCACCACCACCACCTCTCTTTTCCTTCCCAACTCATTCAACACCAACAAAAAATTCCCAAAACACCCCTACTCTTACCCCAAGTTCACCGCCTCCTCTATCACATCCCAATCATCAAAATCCGCCAAGGACCATCTCCTCACCTTAATCTCCGACCAAGACCGCGGCCTCAAAACACAAAACAACCCTTCCAAATTAGCATCGATCGTTACCGCGATCGACGAATTGGCGGCAATCCGCGCTGGCTCTGTAACAACCGGCGATAACCTATCTGCCACGTGGCGATTACTCTGGACTACAGAGAAAGAGCAGCTGTTCATCATCGAGAAAGCTGACTTGTTTGGAACCAAAGCTGGAGATGTATTGCAAGTCATTGATGTTAAGAATTTGAGTCTCAATAATGTTATCACGTTTCCTCCTGATGGAGTTTTCTTCGTTCGATCAAATATTGAGGTTGCTTCATCGCAGAGAGTGAATTTCAGGTGATTAATTTGATAATAAATAATTTTTCTTTTGTTTAATAGTTGTAATTAGTTAATTAATTAATCATTTTACTTTGATTTTGGTTCAATTAGGTTATCATTCAAGTTATTAAACTATAGTTGCTTTTTGTTATTAATCAATATTTTGAGGTAAAAGTTTTCAAATGTGATTTTGATGTCAATGCCGCAACGGCTTGAGTTTCAAATTTGATTCTATAGTGATAGATTGGTATTGGTAGATGGCTGCTTTGTTTATTTGACAAGTCCGAGGGACACCAATGTTGCAAGTGCGCAGTGTGATTGGTGTCCTTCGGATTAGTTGATGATCCTTGAGCCGGATACTGAGTCTTTAGACTATGTAGAGTTCTCAACCTTTAAATTGTTAGAGATATATGAACACATTCATACTAGACCATTCATATGTCTTTAAACATGAGATTGAGGTTTTGGCGAGAAATTAGAGCGGAGTGTTAAGACTTAAGAGTAAAATAACTGTGCAAAATTGGATGGATGGATTGGTTAATGAATCAAAATTAATTTTGTAATGTTTATCAAATAAAGTTTGTATTACAATTTACATGTGAAGAGCGAAGACTAATGTTTGGTTGTTTCAGATTTACTAGTGCAGTGTTACGTGGGAAGAACTGGGAAATACCATTGCCACCATTTGGACAGGGTTGGTAAGTACTTTAAGCTTATAATGTAATTTACTATATTCTAATTTGAATAGTTTCCTAGTTGTTAGCATGATAGCATCACATTCAATTTATGTATCCAGGATTGACTACCATGCATAGAGATATTTCGACGCACAATTTAGCCAAATTATCTCCCACACAATTGTGCTTTTTGTTGCAAATGTAGTACAATTATGATTTAGACACCTATAGTTTCTCAAGATGTATCTTATGTATCTATCAATACCTATGTACCAGCGCTTTAGTATACATGCCGAGAAGCCAAACATTTTAAACAAGTTTCTAAAGAAAGTTGAGTACACGACCTTTGTAAATACACTCTATTTCTGATTGGGGATCGAAAACTCAATGATCTGCTTCACTTTGAGTCTTGAGCAGCATTGCCAAATTTACAAAACTAATGCCAAGGCATTGTTTGAGGCCAAATTTTTTTTTTTGTGAAGGTGAGAAATAAAACAGCACAACAAATCCAAGAATTGCTCTATATAAACTTCTCCATTGAGATCACCGCGGAGAAAAGTTTGTAGGGTTCTTTATGTAGGGATTGATGTTCAAGCAGAATGAGATCTCAGCAAGCAAGGCAGACCCACCTTCCTTGCTGCCATGATTTTGTTGTGATTAATTCATATTAGTTAAGCTTTGTTTTTACTTGTATGAGAAGGAACTCAATAGTTAGAATTTGAAATTCTGTTACGTGTTAGTTAAATTGTTAGTTTCTATGCTAGTGAAATTATTTATCATGTAATGTGTCATTTGAGACTAAGTGATTAGTGCAATATCCTTCTCTTCCTTATTCATTCAATACTTAGAGTAATCTCTGTGAGTGTGTATTGCTGTGCCTACTGCACCTATCGTGTCTGTGTGCATTGCTGCGCCTACCGTGCCTATTGACTGCGTATCTGGGCTGCGCTCATCGTGAGCCTATCTGCCGGTGAAGAACTGAAGATAGAGCATTGAGTTTTTGTTCCAACAGATTTTACTAGGAATGATCATGCTACATAAATAAGCATAAGGTTTTATGATCTTATATCTTAGATTTGTCTTTTCATTTGTATGATTTGACCTGTTTTACCTTCTCCTATCCTATCCTATGCCTTGCTTTTGTTTTGGAAAAAAGTGTAGGAACAAGGTTGTCCGGGTCTTTCACGTTCTATTTGACACTGTAGTTGCATCTTGTTTTTGTAGGTTTGATACTGTATACCTCGATGATGACCTTCGAGTTGTAAAGGATATCAGGGGAGACTATTTAGTTGTTGACAGAGCTTCCTATAGCTGGAAAGAATGAGTGGAAACTTCACTGTCACTGTTTTCTCTTCTTCATCAGTGAAAGCTTTCAACTGAATTGCTTGTATGGTTTCGAATCTATCTTTGTACTTCATAGTATTTGACGGTCTTGTATCTCTTCTGGTTGTGCTAATCATTAGTATCATGTTTTCTGTTCATTTAGATATCTGAATGCTGAATATTCTCCTGTTCTCCTTTGTAAATCATGTTTGTTCTTCAATTACAATTAGAGAATGCTATGCTTATGCATTTGACCAGTGCAAATATAGATTAGATCTATGCCACTTCTTTATATATCACCTATATCTTGAACTCTATTTCTTTTTTGGTCTAAAGAATCTTGAACTCTTTGAACCGCTATAATAAACAGCCTTATGAAAACTTATCTGATATTCTGGCAGGATGTAGAACATTATGAAACACTTAGACAGATACTCAACACGACATTGACACATAAACACCAGTAATAATTTGGAAAAATGTAAGTAACAAAAGTCACCATATGTGTCTGTGTTAGAGATGGGACGCATCTTTAATGTGAAGTATCGGTACAATGTTACATAGCTTATGTGATGGTTGTTTGTTTAGAAGCTGATTGCAAAGGGAACGACAGTCAATCGGTAATACAACTGACAAAGAGAGTTAAAAGATATATAAATGGCTCAAGGTCGAAGAGGAAGGGAAAATTGATTAAAACTAGAACATACACAACTTAAATGATTTTCAAAGTACACATCTTGATGAGACAAAAATTGTTATTTTGTTCATAAGTGTAGCACAAAAACTATGTTTTTCAGCTAGTAGTGAGGAGGTTGAAGGTTGTATCCTCATTCACAACATAACACTTTTTCTTTGACGCACACAACATAACACTTAAATATACGAATATATGTGTTTTAAGAAGAAAAAAAAACTATTCAAAGCACATCAAGATTTGCCAAAAGTAGTTAATTTGGAAGCACAACAACACGTGGGATTCATTTAAGTACTATTATGTATCATGACATTTAAATATACTCCCATAAAAAAAACATTTCAATAAATTTTCCTTATAAAAAATTATGTCATTTTTCATCTGATATAATACCCTTAACACATAATCCTATAAGATACTCACCTTAATTTTATTTCAACGTTATATAATTAACCGACTGATTATGGACAAAATTATGGTACGTAGTTGACTAATTAGATTTGGGTCACGGTGATATTTGAAGTCTCTTTCTGTCCCTCTCACTAGCAAAAGATAAAAGGGACATAATTGCATCATCAAAAGAAAAAAAGGGACACTGAAAGAAAAATTTACTCATAACAAAAAGAAATGGCTTTGGATTATGGTGTCATTTGTGTGATCATGCACTAATTAAGCGTGCAAGTATTAGCCGCAATAGGTGGGACCATCACGTGTGGATTTCTTATTTTATACAGTTTTAACGAAATTTTGTTCCATTATTGTTATCCTTCTGCTGTTTTTTTCCCCTCAATCTTGTGGTTCACTAGTTAGTAACTTAGGGATCAAGATTTGGTTCAGTTTTTGACACAGTTTTTACATTGTTTGAAATTTGGATTATTGATCATAAATTAGATGGTATAGATTGATGTTGTTATAAAATTATTTAAAACGATCTCGTCCGTACAATATAAATCGAACGATCATGATGCAAAACTACGTGAAAACTGTGGAAAAAAGTACAATAAGATATTTATTTTCGTAACTAAGTAGTTATAGACTTACGGTTGCTGTCACATCTCATATTTTCTTGATAATTTAAAGGAAAATGTTAACTAATGTCATTGAGACACTAATTAAAGATACTTAAAATAGTATAACTAAATTAAAATTTGTATAGTCAGTGTTTATAAAATAAATAAGTGGTGTTTTCATTGTAAAAGTTATTTTTTTGGTATCCTTAAGTAGTGTCTAGAGATACTAATTAGCATGACTCGGAAAAATGTTAATTAGTGTCTCCGGAACGAGAATGAATTCTCTCAATTTTTTCCCCCTCAATTGTCTCAATTGTTAAATCATCACCATTAAATTCACCTTTTTACTTTTATTTTTCTCTCTCTTCTCCCAAATCAATGGGTTGAAAATTTTTTTATTACTTAAAGTGGATTTGAGATGATCCATTCTCCTTCGGAACATAACATTAGTTAAAAAACCTAATATAGTAATATAATATTAGAATTTGTGCAATTTATTTTTTCGAAATATATTATTTTTAGTACAAAAATGACCTCTTTGGTATCTTTAATTTAACTAGCTAGTGTTTGAGACATTAGTTATCATGACCATTTTTTATATTATAATTTAGAATTAAATACATTTTAAATCTTTTTAACTTTTATTTTTACTCTTTTTAAACTTTTTTTTTGAACTTTGTTTCCTCTAAATTTTTTGGTTTCAATTTTTAATCTATACGTATTTTTTTACAAACATTCATGTTATGTGTCATGTTCCAAATTTCTTTTATAACATTTTATTATTGTTATTAAGATATTAAAACATTCTTAGTTTAATAATTTTTGATCCATCACAATTCACAACTTTTTATAGTTACTATAGAAAATTTTGATGCATTATATTTTTTTTAAGTGTGAAAAGGATCGACAGATAGATTTTAATTAAAATAAGAAGAACATGTTAGAAGTTAGATGGAGGGGTGCAGGCTGTAGATTGAATTTAGTCATGTTCATGCCTTCAAAAGTGAGTGTATTTGTATCTAGGGTGGAATTATGGCAAAAGGAGTAATTAAATTAGAGAGATTTGGGTTTATCTGATAGTATTGACTTCAGATCAGGAAGCGTGCTTCTTAAGATTTTTGGTGGACTAGTTTAAATTTTTTATTTTTTTTAACTAAATTAGAGAGACATAGAGCATGAATATCGCCGGGTATTATACATTTTTACACACAAACTAACAACACTTTGCCCGACTACAAACTTATATTTGCTTTTGTTTTGAGTTTTCTAACTCTGCAACGTTCCTCTGGTTGTGAACGGTTATCTCATACTTTGTTGTGCTAAAAAATAATATAATATTAAAATCTAAATGTAAGCAAAATAAATATGCATGAAGTATATTGTGAGGTTTTGGAAGGATTCATTTTAAAATTTTTGATCGGTCGTATTGATATTTAAAAATCGTAGTTAAATTGTTTATATAATTAAAAAATATGAAATAATATTAAAAAACTAGTAAAATTTATCTAAAGAACTCAAATGAATATAATAGACGTGGATGTTCTTACATTGACATAGTTGTGTTTTGTGTAAGTAGAAACTCAAAATCATATAATTTTTATTGTGGTCAATTTGGACATCAATTTTCTCTAGTGGAAAAAAGTTTGGCCTCCAATTCAATATTTTTTTAATAAGATAAATGACAAAATAGAATTTATTTATGTGCACCAAACTTATAGAGTATCAATGTAAAGATCCAACCATATATATTACCACCATGAGCAAATTCTTCAACAAAGTCCACTTCAAGTTTGGATCATTAAGATGGAATATCTTGGATGGATCTATAAATGTCCTAAATAATAATAAAATATCACATAGCATGACATTTGAATTAAATATTTTATGTTATAATTTGTAAATTAATTTTACAGTATATTTGACACAATCTAATTAAAGTTATATATTATTCCAGCATCAATAACCAAAATAACTGAAGTAACTTTAGTTGTCCCGTCAGTACTGAGAATTCCTTAGGATAATTATTGTTGTCCCCTCTTTGTTACCTTTGACACTTCATATTCATATTCATGGTGGAGTGGATTCTAGATCATGAGCACTTGTTCATTAGGAACTTGTAACACTTCAAAAGCATGTCACAGTGATGTACAAGAAATCTTGATCAGTACTAGAACCAAAATCTTGTGGGAGCTACCCCATAACCCACTTTACTTCCATTGTATGAGTTTCACATGATATGGGCTCCACCATGATAGTCAGTTTTATTTTATTTCAAATCAGTCATTTTTATTTTGAACTAAATTTAGGATAACACATCGATCGTTAGTTGGTTTAGTGGTAATTAACGTTGAATTTAATAGAAAGGATCACGGTTTGATCTCCCGCAACTGCGATCGGAAGAAAATTGGAACCACATAATATCATAACTGACTTCCAAATTAAATTAATTATATTTGCGTCTCTCAAAAAATATTAACGGAGTTTAAACTCAGAAGTTCTTTAATTTAAAAGAGTCATTTTTGTTAGCAAAGTCATTTAACCATCTAATAAATTGTACTTACAATATTTGTAATAATCAATTTTAAAATTGAGCAACAAACTTAATTATATTTGCGTCTCTCAAAAAATATTAGCGGAGTTTAAATTCAGAATTTTAAAATTGAGTAATCATATGATTGTTTGCAAGCAGTACAAGCAATTCACTCAAGGTAAAAGAATAAAACTGGATTTGGAGCTATTATTGATAGGTGTGTCATAGTTTATTAATCTTGAATGAAAATTATAATATCAGTTATGGTAGATAAGAAACTAATTGAGTTGCTCATAATGTAGCTACTTAGACATCTCGCTTTTGTGTTAGTTACCAATTTTTTAATTATAGTCTATTTTGTATCGAACCTACTGCTATTATGAGTGATGAAATGAAATGCATTAAGTTTGATTTTGCAAAATAAATTGAGTAATCATCAATTACTTGGCTAAAATTACTGTAGTTGAGGCACACACAAACATAATTTAGAATGATTCATAATAATTTTTGTATTATTTAATTATGATATTTTGATCATTTTAATGATGTCAAAGATTAAATTGACTTGATTAAAAAATGGTTAAATAAATTTTTATTTTTATAAAAATTTGACTTTAAAATTGAGTTACTGCAAAAAGTTTATTCAATTTTAGTCTTATTTTTATTTTATAGTGATTAAATATAGGGATCAAAAGTACTAACTTTTTCTAAAATTAGTAAACTTGACTGAAAAGTTATTTTGTTAATACTAAATTAAAAAATAATAATTTATAGCAATTAAAAATATATTTAACTCTTAAAATACTAATATAATCCATATAATTATTTATTCTAGGGTGACTTTATAATTTTATTTATGTCAAAAACTTGATGTCGATCGATATCCATAATTCAGAACAAAATTGGTGATTTATTTTCAAAGAGGAGTATACTAACATAGATAAGAGAGGTCAAATCTAATGGACAGATTGATGATGAAAAAATTGAAGACCTTAATTAGGGTCCTACCATCTCTATCAATTTTCAATGGTGCAAGGTGTACGGTATAAAAATACTCCTTTTTAAGGTGTAGTGTAGGCATATTTGTAGCCTGCTGGGCTTGTGGGCACATCATGAAAGAAAGTAATATTTGAGGGAATGGGGTCATAGTTGAAAGTTACCCTTCTGTAGGGAATTCCATGGGCCATGCAACCTCTATGAATGTTTTTTTTGTGGGGTTCCATTCCTTCACAACCTTTCCTTTGTGGTCCCATTTTCAAAGAAATTGCAAAATTTCAAGGTGACAGAAAGTGATGCCCTTCAAGTACTACCTTCATGAAAGAAAAATTGCAGGAGTTTGGGTTTCCTTTATTTATTTTTTATTTGGAGAGAGATAGATACATTAAAAATTAATGGGGTTTACAAATTAGTGGGATTCACTTTTTAATAGATCCCACTAATTTTTAATGTGTTTATCTCTCTCCAAATGGAGAATAAATGAAGAGATAATAAATGGAGGAAACCCAAACTCAAAGGGTAGGGTTGATATTTGGTTATGGCTTGGCACTTTCCCATTGCTATGATGATAATATATGTCGCCTAGTTTGGATCTAGACAAGGTTGTTGCTTCTACTTTAGGAGATTTCTTTTGTGTGAAGCTTTACAGTGATGGTTGTTATTTTTTACCATGTCTCATAGTCTCAAATGGAAAAGGACTTATGACATTATAGCAGAATGTTGTAATAATTAAAGATCGTTCGATGATAATTATGTGACTGAGATTGTTTTTAGTAGTTTTGTAATGAATTATTCTGATTCGTCCGATCTGATAATTAATGAATTATTCTGATCATTTCTAGTAATAGTGTGAAACTGTATGATTCCTTTTCATCTTATTAGTTTCTGAAAATTGTCAATGGATTGTTTTTCTCTCGAATAAGTTTAGCTATTCTTGGATAGTCAAAAATTCGTCCATCGTCTTATAGGGCTTCATTAATAGACATTAGCTTTACTAGACTTTTTACTTGTGTATTCGCACATGGTACAATCAATTATTCTATATTAATAATTGATATATTAATAATATATATGATTAATTATATTATAATATATGTATTACATAATTTGTATATTACATAGATCATATAGTTCATAGACTTTAAATAAATAGAGCATATTTTTAAGCCATGTAGATCTACATGTTTAAAAAAAAATTCACTCGTATTTTTAAAATCCCAAGTTTTTTTGTTCATAACATAACATTTGCACATGGCACATAACATATGCCGATTATCCAAAATTATATGAACATTTCGTATTGTGAAAATGGCAAAAAAAATAAATTTGGTGGTCATTCGTAAAGGATTAACGGTGTAGTTTGTTGTTCGTTTGTTTTTGCACTTATATCTAATTATATTTGATATATATGTGTTGTGAATTCGTCTAAACTATCACACCAATGAAAACTTTGATGTGTGGGGCAAGATTAACCAATCAACCAAATAATAAGAGAATAGAGATCCAAAAGAAATAAACGGTGATAAAGAACACGATATAATTTGTTTATCCAGTTCGATCAAAACAACCTACTCCAGAGGAGAGAACAACTCTCCGTTCCATTAGAATCAAATAAGTTCTTTACAAAAAAATCTCAATTGGGTTACAAGAATTATCACCTAATTCTACCCAATAGCTTCCCATAACCAAGAGACTCAATTTGATCTAGCTATCCAAGGTGAACCAAAGATGATTCACCCAAACTCCTAGAATTATACCAAGTGCAATTCTCTCTAAAATTCTAGCCTTTGAGGTGTGGCAAACCCTAATCCTAATTTATTAAACCTTACTTTTCTATTAATAAAGTACTCTCTATTTATAGAAAAATATATACCTTTTATTTTAAAACAAATCATTTATAAAATAAAACCAAATCTAAATCAGATATCTTCCGAATTTTTTTTTTCCCAAAAACTGCATCAAACAAAAATCTATCAGTCGACGTGCACGCCCAGCATCCACGCCTGGCGCAGCCTCCAGAACTGGGAGGCCTACCATTAGATCGTCTTGCGTCTAGTGTGGATGCTATGTGCCTAGCGCAGGGACCAAAGTCTTCAACCTGATTTTGTACTTCAATTTTAAGGCAGTTTCAACATTTTTTATTAAAATTTAAAAAAGTACTCATCATTTGCTCATTGAATATGGGTCACCATGGTAGTTTGGAATCATTAGAGAAATGATTTGAAGCTTTTTCCAGTGATTTTTTTTTACTCATTATTAAGTGAGGGTTTGAGAGGGAATATAAGACTGGACAGAAATTGGGATTGCTGGTGAGTAATTGCGGATATTTCTTAATAACATTTGTAACTCTCTTAAAAGAGGAAAGCTAGAAAATAAGATTTATTTTAGTTAAGTTTTGACGCTGTTTTCTTGTAACACTGTTGTATTTTTAGTAAAAACTCACTGATAGTTGATTAGAAAATTGCTTTTTCTGTTAGACGCTGGTCAATTTTGCTATGGATTGATTTTGTAATTTTGCCATACACATAGGATGTTAGATTTGTTATGAGTTGAATCTTTATTTGTTCAAATTGTTAGTTTAATTATTTTCTTTAATTGTTCAAATTGTTAGTTTAATTATTTCCATTAGGGTTAATAGGTGTTTACCCCCCTGCAATTTATTTTTTTGAGAACATCCCCTGTAATGTTTTTTTTTTTTTTTCATAGTTCATTTTACCCCCCCGGGGGTAAAACAAAACAACATTACAGGGAGGTAAATTACACTACGAACAAAAAAATAAAACATTTCAGGGGGGTGTTCTCAAAAAAATAAATTACAGGGGGGTAAAACAAAACTCGCATACTTTGCAGGGGGTAAACACCTATTAACCCTTTCGATTATTATCTGTTCCACGATTCTTGTTGGTCTTCACAACAATAAAACAATAGCAAGATAAAACAAAAAACAAAAAATAAAGCAAATCAATATCAAAATATGGTTTGAATTTTTGTTTGCGAGTTTAGAGGGGAAGAGAGTTATGAATAAAAGGAACGAGCAAGATATTAAGCCAATAAACCAACACCGTCTAGTGGAATTTTCTCTGTCAAATCGGCTTACACAGTTTTGAAGCTAGCCTCTAGGGCTGAAAATGTTCCGCCAATGGTCCCTAGTTTTGTCTTGGCTAAGGTGTGGAAGTCTTGGCCACCTTCTAAAGTGATTGTATTCTCATGGCAATTACTTCAGAATATGATCCCATCACGCCAAAACCTCTTTAGGAGAAGGGTGATTACATATATTAATAATACCGTTTGTGTGTTATGTAAAAATTCAGCTGAGTCTGTGGAACACATGCTCCTAACTTGCAATGTTTCCTCTATGGTGTGGTACTAATTTTTAGGTGGTTAGGGGTCCAAATTGCTTTGTCTGGGGGGATAATATGTTTGTTTGAATAGGGATAACACTACAAGAAAACCTTGATTTTCAGACGAAAATGTATATTAATTTGCGACGGCCTGAGCCCTCACTAAGTTAGTGGCGGCCTAGGCCGTCGCTAAGTCTTGCGAATTAAAAAAAAAACTTGTTCACGCGGATCTAAACAAGTATTGTCCAATATCCCTTCTCATTCACACTCTTCATACTCTTCATTTCATTTACACAAATCCAAATCCTTTCTCATTCAATTTTTTTTCTTCAACTTCTCTCTAAATTTGTCCAACATCTTTCACTATATCTCCATACTTGTTCTTCATATACTTGTTCTTCATCTCATTTCATTCACACTCACAATTCATTCACATTTCATTTTCTAATATCTTTCTAAATTTCTCAAACACATTTCAATACATCTTCACCATATTACTAGTTTTTGTTCTTCAAAATTCTTTGATTTCTTGATAAAATGTAAGTGTTTTGTAATACTTTATCAAATTTTAAAGTTTAGTATTTATATTAATATTTGAATGATATTGTGAATTTATATTAATTGATATTTTTAAAATTTTAATGTAGAAAATGTAGTGAAGTTCATCTTGAATTTATATTAATTGATATTTTTAAAATTCAAATGTGGAAATTATAGTGAATATAAATCAGTTATATTTAAAACAATTATCATATAATTATTATAATGAAAAAATTATTGTTCGAGGATATAATATTTTTTTAACTAATTTTTTACTTTGAATATAAATTCAAAACATAACATTTAATTTTTGTTAACTAATTTTTTTTAAAAAAATTAAATATTTAATTTTTTTAAAAAAATTCGCCCAGATTTTGTGACGGCCTGAGCCGTCGCTACCTGCAATGCCCAGATTTGACTGTTGTGCATTAGTGACGACCACTGGCCGTTGCAAAATTCGTCCTGACCATTACTGACGGCTTGGGCTGTCACAAAACTTACTGACGCCAGTTTTAGCGACGCCTAGAGGCCGCCAGCTGGCCGTCAATACCTTAGCCATTAGCGAGGGCTTTTGGCCGTCGCAAAAACGTGTTTTTCTTGTAGTGTAAGTATTGGTAGGAGGGTTGCTAATTTGTCATGCTGTTATTTGGTCAATCTGAAATTCTCGGAATGACTTAATTTTTGCTGGGGGATCTTCATCTATTGAATACCTAGTTGATATATTGGGTGAAATTTCTCTCTTGGAAGTGGTATCTAGTCAAAAACCATACCAACCCTTACTTTCTTTATGAGTCATTACAAGAAATATGATTTTTGGCAGCGACAATTGTCGCTGCGAAAAATACAAAGTTGCTGTGAAATGTATTTTTCGCAGCGAAAAAATTGTCGCTGCATGTCGCTGGCATAAGTGCCGTTGCGAAAAGTCTTGCAAGGACAATTAATGTCGCTGCCATAACTAGTATTTTGCAGCAATAATTAATGTCGCTAGCATAACTAATGTTTTTCAACAACAATTAATGTCGCTGACATAACTAGTGTTTTTTGTAACAACAATTATTGTCGCTGACACAAAAAGTGTTTTTCCCAACGAAAAAATTGTTGTTGCATGCCGTTGCAAAAAGTTTTGGTCGCTGACATTACTAGTGTTTGTCAATAATTCAAATATTAATTTAATCTCCCATGAAATAATAAATATTATGAATTAACGTTCAATATCAACAATTGATTGCTAAATTTTATTTATAAGTTATGTTTCTCGTTCAATCTTTATTTTTAATCAGTGAATTTTATTTATACAAAAATTCAAATACAAAGAACCAAAATACAAATTACAAGTCATTTAGATCATAACAAAACCAAGTGGCCATTCACATAATATCAAAACATTAAATTAGAAAACACAAAAAAGCAACACTATTTTGAATGTTTATCACTTAATCCTATAAGAACACCACAAATTTTTTTTAAGACACCGATGACTTGATTGCTTGCCCCTTGTTCTCCATTGTTCATCATCTTCTGTCATAGTCTTCAGACTTTTCTTGAATTGAGTCGATATTCTTCAAAGCTTTTGAATATTAGATACCTTCTAGTCGTAGCTTTTTTTATTGAAATTCTACTCAACTTTTAGTGAGGTTATGTGTGGAACAAAGTGAGACAAGTGATTTTGAAAGGAAAAATTATATAAGTTGATGAATAATGATGACATGATGGAGAACTTGATCGGTTATATTTTTAAGAGATCGAATGATTAAATTTTGAGCAATGAACAAAAGAGAAAGAGTTGGATGAATAGTAATCTTCCGTATAGAAAGTTTGCAATATATGATCCAAGTGGATGAATTTATAGCTATTAGTAAATAGATTGATTAATTAACAAATGTTCCAAAATACATGGGAAATAAAATAATTAATGGATTATCTTTACTCAATTAACCATCACACTACATGATTATCGCGATTGTGATAGTGGGTATGTATGGAGTGCTACCGTCGAATTTTGAAAAATATAAAACAATCCACTATTTTTTTAATCCAAATAAAATTAATTTAATTAATCTACTTTTAATAATAATATATTAAAATTGATAACTACTATATTTACTAATTTGTCCTTATCAATTTTAATATTTTTTTAAAAATTTTGTATCCTTCATTGTAATTTTAATCTATTAACAATATATGTAAAAAAATAGGAAGAAAAATAAAATAAGGATTAGAAGAAGTTTAGTAAAAAAATTATAGAAAAAAAACAAACAATAAAAGATTATATATGAATCTATGCATAAAAGTAGGAATAAAACAATAAAAATGTGGTAGTTTTTTTTTATGCATAAAAAAATTATGTATATTAAAATTGCTTAAAAATAAATTTAATTCTTTAATATATTAATTAACAAGTTATGTTGTTGGTATAATTATAAGATTTTTCAACAACGTTATAATATTGTTGTCAAAAAGGAGATACAAGTTAAAAGAAATTTACGCAAAAAATAGAAACATAAACTACAAAAAGTAGTAATTGTGTGGTTTTTCAGTGACTTTACAAAGTTGTTGCAAATAATCTATAATATTAAAAATATAAAAATAGAAAGAAAAAAAAAACAGAAAAGATAATAATTTTAAGTTAAAATAAATCTACTCATAAATATAGGAACAAAAACCATGATAAAAGATATGTATAAAAAAATAATAATTATTGGTTTCTCAGTGACTTTACAAGGTTTGTTGCAAAAAACCTGTACAATTAGCGACAACAATAATTGTTGTTGGGATAAGTAATTTTTTCCAGTGATAACATAATTGTTGAGAAAAAAACTAACTTACAACAACAACTTAAATTATTGCTGCTATATGTATATTTTTTTCAGCAATTTGAATGTCGCTGCAAAAAAGTCGCTGCGAAAAATCTTATTTCTTGTAGTGAGTGGGAGGTTGAACCTATCTTGTGTTGGAACCACTAGAGTCATGTGTGGTGGTGCTCCTGGGCTTGGTGATCTTGAAGGGGGTGTCGGCTTTCTTTTTGTTTTCTCTTCTTGATTTCTTCTTTTTATCTTCTTAATCGTCTGATGTTTAGGAGTTATCTATCTATATATAAGTTCTTTGTATTTTCTCTTTATTTTGGGGCTCGGTACATCTTGTACTCCATTTTGTGAACTATTTTGAATGTACATGTATTAGTTCTGTGTGTGTTGGAACATTGGTGTGAATTGGAAAGAAATTGGAAGGTTGGAAGATTAAACACTAAGTAATTAAACTTTGATATAATATTGTGTGAATTGGTAAAATAGGGTGTAGGGGTCCCACATAAAATAGAACACACATATTAGTAGTGTTTAAATAGTTGTATTTAATTTTAAATACCTGATAATGATGAAAATAATAATAATTATTATTTTTATTCATGGATATCACTTCCCATAATTTTAGCTTATGGTTATTGTGATAAGATTGAGAATCCAACTCCAACTGAATTTCCTATATTTCCCTCATTAGTCTGTTATTGTGGATTTGTTTCTTTTGACCTCATCCACAAATGTTGTTGAACGGATTATTGAATAAGTTTCTTTTTGATCTTATCCATTAGAGTAACTGCTGTAGCAATTTTTGCTAAAACAGTTACAAAATCTCTATATAAATAGAGGGCTCCACTCAGTTCAAAAATCACACCAAAGAGTTTCTATTGAGTCGTCGAGAACTCTTTCTCTCTTCTCCCTACAGCTTGTGTTGACGAGCTATTCTTCTTATCTCCTTTTCTTGTCCCTTCGGAAATAAGAGTGTTCTTAAGACCTTAATCCCTATTCGATATAATGTCCCTTCGAAATAAAGAAAGGTCTTAAAAACATAGTCCCTTTAATAATGTTTGTCTCTTCAGAATAAAGAGTATTTTTAAGATCATAGTCCCTTTTGAAACAAGAATGTCTCGTCGGAATTAAGAATGATCTTAATAGTATATAAATATTCTTTTAATATTTTTTCTATTTGAGGAGAAATTAAAGTTAGAATGGTGGTAACACCATATTTGAGTGGTCGTAGTACCATATTGATTTGAGGAGAAATTAAAAAGTCGAAATGGTGGAATCACCATATTTGAGTGGTCGTAGTACCATATTGATAGGAGAACTTAAAAGTTAGAATGGTGGTAACACCATATTTGAGTGGTCTCAGCACCATAATAGAGTGGTAACAATACCATATTAAAGTGGTTTCAGTATTAAAAGAGTGGTCTTAGTACCATATTGAAGGTGTAATTCTCGAACGGTTTTCTACGGTGCAGTAGTTAATCGCACAGTTGTAACTGAACTTGTTTTATCCTGGAGGCGGCGTGGTTGATAGTCTACCTTGCACAATTTCGGGTAGTTCCACGAAACGTCTTAAAGAGAGCGACCTGGTCGTGACTCAACATAGTATCAAGTTCTGTAGATATTCTCTTTTAAAATAGAATTTGGAAAACCAAAATACAACAGTTTGGAAATCCAAAACCAACAATTTTAAGGCGTTTCGAACTGCTATGTCTACCGGAGAAGTTATTTATTAAGGTTAAGTTGTCCCTAAATACATTAAGGGTAGATCAAGCTATAAAAGTACATCTTTCGACTGAAACAATGAAGTGTTTGTTGTTATAACAACAACACTAAGAAATTAATATATGTAATGGTACCTAATTATCATTGAAACATAAGATTTGGACCGGAAAAAGAAAATGATGTGTGGTTGTTATTTCGTATTGAAATTTCTTCCAAATGTTTCATACAAAGATATGAAAGAATCTGTATTTTAGAATGTAATGAATAAGACTGAGTTAACTCAGACTTAAAACGAGACCATTGAACCATGCATTCTTGTTGGGAAAAGACCGTGTCTTTGAAGCGGTTGATTTTATACTTGAGTAACTTAGACTCAATTCGAACATGATATGATTAGAAAATTTTATTTATTGCGGTCAAGATAAATGAACCAAAAGTTCATTTAAATCAGTGTTTAGAAAATTTGAATCACTAAACTTAATAAATTATGATATGTGCGAACTTGATGCCACATAAACTAGAAATGATAAAATCATATTTTATCATATTTATTGATGACCGTGAATTTTGAAAAATAAAATTGATATGTTTGGTATGTTCAATTTCTATAACGAAAATTGAAATTTATGTTGAATAGAGTACCCAAGTCTAAGAACAAAAATTCTAATTAAGAAATTTTTGAAGAAAAGACAACCCAACTTGTCTTATTTTTGAACTTGGGATTGTCTGAACTATATTTGGATTCCGGACCCCAAGAGAGTTAAACTCACTAGTAGAGTCTATGAATGTGTATTCATTGAATATGCTATAAATAGTGAAGCATACAAGTCTTAAATGCTAAAGTGATCATAGAATAAAACAATGATGATTTCTATGTAAATATTTGCTCCTTCAAATAAAGAATAGTGGGGGCACTAGTGGAACATGACTTTAGTGGGGCAAAATAAATTCTTTTTTTCAAAAAAATTAAGAACTAGTGGGGGCACTATATCTGATCACATTCCAATAATCAGAAATAGATATGAAAACATCGTGCGAGATGTTATAGAACCTCAAAGAGGTAAGAAAGCAAGAATTGCTAAAGAGTATGAACTTGGTTTATACATTGGAAGAAGATCCATTAAGCCTTAAAGAAACTGTATCCTCATTAGATGCTGAATTATGGCAAGAAGCAATAAACGATGAAATGGATTTTCTAGATTCTAACGAAACATGACACTTAGTTGACTTGTCTCATAGTTGAAAACTAATCGGTTGTATTTCGATTTTGGAAAAGAACTAAAACCTAACGGTACGATTGATGAATACAAGGCTCTACTTGTAGTAAAAGGTTTTAGACAGAGAAAATTATAGACTTCTTCGACAATAATTTACCTGCCACTAGAATCATACCCATAAGAGTACTAGTCCCTTTAGCCGTTGTTCATAACTCGATAGTACTCCAAATAGATGTGAAAGTTCCCTTTTTTTATGGTGAGCTAGAATAAGAAATCTATATGAAACAACCAGAAAGTTTTGCAATTCATGGACAAGAAAACAAGATCTGTAAGTTAGATAATTTTTTGCGAGGTCTAAAATAAACTCTTAAGGAATGACACGAAAAATTTGACATTCTAATGATATCAAATGAGTATAAAGTGAATGAAAGTGACAAATGTATTTACCACAAATATGGAAATAATATTTGCACGATCATATGTCTCTATGAAGACGACATGCTCATATTTGGTTTAAAGATTCATGTTATGAATTATGTGAAATCATTGTTTATCAACAACATTGATAAGAAAAACTTAGACCAAGTTGAAGTAATTATTGGTTTCAAGATTACTAGATCAGAAAAAGAGAACTTTTCTGATGAATCTCACAAAGTTGAGAATTTCTTAAGAAAATGTAATTATTTGAATGTAAACTTGCAAGCACACCTTATGATCCAAATGTAAAACTTTTCAAGAACATTTGAGATGGTGTTAGACAAACGGAATATGCGAGCATCATTGGCAATCTTTAGGTATGCCATTGAATGTATTAGAGTTGACGTTGGCCACGTCATAAGACTCTTATTCAAGTTTACTAATAGATTGATGAGAAGCATTATCATGTTATTGAAAGAGTCATAAGGTGCCTTAAGAAGATTATGACTCTAGAATTACATTATAAGAAGTATCATATTGTACTTGAATGGAAAAAGATACAAATGAGAAGTATCTTATCGTACTTAAATGGTACAAGATACAAAATAGAACATCCTTCAGATAAGTTTGAAAGTGACCAGTGACTGCACATTGAGCATCACTAGAGGAGTTGTTTGTTAAAACAAATGATATTAACGTAGTCCAATATGGAATGAATCTGAGATGAGATCACTAGAGAAAATTAGTGAAGAAGCAAGTTCAGAAAATGATTGCTAGTTGAGATCCCCTAGTGGATAAAACCGTTGCCAGAAGTGTTAATTGTGATAGTACTGCAGCTTTTACAAATTAAAGTTGAGAATCGCTACTACAATGGCAAGAGACGATTATTAAGGCACGAACACATAAAGGATTAGAGAGCTAGCTACTCTCAAAAGGAACGGTAAAGTATATCATGTACGTACTGATAAAGAATTAGTTAATCCTTTGACGAAAGGACTAACAAGAGAGAAAGTATTAAATACATCTGTTAAGATGAGACTAATGCCTATAGCTCACTAGTGATGGTAACCCGACCTAACTGACTGGAGATCTCAAGAAATAGGTTCAATGGGTAATAACAAGTCATAAAGTGATAGAACATGCTATTAGAGAAAATAAAGAAAGCATGATTCCTGCAGCGAATAGAGGACGAGATAATAGAAACTCTTAATGAGATCTATACTCCGTATGGAGTGGAGTACACAACTACAGGAGTACTCTTGATAGACTCACCTATGCGAATGTGGAACTGAGGCCGGTTCCTGTGGAATTTTGGGCAGAATACCTAGAGCGTTCGGTAAAATTGGGATAGACGTGCAGGGCCTTAAATGCACGGGTTTTTAGAATACACCTTAAGAAAAGGTTGTGTGTGGGTTCTATGTCTGAGATTGAGTTCAATGCTACGTGCCACTCTTGTTAATCGGAATTTTACCCGCTATGCAAAGGTTCAAGTTGTTGGCGACACCTTTGTTTATTAGCAACCTTATAGAAACATTTTGACGTTATTATTGAAACCATTTTTTAAATTCAAGTGGGGGATTGTTGGAACATTGGTGTTGTAAGACCCGTAATTCCACGGTACCTTTTGTGTGAGGAAAGTAAGTAATGACTAAGAATATTAGGGTTTTTGGTTAAGTGGTTTTGTGAGTATTGTCGCGATAATAGAATTTTGCTGAGTTGGAGCCTGTTTTGTGCTCGTGCGCTGGAAATGCACATACTTTTGTTTCTTAGTCTTTATTTATATATGAGAACGTTTCTGTGTCTTCAGAATTTCAAAATTTGACTTTCTCCGTTTTTTAGAAAAACGAGTAGAAAACTATACCCGCTGTTGGAAAATTTACGGCTTCTGTTTTCCGTCGAATTTTAAATAGAGATTTTATATATCGGCGCGAGTTAGAATCTAGATTCAGAATAGTTGTGGGAGCTTCGGATAAATATTTCAGTCGGAGAATCAAGTTTAGCGATAATTTTTAGAAATGGTTTACGGCGAACTTTTATTTCGTAGATTTTCTATTTTCGCGATTTTATCGGTACGCGAAATACGACTCGTTTAAGAGCGAATGTGGAGACTGAGTGAGATGAGTTGGCAAGTTCACATAATATCTAGATATTATGTGAGGTTACTTGGTGACCAAGATTGAGATGAATGGCTAGGATTTGATCATAGAACTTTATCCTATTTGATCTAAGGGCTAGAAACCAACTAAGACACTTATTTAAAGGATAGGCATTGAGACAAGTTACATTCTTTCTCTCATTTCTCCCTCTGTCAACCGTAGCTCTCCCTCTCATTTTTTGCTAAGTGTAGAAATCATGGAAAACAAATTGTGAGGATTTTGAGAGATCAAATTAAAAAGCTTGGATCATGTGACTTTAAGACCAAACACCACCACCTTGTGAACTAAGCTCCAAGAGGTAGAATTCTTTTCCCCTTTCATTTCTGTGTGGCCGAAAATGATCATTAAGGGTAGGGAGTTATGGTTGTTATTTTTTTTTTTAGCTTATTTCCTTTATTAATATAGTAGATCCATACTAGTGACTGTTGGATCTAAAAGAAAATATGTGATTCAAAGTGTTTGATTTTATGCTCAATAATATTTTGTTAAGTTTTGATTTTCTTGCTCATTTTCTTTAAAAATATTGTTGTGTGAGTTTATATGATTATATATCCAAAAGAAATTATTTGTTTTGAGCAGTTGAAAATTTTAGAGATTTTGTGAAATGTCAGAAAGTTGTTTTTATTTGATGAACATGTTTATATTGAGTTGATTTATGTGAAATTGGTATTTTTATACTTGTTTTAACAAGTTAGATTTTTTAAAAGAGTTGCTTGGAGCTATTTTTAGGTTCTGGCTGAAATCTATAAGGGCCTTTAGGTCATTTTAAAATTGTTTTTGTGTCCTAGAAAGTTAACAATTTGATCCGCCTTTTCGAGACGATGAATTTGGCGTATGGCTCGTCTCGATCAGACAAAGATTGAATGAGTTATGGCCACTTTAGTTTGAAACTATTTTGTCAAGGATTTATATTTTAAAAGGTTGATGTTTGTGAACTATTCAGAAAAATGTTTTAGTTACGTGCACGCGAAAAGTATTTTGTTATACGTCGAACGAGAAAAGTTTTAGTTCGGACTTGTTTAGTTTTAAAAGATTTTGGTACTTATGGTCTGAGGCATAAGTTGTTTGAAAAGAGATTTGCTTTTGGAAAAACTTTAAAATAGTTTGAATTTATTTGGCGACGTTTTTGGATAAAACTATTTGTTATAGCGCTTTTACGATAAAAGCTATTTATTAAAGTGTTGTATTTTCAAGAGTTGTTTTGAAAAATAATTTGGCATTTTAAGTGTTTTAAAATAGCCGAGGTTTATTTAAAAGACGTTTCGTGATGAGAAACTATCTTTTCAATGTGTTAATGTTTTCTAGATTTGTTTTCAATATGACTTGAGCCTAGTTAGTTATGAGAGAACAATCCTAGGTCTTGAATCCATTAGTAGCCGAGCTAGGACTATTTGGATGATCAATTAGAATTGTGTATTAACTTAGATAAGTTATATGTTTTAAAAAGGTTAAGAGGATTATCCGGATTGAGGACTTGGTTGAGAGAGACGATTTTGCTCGCGTAGAGTAAGTTGTACGTGTTGGAACGCTTGCCGAGGTAAGGGCACCTTTATCTCTGCCTTATATCTTTAATGACATGTGTGTATGCTTGGTTCTGTGATGTGTTTGTGTGCTTGGTATTATGTATTCTCGAGAAGAGAACGTGTTTAAATTACATGTGTATGCTTTACATATGATTTGCGAATATATGTATTGGTATGTGGAGATGATTACATTTGTGTATGTATATTGATTGTTGCATGAGCATGTATGGAACGTGTATGTCAGTGGAGACTACATGGGTGTTTGTCTGTGTGACTTCACCGGGGATTTGTCTGTGTGACTGCCCTATATATGCTGAAATATAAAATATGCTCATGCATTTCATAGTTGCGTGTACGGGTGTTAGAGTCTGTGTGGCTTCACCTAATCCTGCGGGATTTTTATTTGAGTTGGTGTTAGAGTCTGTGTGGCTTCACCTGCCCTGCGGGGTTTAGTAGGTGTGCGACAGCTAGTGATTGGTGTCCACATGAAGCCTACGACTCTCTGCGGAGAGGTTAAATTCTGGAATTCATGCATGTGACGGCCAGTGATTGGTGTCACGATCATTTTAGAGTCTGCATTGATAGGCTATGTGCGCATTTGAATTATAATGCTTGTTGAGAAGGAAATGCTAAATGTCTATTTACTTTCCGTATTTGGTATGTGTATATTCGGTGTGTATTATATATATGTATATGTGTGGTGACCCTTGCCATAATACATGAACGGGCTCCTCCCACCCTAGACGATGGATTCCCGCTTGATACCGTGGGTCGTGAGGACGACGGTAGCTTCTTGAGCCCCCAGTGATTGAGTGGCGTGGTATATCTAGTTAGGTTTATGCCGGTGCGTTGTACACCGTGCTTTTTGGTTAGGGAGTTTTATTCTGACTCTTTTGGATAAACTGTATCTAAGTATTTATACTTTTGGTTTAGACGGTTGTCTTTTGGATTGTAAATATTCAGGTACACACTTTACTTCTCGAAAGTACTTTTATGTATGATTAGTATTATGCCGATGCTTTGGTTGTACTAATATATATATAATTAGTCCTGTGGTATGATTAATGCCGGCTCGTCATAAAATTTATGCGCGCTCTGTTTGTTTTTAAAAAAAATAAAAAAATAATGCCCCTTTTTGGGCTTTGAAAAATCGGGGTGTTACAGGTGTGAATTGGAAATAAATTGGAAGGTTGGAAGATTAAACACTAAGTAATTAAACTTTGATATAATATTGTGTGAATTGAAAAAATAGAGTGTGGGGGTCCCATATAAAATAGAACACACATATTAGTAGTGTCTAAATAGTTGTATTTAATTTTAAATACCTGATAATGATGAAAATAATAATAATTATTATTTTTATTCATGGATATCACTTCCCATAATTTTAGCTTATGGTTATTGTGATAAGATTGAGAATCCAACTGAATTTCCTATATTTCCCTCATTAGTCTGTTATTGTGGATTTGTTTCTTTTGATCTCATCCACAAATTTTGTTGAACGGATTATTGAATAAGTCTCTTTTTGATCTTATCCATTAGAGTAACTGCTGTAGCAATTTTTGCTAAAACAGTTACAAAATCTCTATATAAATAGAGGACTCCACTCAGTTCAAAAATCACACCAAATAGTTTCTATTGAGTTGTCGAGAACTCTTTCTCTCTTTTCCCTCCAACTTGTGTTGACGAGCTATTCTTCTTATCTCCTTCTCCTTTTCCTGTCCCTTCGGAAATAAGAGTGTTCTTAAGACCTTAGTCCCTATTCGATATAATGTCCCTTCGAAATAAAGAAAGATCTTAAAAACATAGTCCCTTTAATAATGTATGTCTCTTTAGAATAAATAGTATTTTTAAGATCATAGTCCCTTTTGAAACAAGAATGTCCCGTCGGAATTAAGAATGATCTTAATAATATATAAATATTCTTTTAATATTTTTTCTATTTGAGGATAAATTAAAGTTAGAATGGTGGTAACACCATATTTGAATGGTCGTAGTACCATATTGATTTGAGGAGAAATTAAAAAGTCGAAATGGTGGAATCACCATATTTGAGTGGTCGTAGTACCATATTGATAGGAGAACTTAAAAGTTAGAATGGTGGTAACACCATATTTGAGTGGTCTCAGCACCATAATAGAGTGTTAACAATACCATATTAAAGTGGTTTCAGTATTAAAAGAATGGTCTTAGTACCATATTGAAGGTGTAATTCTCGAACGGTTTTCTACGGTGCAGTAGTTAATCGCACAGTTGTAACTGGGATTGTTTTATCCTGGAGGCGGCGTGGTTGATAGTCTACCTTACACAATTTCGGGTAGTGCCACGAAACGTCTTAAAGAGAGCGACCTGGTCGTAACTCAACATAGTATCAACTTATGTAGATATTCTCTTTTAAAATAGAATTTGGAAAACCAAAATACAATAGTTTGGAAATCCAAAACCAACAAATATATATATATATATATATATTTTTCCATTAAAAAAATATTTTAAGAATCAAGCACAAGCTCATTTTAAATGTTTCAAAATGAAACAATTTAATTGACAATTTGTCCTATGTATAGTATGTGTATGTGAATTTAGTATTGATGAGATATAGTATACAATATACACCAAGTAGATGATTAAATAATTTTGAATATTATGAAATGGAGAACAACATAGAGTCATAGTCTTTAACAAATAGATGATATAACTATTAAGACTTAGAAGCATGTTTAAGTTGACTGACTCTAACCATATCAGTGAGCTAAATTTAAAGCTGGGTTGGTGGCAACAACACAATTTTATAATTATTCAAATATGTTAGTTATAGCACATGTATATAGCTTCAAGATGCATGTCCATGTCATCTTTGCAGTGGCAGTAGTGGGCAATCCTTGCCTTGGAGATTGTCACTATTGATTAACAAATTTGAAAGGTGAAATTTTCATTAAATAAAGTGATATTTTTGACTTGTAATAGATTAAATGTATAATTTTTAAGGTACAATTTACTGTATAAAGTTTCTTAATATGTGTTTTTAGGACACATATTAACATTCTCCTTTTATCTTTATTCAATTATTTAGAAGCTACTTTTCTTCATATTTGGATGCACCTTCCCACTAATTCTAAATTTGGTTTTCATTGTTATCTGTAAAGCCGAAGCTTAGAGTCATTATGTTAAAGGTCACCTATAATTGGAAGATTGTTTGTTGCTTGTAATTAATGATCTCTTAAGTTTCTATTTCTATTATTACTCTTTATTTTTACTTTTTAGTGATGTATAACTTGTATTCTATAATGTATATATGTTTTGCTAAGTTCGCCATGAACTAAAACTATTTGTTTCGTTTGAGTATCAAAGACTTGACGAATAATGATAGTTCTAGAGCTTCATAAACTTGTTCTTTATGCGGTGATCGAGCTTTCAAAGTAAAATCTTTGGTATTGTAAAAAGATTTTTTAAAAATCTTTGATCTTCCATAGTGTTGACCAAAGGATGAGCTTCCATAGAACAATATTCTAAGAAATATCCATATTTAAATAATAAAAAAATATATAAAATCTCCATATTAACAATCAAGTATTGATCAACTATATACTCTACAAATCCCTTTAAGCAATGCATGATTCTAATTATCTTCATAAGTGAACCACAAAGAATCCATCGGCCATATCAACTATATGTTAATTAATGGATCATTTTGCCTTTGGAAACTACTTCTATGTTGAGAATGAGTTTCTATGTCATTCGGTGTCTGTCAAATTAAAGGAATGACAAGACCATCATCAATGTATTTCACATGTTTTGGCTCAATCATAAACTTTGTGTTTTGCAAAAAAACTTTTATTTAAATTCTTATGAATATCCTCTCGAAATAGATAGATAATTGTTCTCTTATATGATTTTTTTTAATTTATTTGTAATAAATTCATTTTTTATCTTTTTTTTTTCTTTTTAAAATTTGTCCTTTATCTTTAAAAATTTGCACATATTAATATTTTATCTTATGTATTTATAACATATTCGTCATATATTTATCTTATTTTTTATTCATACAGGTCATTTATCTTTATAAACGTACATATGTTAATACTTCATCTTATTCATAATGGAGGGTTAACTTCTAAAAAAAAAAACATAATGGAGGGTTTGAAACATTGATGCATGTGAAGGGTTTCATACATTTTATAACACCATAAATAGTGAGTGAACAATTTGTTCACTCACTTCTTCATTAATTAATTTATAACAAAATACACTCAAATATACCTCAATATTGTATGAAATTTTGTTTTGTTTGCTTTTATTTGTTTCGGCATTTTTCTAAACTCTAAACTGAAATCTTCAATACTCATCGGTCTCTAAATTTAACCGTACATGCACTTATATCCGCTTATTTTTGCAGATAATTAACCATACACATATCCGTACCGAAAGTACGGATTTTTATCTTATGTATTTTAGTATTTTTGCGGATATTCATTGAGTATGAGTCAAATTGTTGTGGTTTGTCACGGCAGATAGACCAAATATAAAAATATGAAATATTGATTTTAATTTTATTTTTATGAAGATTAAATTGGACTGAAAAAAAATTGTGAAAGACTGCATTTCAATTTGATAATAAATGTTTAAAACTAAAAAGGTACTATACCTAAACAGTATTTTAAGAATTAAGATAGAAATGAAATACGTGAATAGAAAGACAACAAAACTTTATAAAAAGAAAGAAACACAAGCAAATTAAACTTTTGTTATCTCCTAGATTTTGTGATTATCATATAATACTACAATTTGCGCGTCTCATAGAGCGTGTTAGTGAATTGAATGGGTCATAGCTACAAGTATGTATCTTTGATAGCTAAGTTTGCCAATTTTATATTGCAATTCCAAAAAGGTACAAACAAGACAAAAGGTGTTGAATAAGAAAATAGAGAAAAACATAAAAGAATAGGTAAAAAATTACAATCAAACAACCTCAGCCATGGGTCTAACTGTCTTTTTCCCCCACTCTCTCTCCACGGTTGCCTGCCCTAACTGAAAACGAGTGCAAGCAACGTGTGGCCTACTTACTTCAGTATATATATATATATCTCTCTGCTAATAATATAGTAATAATTAATTTACAAATTCAAAAATGGAAAAGTAACTTTTCTCAGAGAGATTCTTACCTAGGCACAATACTAAATAACACTTATTGGGTACACACACAAATTAAAAAAAAAAAAATTAAACAAATTAATCACATCACTTAATATTTACTCATCATTTTATCTTTAAATTTTTTAAATGCATGTGTGTGTGCCTGGTTTAGTGTTGTGCCTAAGTAAGAATTATCCCTTTTCTCAAATTGCAATTAGTCATATATATATATATATATATATATATCAAATGACATCAATGTGTCAAATTTAGTATAATGACACATTCGATAATTTTTTATCGGATTATCGTATTACAAAATCCACCATTAGATTCAAAGCTATTATTGTATAGATCATGTCTATAAAATTTAACATCAATCGGAAATCATTTGATGGGTTAAAGAGAAGAATCAAAATTAACGGTTTTGACGAAATTTTGTAAGACGTTAATTTTTATGCATCTCATTGACATATCAAATGATTTCCGATTGATGTTAAATTTTATAGACATGATTTATATAATAATAGCTTTGAATCCAACAACGGATTTTGTAATATGATTATCCGGTAAAGAATTATCAGTGGTGTCATATATATATAATAGACCAGGATTACAAAAGAAGAAGATAAAGGTAAAGATAAGCTTAAATTTGCCATTTTGTCCGCACAATGGTTACCCTCCCTATAGATATGAGAGACAAAAAAATCTATGGAGGAAGTAATAAATAAACAATTATCCCACTTGTTTCTTAGAGAACAAGGCACCACAAACAATTATCCAATTTACATGCTTATTCTACAATGTCAGAGTTTGTCATCCTTAAGGCTTTCAAGGTCCAAATGAAGTTTTCTAATGCCCCAATTATAAAAAAAGTGCTTTGCATCCTCTTATTTTGATTTAGATGAAATGTAATTGTGATGGCACCTCCCTAGGTAATCCAGATAATTCCTCTTGTGGTGATTTCTTTAAAAACTCCGCAGTTATATTTGAAGGAGCTTTTACAATCAACTTAGGAGTTCAAACTTCTCTTTTTGCTGAACCAATGGGTTTGTGCACTTCATATATAAGGCCGTATATTTTTTTTCAAATATGAAACAATATATAATAATTTATTTGTCTCTAAATATAACACATAGTTTTTGTAATTCTTTTTTAAATTGCCAATAGGGGCTTGGGCCCCTTCCTCCCAATTGTTGATTATCTTTCTAAACAAACATAATATTATTGACATGAGGGACTAAAGTAATCAACAAAGTGAAAAGTGGGGATTTATTTGTGTTTTTGTCTAAATTAGAAACAAAAATGACAACGTATTACACTTTCAGAAATTTAAATGTCAGTTTTTCCAATTATGAATATATGTATAATGATATCAACCATTCCGGTGTGAAAGACCGAAAGGTTCTTATCTATGTCTATATCTTTTTTTAATAACAAATGATATGTTAAATCCATTAATTCCTTTAAAAAATGTTAAAGCCACTAAAAAATAGCATAAATCAAATATATTTAACTATTATAATACGAGAGTGGATTCTCTCCTGTAATAGCCCATCCAATAAAACTATAGCCCTTCGATTTAAAAAAAAAATTAAAAAAATTAAAAACTAGAATTTTAAAGGCTGAAATCCACATTTCTCCCTCTCTAGTGCATTATGCACGAGCGGTAATCCTTTCTCATTATGATATTTTAATCTAGTGATTGCACTCGGTTAATAAGTTCTTGTTAGAAAGAATCATTTTGAAGAAACCAAATTCAAATTTTTAAGGGAATAATTTTTTATCAAACTTTATTTATTTTTCTACCAAATTCAGTATTACCAACCCCTTTTTTCATGTGAACCAAAAGGTTAAAAAAAGAAAAAAAAAAAAAACTATTATCATATTTTATTTAACTATTATCAATTTTGGGGTGGACAGTGGGCGGGTTTGGGTTCAAAGTTGTCATTCAAATTAAACCGCAGAGTCAAAAAATAAGGTTCAATCCGCGCGTAAAATAGAGATCGGTTTTCACGGATTTTTTTTTTACATGAAAAACACTTCATTCAATTGATGAAAGAAAGATCCTTACAATAGGAAGAAAAGCATTGGTCTGGGACACACACCAATCAGCTACAAGTACCAACAGACTTTGATAAACAAACTAAGTTATGAGCCACATAATTACTAACTCTACTTATACTTACTACTGAGGGATTAGACAAATTTGACAGACCCTCTAGACAATCCAAAACAATGTTCTCTATCTCTACCAAATTCAAGGTTCCATGAATACACTTCACCACTAATTCTGCATCTGTTTCAAACACAACACTACTGAAATTTTGCTCTGCTACCCAAGCAATAACCCATCTCAAACCCAAACATTCAGCTAAGAGAGGGGAAACTGACATAAACTCAATTTTTGTGGCAGAACAAAGCACAAGACCTGCTGCGTTTCTGGCCACCACTCCCCATCCGGTTCGACCAACCGCAAAGCAGCCGGCATCCACATTTACTTTGATATGTCCACGCTTTGGAGGGGTCCAATGTGGTCTCGACAAAGATGTTTGAACGATAGATGGATTCTTGGCGGCTGTGTTGAAATCATCAATAAAATTAGCAGCCCCCTCAAACTCAGAATTTTTAAACACAATGAGGTTTCTATGTCTCTAGATCATCCAGAGAGTAATACAAAATAGTTGTTGAGCAAATACATCCGAAACGGTAAGCCAATGCTTTAACCAGGCCAAGAAATCCATTTGATTGGGAATCCGAATTCCTAACGGGGAAGCGAACCAAATAGCCATTGAAGCCGGACAAAGCATAAAAAGATGATCCACACCTTCGGTACCTTGGTGACATAAAGGGTAGCACATATCCAGAGAAATCCCTTTCCTACTCAAGTTCTTTCTAGTTGGAATAATGTTTCTCGCCATTCTCCGTATAATATTCTGAGCACTCTTTGGAATGGGCTATTGTGCGGTTTGATTCAGTTAGAAAAAAAAAGTAAAAATAAAATAAACATAAAATCAATAATAAACCCGGCATTTGCAATTTAGATTCTGATAATATGCAATCAGATATGAGAGATTCATGAAAAGAAACGCAAAAGGAAATGTTACAAACCCTAAATCAACATAAAAAATAAAAAATAAATAAAAATCTTAAATAAAATTAAAAATACAACATTTGATTTCAACGAAGTTAGACAAAAAGATAAAAAAAAGTTCAAGATTTAAGTTTCAAAATGTTCCATAATTATTTCAGTCTCCATGGATTTAAGTTTTGATTTATCAATGCGGACGGGTTTCAATTCTCATCAGTCCAGTTCTCTCCATTCGAACCCGTCCATGTCAATTTTATGCAAATCGAATTTACAAACCCATTGATCCGTGATTCAATCCAAACCGTCTATTTCCCTCTTTTTTTCTTCAATTTTATCAGATTTTATCGGGCAGCAATTTTTCATTCCGCCGCTAATTATCATATTTTATTTAATATTTAATAGAGTATAAATAAACAAATAAATTAAGCCGACTCAAATACCCCATCTTTTTTTTTCTCTATATAAAGCATAAACTTCCTTTCTCTCACTTTCCCTTTTTGCTATTGGGTTTAGTTCCTTCTTCTCTCTTACCTCACTCATCACATTTTCTTCTTCTTCTTCTTCTTTCTGATTCTTAGCCTTTCCGCATCTCTCTCTCTCTCTCACAACTTCCAAATTCCCCTTTTTTTTTTTCTTTCTATCATCACATAAACAACTCTCTGATTCTGTATCTGTCCAGCACACCATAAAAATGGTTGATCATCAAACCGTTTGCTGCATGTGCGGTGACGTTGGTTTTCCTGACAAGCTTTTCCGTTGCAACAAATGCCGCCATCGCTTCCAACACTCGTATGTATTAATATTATCACTTTCTTCATCTTCATCTTTTATCATACCCATATCATATTCATACATAGCAAGTTTTTTTTTTTTTTTTTTCTATTAATATTAATAAGGTGATATTAGTGATCATTTTAATGTGTTTTATATTATAATTGAACTATCTCTTATATAGTTATAAAATCAAACTCTTATTAGTATGCTGAAAAACTCAATTTTTCATTATCATATGTTGATACTTGATATAATAACCATATTTTAATTTTAAAGGTATAAAGCCAATATACCATTAATTATTTTATATCAATACTATAAAATATTTTTTGTTGACTAATCAATAATATAAAACATATGGGTCGTCTCTGTGATTGATCATGTGTAAATTAAATATTTATTTTCATTTTTTATATGTTTATGTAATAACTTTATATAGTATAGTATATATTATTTTGGGTATTCTTTTATGTTAATATTTTATTTAAATTTTGATTTTTTTTTGTTTTAAATTTTTTTAAGGTATTGTAGCAACTACTATGGAGAACTAGCGGAGATAGAACAGTGTGATTGGTGTCGTAGTGAGGAGAAGAATTCAAGACATACTGTTTCCAATTCAAAGAAACCGGTGACCGAGATTGTCGCGACAACCAACCGTCCGGATTATTCCGGTGAGAAAATAATGAAGCAACATGATCGTGAAGAGAGTGGCTCGGAGAAGGGGAAGAGTCCTTCGCCATCACCACGAACCGCTACGCGTAGATACAAGCTTCTCAAGGATGTAATGTGTTAGATATGATCGAAATCGTGAACAAGAAGAAGATGAAGACGACAACGAAAAATAATAGGTGACTTTTGTGTTAATTAAGAAGAAGATGTGTATTGTGTGTGTCTATAACGTGTAGTGTGTTTGCAACAAATTAAAGAGTGTGTTTTTATTTTGAGTGTTCTTCTCAACTTCTCTTGTTATGAGTGGCTTTTCAGCAAGTTGTTAATAATAAAACTATGTAACTTTCAATCTATGTCATAAGTTTGAAGCTCTTATCTCCACTTTCTTTCTATTTGCTCGATTATAACTTTTTTTTCTTCAATCAAATATTTTATAGTTGCATATTATCCACAAATAGGTTCCACAAAAAAACAATGTCTAGCTATATGATTTTTCATTATATATAGTTTCATTTATTTAAAATATTTTGATGGTAATGCATGATACACATGAATGACATGAAATAGGTTTCGTGCATGAGAAATAATATAAAATTAATATTTTATTAGAATTCAACTCCAAGAAGCAAAAGGTTAATTAAATTGACATAAACAATAGTTTTAAATTTTTATTTTAATTTATATAGTAAAATAATGTAATACTAATTTGTTTTTTTCTTGTCATAGTTTATCTTATAAAATAGTAGTAATAAATTAAATTAAAATAGCTTAAATCTCTTGGGTGAAGTGAATGCATGAGTTTTCTTTTGGGCGAAGATATCATAGTACCAGAATCCTGCCCCTTATAACACTTTGCAGATTCATTGAAGGCCTTTAATTGCTAGGCCCTCTCTATTATTGTTCAATGTCAAAGAAATTGATGTGCTTCTTTAATTGGAAGTGGAGGACTTTCACCACGTAAGTTATTATCCCTTCATTCTCTCTCACTATCTCTCTCTCTCTCCTTAATTTTTATTCATATTTTTATATATAAATTAATAAAACATAACCTAGGTGCTCCGCAATCTCAAGAACCATATAATATCTTTAAATTATAGGTCAAAGTCTACTCTTAACATTTTCTTGCATGTCTTTTTCTTTTATTAATTTATTATAGATGAAGAAGTAAAATTAACTTAAATTACTCGAACAATATTTATAAGAAGTTGATTCATATTTTATAAACGATAGCTTTTAATTATTGAAGTCGTTGTTAAGAATTCATCGGCAAATAATTTTTAAAAACATATTTTGAACTTTGAAGACTTTATTAATTCTAATGATACTTCAATACCTATTGGATTTAGATAATTTTGATTTTCTCTCATTCTTTATTCTAACTCTTGATAATCTCACTCTCTTTAGATTATATTATTATTTTTTAATGAATAAAATAGTGAGATTAAGCGAGAAATGAGAGAAAATCATTTCTCTCTAAAAATAGTGATACTGTCAAAAAAAAGGAGAGAGAAATATAAAAATAGAATGAGAATAAGAGAGAATAGAAAGAGAAGATTACTCGTACTAATCCACTTAATTAATTAATTCTTATAGAAAAAATAAAAATAGATAAAAAAGGAAAAAGTGAGTGAAAAGTTTTTACAAGACTTGATGAAAGTACTTGAGTTTCTAGTTGTGGTGGTTGTTTATAGACCATACATTTATGTCTTGATTGATAATTTTATCACAATTGTTTGTACAGTGTTGACCCCTAGTTTGTGAATTTTCTTCAAAGTACACAATGACAAGGCCTCTCCTTCAGTCCTGTTCTACCCATTTATTAGAAACCAACAAATACTTTCTCATTGGGCTTTTTAAAGTGGACAATTATTTTCACCTTTTCCATCTTTTAGAATTTATTTTAAAAAAAATTATCCACAGTAACTGCGTCAACACAGTAGTAATTTTTACCGCCCGATTAAAAATAAGTTGCTAAGACTAAAATTGTAGTTAATTGTAGTGATTAATTAGAATCGTCTGATTGTTTTTGGATTGCCCAAATTATTTACTGCATGTAACTGTATGAAGTAGTTACTAACTATCGGGATCCTTAATATCACCTGAAAATTTTCACTTAGATAAAATCTCTCACTCTCAAGTTTCAACCATATGGTATACCTTTGTCTGACTTTCATGTATGCTTCCTTCCATGTTGGGGACCTTGTGAAGTGACAACAAAGAAATGAAATCAATGTGCCAGTAAACATATATATAGGCCAAATCTTCTACAGTTCATAAGTGAAATAAAAGGAAAAGAAGAGAGGTAGACAATTAGAGATCTCCCAAATGTGTGTGCTAACAATTTTAGATTGAGTCGTTTTCAACTAACCACTATATTTGCAATAATTATTTCTATTGGAAACTATCCCTCTCTCTCTTTTGGATATGCATCATGTTGTCACGTGTTTAACTATGAGACTGTTCTTTTTTCTTTCAAAAATAAGTTTAAAATTGTGTGGTTTATTAGTTCAGGTTGATATCTTTTGGTTTTCTTTGTACTATTTTTTATTTTATATTTTAATTTATTTGTAATAGGGTAGAGAGTTTTTTCGGTTCTTCTTTTTTAAAAAATAATAAAAAAATTATGAGTGAGTTATATATATATATATATAAAATAGACTTACCGTATCTATAAGTCGAATTTCCACCATCTTTTCTATGCCAGGGCGGGGACAAGGCATGATTAGCCTGGGCATTTGTCCGGACTTGGTCCAATTTTTTTTTTTTTGTATTTTAGGAATTAATTTAGAGAAAAATTGAATTTTTTAGGGATTAAATTATGATAAAGCTGATATGTTTTGTTTAAAATTAATTTTTTTTTTAATGTAAAACTGAAATTTTATCCAAATTTTATAAATTTTCTGATATCGCCATTGTTCCTATAGACTAAGTAATCTAGTATTTTGTTGCAAAACTATGGGCTAGCTAGGTTACATGCTCACAATATGTTAAACCATTTCTATTCATATACATGGTCTTGTTTTGTCTCTAATTCATGTGAACCTAATTTGGGGGTTAAGTTAACAACATGTTATAAAAAAAACACATGATGACCCCATTAGTGGTCTCCTTTGTGTGTATTCACTACACTTTCCTTTCTTTCTAATCCATCAACAAGATGAGTCACATGCTTGCTTGGCTTCCCTTCATCCCCTCTACCTTTCCTTGTCTAACTTACAAGCTACTTTCCAAATGTAGGATCTAACACATATTAATGCATGCAATAATGCTTATTCCACATGCAAAGTTCTGAGTCATTTTTTTCATTCTTCAATGTCATCATTTAAATCAATACCAACCGCATATTAACTATTAAAGGTAACTTCTCATATATATAATATTTTTAATTCTTTACACTTTATTTGGTAAAACACCAAAAAAGCTATTATAGTATGATTCAATTAATAAAATAGTTTTAATTTTATCTTTTTAGACACATGATGCAACTACCTAGCTAGTTATATGAAGCATTCAGAACCTTTTGAATCTTTTTCTGTACAGATATTTGTCTCAACTTTACCATGCCTTTGATTTCTCTTTCTTTGTATGGGTGGCAGTTTTTTGCCGGTTATTTATGATGCCACACATGGTTTATTTTGATGTTTTATAACTTCAATCCTATTAGACTTAGTTAGGTAGTTAGGAGGTGGTTACATAACTATCTTGAGTTAGTTAGTTATGGTTACTTGGGTTACAAGTAATAGATGGGCTGGGAGTTTTCCTTATAAATAAGCGTGTACCACATGCATTGTACACAACTCATTCTCTATTTTTCTTATCAATAAATCTTAGCACTTTCCTCCTAGTTTTCTCTCTAGTTCTTACTTGTTATCTTCTTCCTCTTATCTTGGATTACCCTAACAAATTGGTATCCAGAGCCCTTTGGTTCTTAGTGTAGAAAGCACAAAGATTCAGTCTTGTTTGGTGTTTACATTTTCCTTCATTCAGAAACAATGTCAGGGAATGGTTTACCAAACAATCTTCCAATTCTTGAGGGCAAGAATTGGGAAAGATGGAGCAAACAGATGAAGTCTCTCTTTGGTTTTCAAGATACATGGGAAGTGGTGGTTAATGGTGTGCAAGACTTGGTGGGGAATGCCACTGAAGCTCAGAGATCAGCACACAAAGACTTAAAGAAGAAGGATTGCAAGGCAATGTATGCAATTCAAGCTGCAGTAGATTCTGCAAATTTTGACAAGATATCTAGTGCTGAATCCTCTAAGGCAGCCTGGGATATTTTGGTGAAATATTATGAAGGAGGAGAAAAGGTGAAGGGAGTGAAGTTGCAGTCTCTGAGAAGGCAATATGAGCTTCTGCAGATGGATAAGAGTGAATCCATTGGAGCCTATGTGTCGAAGGTTCAAGGCATTGTCCATACAATGAAGAGCTGTGGTGAGGTGATGACAGATAGGATGATTGTAGAGAAGGTAATGAGAACTCTAACTCCAAATTTTGATCATGTCATTGTTGCCATCCAAGAAACTGGGAACGTAGCTACATTACAGTTGGAGGATCTTGTTGGATCGTTAGAAGCACATGAGTTGATGATAAATGAAAGGAAAGGGGTTCAAGAATCTGTACAAGCCTTACAAGTTCAGGCTTACAAGAAAGCTAACAGTCACAAAGAGAAAAATCAAGATAAGGGAAAGAATGGCTCTCAGAAAAAATTTGATGGAAAATCTGAATCCTTCAAGAAAGGAGGAGGAACATCAAATTCAAAGAAAGGGAAAGGCAAGGACAAGAGTCATATTTAGTGCTATAACTGTGAGAAATGGGGACACTATGCTTCAGATTGTTGGTTCAAGAAAGGCAAAGAAAAGGGCCAAGACTCTGATGATGAAGCAAAACTTGTGCAAGAAAAGGTTGAAGACAAAGCTGTGACTTTCATGGCTGCATTATCAGAGGTAGAATCACAAGATAAAGTTGATGCTGAGACTTGGTTCTTAGACACGGGGTGTTCCAATCACATGACTGGTCACAAAAACTGGTTAGTGAAGTTCGATTCTGGAAAGAAAAGTAAAGTGAAGCTGGCCAATAGCAGTTCATTGCAGTCAGAAGGCATTGGTAACATGGTTATCAAGAGGAGCAATGGAAGCACTGCAGTAATTGAAGATGTGATGTTTGTACCAGGTATGGATTGTAATCTTCTGAGTGTTGGACAGCTAGCAGAAAAAGGTTTTTCAGTTATCATTAAGAAAGAGAAATTTGAACTTTATGATCCTGCAAATAACCTAATTCTGAGGACTCCTTTGGCCAAGAATAGAACCTTCAGAACTTTGATTCACACAAACACTGTTCAGTGTATGAAGGTAGTAACAGATGAGAAGTTGAATTGGCTATGGCACCTGAGATTTGGACATTTTAATTTCAAATATCTGAATCAGCTAGGGAGCAAAGGAATGGTACTTGGCCTACCTAAGATTGAAGCTTCAGAAAGAGTATGTGAAGGTTGCTTAGTTGGTAAACAACCTAGAAATGCTTTCAGCAAGAGTTTGCCTATGAGATCATCAAGTGTACTAGGTGTTGTGCATTCTGATGTGTGTGGTCCCTTTGATGTGAATTCACTTGGTGGTAATAGATATTTTGTTACCTTTGTTGATGAGTATAGCAGGAAGATGTGGATATACTTGATTCAAACCAAGGATGCAGTATTTGATGTCTTCAGAAATTTTAAGGCATTAGTTGAAAATCAAAGTGGAAAGAAGATCATAGCTCTCAGAACAGATGGTGGAGGTGAGTATACTTCCAAGAAGTTTGAGTCATTTTGTGTTGAACAAGGTATAGAACATGAAGTCACAGCTCCCTATACACCTCAACACAATGGCTTAGCTGAAAGAAGGAACAGGACTATTCTTGATATGGCAAGGTGTATGGTGAAGCATAGGAACCTGCCTAAAGCTTTCTGGGGTGAAGCAGTTCACACTGCTGTGTATGTGTTGAACAGGTGTCCAACCAAGAAGCTGAAAGACAAAGTACCTGAGGAAGTGTGGAGTGGTAGAAAACCTAGTGTAAGTCACTTCAGAATTTTTGGTGCTTTATGTCACAAGCATGTGCCTGAAGCAAAAAGGAAGAAGCTTGATGACAGAAGTGAAGTCATGATCTTGGTAGGATACCATGTCACAGGTGCTTACAAGCTGTATGATCCTGTCACAAAGAAAATGATCTACAGTAGAGATGTTGTAATTGATGAAGAGAAATCCTGGGATTGGATTGCTGGTTGTAGTTCAAGCAGAGCTCAATTGAATCCAATCATGAATGAAGAAGATAGTGATTCTAGTGATGAGAATGAAGCACCTGCAGCTGTGACTAGAGACAGGCCTGCCAGAACAAGGAACATTCCTGCTAGATTGCAGGATTGTGAAATTATTAATGATAATGAGGTAAATGCAGATGGTGACTTAGTTCATATTGCATTGATGGCTGGTTCTGAGCCTATCAATTACACAGAAGCCTTGAAACACAAGAAATGGAAGAAAGCTATGGAGGAGGAGTTGGCTTCAATTGAGAGAAATCAAACTTGGGAGTTAGTTAAACTTTCATCAGATAAGAAGGCAATTGAAGTAAAATGGGTGTTCAAGCTGAAGCTAAATCCTGACAATTCTATAGCAAAATATAAGGCAAGGCTGGTGGCAAGAGGTTTTCTGCAGAGGGAAGGAATAGATTACTCAGAAATCTACTCACCTGTGGCAAGAATTGAGACTGTGAGACTTGTCATAGCTGTAGCTAATGCAAGGAAATGGCCTATGTTCCACATGGATGTTAAGTCAGCCTTTCTTAATGGTCCATTAGAAGAACTTGTCTTTGTAACTCAGCCACCTGGATTCATGATTGAAGGGAAGAAAGACATGGTCTACAGATTGAACAAAGCTCTATATGGTTTGAAACAAGCCCCAAGAGCTTGGAATAAAAGGATAGATGGATTTCTTGTGAAACAAGGTTTCAGGAAATGCAAGTCAGAATATGGAGTATATGTGCAGGAAGCAGCGTCAAGCATCATTCTGATATGTTTGTATGTTGATGATCTGCTAGTAACTGGAAGTGTCACAGCTGAGATAGAGAAATTCAAAGAAGTAATGAAAACTGAATTTGAGATGACAGATTTGGGAGAAGTGTCTTACTTCTTAGGATTTGAACTTCTGAAGAATGGTAAAGGTCTATTGTTGCATCAGAGAAAATATGCAGGAGAAATTCTAAAGAGGTTCAACATGTTTGAGTGTACCTATGCTGCAACTCCTATGGAGGTGAACTTGAAGTTAGAGAAGAATGAGACAGAAGAGACTGTGGATACTACAATTTTCAAGCAAATTGTAGGATCATTGAGATATCTTTGCAACAGCAGGCCTGATATATGCTTTGCAGTTGGGCTTGTAAGTAGATTCATGGATAAGCCCAGAAGGTCACACATGAATGCAGCTAGAAGAATACTTAAGTATATAGCAGGCACAATGGAGTTTGGAATTCTTTTTCCAAAGTCAGTTCTGAATGAGAAATTTGAGATTGTGTGCTACTCTGATGCTGATTGGTGTGGTGACAAAGTAGATAGAAGGAGTACTACTGGGTATTTCTTCAGATTTATGGAGGCTCCTGTTGCTTGGTGTTCTAAGAAACAACCAGTTGTTGCATTGTCTTCGTGTGAAGCTGAATACATAGCAGGTGCATATGCAGCATGCCAAGCTTTGTGGATTGTGACTGTGTTGAAGGAGCTAGGAATTGAAGCAGAGAAACCTATGGTTCTGCAGATTGATAACAAGTCTGCTATAAACTTAGCCAAGAATCCAGTTTTGCATGGTAGAAGCAAACACATAGAGGCGAGGTTTCATTTCTTGAGGGAGCAGGTGAATCAAGGTAGCTTAGATGTCAGGCATTGTGCAACAGATACTCAGGTTGCAGATGCTCTAACTAAGAGTTTGAAAACAGACAGGTTTTTGAAGCTCAGAAGTGAACTTGGTGTGTATCAGGCGCGCGCGCCCAGCATGGCAAGTTCTGAAGCAGTTCTGAAGGACAGACAAGTTTGAAGTTCTGAAGCAGTTCTGAAGGACAGACAAGTTCTGAAGCAGTTCTGAAGGACAGACAAGTTTGCAGATCTGAAGGAGTTCTGAAGGACAGAACAAGGATTTCTGAAGGACAGACAAGTTTGCAGTTCTGAAGGATTTCTGAAGGACAGACAAGGTTGCAGTTCTGAAGGATTTCTGAAGGACAGACAAGTTTGCTTAGGCTTGAAGTTAAGGGAGCATGATGTTTTATAACTTCAATCCTATTAGACTTAGTTAGGTAGTTAGGAGGTGGTTACATAACTACCTTGAGTTAGTTAGTTATGGTTACTTGGGTTACAAGTAATAGATGGGCTAGGAGTTTTCCTTATAAATAAGCGTGTACCACATGCATTGTACACAACTCATTCTCTATTTTTCTTATCAATAAATCTTAGCACTTTCCTCCTAGTTTTCTCTCTAGTTCTTACTTGTTTTCTTCTTCCTCTTATCTTGGATTACCCTAACATATTTTTATAAGTAAATGTTAGGAAATGCTGAAAATATTTGAATAAGAAAATAATGAAGACGATATTGCACAAATAAAATCTAAATTGTATATAAGAACACTAAGGTTTTTTTTTTTTTTTTTTTTTTTTGACAAATAAACACACTAAGGTTTAAGTTTGATTCATCATCACTAGTTTTATTTTGTATAAATTGGATGTAATTAATAGAGATAGTGTCATGAATCCCATTTTAGGATGCTTTATATACCTTATGTGTGTTATGTGGAAACTCAATTGAGTTAGTGGATCACATTTTCTTAATTTGCGAGGTGTTTTTTACCGTATGATACTATATTTTTAGGTGGTTAGGGTTCCAATGTGTTTTGCTTAGGAAGGTTATAGGCTTGTTCGAGTTTCTGTTAGGGATGTGTATTGGTAGGAGTTTCTGTTAGAGTCGTGTGAGGTGGTCTTTCTGGGGACTAGTGGTCTTGGTGGACTATGGGCTTGCTTTTTGCATTCTTTTCATGATTTCTTATCAGTCTCTCCTTTTTGCTCGTATGATGATTTGAGACTATTCATAGTCTAGTATGAGTTTTTCTCACTTTTATTTTTATTGTATTTTTATTTTCTTTGAGGACTTAGTACTTCTGGTACTTCCTTTTTGAATTCTATTTGGTGTATCATTTTTTCTATATATATATATATATATATATATATATATAATTATATTTGCCATTAAAAAAAAGGATGCTTTATAATCCTTGACATGAATTACACGGACATATCAAATTTATCGATCAATTATATTTTATAAAATAAAGTTTTTTTAATTAGTTTGACATAATTTCGGCAGAAATTTAGCTCCTATAATTATTATTTTTGTGTTTTATTTCTAGAGTGCTCTATTTATAGAGAAAACCATGCCACCGGAAGAAAGGAAATAACATTTTGAATATTTCAACATATAACAAAGTGTAAAATGACAAAAGTTAAGTTGTATTAATTAACCTGAAGAAAATATGTATTTTTCACTCATGATTTTGATGATAACAAAATGTTATAATTTTTTATGATAACAAATGTATGAGAACAATTTACTCTAACGTTTGTTTGGTGGATAGAAGAAGAATTCCTTATGCTTCAAAATGTTTTATCCTTTGGAACTATATGTTATCTTGAGAGCAAAACCATTACTTCAAGCTCCTACATACACTTTTTCTTCACGATGCAATGCTATTATGTACTCCTATAATAAGAAATATTCAATATCAATCTACAAAAGTAAAAACAAAAGAAGAAATATTCAATATCAAGCGTCAATGAGAATTGACAAACATGAAATTTGTGGGCAGAAAGAAAATAGTCTCGAATATATACAATATCGATAACACGTGTATAGCATATGATCATGATAAATGGATAGCAATATTATAGAAAAAAATGTCAACTCTTGGCACTTGAAACCTTTGGTGTTAATTTGTTTAATATGGGAGGAAACAACCACCACAAATAAATTTTATTTTACTAATACTTGTTCGATCCTCGATTTCCTAAAAGATTTCCACTAAGTAGTGTGATTATTATATATTTGAAATAATTGGCTCGTTTTCCATATTTTATTTTATAAATTTAAGTATGCATATGATGGCGCATATATATAACAGTGTCGTGGGTAGAGACATTGATGTTTGTATAAAAGTGGCATTAAATTTACTACACAAGGTGGTCAGTGCATGTCTTGATTTTATCATTTGCATGTTCATATGTGTACTATGCTCGTACAAGGTAGCGATGATATATAGAAGAAAAAGATACGAGATAGTAATGATCTAGAATTAGAAAGGGGCCATCTAGGTTATATAGCCCGACGAAGTTTGTACCACATATTGTCATTAATTGTGTTTTCTTTATTGAGAGAGAGAGAGAGAGAGAGAGAGAGAGAGAGAGAGAGAGAGAGGAGGCGGGTGAGTACATGTGTACAACCACAATTTGTGTTCAATGTTTTATAATCATGTTAAGGATATGATTTGAAAGAATGCGGTATCTATGGTGCGCGAGCATTTCATATCGCGCATAATGTGTGACTTGGAAAGTCAATCGCAACGTTCAAATATCAAGGTTTTTAATGATGGATTGTCCCCACTAATCGATTTTCCATTGTTTATCCCCGTTCTCTTTCTATTTTCAACTATCTCACTTCTCTTTTGTTTCTCCGAAGTTTGAGGTGAAGAATTCATAGTCTAAGAAGGTTTGAATCAGAGAACAAAGAGAATGTTCCATTAATTGCAACAAAAAAATGAAGCAAATGTGCAAGCATGTGGTGGTGTTTCTAAAAGTAAATAAAAATTACTCAGAGACTAAATTTGAAATGCTTTAATTTTAAAAACGGTCATAATTCCAAATAAACCATATGGGCATGCACAAAGTATATAGATTACTTAATTCTTTTCTATTTTGTTGTGTGCACCTAAGCCTTTCTATTAATTTTATAGGTAATAAAAATAAAAGAAAGGGGTGCAAGTAGAAAGTAGTAATTTTCTTAGAGACATGTGAGCACTGACTTTTTTTCCATGTAGCAACGAAGCATGCAGTTAGTTATCCATGAGTCGAATTGATGATTTTTCCTACTTTCATAGCATAGCCAGTGAAGTGTTGTCTTTATCATCAACATAGTGTATGTGTTACCAGAAAATCCATTCAGTAGCTACTTTCAATATTTGGCTTGGAATAATTAACCATTGAAGATAGACAAAAAAATGAAAAAGGAAAAAACAGAACAGAAGCAGAAAAAGATATAGTGAATTATATGGCTAAGTGTTGGAAGATTTTAATTAGGCAAAGTTTCGCGGCCTTTATTCTCAGTTCATGTGAGTGTATTTCCTGATCTCATTGAACTGAACAACGTGCTCAAAGATTTGATACAACTGCAAAATAATTCCAACCCTAAAAGATTCATTCAACTAAGTTATACAGGTGTTTTTAAGTGAAATTTCATTCACTGTTGGGCTTTGTATATTGGAAAGGGATAAAAAATCGAGTTAAGGAATACAGCATCAATGAATTTTTCTTGTTTCAAATTTTTCCTATAATAACCCCTTTATACTCTGTACGATGCATCCCCTCTTGCAAACATAAATAAAAAGATGCATCTAGAAAAAAGGGAGGGTATGATGATACGATATGATGATCATCAGAAAACTTGTACATTCAATTAGAGCATGCCGAAGCATAGGTTCTCAAACGGAGATGCCATAGTTGCTAATTTTAGAGACCTCCTTGGCCAAGGAATTCTTTTCTCGCTTTGCCTCAGAAGCAAGTTTGGAAACCTGTAACCCACAGAATGCATGATCAGATAAATAGCATTAGCTAAAAAGCTTTTAAATCAGTACAAGGCCATTTAGGATAAATAACATAATTAAGCAGTTGTCATAAAAGTGCTTATGTGAGTCTTTTCTATAAGAAAGAATTATGTCAAATAGTTTCGTTGCAGAATAGTAAGGAGACAGGTACTGAAGAATCGAACCAAGAACTAAGATACCATGTTGAAATTATGGGGATTTAGATAAAAGGAGAGAAATAACATGAACTTTGAATATTATTGATAAAAGTTTTTAATACGATTGACCAAGCACAGTCCCTATTTATAGAGATATAAGACTTCTAATCTTAACTAAATATGGAAACAAATCATGGTGATAACAAAGAAATATGGAAAGTAATCTTCAGGGATAATCTAAGATACTCTAAGATTATAAAATGATCCTACAAGATAAACTAAGATGCTTTGATATGATATCAAGATATTTTCTTATATTCTACGGACCAAAGATACTTATTAGTCCATACTATGGCCATTTAGAAAAATAGAAACTACATCTTTCATGATGCCATTTAATGGGCTAACCCTTGAAATTTTTCATTTCATTCTATCACATCAACTTGTCTGATTTCTGAAAGCTAGTGAAATTAACCAAAAATCAACATGACTATTATTTATCATAGCTAGTAATTATTCCATGTTATGGGTGTTAAGAAAAATAGAAATTGTATCTTTCATGATGTCATTTAATGGGTTAACCCTTGAAAATCTTAATCTCATTATATGCAATGAGAGATGAGATTTGAAATTACATCAACAACTTACCTGTGACCGAAAATGAGATGCTTCTCTTTTAGGGAGCTCTCCAAGGATATCTTTTAAACCTAATGTACCAAACCAAACATAAGCCACATTATCAAAAGCACAAGGTCACACTGCCAACTTATTTCATAGGAAGGCACTAGCTTTTCGTAATTATAGAAAATATATTTTGCATACCTCCTGCCCGTCTTTCAATTTTATATGCAGACTGAATCACATTTCGGATTTGCTTTCCTGCGTCTCTGTCATAAATATAAATGCATATAAATCACAATTATCAATGCATGAATACAAAACCAATGTTATGGGCTTATGGCTTAACATCTTTAAGTTGCAAACCTGAGTTTTGTCCTTCCATGTAAGAATTGTTCTTCTGCGTGTAATGCATTCTTCTGAAAACATTAAATAAATAAAAAATACCATGAATAGTTAGACAGCAATCGAAGTTCAGGGGTGACTCGAGTTTATAAAATAAGTCAATCCCACCCAACGGTATCAAAAGGAAATAGCAAACCTACCTACCGACAACAATCATTAAATGTATCAATGTTTTCTTTAAAGCAACATGGATTGGTCATAGACTCCATAGAGATAGAAGATCAATGGATAACTAGTGGAAGTAAACCTCCCAATTGAACTTAAAAAAGGAACAAGAATTAAAAAACAACCCCACCAACTCCCTAAACAGACTACCTTCATTCCCAAAAATATGAGGCATTGTCTTATAAAAGATGGTAACAAGACATATAGAGGTTCAGACATATAGTTAACACAGTTCAAATATGTGATTAATTATTTTCAATAGATGGTTAATTAATATAACAAGGTGCCGCAACGCATTAACCATCCACTAGAAACAATTAACTACGGTTTATACTCCATTAACCACTACTTTCAGGTGGTCAAATAGACACACACACACACAAATTGGGTAAACAATTACTTGTGTTAAAAAATATATGAATTCATTCACCACTACTTGGGTTGAAATATACACTTAAAAATCATGGTTAATGACATTCAAAATAGTGGTTAATTGTGTTGAGTGGTTAGTTAATGACTTATACATCAATTATAATCATTAATCCTCTGAACATAATAAACCATGTATTTGAATTGTGTTAACCATGGAAATTTTATTCAAATTTTGATGTCGAAATGTCAATTTCTCTATATAAAGCCTACAGTTGGTAGGCCAATTGAGAAGTATTATTTAAGGAATTCCGTCGCAATGGCGAAAAGGAATATAGTGCAGTGCATTGTCTATTGCTACCAATTACGGTTAATTGTGTTGACTGGTTGGTTAATGACTTGTGATATCTGTTATAATCATTAGTCATGCACGGAACGCAATCAACCATATATTTGAATTGTGTTACTGTTACCCATCTAAATTGTATTCGAATTTGCAGGGTAAACAAGGCATTATATGGGTTAAAACAATCACCCTAAGCATGGTTTGGAAGGTTCACAAATTGTTCATTGGACACACAACTTCAAGGGGAGAGACAAGTAACAACAATGTTGGAATATGCAAATGATATTATTTGGACCGGAAATGAATGGAGGAGGAACAAGTCTTGAGTCAATATTTAGTAAAGAAGTTCGAGATTAAAACTCTTGGGAGGTTAAAGTTTTTTCTAATAATTGAAGTGACACTCAAAGAAAGGTATTTTCATGTCTAAACAAAAATATATAACAGATTTGCTCAAGAAAACAGGTAAGACAAATTTTAAAACTGTAAATATACCTATAGATTACAGCCTTTAAATGAGTGATGCAGATAAAATTACAGTTGCGAATAAGATGTATCAAACAATTGGTTAGGAAATTAATCTATTTGTCTCAAACACAAACCACATTCTATAAGTCCCAAGAGCTCTCTTTTAAGGGTAAATCCTTCCTATTGATAATAAGGGCTTTTAAACCTCCATTTGGATCTTCCTACCTAAAATGCAAGAATATCATCTGGTTGTATTCCCAATTCCAAATCCTCTCCCAAAAATGGCAGATTGGCAGTAGTGGTTGGCCAATTGCTTCTACAGCGTTGGATTTGTTTGAGCAGAGAAACAAACTAGGTGCTCAAGGCAACCCTGGAGAAGCTTTGAGCATGTAAACAGATGGACTGACTTTATCTTCTCCGCAATTTCATAAGGTCCATCATATCTAGGACACAATTTCTATTTTATCCTCTAGCCTAAATTCCTAGATGTGTCTTTAACATATCTAACATGGATTGCCTTTGGGTGTCAAACGTTAAACAGATTGGTTTACATCTCCCCTTAACAAAGTTGGGAGAGCTTCCCATAAAGAGGTTTGAATGGGCTGTCTTAGTAGCGGAATGGTAATCTGTGATAAGCCAGAATACCGCCTACCTAGGCCACTTTGGCCCTTGTTTGGGTCACAGCTAAAAGAGAATCATTAAGAGCTACTTATAAGTTACTCATATTTGGTACTTCCAAATTTTTCTAATTTAAAATTTTTTATGGAAAAACTCTAATCTCATTAAATGAAAGAATTAATTGAAATTAGGTCCCTCTATTTTTTACTAAATTTGGGATTTTGATCTCCCTTCTAAATTAAAAATTGACAAAAGTTACATATATGAATGACACATATGTCTCTGTATTATTATATAGTGCCAACATAGTTGAGATTCTTTGTCGACAGTGATGCTTTAACATGCCAAATTTTATCAAAAAAATAACCATCTATATATTTGAAGAACTTTTATATAAATATGATTGGTTGGCCCTGTTTTTCATATAAATATGATTGGTTGGTCCTGTTTTTCCTTTTAACGAGAAGAGAAGCCTAAAATTTGGACCAAAACACTCTCAGAGTCTCCAGTCCACACACCAAATCTAAAAGGAGCTAAGGAATACCCTATTCCTGTCTGATACTGTGGAAGCCGGGAATCCAAGCATCCTTACTATTTCCCTAATAATTATCTTAACGATGTCTTTTCGTGAAAGGGTGAGCCACAACTATAAACTGGGCATATGTTGTCAGCCTATCCACCACCAAGATGATATTATCAAAACTCAAAAGCCTTTGGCATCCCTGCTATAACATCAGTATCTACATCAAATCAAACCTGAGTAGGTTCCAAGCTCTCACCCTCCAACTACTCCCACCTTCCGATAAAGAGTTTATACCCAGCTCTTCATTCAGGAACTCTTGAATGGAGGTCCTGCCTGGTGTTGAGTAGGGCACCAAGCTCTCACCTCCCACCACTCACCTTCCAGATCAGCAGCTAGTTATTTTCCCTCCAAAGACTCTCAGTTTTTTACTATTCCTCTCAATGTTTTGATCTTGGCATCACCACTCTTTTCTCTCCTTTCACAGACTTTAGTTTTTTGAGGGGTTCTGTTAAAATGTAACTGGAGCACCCAGAGAAAGTGTGAAGTTTATAAATTTATCAATGGACTGGAAGAGGAGATTCATTGATTAGGATGACAGATATTTCTGAATTTGCATTCATCAATTATATCAATACATGATAAGAACTTATATAGGTGTTTTTATTCAACTAATTCTGAAATTTATTAGCAGTTAGTATTAGTTATAGTAGAATCTCTGGGTTAATTGACAAAAAGGGCTTAACATTGGCTAGCAGAGCTACTCGACTGTGCAATTTAGCATTGGTCCTTTAACCAGATGTGTTTAATCTATCAGAAACAATTTGACCATTATTTCTTATCTAAACATCATAGTTACTCATTTTACTCTGTTAGTTTTTTTACAGATATCAGAAATTCTCAATGCAAAAGCATGATAAAATACATAAAACTACTTAAATAAAACATGATGTTTATGTTACCTCCATCTTTGCAACTTCAGATTTCAGAAGATCAATTGACTTCCGCAACTCAGTAACTTCAGCACTGGCTTTAGAAATCAAAGACTGCATCAAAATATTATGTCAAAGCCATAATACAGGTAGTTATTATGCAACACCACATGTGCTTCTAATATAATCTAATGAAAAACATTCAAGGAATAAATCAAGCAAAGCAGGTAAAACTATATGTGGCCATTTCCTAATTAAGCTAACTCAAAATACTTCATATTTGTCCCTGATAAACAGATAGGTAAATTAAATCACCTCACCTCTTCACTAAAAAAAAGTCGCTTAGCATTGTAGTACATGATCCGACGAGGCCCTGCAGCATAAGCAAAATTTTAAAAAATAATAATCAGTTATTGAACTTGTAGAACGAGGTCAAAACAAATCCGCCGATGACAAAGTTGCAGAATAATATGACATTCTGTATGGAATGGCCCAACACAGGAAGTGGCACCAATCCCACTATCCAATAGCAGGGAGAGGACCATTTGAAGCCAAAGTTTTACTCTGTATGGACTGACCCAACACAGGAAATGGCTCTGGGCCTGGGAAGATTCAAACCCGAAACCATGAGAGGAGCTCTGTCCAAGGTCCCAAGCCTTCACCACCGGGCCAACCACCGGGCAATACTTGATGAAAGTACTAAAGATAAAACAAATCTTACTTTTGAGGACCAGAAGCCCCAAGGAAGCAGTGGCTCCAAAAGTAATTACTGGATGTGAAGCTGCAACCACTACACCCTCTACAATAAAATATTAAACAAATATGTAAAAAATATGAACTTGGTAAATTAAAAACGAAAGAAATAATCTCAATTAAAATAAAATGACAAAATGCAAACCTTTCATCTTTCCAAACAAAAGATCCTCATAAGCATTATACTGAGACTTGAAATCATCCAAATAATGCTGCATACATTAACAAACAAACAAAAATACTTAACAATTTTTCAACGAAATTATAAACATTTTCTACAGAAATAACACAAAAACCTAACAGAGATCAATGTAAATCAAATTCACAAACAGTTCGTAGGCACTGAATTTCAATTTTGCTATAAAAAAAAAAAAAATTGAAAAGGAAAATGAATTTACCAATGTTTGTTGAAAATGAGCGGAAGAAGTTGAACGGATTTGAGAAAATCGAGATGTTGAAACGTCGATTGCAGAATCGACGGCATCGTTGAAGGTCTTTTGGTAGAAAAGGGCTTGGCCAACGGCGTAGTCGATAAACGGTTTTACGTCTAGGGTTTGAGGTTGGGAGGTTGTGGTGGTGGTTGTGATTGTCGGGTGGTTAACAGGGGGAAGAGGTGTTTCAGGCTCCGATGATTCCGCCACCGTTGCCATTTTCTGATGCACTTTCTTTTTTGCCGATGTTAGCTTCTACTTGTTTTGTTCTCTTTTATTTTTTATTATTTACATTTACATTAAAAAACAATTATGATAATTTACATTAAAATCTTTATTATATTTAATCCGAATAAGGAGCTATTGACTAAACCCTAATTATCTTTGCTAATTAAGAGGGAATTAGCCTAATTAAATGCATGAAATGCTAACCAACCAATCCTTAATTATTGAGGTTTTTTTCCAAGTAATTGCTAGCTGTAATCTTTCCTTTTCCCATCTCTCTCTCTCTCTCCATGAAACCACCTTACCTCTACCTTCTTCCTTTATTTCACATTAACTCCGGCCGCCCCCAAACAAAAGTAAAACCACCACAGTGATTCCCTACATTCACTGTTGTTTTCCGGCCACCGTGGGCTGCCATCGGAGAAATTAAACCGTTAATCTTCTTCCCCATGAGTTCCACAATTGGTGACACAAATTTATTTCTTGATTGAAGCAACTTCACTGGCAACCACCACGCCGGAAATCACTTTTGCCTAGCCGGAGTTGTTGTTAGTGGCCACCGTATCTTATGTTTTCATCTTGGTAATTTTATTTTCTTCTATTTCTCCTTTAAATTGATTTTTCCAATTTTTATTCAAACCTTAGTTTCCTTCTTTATTATATTTTGAAAGTTCACCATTTTTAGAAGAGATTTGTGTCTTGCTATTGTTTAAATATTTCTTCTCTTATCACCTTCTATCATGAAAGGAAAGTCTCTCCCCTTATCGTCATATTACTGCAATTAAATCTGACTTATGTTGTTATTTTTTTTTTTTCAATTATGAGTATGATTTGGTTCTAATTTTGGGTTTTTATGTAGTAGTTGTTCAATTAAATCTGTATATGTTGTTTCATTTCAGGTTCTGTAGAAGGTGGTGAATCCAATACTTAAACTAAACTTCTTACTATCACTTCAAAATTTAGGTAAAGTTCATCTCAATTGTAGATATTTTGAGATGTTAAGAAAATGCATATAACATTCCTTTCATCTTTTTAGGAGTTGACAGCTATTGCACAAAATGCTATCAAGCCTTCAATTTTTATGACTTAATTTGATTGCAATTTGCAACATGGCTATTCAGTTCTTTATACCATATTATTTAATGATTTATTTGTGATTTTATACCTTGCTATTATTTAAATTTGTTTCACTTCTCAGTTTAAGTTTCAAAATAAAATAGGACCAACTTATATTCAAAGATATTTTTCCTTCTTTATTTGAGGATAAGAGAGATTTAATGATAATTTTTTTTATTTCTTTTAGTTGATTATGTTTGTGCAGATATAGAGCATTTGATGAGGTATCAATGGATTAAGATTTTATTCAAATCAAAACTATTTTAGGATTCATTGTTGAAGAGAGAATTATTGGTAATTAATTATTTGATTGTGTTAAGTGATATCTTCTTCTAAGTGCATGCAATTATTTTTTCTTTTTTTGGAACAATGAAGCGTTGCAAATATGATTATTTAACTTCCCCTGTTTTTGTATAATAGATTACATGGTCTATATTGATGTCATTTGAGGTAAGACTCTTATATGCATTTGAATACATCGCTTAATGCCATATTTATGCTCTATTATGTTTCCTATTTGCATCTGTGATTTGTCATTATCTCATGTTTGCTTAGAGCATGTTTGTTATTGTTATAACCATAGCTATCACTAATTGGGTGCATATTACTCTTGCCATATAATTATTGATTTGTTTCTATGTAAGTTTAAAATGGCATATAGATGGAGGAAAAATTGGGTGCATACTGATTTGCTTAGAATTTGATTTCCTTATACAATTCTCTATGTAAGTTGGATTTGCATAGAAATCTGTAAGTCTATTGCATAATAGGAGGAAAAAAATATCAAGCTTCTTCAAGTTATACTATTGTTATCAAGTCTTGCTGCGGAGATTCATGAACTTTGAGAGTCTTAAATCAATGGTTAGACTTTAAATAGCAATTCTTTGGGGGAAGAGACCAGCTGAGTGTCTTGAATCAATGGACGCAGCGCAGTTGAAGTTGATGGTGGTGATGCATATCTCACTAAAGAGTCGAAAATGTTATATTTGAAGATTGAAGAAACAGTGTGATTCATGCCTTGCTTTGGACATCATATTAGTTTTCGATATCATATGTTATTTTTATTGTTCTATGTCGACTTAATCAATGAAGTATTTACTTGAACTATATACCAAACATATTTTTTATTGTCCATTGTTATGTTGATTGACGTAAAACAATACATTTGTTACCTTTAAATAATTTCATAATTAGAATTATGATATTTATATGACCCGTGCGAACGCACGGGCAAGGCGTCTAGTTTTCATAAACTATATAAAGACTAATAGAGATATCATGATTTAACTCCAAATTATGATGGCACCATGAAATAAAATATCTCAAATTTTATATTTTTATTCCTATAAAAAAAATGTATGGGTGGAATATTGAAAATTTGCTAGAACTTGAATTAGTTTGTTAGAAATTTAATTAAGGAGAAATATTAGGCACAAGCTTAAATATTATTTGTTAAGCATATTTACAAGAAACAAAAATAAATAAAGAAAAAATGGTTAATGTGTTGTGATGTGATAATTTTATTTTATTTTTAATTTTTTTGATTTGTGTGTGTTGCCCAAATCTTATGCTCAAATGTTTATGTCCAAGCAAGTGTTATTCTTCAATTAAGTTGTTAAGTTTGTTATTTGATAGTTAGTTAATTAAACCTCAAATGATTTTATATAAGGGCACCAATCATACACATTTTACTTTTTTTTTTTTTTTTCTTTCTTTTCAATATGAATTCTTATGATTTTTATTATCTTGAATACTTTCCAAGCTCTTCTCCTTCATTTTCTTCAAGTCACGAAAATACATGGTATCTGTTTTGGCTCACGTATAAGTCTCACATCGCGTGGAACTCGAGGCTAATGGTAGTTTATATACAACACGCTACATTCCTCTAACCAACCGAGACTCCTTTTCTACAAAGGATAAAATTGTGACGGGTTAACCCCAAAGCGGACAATCTCTCGGAAATGTGGACTTGTGGTCAGATCGATCTAAACAGTGGCGCCGTCTGTGGGAACGATAAAATTCGTTTTCGAACCCAGCCCCTTAGCCTCAACTGGGGGCATCTGTTCTAGCTCACGTATAAGTCCAACATCACTTGGAACTCGAGGCTAATGATAGTTTATATACAACACGACACACTCCTCTAACCAATCGAGACGCCTTTTCTACAACGGACAAAACCGTGACGGGTTAATCCCAAAGCGGACAATCTCTCGGAGATGTGGACTTGAGGTCAGATCTGAACAGTATCATTCGCCTTAACTAATCTCTTCTGCTGTCGTAACCGTTTTGGTTCTGCATCTCAATCAACTTTTCCGACATCAATGTCGCCGCATTCCCTCGTAACGAATTTTTTTTTGTTGCTCATTAGTCATCACAAAGAAATTTTCACAGCTCTTTTTTTAAACTTACTCATAATTTCTCTTTTCTATATAACAATGATTATATTTTTTAATTTGTGTAATATAGTTGTACCGGACAAAATCCAAGAGGCCCAATAACTCAATGATCCAACAATTGGCCCAAACAATTCAAATAAATAACTTGGCGGGAAAGACAAGGCGAGGGCGAGATCAAGAGGCTGGGGGCGACGCCCTCAGGTTATGTTCACGTCGCCCAAAAGGAGTTAACCACCCACTACCACCACTTAAACGCGGAGGAGTAGAAAAATCGCCCATAACCACCCCTGTGACACGGTGGATACGGCAAAAACCACCCACGACCTCCATTAGAGAGGAGTGGGGCGGTTTTAGATATTTTCCGATTGTAATCCTCCTCTATAAATAGAGGGGAAAAGCTCATTGTAAAGGGTTCAACTTTTTATTAAATACAAGATCCTAGTATCATTATTCTACATTAATATACTTGGACTCACCCCCTATTATTTTTACCAGAACATTTTGGCGCCCACCGTGGGGCTGCGGTAAAACGATTCCTAGCCTACCACTAAAACCAGATGAAGTACGAAATCCTCCTCACGAAAATGGCAGGAGGACAACCGGCAAACGACAACCAAAACAACCACCTAACCTTGACGGATGCAGTAGCGAAATTACGGCGCCTGCAGGCCAAGGTTCACGAAATTGACCAAGAAAACGCAAACAAAGTGGATGAAACGGAGGAGACCAACATCACCAACTCCCAGCCACTTGCACAAAACCTCTGGGATGCGAGGGTACCAGACAATTTCAGAACACCCCATCTCCTAGACTTTGACGAAAAAACCGCCATCATCGGCACAGCAGATCATCTGAAGTGCAAACTTCTCTCAGGCACACTGAAAGACGCAGCCCTGAGATGGTATATGAATCTGCCCAAGAATTCCATTGAGAGTTGGGCAGATTTTCAGCAAAAATTCACACAACAGTTCGCTGGTTCCAAACACATAAAGGTAACGGCAACCAGTTTGTTTTCCCTACGACAAAACCACAATGAGTCGTTGAGGGAATACTTGGCGAGATTTTGCGAATCCACAAGCAAAGTCAGCAACCCAAACCAGGAAATGTTTGTCTCCGCCTTCCATCACGGCCTTAAGGCGGGACATTTCAATGAATCTCTGGCGCAGAAGCCAGCCACATCTGTGCAGGAAGTAACAAGAAGAGCGGAAGGCTACATAAAAGGGGAAGAAAGTAATGCTGAGAAGAGAATGAGAGACGCTAGAGAAAGAGGCCCAGTTAATAGAGGTAACGGCCAGAGCGAGTTTTACCATCATTATAGACGCCAAATACTCAATCATCACGGAATTGAGCGTCATAAGAAGCCGTACCAACCCCAAAGACACTTTCAGGAAGACAGGAAGGAATACACACCACTAAACTGCGCCCGGGTCTATATCATGAATGAAATCCTGGAAACAGGATTAGGACGACTACCTCCACCGAGAAGCAAGGAACACACCATGGGATTAAACCCCAACGCCTGGTGCGCCTACCATAGATGCAGAGGCCACGACACTGAAAAATGCTTCAGGCTAAGGGATTTAATCGAAGAACTGATAAAAGACGGTCACTTGAGGAAGTTCATAGAGGATACCGCCGCATGAAAAGTAGTTATCCCAAAGGTGCAGCATAATCACCCAAAGGATCGCTCTGAAGGAGAGGATCCAGGCAAAGGAAATAGGATATCCGTGAACACCATTGCAGGCGGATTTGCAGGAGGTGGAGAATCCTCAAATGCTAGAAAGTGTTATGTAAGGAGGATGGATCAAAATGAGAAGTTCATAGGTCATACAGAAGTGACGCCCGTCCCTGATCTATCGTTCACCAAAGAAGACAAAAGAGAAGTCCTGCCACACGATGACGACCCCCTTGTGATACAAGTGCAAATACTGAACTGTGACGTCAAAAGAGTGCTGATAGACTCGGGAAGTTCAGCAGATATAATGTACTGAGAAGCCTTCAAGGCGATGCAATTGTCAGACGAACACCTATTACCCTACAACGGCACGTTGGTAGGCTTCGCCGGCGAACAAGTAGAAGTTATGGGATATACTACCCTCTTGACTACGTTTGGAGAGGAGGAGAACACCAAGACTATCAAGGTGAGGTATTTGGTAGTCAAAACCCCATTCACTTCATACAATATTATCATTGGAAGGCCAGCCTTCAATACACTGGAGGCGGCATTGTCAACCCTCTATATGTTCATCAAATATCCTTTGGACAACGGAAAAATGGGAACGATTAGAGGAGACCAAAAGCTGGCGAGGAGATGCTACGAGTCTAGCCTGAAGATCAGGCACAAACAAAGCACAAAGACGGAATCAATGGCGTCACCTAAAAAAGGAGGCGGAGTCAACATTATCTCGCCCCTAGACGGCCTTGATCCAAGAGAAGATTTCACAGAAAGAAGAATGAGTCCCATCGAAGAGTTAGAGCAAGTCTAAATTGGCGACATGCCACACCAAGTAACCAACATCGGAACCACTTTGAAACCAGAAGGAAAAGAAAAGATCGTGGTCATGTTAAAGAAGAACATAGACCTTTTTGCATGGAAACCATCTGATATGCTAGGAATTGACGAAAGCGTGATAACACACAAGTTATCCATCACGCCCAACGTCAAGCCTGTTTCACAAAGAAAGAGGAAGATAAGAGAGGAAAGGAGGACAGCAGTCAATGAAGAAGTGGAAAAACTGAAAGCAGCAGGTTTCATCGAAAAAATAAAGTATCCGTCATGGCTGGCAAACGTAGTAGTGGTAAAGAAAGCAAATGGCAAATGGAGGATGTGCATGGATTTTACAGACTTGAACAAAGCTTGCCCAAAAGATCCATATCCTCTGCCTAACATGGACAGGCTTATTGACGGAGCCTCAGGATACAAGATGTTGAGCTTCATGGATGCATACTCAGGATACAACCAGATAAAGATGAATCCTGCAGACGCGCCTCACACAGTTTTCATGACTAACACGTGCAATTATTTTTACAATGTCATGTCGTTTGGTCTGAAGAACGCTGACGCCACCTACCAAAGGCTAATGGATAGGGTATTTTCGGAGCAGATAGGCAAAAATGTGGAAGTATACATAGACGATATGGTTGTAAAGACAACGGAAGATGGCGAGCATGACGAGGATTTAGGCGACATCCTCGCCTCAGTGAGAAAGTACAACATAAGTGAAATTCTGGTGGCAAGTGTCAGATGTGTAGCACGATATGTACACTTTAGGAATCGTACGATGTGTAGCCTAATGTGTCAACATCGTGAACAACTGAACTTGATGAACAAGTAAACAATATAAAGTGCAGGAAACAAAAGAACACGTGAGTTTGTTAACCCAGTTCGGCACTTATAACAAGCCCTATTCTGGAGGATACCAATCCAGGGATGAATCCACTATGGTAGTATCAATTCAAAGCTAAACTCCCCCGTTTACAACTTCTCACTTAATCACTACCCGTGCTAATTCTACCTAGGAACTCCTAGATATGAGAACCTCTACTCACTCCCCCTCAACCTTACCCAGTAAGGATTTAATAACAAACTCAGTTTGGAGACACACTCCTAGAAAACTATGCACTCGTACCTAACGGCTTTGAGTGTTGCACACTCTAACTCCTTGCTTCAAAGCTTTGGAGAAAGAACACTAGAGATTACAACTCTATCAAACTCAGTCCTTACTTGTATTATGATTCAAGTGAAGGCTCACAAATAACAATGAACAGACTAAGACCTAAGACTCGATATCTTCAACTCTTGGCTTCGTCAACCTTTATGTCTTCAGTCTTCCTTTATATAGAACAAGTTTCATGGGCTTGGATCTTTAATAATAACAGCTGGCCTTTGTTAATTCTCTTTGAGATTTATTTGATCATAATCTTTTAATTGTTTGTTTCAAATCTTTTTGATCAAAGTCGGCCAATAAAATAAAACAGAACCATGAAAGATTATCTTGTTCCTTGGCGCGCAAGCTGGCACGATATACTTGAAAAACAAATCTTTTTCAAAAGATCGCGTTTAAATAAATAAAGGCGCGTCCAGTAGGGCGACCAGATGTGAACCCTGATGTGCCACACATCATGCTCCACATCATGGAATCAGGCTTATTTTACCAAATGAAGCCAACACCCTAAAAGGTCTCAACAATCTCCCCCTTTGGCAAATTTTGGGCTAAAATAATCTTTGAGTCACCCAACAAAACTTGGAGAGATGTATAGGCACATCAGAGGCATGCAGCAGCGGATCAGAGCCTCACAAACGAAGAGAGAATTAAACTCTCACAAGATAGGAAAATAAATTCCCAAAGACTGAGAAAAATAAATTCTCAGACACATACAAGCATGAGATTCCATGCACACATAAGGGAGGGTAGCAAACCCAGTAATAGTCTACTCCCCTTTGAACTAGAGCACTTTCCATGTACTCCCCCTAAATCTCATATTCCCTATAGGCTTCTTCAGAATGCATGACCTAGAGAATGCATGACCAAGTTAAAACTCACAGATGTGTCAAACATCACACAAAATAGCAACTTCTACAGGCTTCTTAAGAATGCATCACCATGTAGAAATCATACAAATGGATCAACCATTACACAAATTAACATCTTCAATTGGACTTCTTAAGAATGCATCACCCAGTTGAAAACGTACAGAAAAGGTCTTCAGAAGAACATGCTTTAGAAAACTAATTCTTCAAAAATTTGTTGAGAAAACATTTGAAGAAAAATAAGCATGTATACCAGATGTGTAGTCAGATGTGCCACACATCACAATTTGCTGCAGTTAAGACTTCAAAGTTGTTCATTTTAATTTTTACTCCCCCTTTTTAGCCATAAATTATGACAAACATACTGAGAGTAAGTAACACACCATAGAATGCAGATAGCATGAGATGTAGAGATGATGGTGCATGAACAGAAAAAAGGCACTCAGGCCGTTAATAGTGCAGCAAGTACAGAACAGGCACACAAAGGTGCATCAGAAATCCAGGGCATAGCCCACAAAATACAAGCAAAAACAAGGAAATACTGAGTACAGGGAAATAATGAATTACAAAGATTCAAATATCCTGGTTCCCATCAGTTTCCTCAGCTTCAGAGTCATTGGGCTCCTCCTCCTCCAATTCCTCATCCTCAGCCATTGTTTGCTCATCCTCAAGCTCCAGTCCAGTAATGACTGCCTCCAGCTTGGCCTTCTTCTCATCCAGAGCCTTGCAAGTCTCCTTTAAAGCAGCAATCATGTCTGTCCTAGACATAGCATTGTTTGAGCTGGATGTGCCCACATCAGGAGTCACATCAGACCGCTTGAGACTAAAAGAAATAGCAGACTCTCTTCTGCAAGACAAATCATCCTTGCCCAGAACATCAGGTCTCTGGCTCAATATGATTCCACACAGTAGGGAAGGAAATGCAATGGGTAGTTTGACAGCTAGGGTTTTGGCATGTTTGATAGTCTGATCAAAAATATAGGTACCAAAATCAAAATTAGATTTGCTACCAATAGTATATATGAACCTAGCCAAACCTGTAGCCACATCACAGTTGTGTGTGGTAGGCACCCAGTTAGCAGCAGCAATCCTGTTCAGGATGTTGTAGATTGGTGTGAGCTTGCTTGCTTGCAGTTTCCCTTTCTTAGGCCAAGTCTTGACCTTTCCAGCTGTGATGGCCTTGATTATGTAGTTGGCATTTGCCTCCATCTCAGCAAAGGGCTCCTCACTTCTGCCCAGATACTTGTTGATAACAGTGGGAGAGAAGTGAATTTCTTTACCTCTCACAAAAACAGTTTGGTATTCCTTGTCCGAAGGATTGTCACAACCAGCAGGGATGTTTACCAAAAACTCTTTGACTACCTTCTCATAGCAGTCACTCAGTCCAGTAACAGTCTTCATCAAGCCAGCACGCTTGATCAACCTCATAACTTCCTTGCACTGCAAGGCTTCAGCACTGAGCTCCCTCTCCAGAGCTAACCTTCTATGAGCAATGTACTTCCATTTACCAGCATGTGCAGGGTTGTGGAAGGAAATCAAATCAACTGGGATGTCAGGAATTCCCTGAGGAATTTTCTTCTTCCCATAGCTCTTCTTCACAGCAGACTCAATGTGAATCACATCAAGCTCCACATTGCGTTCCTTAGCAGATTCTTCCTCAGACTCACTGATGTGAGCTACATCCTGCTCCACATCGTACTCTGAGTCACTTGTAGGTGGCTCTTTTCTTTTCTGAGTCTTCTTCTTTGCAGGTGGAACCACAGCTTTACTAAATCCCTTCTTGGGACCATACATGACTTGCCTCTTAACAGGCTTCTTCTTCTCCTTAGTAGCAGCAGGAGAAATCTCAACAACAGCAGGACCTTTACCACTTCTAGTCCTTTTTGCAATACTATCCTCAGTAAGCTTCTTCAAGGGGATGTCAGAATTGTAGCCTTCTACATCCACAACAACTGTATCTCCATCAGCATCCTTGTCAGAAGGATTGGAGTCTTCATGATCTGAACCTTCAACAGTTTCTTTATCCTTGTCAGACTGGGTATTATCTTTAGGCTCCTCAACCTCAGCAGGTTGATCTTCTTCAACAAATTCCTGTTCAGGAGAATCAGGAATGACAACAGATTTTTCAACAGCAGCAGTCTCTTCTTCACCTTGTGGCAATGATGTGCCAACATCTGCCGCAACATTAGGTTCTTGCAGGGCCTGGAGCACAGAATCAATGATCTTCTGAGTCAAGGGATGTCTTTGACTCTCAGGGATCTTTACAGCAGCCTTCTCAGGGTTAGGGTTTGAGGAACCTACACCCATAGATGCTTCAGCATTTGCATCACCAGATTTTGCAGGAAGAGGTTCAACATGCAGACTTTCCATGGTGTGAACCCTCTTTGGTGAGCCAATCTTTGGCTTCTTGCTTTTCTTCTTCTTCTTCTTGGATTTTTCTGTGGAAGGAGAAGGAACAACATCTTCCTCTGCAGCAATGGGGGTTGATTCCCTTCTTGATCGTTTTGACTTCTTCTTCTTTGATCCAGATGGCTTGATCATAGAAACAGGAGTGGCATTAACGATCATGTCACTTTGAACTTCTTCAGGATGCGGGGAATTAGGTTTTGATGATGATGGAGGAGTCGTGAATTTGGTTGAAGGAGATGTTTTGGTTGCAGTAGACATGATGATGATGATGGTGATTTGGTATGAAGATTTTCAAAGAAAATAGCAGAGAGATGAACAAAGGGTTTGAGAGTGATCAAGAAAATTTTTTTTGGTCGTTTGAGTGGTTGAGAAACGAATGTGGTGATCAATGTGGTAGGCAATAAGAGAATCTTGAGTAAACGGATTTCTTGGAGTTTTGATCGTGAAATAGCCGTTGGAAATATTTTGTAATGATTGCCTTTGGATTGCGTGCAACTATGGATGGAGGGAAAAACAGGTAGCCGTTGCACGCCTAAATAGCTATTATGGCTATTGATCATCAAAGAGGCAAATACCAAGTTTGCCCCTTAACACCTCAAACCTATTTGCATCTAAAGCCTTAGTGAAAATATCTGCCAGTTGATTCTCTGTGGCAACATGCTCTAGAGTCACAATATTGTCTTCAACAAGATCTCTAATAAAATGGTGACGTATATCAATGTGCTTTGTCCTACTATGTTGGATAGGATTTTTGGAAATATTTATAGCACTTAGATTGTCACAGTATAATGTGAGCACATCTTGCTGCACATTGTACTCACCCAACATCTGCTTCATCCAAAGTAGCTGAGAACAACTACTTCCTGCTGCAATATACTCAGCCTCAGCTGTAGAAAGAGAAACACAATTTTGTTTCTTGCTGAACCATGATATAAGGTTGCTTCCCAAAAAGAAACATCCACCAGAAGTGCTTTTCCTGTCATCAGCACTACCTGCCCAGTCAGCATCACAATAACCCAACAATCTTGTGTCTTCACCATGAGAGTAGAGAATTCCATAATCACTTGTACCACTGACATACTTAAGAATCCTTTTGACTTGATTCAGATGACTCATCTTGGGCTCAGCTTGGTACCTTGCACACACACCAACAGCAAAGCTAATATCAGGTCTACTTGCAGTGAGATAAAGTAGACTGCCAATCATGCTTCTGTATAGACTTTGATCAACACTGACACCATGCTCATCTTTAGAAAGTTTGAGATGGGTTGCTGCAGGAGTTCTTTTGTGATTTGCATTCTCCATTCCAAATTTCTTCACAATGTTCTTGGCATACTTGCTTTGGGAGATGAAAATTGTATCTTCCATCTGTTTGACTTGCAGACCAAGAAAGTAGGTAAGTTCACCTACAAGGCTCATCTCAAATTCAGACTGCATCTGATTCACAAACATCTTGACCATTGGATCAGACATTCCTCCAAACACAATGTCATCTACATAGATTTGTGCAATCATGAACTTGCCCTTTTCTTCTCTGACAAACAAGGTTTTGTCTGTTTCTCCTTTTCTATAACCTTGCTGCACAAGAAATTTGGTTAGCCTCTCATACCATGCCCTAGGAGCTTGCTTTAATCCATATAATGCCTTCTTCAATCTGTAGACATGATCTGGATAATTTGGATCAACAAATCCCTTGGGCTGCTCCACATAAACTTCCTCATTCAAGTAGCCATTGAGGAAAGCACTCTTCACATCCATCTGGAATAGCTTGAATTTCAAGATACATGCTACTCCCAAAAGTAACCTTATGGACTCGAGACGTGCCACAGGAGCAAATGTTTCATCAAAGTCTACTCCTTCAATCTGAGAGTAACCTTGAGCCACAAGCCTAGCCTTGTTTCTAGTCACAACACCACTTTCATCAGATTTATTCCTATAAACCCATTTAGTACCAATGATGTTGACTCCTTCAGGTCTAGGAACTAAATCCCACACTTCATTCCTCTTGAACTGGTTCAGCTCCTCTTGCATAGCTTCAATCCAAAACTCATCTGTCAAGGCTTCTTTCACATTCTTTGGTTCTACCTTTGACACAAAACAAGCATTGGATACAACCTCTCTTGACCTTGTCATAACCCCTGACTCAGGATTCCCTATTATGAGTTCTTTTGGATGATTCTTTTGAACTCTAACAGAGGGACCCTTGTTCACTGGAGTCACATCTTCTTGCTGATCAGTCTTCTCAGGAATCTCTATAACTTCAGAGTCTTCAGGCAGGGGGTGAGATGTGTCCACATCAGGATCAACATCAGGTACATTGTCTGAATAGTCATCTATGACAACATTGATGGATTCCATCATAGTTCTTGTTCTGTTGTTGAAGACTCTATAGGCTCTGCTGGTTATGGAATAGCCTAGAAAGATTCCTTCATCACTCTTGGGATCCATCTTCCTCCTTTGCTCTCTGTCAGCTAAGATATAGCACTTGCTACCAATGACATGGAAGTGTTTGACAATTGGTTTTCTTCCTTTCCATATCTCATACAGTGTGGTTGAGGTACCTTTTCTCAGAGTCACCCTGTTGTGTACATAGCATGCAGTATTCATGGCCTCTGCCCAAAAGTAGTAAGGTAGCTTCTTGGCATGTAGCATAACTCTTGCAGCCTCTTGCAAGGTTCTGTTCTTCCTCTCAACTACACCATTTTGTTGGGGTGTGATTGGTGAGGAGAACTCATGCCCAATTCCTTCATTAGCACAAAACTCAGAGAATCTTGAATTTTCAAACTCTTTCCCATGATCACTTCTGATTCTAACAATGCCACTATCCTTCTCTCTTTGTAGTCTAAGGCATAATTCTTTGAATGCATCAAAGGTGTCAGACTTCTCTCTGATGAAGCTAACCCAAGTGAACCTTGAGAAATCATCTACAACCACAAAGGCATATCTTTTACCACCAATACTCTCTACCTGCATTGGTCCCATCAAGTCCATATGTAGCAGTTCAAGAACTCTGGATGTCACCTGATGTTGTAACATTGGGTGTGACATCTGAACCTGCTTTCCAACTTGACATTCACCACATATATTGCCTTCAACAATCTTAAGCTTTGGTAGACCTCTAATAGCTTCCTTGGACACTATCTTCTTCATTCCCTTCAGATTCAAATGGCCAAGTCTTTGGTGCCAAAGCTTTACTTCTTCTTCCTGACTTATCAAACATGTAGTGGAGTGAGCTGTTTCATCAGCAATCCATAGATAGCAGTTGTCCCTTGACCTAGATCCTCTCATCAACAATTCTCCTTTGTTAGAAGTAATAAGACATTCATTCTTTGTGAAGTTGACTTTGAGACCTTGATCACACAATTGGCTTATGCTGATAAGATTAGCCTTCAAGCCTTTAACAAGTAGCACATCATCTAGGTCAGGTAAGCTATTGCTGCAGAGTTTACCACTGCCCTTGATTTCACCTTTTGCTCCATCCCCAAAGGTTACAAAGCTTGTTGTATGAGGCTTGATATTAGTGAGAAATTTCTCAACACCAGTCATATGCCTAGAACAACCACTATCAAAATACCAATCATTACTAGAAGATGCTCTAAGAGAAGTGTGAGCAATATGTGCAGTTTCAGAAACTTTAGGCTTCCACATCTTCTTAGGAGTGACCCTTACTGTTTTGGCTTGCACCTGAGGCCTTTTCTTGGGATACCCATAGAGTTTGTAACAGAAGGGCTTGATGTGACCATTCTTCCCACAGTAGTGACATCTCCAAGCATTAAACTTCTCTTTGCCATCAGGTCTCTGATGTGGAGTGTGATGTGTCCACATTCTGCCAGGGTCAGGTTTCTTCTGAGCAGGAACAAACTTAGTATTTGTCTTCTTGCTGTGATGTTTGTTCTTAAATCCTACACCAGATGAGTCACCCGCATGCTTTCCTACTTTCAAAATTTCATCAAGCATGTTGGTTCCAGGATTGAGCATCTTTACAGACTTGGTCATATTTTTCAAGTTGGTTGACAGTAACTTGACTTCACTTTCAAGACTAGCAACTTGACTCTGTAGTTGACCCTTCTCTGTCTCCAGTTGACTGATGATTTCCTTCTGCTCTTTATTGACCTTGTACAGTTCCTCACTCTTGATAAATAGCTTTTTATGGACTGAGGCTAGTTCATCAAAGGTGAGTTCTTCATCATCAGATTCGACATCAGTATTATCCACCCCAGTCATGGCACTAACATGATTAGCAGCAACATTCTCTGAGTCAGTGTCAGAGTCTTCGTCAGACCATGATACAGTTAGGCCTTTCTTCTGCTTCTTCAGATATGTTCCACATTCTGATCTTATATGACCAAAGCCTTCACATTCATGACATTGAACACCCTTGTTCTGAGCTGACTTATCATCAGTTTTAGTTTTTGTTGAAGTGTTACCTATTTTACTGTTGTCAGTCTGGATGTTCCTCACATTCCTCCTTGGTCTTCTGTCCACCCTCCTTTGAAGCTTGTTGAATTGTCTTCCCAACATGGCTAAGTCATTTGAGAGGTCATCATCTGATTCATCAGCTTCTTCCTCTTCACCAGCACGAGATACAAAAGCTATGCCTTTTCCTTTCTTCTCAGTTGGCTCACTAAAGTTCATCTCAAAAGTTTGAAGCGAGCTCACAAGTTCTTCAAGTTTCATACTTGGGATGTCTTGAGCTTCTTCAATAGCTGTGATTTTCATGTTAAATCTCTTGGGTAGAGACCTAAGCATCTTTCTCACAAGCTTTTCTTCAGACAATTTCTCACCTAGAGCCTCAAAGGAATTGTCCACCTCAAGCAAATTCATGTGAAAGTCATGAATTGATTCTTCTTCTTTCATTCTGAGGTTTTCAAACTTAGTGTTGAGAAGTTGGATTCTTGAGCTTTTTACCTTGGCATTGCCTTCATGAGTGGTTCTGAGTATCTCCCAGGCATTCTTTGCAACAGTACACTGCTTGATTAATCTGAACATGTTCTTGTCCACTCCATTGAATAAAGCATTCAAAGCTTTGGAGTTTCCAAGTGATGCAGTGTCTTCTGCAGCTGACCAATCTTCCTCTGGCTTGAGTACACCAGTGTCAACACCATTAGCATCCAAGATTTTGGGATGCTCCCAGCCTTTGAGCACAGCTTTCCAAGTTCTGCTGTCAAGTGACTTTAGGAAGGCAATCATCCTTGGCTTCCAGTAGTCATAGTTGGTTCCATCCAGGAGGGGTGGTTTGTTGACCGTTGTTCCATCCTTGTCCATGTTTCCAGAAAGTAACTTCCCTGGAGCTCACCCTCAAACAGGCAGGGTGCCTGCTCTGATGCCAATTGAAATTCTGGTGGCAAGTGTCAGATGTGTAGCACGATGTGTACACTTTAGGAATCGTACGATGTGTAGCCTAATGTGTCAACATCGTGAACAACTGAACTTGATGAACAAGTAAACAATATAAAGTGCAGGAAACAAAAGAACACGTGAGTTTGTTAACCCAGTTCGGCACTTATAACAAGCCCTATTCTGGAGGATACCAATCCAGGGATGAATCCACTATGGTAGTATCAATTCAAAGCTAAACTCCCCCGTTTACAACTTCTCACTTAATCACTACCCGTGCTAATTCTACCTAGGAACTCCTAGATATGAGAACCTCTGCTCACTCCCCCTCAACCTTACCCAGTAAGGATTTAATAACAAACTCGGTTTGGAGACACACTCCTAGAAAAACTATGCACTCGTACCTAAAGGCTTTGAGTGTTGCACACTCTAACTCCTTGCTTCAAAGCTTTGGAGAAAGAACACTAGAGATTACAACTCTATCAAACTCAGTCCTTACTTGTATTATGATTCAAGTGAAGGCTCACAAATAACAATGAACAGACTAAGACCTAAGACTCGATATCTTCAACTCTTGGCTTCGTCAACCTTTATGTCTTCAGTCTTCCTTTATATAGAACAAGTTTCATGGGCTTGGATCTTTAATAATAACAGCTGGCCTTTGTTAATTCTCTTTGAGATTTATTTGATCATAATCTTTTAATTGTTTGTTTCAAATCTTTTTGATCAAAGTCGGCCAATAAAATAAAACAGAACCATGAAAGATTATCTTGTTCCTTGGCGCGCAAGCTGGCACGATATACTTGAAAAACAAATCTTTTTCAAAAGATCGCGTTTAAATAAATAAAGGCGCGTCCAGTAGGGCGACCAGATGTGAACCCTGATGTGCCACACATCATGCTCCACATCATGGAATCAGGCTTATTTTACCAAATGAAGCCAACACCCTAAAAGGTCTCAACAATAAGATTGAACCCGACGAAGTGTTCTTTTGGAGTTCAATCAGGAAAATTCTTAGGCTTCATGCTCACAAACAGAGGGATAGAAGCTAACCCAGACAAATGCCAAGCCATAATTAACATGAGAAGCCCAACAACAGTGATAGAGGTCCAGCAACTAGCAGGGAGGATAGCGGCCTTATCAAGATTTCTATCATGTTCAGGAGAAAAAGCATTTCATTTTTTCTCCACTCTAAGAAAAAGTGAAAGGTTCATATGGACGCCTCAATGTGAAGAAGCTTTTCTGAAGCTTAAAAGTTTCTTGGCGTCACCACCAATATTAACTCGCCCTCAGAAAGGCAACAGTTTGTACCTATACTTGGCTGTCTCGGACAACGCCCTTAGTTCAGCGTTGGTGCAAGAAATCAAAGGTGAAGAGAAACCAATATACTTTGTGAGCAGAACATTCAAAGGCGCTGAAGCAAAATACCAGCAAATAGAAAAGCTATCCTTGGCCGTCGTCATCACGACGAGGAAGTTAAGACAATACTTTCAGAGTCATAAGGTGGTGGTCAAGACGGACTACCCCATAAAGAAAGTCTTAAGGAAGCCCGATCTAGCTGGGAGAATGGTGGCATGGGCAGTAGAATTGTCAGAGTTTGATATAACTTTCTCTCCTAGGGGCGCAATAAAATCGCAAATTCTGGCGGATTTTATACTGGAATTATCAACCCCGCCTAAAGAAAACAGCGAGGAACCTTCGACACTTTCAGTAGATGGTGCCTCTAACCTAAAAGGAAGTGGAACAGGAGTGGTCCTAGATGGACCTGATGGAGTGCTCATAGAGCAATCTCTAAGGTTTGCCTTCAAAGCAAGCAACAACCAGGCTGAATACGAAGCCCTTCTAGCGGGAATGAAGTTGGCAAAGGAAATGGAGGTCATAGACCTCAGAGTAAAAAGTGATTCACAGTTGGTAACAAACCAAGTATCAGGAGAGTTTCAAACAAGGGATCCCCAATTAACCAAATATCTGGAAAAGGTAAATAAGTTAGCGAAATGTTTCAATTCATTTCAGTTGATTTATGTACCTAAGGAGCAGAACGCTAGGGCGGACTTCTTATCCAAACTCGCCAACACCAAGAAACCTGGAAGCAACATGACCTTTATTCAGGAAACCATTGCAAACCCAAGCATCAACGAAGAGGAGACTCACATGGTCATAGAAGAGGAGGATTGGCGAACTCCCATTATCAAATACTTACAGAGGGATGAACTACCCAGACCAAGAGAAGAGGCGTACAGAGTTAGAAGGATGGCGTCATGGTACTCCATGCTAGGAGATAAGCTATTCAAAAGAGGATTCTCAAGCCCCCTACTGTTATGCGTAAGCAAGGAAGAAGCCAAAGGAATCTTAGAGGAAATTCATGAAGGATCATGTGGAAGCCACATAGGAGCAAGATAATTGGCAGGTATGATCCTCAGGGCAGGATTCTTCTGGCCAAAGCTACATAGTGACGCTGCAAGATACGTAAGGGCATGCGATAAATGCCAAAGATTCTCAAACCTACACTACGCCCCAAGAGAGCCCCTCAAATCAGTCCTGTCACCTTGGCCTTTCTTCATGTGGGGAGTAGACATATTGGGTCCTTTCCCTACCTCATGGAAACAGGCTAGATGGATCATAGTGGCGGTGGATTACTTCACTAAGTGGGTAGAGGCACAACCTTTGTCAAACATCTCAGCAGAGCAGGTGAAGAAGTTCTATTGGAGAAGGATCATATGCAAGTTTGGTCTTCCCAAATACATCGTATCAGATAACGGCACACAGTTCGCAAGTCAGAAGGTAGTCTCATTTTGCAAAGAAAAAGGAATTCAAAACACCTTCATATCAGTTGAGCACCCTCAAGCCAACGGGCAGGCCGAATCAGCCAACAAGGTCATATTGAAAGCCCTGAAAAGAAGATTATCAAGAAAAGGAGAAGCTTGGGTGGCTCACCTCACCGCCATATTGTGGTCATATCACACAACTCCGCAGTCATCAACAGGAGAGGCACCGTTCACCATGGTTTATGGCGCTGACGCCATGATCCCAGCAGAAATAAATCCCCCAAGTTGGCGACGTGAAACCACAACAGCTCAAGAGAACAATGAAGCGTTGCAGGAGAACCTCGACTTGATACAAGAAGTAAGGGACAAAGCACACTTTAGGGAATTCGCCACAAAGCAAAGAGTAGGCAGAAAGTACAACACAAGAGTAATCCCAAGAAGGTTCAAAGAAGGCGATCTAGTCCTGAAAAGACCGATGGGAAATGATAAAGGTGGAAAATTGGCAGCAAATTGGGAAGGTCCGTTTAGAATCAATGAAGTCTTTGAAGGCGAAGCATACAGACTGGAAACTATGGAGGGCGAGGTCCTACACAGGACGTGGAATATCTCCAACCTCAGATTTTATTACAGCTAGGCCAACAATGCCGGAAAGGCGAGACGAGCTCCAAGAAGCATCAACAACCTCGCCTCGCCACCTAAGAGATATTTCTTGTTTTTATTTTCGTTTCTTGTTTTTATTTTTTAAAGAAAATGCATGAGAATGTAATACTGATTCAAACAATTTTAAAGTGATGAGAAACTCTTTTCTCCGGCGAAAGCAGGAGTTTTTAACGAGACTCATCATTCAAAATGCAAAAAAGTCTTCCATTAATCAGAAAAGAATTGTTGTTCCAATGTTTGCAGATAGCTTATTATTATCTCAATCTTATTCCTGAAGGCGACAAAGGAAGAAAAAGGGTTGAAACACCATGGCGTTATCTGTAAATCTTACGAGTTGGACACGTCTAAAATAGAAACGGCGATATCCCTAAGTCTTACGAGCCGGATACAACGGAAATGCGTTGAAACACCAAGGCGTGAGCCCTAAATCTTACGAGTTGGACACGTCTAAAATAGAAACGGCGATATCCCTAAGTCTTACGAGCCGGATACAACGGAAATGCGTTGAAACACCAAGGCGTGAGCCCTAAATCTTACGAGTTGGACACGTCTAAAATAGAAACGGCGATATCCCTAAGTCTTACGAGCCGGATACGACGGAAATGCGTTGAAACACCAAGGCGTGAGCCCTAAATCTTACGAGTTGGACACGTCTAAAATAGAAACGGCGATATCCCTAAGTCTTACGAGCCGGATACGACGGAAATGCGTTGAAACACCATGGCATGATCTGTAAATCTTACGAGTTGGACATGTCAAAAATAGAAACGGCGTTATCCCTAAATCTTACGAGTTGGATACGACGGTAAAATAAAAGGCGCACATAGCAAGGTGCAGACGACGTCAGAAACAATAATATAAAAGGCGAAGTCCAATAACCGCCAAAGAAAATCAAAGGTATAATGCATGTCATTATTTAATCATTTTTTACAGTATTGTATAACGCAACAGTGCAGAAAAGGAAGCAATATTGGAAAAAGACTTATGTCAACAAATATCCACTTTTCATTGATAAGAGAGATTACAATGAAATCAAGATACAAATTCAAAGACAAAAGTAAAGAAAATTACAATGAAATCAAGATACAAATTCAAAGAAAAGAGAGAAAAAATCCTAATTCTAACAAAGGATCCAGCTTCTTCAAGGAAGAGAAGAAAAAACTGGAGGCAGTCTCAATAGTTCCTCAACTCCCCAAGATCCTAATCCCTCGCAAGAGAAAGAAATCAGGTGGAAGGAACAACTCATCAGAGCAGAATTACCCAGGAGTTTTCCCTGAGGCCTTACGTGATACCCTCCGTGGTCTTTCCTTAGCTTCCACGGTGATCCGAGATCCTTCTTCTTTACCAGAAGATCCAACATCAGGGGAGGACTCCCGAGGAGCATAAGTCCTCAAGAATTCAATGAAATCTTCATCAGCAGAGCCGGAAGAATCTGACGAAATGGCAAGGGTTTCCATTTTGATATTAGAAGAAGGTTTATCTCGCCTAAGCTTATAGACAGAGGTTCCTATCTTATGTTTCTTTTTCAGAGATTTTGATCTAGAGGCTACACCCTTCTTTTTGGGTTTATTTTTGTGATCCATGGAAGGATCAGAGAAAATGAAAGTGAATAAAAACAAAGGGAATCAGAGAAAACGAAAGCAAAGGAAAAACGGAATCAGTAAGAATGGAAGTGAAGAAAAGTGGAGATGGATGAGGCTATTTATAAGGAATTTTTTGATGGTGCGCAATTGATCAGTGCATTTAGATGCACATTCTTCTACTATTGTACTTAGGCATTTCTCTAGTTTGTGTTAATATTTTTACTATTTTATTGTGTTTTTAGATTTAAGTTTATTTTAGCCTTTATTTTATTTTCGTATTTTATTTTTCAGCATTAGCAGTCTGCACGAATAAATTCATAACTGGAGCTTTGAGTATCGGATTGTGGTGCGGTCAGTTGCGTTGGAAAGCTAAGAGACAGAGCTACAAGTTTAATGTTGAGTGGAGGAGCTGTTTCAGACTGCAAAAGTCCTTAATAATTCGTGGAAAGTGGCAGACTTATTGGCCTAAGTGGAAGTTTAATTTTGGTCTTTTGTAATTCTTCCATGACTTTTGGATTTCAATATTCCTTGTATTATATAAACTGATAAATCAGCCTAGGGAGAGGCATGTTGAGTTCACACAAATTAGAAAAGAAAGACTGCTACTTTCTCATGGAGAACTAGCAACCCTAGGTTGATTCGTTGGTATACGGAAACTTCGTTCATGTGATCCTGAGGTTCGGATTCTAATTACAATTTCGTTTACATGTCTATGTTGTTTTGTATCAATTCATGCCTCTTTATTCTGTATGAATTTCATTGCTAATGATGCTTAATTATTTTGTGATGAGTTTATGCCGTTGAGATTATTCGAATTAGTTTTCCGCTTGTTTAAATTAATTTGAATAGAATTGATATAAGCTTTTGCGCTTAGCAAAAGGGCTGGCTGAATTTTCTAATGATATCAACCGTTTTCTAATGGCGCTTGTTCATTGCCCATGGTTGGTTGAAGACATTCCTTGCTTAATCGAATGAATTCCTACGAATCTGATTATCGCTTGTTTAATTAGTTTCGTAACCATCCAAGCATAGACCTTTGAATGAATATATGAGTAACCTATGATGGATGTATAATGAACGAATGTTTCCTAAAACCAATGAATCGATCGTCTTTGATTATTGAATTTCCGAACTCTTTTTCAATTATTTTTCTCAAAACCAAAACCCCCCAAATTTACAGTTCTTCATTTGATTCTAATATTGATAAACCAATTGAGAGTCCTTGCGATACGATATTCGAGTGTCGCTTTTCCTAAACTACCTTTTAGAACTCGTTTTTGACCCGTGTGCGACAGCGGATCAAATTGGCGCCGCTGCTGGGGACTCTCTATTGATTTTAACCAATATTAGACTCAGTTTCTTTTGATTTGTAGAGATTTTAGGCTGTATTTTTATTTAATTTTTTAGATTTTATGTAATTAAATTTTTCTTTTTTTCTCTTTATTTTTTTTTATTTAATTTTTTTTACCAAAAATAAAAAAACAAAAAAAAATGGGAGACTTGTTGGATCAGTTGGCTTATATCCTTAGTTGCTTGGAAGCAAGAGAACAACAATCATGCTATCAAAATCATATTCCACTTGCGATTTGTAATATTTGTTCCAATTTTCATGGTAGCAATGCACGTCCTTTGTTGTTAGATACTACTTTTTGTGGTGAGACTCAATTTGTAGGTAATTTTCAAGGACAATACTATCAAGAGCAAAATTCCTATCTTGCGGAGCAGCCTATTTGGTCACATCCAGAGTTTCAGCAAAATCATTCATTGGTGGTTGAGCCACAACCTAGTTTGGAAGAAATGATAAAGCAGATGGATGAATATAATAAGCAAATGGATGAATGGATGCAATCCTCTCTTCAAAGTTTAGCAGTCCAAGTTGAGCAAATAGTCTCCAATGCCAATCAAATTCGGCAGAACAAGATGTCTCATGATGATGTACAACCCGTTGCACTATTAGAGGTAATGCAATGTGATAGTCTTGATGAATCTTCAGGTGAGTCTATTAAAAGAGTGTTTGTTTCCTCTGATGAACACAAAATAAGCAACAAAAATTCAAGTGAATGCATGAAAGAGATTGCACCACAAAATTTCTTGAACTCTGATTTGGATGAATTATATACTTCTCTTGAAGTTGATAAATCTTGTGAAATTTTTTCTTGTGAATGTGGTGTTTGTAATATTTGTCATGAGATCAGTGCAGCCATTTTAGGTGAGGACATTTTGATGCCGACAACCACTTGTGCAGAAATCCCAACAAATTCAATAACTCTTGAAGGTGAAACAAAAAGTGTGGATTTTAGCCGGAAGCAACCATTGTCTATAGCACAAAGATTGTTGGTGGAACCTCTGATTAAGCCACACAACAAGCAATTGTCTTTCACAATTTGTGCATCTCTTCCTCCCAATTTATATGACTCACAAACTAACTGTGGATTGTTTGATATCCATGCTTTTGTTATTGCAGGCTTACCGTATGTGTTGGCTATCCCTCGTAAGCTACCATAATTTTTACTACAATTCAAGTTCACTTGCAATTCACTTTTGCCTATTTTATGTGTTCGTAATGCGGAAAGGCCTCCACCAAAACCACCAGACATGGAAGCTACAGCTGCTACACCTTAAACTCTCGGGTGTGTTCCTTCCTTTTTCTCACTATATACTTATTTTTACATTGCGGACAATGTCTGATTTAAGTGTGGGGGGGAACAATTTACATCTAGTTGTTTTATTTTATTTTTAATTTTAGTCTTTCTTTTTAAAAAAAAAATCAAAAAAAAATCAAGATATCAAAAAAAAAAAATCAAAAAAAAAAAGTTTTTGGCATGCATGCAACTGTTATGAGTAGTTTCATTGTTCTAGGCCTAGAGGTGTATGTCATGATATGGATAACATTTTTGCTTGTGTCGTGTGATGAGTTGACTTGATACTAGATTGTGCGTCATTTGTGATAGAACATTGAAACTTTGTGAGATTTTGAGCCTCCAGCAATTCGTTGTTTCTTGTGTGGTTCACTTATATTGTTAGTTACTTCTAAAACTTGACTTGACTCTTGAAGCACTTGTTTCACATGCATGTACTGAAATGATCTAGGCAATTTTCTTTCATAAGCTACTTTTAGCCAAATAAGCTTACCCTGATATTTTATCCCTTGTTAAGCCCCTTTGAGCCTTTTATTCCCATTCTTGGTTTTATAGCTCATTACAAGCCGATTAAGCCTTTGTTTGTATCCATTCTTTTTGTGTCCCAATCTAGGGGATAAAGAGCTTGAATTTTAATTATGATAAGTGTGGGGGTGCTCAAAATTTGGTTCTAATGTTGATATGAATTGTGAAAGGGAAATGTCTTGTTGGTATGATGCTTAGTTGGTATGAAAAAAAATAGAAAAGAAGAAAAATATACAAAAAAAAAAAGACAGAAAAAGAAATGTGAAAAAAAAAAGAGAGAGAAGGAAGAAGAAATTGGCAAATTTGGATTTCAAGGTGTGAACAGAAAAATATCTTAGGATGTGAAGGAGTTATGTTGTTTAGTTCAAATATTTTGAGTTGATTTGACATGTTCTACTATGTCACTGCACTTTGTTGAGCTCCATTAACCCTCATGCTTATTAATATTCAATTGAATTTCATGCTTCTTTATCTTCTTAGATTTTATAACCTAGTTTCTCTTAGGTTACACCACCTTCACCTTGGCCCCGTTACAACCTTAATAAAGACCTTTTGATCTTTGTGTGCATGTGTTTCATTGTGTGGATGTCCTCCATCTTTGGGGACGGTAGAGGCTTGTCAAGCCTATGGCAGTGCTAACTTTGATGATGTGCTTTGAGCGTAAACACTGTCCCTGACACTCCATTTTTGAGTGATTGAGTGCACTTTATACAAATATTCCGTGAGGTTCTATCATTTTTGAAGCACTTTTTAGTCTTATAGCCACCTTGTTCATTACACATGTTTTAAGATGTTGTTCATGATTGTTATACTTCTTGAATCTTGGAATGTGATGATTGCTTATGACTTTGCATTATGCCTTGTTTTCCTTCTCTTCCATTTTTTGAAGTCTTTTTCTTAAATTTTGCTCAGGGGTGCAAAAGTTCAAGTGTGGGGGAATTTGATCAGTGCATTTAGATGCACATTCTTCTACTATTGTACTTAGGCATTTCTCTAGTTTGTGTTAATATTTTTACTATTTTATTGTGTTTTTAGATTTAAGTTTATTTTAGCCTTTATTTTATTTTCGTATTTTATTTTTCAGCATTAGCAGTCTGCACGAATAAATTCATAACTGGAGCTTCGAATATCGGATTGTGGTGCGGTCAGTTGCGTTGAAAAGCTAAGAGACAGAGCTACAAGTTTAATGATGAGTGGAGGAGCTGTTTCAGACTGCAAAAGTCCTTAATAATTCGTGGAAAGTGGCAGACTTATTGGCCTAAGTGGAAGTTTAATTTTGGCCTTTTGTAATTCTTCCATGACTTTTGGATTTCAATATTCCTTGTATTATATAAACTGATAAATCAGCCTAGGGAGAGGCATGTTGAGTTCACACAAATTAGAAAAGAAAGACTGCTACTTTCTCATGGAGAACTAGCAACCCTAGGTTGATTCGTTGGTATACGGAAACTTCGTTCATGTGATCCTGAGGTTCGGATTCTAATTACAATTTCGTTTACATGTCTATGTTGTTTTGTATCAATTCATGCCTCTTTATTCTGTATGAATTTCATTGCTAATGATGCTTAATTATTTTGTGATGAGTTTATGCCGTTGAGATTATTCGAATTAGTTTTCCGCTTGTTTAAATTAATTTGAATAGAATTGATATAAGCTTTTGCGCTTAGCAAAAGGGCTGGCTGAATTTTCTAATGATATCAACCGTGTTCTAATGGCGCTTGTTCATTGCCCATGGTTGGTTGAAGACATTCCTTGCTTAATCGAATGAATTCCTACGAATCTGATTATCGCTTGTTTAATTAGTTTCGTAACCATCCAAGCATAGACCTTTGAATGAATATATGAGTAACCTATGATGGATGTATAATGAACGAATGTTTCCTAAAACCAATGAATCGATCGTCTTTGATTATTGAATTTCCGAACTCTTTTTCAATTATTTTTCTCAAAACCAAAACCCCCCAAATTTACAGTTCTTCATTTGATTCTAATATTGATAAACCAATTGAGAGTCCTTGCGATACGATACTCGAGTGTCGCTTTTCCTAAACTACCTTTTAGAACTCGGTTTTGACCGGTGTGCGACAGCGGATCAGCAATAAATGCGGTCAAGCAGTTGCAACCACCCACTTTTGACTGCATGGAAAACGGCACAAGACTTAAACAGTTATGTTGACCACATTGATATCTGCGAAAAATCCTCGGGAAACGGTGCATGGACGACACCGTCACCTAATGACATCACGCCCAATTATTCGTGTCGCCTTGGATGTACAAGCAAGAAGGTTACGCAAGTAAATATTATCAAGTCTTACACAAACAAATATTATCAAGATGTGACAAAAATAATAGAAGAAACACAAGCAAGTAAATAAAGGAATACTATGATTTTAGCCACAGCAGGGCGAACAAACATCCACTTCAAAAAGCCACTATAGGGCATACAAAAATTCATTCATAAAGCCACAAAGGGCGTACAGGGTTAAAATGTTAAAGATACAAAAGGATGACGGAAATCATGGAGTAGGATCTGAAGGAGGAACATAAGGAACCAGCTGGCCGTCTTTGATAACCATCAGAGCACTAGCCTCGCTCAGGCGTACAACATCAATATCAGGGAACAAGATCTTTACTTGTTCCAGGGCAAAGTTGAAACCTTCATCAAATTAAGCTCCGATACTCTCGTCCAAATTCATCTTCTCTTCGGCCCAGCCTGCCTTCTCCTTCAACAAGACATCTCGGTCTTGGGACAGCTCCTTGATATGGGCGTCCTTACCAGCAGACGCCTCCTCAAGTGTCTTTACCTCTGCAGAATGATCATCTTTCAGCTTCTTGAGGGCAGCCTCATGGTTCTTCTCCAAATCATCCAAGGCTTTCTTGCTCTCCGCCTTGGCGACCTCCATGTCAGCAACGGATTTTTCCTGGGTGGCCTTAACCTTTTCTTCCATGGTGTCCAGCTCACGGCGAATCACCTTCATGTTTTCCTCAGCAGCAGAAATTGCAAGCTTTTGGCGAGACGCCAAAGCATGGTTGAGCAAGATCCCCTTCAGCTCATAACCCATGGAGAGCCTAGCCAGTTCCTCGGTTGAAGTGGAGTCAAAACGAGCACCTCCACCGGACATATCCATTACCTTCTCAATGAAAACCTCAGGATTGAAAAGAGGATCTCAAGGAGAAGGCACAACATCATTTGAAGGAACAGGAGGAGGAGGCGAGACTATATCTATGGTGGCGGCAGCACGAGGAGACAGAGTCTTCTCAAGATCCTCTTCCTGCAGAGGTACAACATCCACATTGGACGCAGCCTCAGAACTCGCCGACCTTAACTTCTTTAAGATGGGCTACTCGCCCTTCGAACTCCCACCAGCTTCGAGAGTCTTTCCCGGGATAGCAACAGAGATCCGCCCTTCATTCTTCCTTTTGTTCCTGCCCTTGGAGGCGTCACTATCCGCCACAACCAGTTGGTTCAAGGGATTCACAGCAGCCACAACCTCTCCAGAAGCGGCAAGGGCGACATCTTTCTCCTTCTTGGCTCTGGACCTCATCAGAAATTCCATCCTCTTCTCTTGGGAAACAGTCCTCATCCTATCTGTAAAAGTGAAAGAAAAAGTTAGTCGCCAGAGAAGAATAAACAAAGGCGAGACAAGAAAATATTAAAGAAACTTACTCATATAATCCGCCAACAGTTCTATATAACCCCCATCCTTAAGAAGGTCGCTCACATTCATGACATACAACGTCTCAATGTAGGCGACGCACTCTTTCTCAAATTCATCAAAACACTCATAACGAGTCCATTTGATAAAGCGAGGATTTTGAGTCCAGTAAAAAGGGAACAAGGGCTCTTGGTTTTCATCAAACATCACGTCAGGGAAGGACTCCTTGCCGCGGATACGAAGAAAGGTATTTTTGTAGTTCTTAAAGTTGGAAGTATACAGTTGAAAACGCTTTCGGTTCGGCTGACTCGATAGATAAACCTGAGAGTCAGGTGAAACGTTTTTGATTGTGAAAAAGGAAAAGAAAACAGCAACGGAAGGTTTTTCTATCTCCAAACCTAAACAAGCCAATTGGAAGGCTTTCATGTAACCCCAATTGTTGGGACTTAGTTGACAAGGGGCGACATTCAAGGTTCTAAGCATGGAAATCTCGAAAAGGGTAAAAGGGAACCAGACATTGAAAGAATCAATGATAGAAGTGTACATGTAAAAGAAATGGGGTGTTTGGGTGTTAGTATCTGTGACAATCTCATCCTCACCTACATGTTCAGTAATAATGTCGTTCTCATCCTGAGAACCAGACAAGATGGTTTTCCGCCTAAACGCCAACACGGATTCCTGATCTAGATACTTTGAAGATACGTCCATGGTCTCGCGTGGAGTCTGGGCAACAAAGATGGCAAGAGTGGTGTCCCTTCGTTTTCCTGTGAAAGACGAAGGCGAGATTATCACACAGTCACTATCACTACTCTCAGAATTGCTAGAGCTAAGTTGAATATTCATTAAAGACTTGAAGTAACCATCATAATCAAGAGAACCATTGGCCCTTGTATGATGGTTACGAGGAGGAATTTTGGTAAAACCCCCCTCTTCGTCATCACTCAAACTTCGTAAAATGACCATTTTTCCTACTCCAAACCCTAGAAATCAGAATGGAAATGCTAAAAATGAGTAAAGACAGTTACGAAGAAAGGAGTAGAAGTTACCTTAAATACTGGAGGCAAAGAGGTAGTGGGGATCGTGTGAAGGGAAGTTGGCTGAGTAACTAACCGCGCAAAATGAGTTTTAAAATTTGGGGAAAAAACGCAGAAAAATGGAACGAATGAAGGAAGAATACAAGAAAAACGTTGAAGTTCCTGTTTTATAGGAAAAGTGGAGGGTGAAACGAAACGACCTAATACCCAACGGGTAAAAGAAAGCATCCTTACGCGTGTCAGCATTGACGTGTAAAACTGGACACGTATCCCGAGACAGGGCGAGAAAGCCAAACGTTTGAAATTCAACGACATCGCCAATGGGCGATATTAAGCACATCCTCAGAATTACTCAGAAATACGTGGCGGAAAAGAAATTCGCGAATTAAACAAGAAACATCATTCATTAAATTCAACAATTTCAAAGGGAGGCGGAGCACACTCAACGCCATTTGGAGGAATGAGAAAAACAACATACAACAAAAGAAAATAAAGCAAAACTACTTAAACGCCTTGTAAGCAGCCTCGACGGCGCAGGCGTGGCAGTCCTCCATTAAGCTTTTCAGTTTCTTCGCCGCGTCAGAATCTTGGGCGATTTTCCTCATGTCATCAGTGAGGGCGTCATCCTTTTCCTGAAGACGGCACAAGTGTGAGCGGGTTCGGATCAGTTTGGCGACATCATATTGGATGTCCATTTGCAAAGACCTCTTTCTCTTCACAAGGGGTTTAAGTTGGCTCTCCAACTCATCGATTCGGTTATCTATGGCTTCCTCGGCCGAGAGGGAAATCGCCATCACTTTTTCCTGAGATGTTATATGTTCTTTCACCATCTCAATCCTTCTCTCCAAAGCATCAGCAAGTTCTCTCTGACAATGCTCCACATTCTCGGTGGTCTCGATGAAAGCACCGTCATCCAAGAACCTCTTGTTCAGTTCCTGCACTACGGCCAGAAATTCCTTTTGCCCGTCTGTCAGCCTCCAAGAATAGTTCTGTAACTCTTTCACCATGGAGGAAAAATCCTCCACCTGGTCCAGCAAATCGTCAGTATCATAACACAGCATGTTCCTCAGTTGGAACAAAACCGGCATAGCAGGTGACTCCGGAGTGACGGCAGGAGAAGACATAGCCACAAAAGCAAATGATGCAAAAACAGATAGAGAATGAGGAATGAAGTAATTGGTATACCGCAAAGCTCCTATTTATAATTAAAGGATAGAAAGCATGAACAGAAGTAGTGGGCAGTTACCACACCACGTCCGGCCATTATCAGCACTTCGCCTCTTTGAGCCTCGTGCTTGGGGGACAAAATCCAAGATGCCCAATAACTCAATGATCCAACAATTGGCCCAAACAATTCAAATAAATAACTTGGCGGGAAAGACAAGGCGAGGGCGAGATCAAGAGGCTGGGGGCGACGCCCTCAGGTTATGTTCACGTCGCCCAAAAGGAGTTAACCACCCACTACCACCACTTAAACGCAGAGGAGTAGAAAAACCGCCCATAACCACCCCTGTGACACGGTGGACACGGCAAAAACCACCCACGACCTCCATTAGAGAGGAGTGATGCGGTTTTAGATATTTTCCGATTGTAATCCTCCTCTATAAATAGAGGGGAAAAGCTCATTGTAAAGGGTTCAACTTTTTGGTAAATACAAGATTCTAGTATCATTATTCTACATTAATATACTTGGACTCACCCCCCTATTATTTTTATCAGAACAATAGTCATAATTATAACGACTTATATTTTGCAACGGAGAGAGTAACTCATAATTTTTTTTTTCCATACAATATTAACGACATTTCTTAATTTGTGTAATATGATAAAAACAACTTATATTGTGGTATAGTGAGAGTATAGAAGAGTGTAAATTCAACTTGATGCAAGCACATGAGTAAGTGTATGACGATGAAGGCTGATTCGTGCTTGAGAAGCATTGGGACTTTACCATACTCTTTTTTTTTTACTGGAACTTTACTCTCAACTAGGTTCAAGAGTTATTACCGGAAGGAGTGGACTTTGTGTTTGACTCAAAAAGAGTTGTTGACTGTTTTCATAAGAGTGGGAATGATGTCACAGAGTTTAGTGATCTTATAAGAGAATGTCATTGTATATTTGATTATGATATTAATTTTGAAAACTCTCATATGTTCAGTTTAATAGGAGAGAAGCGAATGAGGTCGCTTATTTTTTTTGTTTTTTTTGAAACGGCTAAATTTTATTAAAAGACAACTCCTCCACAAGAAGTGAAATGAATTATCGTGGAAACATACAAACAAAAGGTAACGTGATATAACACAATTACCAACACCAAATCAACACCCCAAACCACCCATACACCAATATTGGTTCGCTAAACCCCCAGAGAAAACCCCTACCCGACCCTAGGAGACACCACTTGGCTCTAACTTCCGAACTCGAATTAAAATTACTCGGCCCATCAGATCCAGAAAGTAGCCCCAGAAGTCAGAGGTTGAGGGACCCCGGTAGTCAGAGAATCAAATAGAATATTCAATTCATTCTTCCATTGACTAATTGATGTGATGTCATTCCTTTTTCCATTGTTAACAGAGTAAAATTTCTAGCTAAATTTTTTCCAGCTAAGGCGTTACATGCAACAATGGAATTGAACTCCAATAAATTGAGCCAACTTGCATGATCCCAATTTGAGTATGGAAACAATTTGACTCAAAAAGTATCATAAGTAGTCCTAGAAATTTTTTAATTTGTTTGGCGCGTAAGATATGATATGATATAAAAAATGATAATGATCGGGATATGATATAATTAAGATAACAATTCTTCCATCATGTGTTTCAAGTGTTTGGTGCACAAAAGATCATTTATTTATATGACTTATAAAAAATAGACACCAAAATTAATAATTTTCGCTGGACTTAGACAGTTTTGATAAGTTCACATTTGACAGCACTTAATTATATGATATATATGTTAAATATAATTTCCTAGTATTTGTCTATGTATGTATAACTATAAGTATGTGTATAAGTATAAGTATGAAAGACACTCCTCAACAAATCTAAAATGATTGAAACGACAAAACAGAACTGAGTCCACATACAAATCTTGTCACTCCAACACATATGGACTAGATTCTTTCCTTTTACGTAGCCAAATGAACTCCACAAGCTACTTTCACTCATTGCTGTAATATATGGGCCCTTACAACTAGATCAAATTCCTATCTTATAATTATCAATTCATATTTTCAACTCTCTCTTTCTCCAACATGTGAAAAACAGCAAAAACATAGTTAGATAGAACTACTTTGAGTTCTTCCTAAAAAATGAGTCAGTGTGTTCCTAGTTGGGATGTTGACGAAAATCCGCCGCCACTACCAAGATCTCTTTCTCTTCGTTCCAGCTCTAATTCAACTGCCAATCTTGATGTTCCCATGTCAGTTCACTCTCCTATTTTTTATTCATTTCTTTTTTGCTAAGCAAGTTTTCAAAATTTGTTGATATGTTATGTATTTGGATTGACGCTGAGTTTGACAGAATTACTATTGGATGATGTAATTCTCGAAAACCTAGAACTATGGTGTGTGTGACACCGATGTTTTGTCAGAACCACTGTTCATCCAAACATACACATATGTCAATAACCGCGGCTGCAATTCAAAAAGTATAAAATTACTTGAAACAGTGTTGTTGATGAATGATTTGTGTTGTTTTATGAGTTCAGGTTAGACTATGATGTTGCAGAACTTACATGGGAAAATGGACAAATTTCTATGCATGGCTTAGGGTTACCGAAAGTGCCGGTTAAACCACCTTCAACAACTACAGCAACCAATCCCTCCAAGGAGCAAACTTGGGAAAAGCCGGCTCGTGCAAGTGGCACCTTGGAGTCCATAGTAAACCAAGCAACTAGCTTTCCACATCGCGGTAAATCACCTTTTCTCGTCGGTGGTGGTGTCTACGGGAATATGCTAGTCCCATGGCTTGACCCACATCGTGCTGCAGCTATCGCTGCAACCACCAACGGTCTAACTGTTGATGCTTTGGTTCCCTGCTCCAATACCACAAAGGAGCAGAGAAGTCAGACAATGGATCCAATCCCCAGAGGAGGGATTGGATCATGCATGGTTGGTGGCCCTACACCTGTAGGGTCATGTAGCGCTGTCGTGGCCGCAACACATGAGGAAGGTGGACTCCTTGCTGCGGCTGCGGCAAAGCGTGGAAGGGTGGCACACGTGGCGGGGAGCGGTCGCGATCAAAGTATGAGTAACAGTGGAACTTTTGGGAGGCAAAGTCAGCAAGTTACATTAGATACGTACGACATGGAATTTGGTAAGACTGGTTTCACTTCAACTTCAATAGCATCGATGGATAATACAAGCTCTGAAAAACAGTGCACCAGGACCACCACCGTAGATGACCATGACTCTGTTTGCCACAGTAGACCATCAGTAAGATTCTCACAAAGCTAAATTGATATCATATCTTTATTGTGTTGGCTAGTTTTTCTTTTGTACCCGATTTAGTTTTATTTTACATGATTATATTTTGTTTTCATAATATTGCAACTCAAAAGAAGAAAAGTCAAAGTTAAAGTACACTTACCACTTTTAATAAAATATCATATTCCAAATTTTTTTCTTAATTCGGTACGAAAGAATAAAAAATCAAAGTCCAGATAGCTTGTTTAAGAGATCCAAAACTTTTACATTTTTTATGAACAAATAATATCATAATTATGATTTATAAGAGAAATTAGTGTTTGAATTTAGAAAAATTGAATATAAAAAATTAGTGTTTGAATTTAAAAAAATTGAATATAAAAAAATTTATAATATTTTGAAAAACGATTTTATAAAATCTATTTTTAAAAATACAAAGAAAATATCATTTTTTTAAAGCTAAAACAAACGCATCTGTATTTCTAATAATATTTTAGATATATAAGCAAATTTTTAATTTTTGATAAATTAAAAATTTGATATATGTGATCCATATTATGAACTAAGTGCATTATTTTTTTCAATATATTGTTTATATCAGTGATAGGAAGTAGTAGATTTTTAATTAAAACCTCTTGCAACCATTAAGAGAGTGATCTTTGAAGTTTATGCACTAGTATAATATAGATTCTCAATACATATTTGGATAAGTGAGAATTTTCAATACATATTTGGATATAAAGTAATCATATATGGAATGGATAGTACCTACCAATCTAATATATGATTGGCTCTTGTTTGTTAGCCTTGAATGTCTCTCCTAGCTATCTAATTTTAGTACGAATAGAAGTCAATTTCAAGTTTCTTTTAGCTCTTAGATTTTCAATACAAATGTCCAAATAACACAATCATATTTATCCATAATTAATTAATTATGTTAATTAATTAATAATTTAATGTAATGATAATTTGTGATCTTTTTAGAGGGATGATGCTGACGAGGATGAGAAAAAGAGAGAAAATCGAAAATCATCCGTGTCCACAAAAAGGAGTAGAGCTGCAGCTATTCACAACCAATCTGAAAGGGTGAGCAGACAAAATGAACTTTAGCATATATTTGCCATTCAAAAAAAAAAAAAGAATTTTAGCATATAATAATGATAATAATTTTTTTTATAACATAGCATATAATATTTTAATAGCTACATAATCAAGAATTAGTTGTTGATTGGTTCATTTCTTTCATTGGAATTTCAGAAAAGGAGGGATAAGATAAATCAAAGAATGAAGACATTGCAAAAGTTGGTCCCAAATTCCAGCAAGGTATATAGCATATATAAAGTTTAATTATTAATTAATTAGTTTCAACTATATATAGCTAGTGGGATTTTGACAAATCAATAATGATAGTTTATATGTGGTATATGAGCCAATTATTTGGTATCTAATGGTCCCAAATTCAATTGAGTTTCTTTTTGACAGATGCGATAAATTAAATAGTTTCTAACTTGCTATGATATAACATTTTTTTTTAGGTCAATCACTTTCATAGACTTCAATTAGCGGGTCCCCTAATGATTCTGCACTATAAGTCCAAATTCACATTATTATAATTTTGTTTTCTTCTTCTTGGTGGTCTTCCTCTATGCAAATTGCATAAGATAGTACATTTACAAAATTTAGAAGTGGTAAAATTGATGAATTAGATAAATATCAATTGAATTATTGTAATTGGATGGATTCAAATAGTTCATTAACCTATTTATAATATTCATTCAATCTGCAATTCGTTCATTGAGTGCGTGTTTGGTATAATAAAGAAAAAGGTAGGAAAAAAATTATCGAAATTGATTAATAAAATTAGATTAATTTTAGTTTAAATTCATTCATTTTCATTCTGTAATTTTTTTCTCCATTTTTCTTTTTATCATACCATACGCACCATAAAATATAAATTATCCAACCCACCAAATATCATATATTGTGGAGAATCTCTAATTCAAGTCTCTTCCTTTTTTTTTTTTTTTAAATGGCAAGATAAGAAAACAAACCTACAAATATAACTATAAGGAAAATAAGAAGGCACGTCGTCAACAAACTAGAATCCCTTAAGACACCATCACGAGAAGGTAAATACATTTCAGTAAGAGATGCAAGGATCAACCACAGATAGGACAAAGCAACAAGAATGCTCCAATCCCCCCTAACATATCGAGATTCAAAACGACACCCTAACAAATTCTATCAATATCAGCATAAAGTATGATGAATACCCCACTTATAAAATAACACGAGAAACATAATTTTTACTCAAAAACTACTTACCAGATTAAAATTTATCCTGACGAGACATTCAACATTAAATCCCTGATAAATAGTCCATAGAATAATATATCAAATTAACAATTATACCATCCTTTCAACCTATGTTCAAGGAAACCTAAAAAAAAATAAAAAATCCTTAACACATCACTAAGTGCCACTGGCTTTTAATTACTTTTCTATATATCTTTTCATACTTTTATCAAATGATTGATTAAAGTTTGCCCACTTGGACCACCTTAGATTTGGAACTTATTGTATTTTTCATCATACTACTTGACTTGGCCTATATGTTATATTTGAACATCAAACAAATTTCTTATATATATATACTGTACTAGCTTTGTCCGTACCGTATACAAAAGGTACATCTAACATCTTTGTGCTAAATAGTTTATATACATTTTTGTTTTCTTTTCGTATAATTAAAAATTTATGAAACCAGCCTAACCAACAGTGAAGTAAGAAAAATTATAAAATAGTACGGTAAGAACGAAACACCTAAATAAAAACACCTAGCCTAAATATAAAAAATAAATAATACAAAAGCAAGTACAATCATATCATACATAGTTTGTATATCTAATTAATAATTCACTTTGAAATTTAAATAGTTTATCATAAACCATTTTAATAGTTTTCCACATAAAAGCATTACTATTACTACCATTTTTGTTTTTTGATAAATACTATCATTTTATTCAATACACCAAAAATATAAAAAATTATTTTATCAATATTAATTTTATTTTTTATTTTTATTTTTAATATGCTTAACAAATGCTTCGGGACACTGTTTAGCATGACTCTATAATTAAGCCTAAAGATTCTGATTGTGATAATATAATATGTATGGTCACTCATTTTTCCAATCATATGGCTACATGGAGTGTATTGTTTTCAGCTATCTTAGTCCACACAAAATCAATCCACAATACTCTGGTTGTGACACTTTGACACAATTGGCTGTTGGGTGAGGAAACACCCAACTGCTCCCATAGAAACCCTTTCCAATGGTAGGGTCTAATGTTCTTTCATGACATAAACACTCAGACAATTAACATTTTGGCCACACCCAAAATAGAGGGGACAGAAAGAAAAATAATAGAAAAAATAACCTATAATCAATAATCATTATACATACATGAATTTAATTTGAGGGTCAATCTAATATGGACTTTTAAAATATTGTTAATTTAAAGATAGACATTTACTACATTGAGTAAAAAATATAACTATTATAATAATAAAGTAAATAAAAAAATATTTATTAAACTTTATAACTAAAACTTTTTTTTAATTAATGTATGTGATTTTTTTTTAAGAATTATATATGAATTTTTTTCAGGGTGTTATAAGTATATATTTTATCGTTTTCTTATATGAACTTGATTAATTAAAATTTTGTTACAGACAGATAAAGCTTCAATGTTGGATGAAGTGATAGAATATCTAAAACAATTGCAAGCACAAGTGCACATGGTGAATAGATTCAACATGTCATCGATGATGATGCCGATGACCATGCAACAACAACTTCAAATGTCGATGATGAATCCAATGGGCATGGGAATGGGGATGGGTATGGCCGGGATGGGAATGGGTATGGGAATGCCGGGCATGGGAATGGATATGAACACCATGAATCGAGCTAACATTCCTGGAATGCCGCCGGTTCTCCACCCTTCTGCATTCATGCCCATGGCTTCATGGGATGCCGGAGGTAGTACCGACCGACTTCAGGGACCTCCACCGACCGGGATGGCTGACCCTCTCTCCACATTTTTTGGATGCCAATCTCAGGTGAATATACATGGTGTTATATATATAGTAGTAGTTTATTATTTTTTAAGAAAGAAAAATTAGAGAAAACAAAATTACTAATTAATGTATAACATTGATTTTTAATGAATTTTTTAAAAAGATGTTACTTGAATTTATAGGTCAATAGTTTTAGTTTACTATTAAATATATAGTTACTTTGATTCCAATATTTTCACATTAAATTTTATTAATAAAAAACATATATGTTATTTCATAAAAGATAGAAACCTGCAAGTTATGACTTTGAATTTCCTAAGGGTCCGTTTGATGCGCAGGATAAGAGACAGGATAATTGTATCATATCTTGTCTTAATCCAGTGTTTGATGAATCAACAGGATATGATAAGTTAATCCTGCAACTTATCATATCCTGTCTCTTTAGTTAAAATTCTTATCCTGAGTTTTAGGTGGGTTACGGGCAGGATAGGATAAGAAAATAATTTACCCATATATTTGATAAAATATATTTTAAAATAAAAAATGAAAATTAATTAAATATTAATAATAAAATAATTTGACAGTAAATTAAAAATAAAATAAATAATTTTTTAATATATACATGATTTTCTCAGAAGGGTAATTTTGTAATTTACATAATTTTAAAAATCAAAATTATACTATAATTAAAATATTTTAAAGTAAAATAATTATTAAAAATTGAAAAATAGAGATATTAATTTAAATTTTATAACAAATTAAATATAATTCTGTTGCAATAGGGATATATTTATTTACCTTATCTAACATATATAATTAAGTTATTTATTTGATCATGCTTATATAAAAATTTAATATTTGCTCATTATTTTATTTAAATTTATATGAAAATATTTGATTGCTTATTTAAATTTTTTATTTATAATTAAAATTCAAAGTATTACAAAATAAATTTTTTAAAATAATTATTTTACAATGTTAATTTTTTGATTAAAATATGATATATATATATATATATATATATATCATATTATTATGAGCGAAATATATATTAAAAATATTATACGATAGTTATTATGTTTGTTATCATGTGTGCACCAAACACATGACAGGATAACTGAGGATAACTATTATCATGTTTATATCATATCATATCCTTATCCTGTCTTATATCCTATCCTGCCACTATCATATCATGCGCATTAAACGGGCCATAAAAGACTTCATATTAATACAATTAGGATATTATTAAATGTTTGATTAAGATTTATAGGTCTAAAGCACTCAAATTTTTGTTTAATAGATAAAAACATTAAACTATAATTTAAACTGTTCGATCTTAATTAAAAGACCTTTGATGAAGTTTTAACTCAAAAGAAAAGCATGTACTCCAATTGTAAATTTGATTGAATCATATTATAGATAAAGGGTGTAGTGATTGAAAACATAAAGATATTTGCTGAACTGGCTAGGTACTGAAATTTAGAGACACTATATAGATAAGGGTGTACTCAAATTAATTGTGTGATAAATATTGTCTTTTAATATGTTAGGATAGTGACAATTTTATCTCAAAATAGTGCTTTGAAATGTCAAGAAGCACAAATTGGTTTGCGTCTCTTGAGATAAGGTTGTAGGACATGTTAAGAGAATGGACATAAATTCGAATTTTGACACTTATAAATCGAAACAACAATAGAGATAGAGGTGTAAAATTCATCTTCTATGCTGAATAAATTTCCCCATATAATTTAGTTAAACTACTTTTTTTTTTTCTATTTTTTTCCTATAAGTTAAACTATATATTTTAACAGAACAAAAGTTTAATAAAATGTTCGAAATTTTTAATTAAATTAAAAGACATCACCAAGCAAATTTAAGGCATTTCATTTCATTTTAATATAATAATAACTAATATAGTTGTTCTTGCAAATACATAAACGCTACCATTTGCTTAATGCATGTGAGCACAACTTTGAAGTTGTCATAATGACAGTTCAATGTTCGACACTCCTGATTAATGGAGAGTCATTAGTTAAATTGATCTGGGACGGATATATATTTTTTTTTAAGTGTCAGTTTGGTATATCAATTTATTTATTTTGGAGTTTTTACTACAAGAAAAAAATTGATCTGGAACGGATGTTTCCGTCGCACAGCAGTTCAATTTTCCGTCACACCAAATATTGAATATGTTAATTTTTTGAATATTTAATATGATTAATTTTGGTATAATATAATTAATAAGAAAATATTAATTTTATGCAGCCCATGACCATGGATGCCTATAGTAGGATTGCTGCCATGTATCAACAGATGCAGCAACAACAACCTCCAGGAGCACCAGGTTCAAAGAGTTGAGCTGCAATCTAGTTGTGTGTTAATTAATTAGCAGCAACCGGAATAATAAATATATATATTCTGAATTTATTTTTTGTGAGAAACTAAAATGTATATTAGCTCCAATACAAGTTATGAGAATAAATTTATACACTGCTTTAATCTTGGGGGGTGTGTGTAACTTATAAAGATTAATTAGATTGCTTTCTTTGTTATTTAATTTTACCTATATGCAAGTTTATTTGAACTTGTGATTCTAATATTAATGTGTTTGCTATTTTATTGAATAGCTTGCAGCAACAACAACAAAGTCCTATTCTTTTTTTGACGCAACAAAGTCTTGTTCTAAGCAATGGATTACAGCATACCATAATATTCTACCATATATTATATTTCTATCTAACTCATTTATTTTTGACTAAAGTGCACATCTGATTTCTTTCATGAGAAAGTCTTCTATGGGCACAACCATAAATGAATAGTATTTAGTCACACAAACATAAAACATCACATCATTTACTTTTTTGAAAAATATTTGAAATTAAATTATTTAATCTTTTCTCTCTATTCACTCATGTGAGTGTGCCTAAACACTATACATTTATATTTGTGCCTATATTAGAATTCCTTTTCTTTCATACGTTTATTTTAGGTTTCAATTTAGTCTTTTATGTTTAAAAAGTTTCAATTTAATCTCTTACGTTTTCACCGTTTGCATAAATTGGTCATTTCCGTTAGTTTTGTCATTAAACAGAACATGTATCAAAGTGTCCACGTGTCTGTCTACATATGCAAACCGTTTGGCACATGTGACAAAACTGACGAAAATGACCAAATTAAAACTTAAAATAAATATAAGAGACCAAATTAAAAAATTTTAAACGTAAGGAATCATATTCAAATTTAAAATAAACGTATGAGAACAATAATTTAACCTTTATTTTTAGATCTTTCTTAATTCTTTGTTTTTTAAGTTTTCTTCTGCCTCTAGTGTTTTAATTATCCCCGTCTAATATACTCTCCTTATTACAAACTCTATAGGTCTTCTCTACATGCCCAAACACCCTAAGCCTAGTTTCTTTGAATTCGGTTCATCTAAAATGAATAAAATCTAAGGTAAAAAAATCATGAATTTTTATTAAAATACATCATCATTCTTAGATTTTATTCATTTTAGATGAATCTAAGGTAAAAAAATCATAAATATTCAATCACTAACACCTCACCATTCTTATCATAAAAACACCTAGAATCTTCTCAAACTAACACATCATCAAATAGTACAACATTATCCTCAATTAAACATTTTTGAAAAATCAAGAAAAATCACATTTTTGTACCATTGTCCTATATACCCTTATTCCTCTATTTCTGACCTAATTGAAACCATATATAAACCCCAATCATTAGGATTTGCGCAGCCAAGGCCAGAGAGAATCAGAGAGAGTCAGAATTCATCACCAAAAAACTCAAACATTTCTCATTTTTTTTCATTTTTTCGAAAACACATTTTAACACCAAAAGCTCTCATTTTTTCTTCATCAATCACTCTCTGAGGTTCTTAGAAACATAACTGGTAACTCAAAGCAAAGGAAACACGAAGGATTGAAGGTCTAGAAGCTCAAAGTGGCCAAACGGAGTTTAAGAGTGAAGAGAACGAAATCAACATCAAAACAGGTAGTTAATGACTCAAACCTTCTTATTTTTGCATGACTAAGCTTTCTGGGTTGTTTATATGCTTGATTATGTGCTAGTTTTTGAGTTTTCATTTTTGATCTTGAAACTTAATCCGTTCGTTTTGTATGATTTACGTCTTTTTAGTAAAAACTAATGTGATATTCTTGTTCTACATGAAAAAACGATGAGTTCTGGGTTTTATTTTATGAATTTTGATGAAGTTTTGGAGCTCCGGTGGTGCAACCACCGTGTCGGAACCGTTAGGTTCGCCGGAGCTCAACGGAGAAGATGATGTTCATCTTTCTTCTCCAGATTAGATCCCTGCCGTCCGATCACGCGCGCGCGAACCAATGGATGAGATCTCTCCGTTCAGGTTTAAAACGCATGCGTGTGATGGATCTTGTGGCTAGGATTTGATCTGAGACGCGTACGCCTTACACGCATGTTGCACTGGATCTGTTGATTTATTTTTTTTTATTATTTATTTTTATTCCAAAAAATCACGCGCATGTGATTGATCCAAGGGATCTGGTTGGATCTGGGTTTTTGAACCAAGACTCTTTGATCAATCAAAGGGCTGTGATCACCAGATCCATATTATGGACCATAGTCAACGCATCACAGGATTATTTTTTGTTTGACTCTGATTTTTGGTGGGTTGGCGCGTTGGGCCTTGTGCTCAGACCTTGGGTTTTTATTTTCTGCACCCCCACTTTTTGCTATGCCTGAACAAAATACACCCCCCCTGATTATGATTTTAAGTGATTTTAGCTTATTTGCAAAAGCACTTATGTGACTTATTAGCTTATTTAAGCTTATTAGGTCACTGTTTATGCTTATATTATATTAATTTCATTTGTGAATTTTTTTTAACTTATTTAAGTGATTATTTTTTATTAATTGGTTTTAAACCTAAAGTTAAATAAGTGCTTATTGATGATTCTAATTAGCTTTTTAGCTTATTTGATCTCAACACTTGCACAATATTGATTTAAATACAGTGTTTACTGTATACAAGTGATTTTCAAATTTTTAAAGCTTATTTTGATAAGTGATTATGCCATTAAGTTGTTTTAACAATAAGTGCTTATTTGTGATTTCAAAAAGCTCTATAGCTTATTTGATCCAAATTTTTGCACAAGATTGATTCAAATACAGTAGCTACTGTATACAACCAATTTCCAAATTTTTAAATTTATTTTTATAAGTGATTATTAATTAAGTTGTTTAACTTATAAGTGATTATTTGTACTTAGGGCTTTTTAGCTTAATTGTAAAGGTTCCTTTGCTTTAATAATTGTGTCTTAACACTAATTTACCATCTTAATTCATGTTTCATGTGACAAGTTGCCTTGATTAGCTTTAATTAGAGTTCATTTTAATTTATTTGACTGGTTTATAAATTGTTGCATGTTCATGCATTCATATTCTTCATGTCATTGCATGTTTATGCACTTATATGATTACTTTTTGCTTATTAATGATGTTGATCACTTCTATCCTCTTTTCTTCTCATTATTCTTTATCTCTTTAGATTAAGTTTTCATAATAAAAAACAAAAATATCATTTTCATAAAAAAATTAGTGAAAAAGGGTGGATGTGACGTATGACTATTTCAACCTCGAGTAATTCATTACACGTGACGTATGACCGTGGATTGAGTTATTCTCACTTTAAAGCGCTAAAATCAACACAACTCACTTAAATCTCTTTTTTAAAAGAAAACCCGATATTGTTTTATCCGTTCCTCGGACATATACTTACGCTTAAGTCTCCTATTGCGAGCATACAAGCACAGTTATGTCGGCGGAATGCGACTTAAACGCTATTGGTTGATTAACCATTTTCTTAATACGAATGATGTTTTATCCATTCCTCCGACACGTACTTACGCTTAAGTCTCCTATTGCGAGCATACAAGCATAGTTATGTCGGTGGAATGCGACTTAAGCATTATCCGTTAAAAAACAACAAACACACAAGTCTTTTCTACCAGAACTACGTGAGTTTTGAGTTTCCCATTGCACTTGGGAATACGTAGGAGCGGGCTCCTACAACTGTCAAACTCAATAAATAAAAACCTTTTTTTTAATCAATAATCGGAGTAGAATTTAATAAGCAGTTAATTAATAATTGGGCAAATCTAATCAAACCTAAAAGCAATCAACATAAAACCTCTAAATGGTTCCCATCGAGTACGATGGGGGCGAGGGGTGCTAATACCTTCTTCTCGCACAACCAACTCCCGAACCCGCCATGGTTCTTTAACCATGTTAATCAAAGGTTTTCGCGGTATTTTCCTTTCCCTCTTTGGGATAAATAAACGTCGATGGCGACTTCATTGTTACGAAAAATCCATTGAAGGAATTTTTCCAGCCGCTACAGCTTGGCGACTTCACTGGGGAATGATGAGAGTTAAGCCTAGTTTAGGGGTCTTGTTTGCTTGATTGCTTTTTCCAGGTTTGTCGTATCTGCTCTATCTTTTATTTATTGCCTATTATCTGCTTGGTTGACTGTTCTTCTACTTCTACTCCTTCTCTTTTTTTCTTTTTTGCCCTTGTGGCTGTATCTGATGGATTATGAGAGAAAAGCTCCAATACCCAGAGCTTGAGAGAAACTTGAGATAGTTGGTGGTTGCGTAGTGTGAGCCCATGTGCCGTATGACCATGGGTTCGTGCGAGAATCACCACTTAGAGGGGATCTTCTTAGGGGTATTGGTGAACGTGACGTATGTCCGATTGTCAATATTTCTTTGATAGATCAATGCCTCTAGGGACCAGTCTAGAACCTTAAACCATGTTATAAGGAACCCCTGTTTAGAACCTGTGTCGAGGTTACGCGATGTTGGCAAATAATCATATATGTAAACTATGGTTTTTCAGGGAATCAAAAGACATTGATTGTATAAGCATGAGGGATATGGCACTTGAGAGGAGAAACACTTATCCTTACGTGTTCAAGGCTCCAATGGTGAAGAACCTTCAGTCCATGGAAGAGAAATTGACAAGAATGGCTCGTACCAGTTTTGAAGCTAGTTATGGATCTATCTTGAACCTTCTACATGCTAATGTTGACACTGGTTTGTTGGTCACCCTAGCTCAGTTTTATGACTCTCCGCTCAAATGTTTCACTTTCAAAGATTTCCAACTCTTACCAACAATTGAAGAGTTTGAATGGATCTTGGGCCAGAAAATGGAAGGGCGTGTGTGTTACATGAGAGAGGACCCTTCATTGGGAGACATTTCAAAATCATTTCACCTTGGTATTGGGGAGGTTAAGGCGCTTCAAGGGATCAATGATGGTACAAAGGGATTCCACATGAAGGCCTTAGAAGACAAAGCTCAGGATGTCTTATCTATGGGTAATTGGAAGGCTCACAACGCCATACTTGCTTTCTTGATTTATGGGTTGGTGTTGTTCCCCAATAAGGCACAGTTTGTTGACTTGGCAGCTGCCGGTGTTTTTGTGACCAAGAATCCTATACCTATTGTCTTGGCTGATTTTCTTTACTATCTTCATGATAAGCATGGGAAAGCAAGGGGAAGACTCATCTCCTGTTGCACTCCATTGATCTACCTTTGGTTGTTGTCTCATTTGCCAAATAGAGGTTTCTTGGAAGATAAGAGTGTCTCATGGGCTGATAAGCTAAGCTCTATTTCCGAAAAGGACATTCGTTGGTATTCGCATGGGGTAGACTCTTCAAAAGTGCTCCTCAAATGCGGAGAATTTGCCAATGTCCCTCTTGTAGGAACCCTTGGATGCATCAATTACAATCCCATACTTGCATATCGCCAGTTGGGCCATTCTATGGAAGGTGCACCCTCAGAAACTTTGATAGCTGGTTTTGTTTTGAAAGAAGAAAAGGATAACCCACAATTGTGGGAGGAGATTCAAAGAGCTTGGAAGGATGTGAGCAAGACCCCTATGCCACCAAAGAATTGTCTAGCAAAGGAAGCTTACACTGCTTGGGTACAAGAAAGGGTTGAAAAGATCAAGATGCCTTTCACTGTCAAAGCAACTATTGAGCCTCAAGCACCGGAGCCAATCACAATGGTTCCAAGTGAAGAAGTTGAAAAATGGAAGGCGCAAGTGGCAGCCCTCCAAAAGAAAAATCAAGAGTGGTGGGATGAGCAAGAGAAATAGATCCACAATGCTAAAGAGAAAATGATGAAAATCAAAGATGAGGTGAAGCAAGCAAGGGAGGGTTACCATAGTGCTAACACCAACCTTAAAGCCAAGAATGAATTAATCAAGAAGATGGAGCTTTCATATCTAACTTTGCAAGAAACCGGGGCAATGGCCATGAAAGCTCAAGGAGAGTGGCAAAAGAAATACCGGGACCGAGAACAAGAGATACTAGAGCTTAATCGGAAGTGTCAAAGGCTAATTCAAAAGGAGGTGTTTAGAGAGCAAAGGTCGGAGAAGACTCTACTCAAAGTGAACCTTGAACACAAAGGGCACATTGAAAATTATGAGAGGAGCCTGGCCCAAATCACTCAAAACTATGATGAGCAAATGACTGACAAAAAAGAAACAATCTGAATGCTAGAGGAACAATTGAACCAGTGTCAAGCACAAAGGATTGCATTTGAGAGGAAGGCAGTTGAAGAAATGGAAAGCATGGGAAAGGCCTTGAGCAGCATAAGCTATGCATTGAGGTGGCTCAGTAAGATAGGAAGGTGTGGAGAGATGCTTATATCAAGATGGCAACCCTCTCCAACTCTATCATAGACTGTTTGCCTCGAAATCTGAAGACAGCGGAGAGGGAGTTATCAATCAACCCTGCTCCCGTTCCTGAAAGCGTCAAAGGCTTCATGGGATTCTGTAGAAAGCTTCTTGAAGGCTATAAGGAGATTGTGTGGAGGGCTAGGAGACACCGTTGAAGTTGTGTTTGATTTATGTTTTGATGTAACAAGTACAAGATATTGTTGATTTGTATTTGTCTTTAATTTAAGGATCTTTATTCCTTTTGATGTAACAAACTCCTGTTGGGATTAATGCAATTTGATGTTCAAGAATGTGATGTGTTTCTTTTCACGCCTATGTCCCGAAATGCTTATACTATTCATGTGTCTGCGATTCCCTAAAAAAAACACAAAATAATAATAATAATAATAATAATAATAATAATAATAATAATAATAATAATAATAATAATAATAATAATAATAATAATAATAATAATAATAATAATAATGCATAAACATTCCATTCCATGCATGCATATAGCTATATGTCATCTCATTCTATTTCATTCAAAACAGCTTCCCCGTCGCTCTTATTGGACTTGAAGCACTTCCAAAGTTGTTATGGAAAACTGGCAAGAAGAGCACGACAATCTGAAAGAGGTGGTGACTCAGTTGGCCGGAAAGTTGGATCAAGTGTTGGAAAGACTGTCTAATCCTCCACCCCCACCACCGCCTGCAGTTACTGAAGCTCTCGAAGCTGCCAATGCAGAATTGGTATGGCCAAGATGGGGTCTGCCCCCAGGTTTCACTCCTCAAGGTTATGTTCCTCCCCCTCATGGAGCAATTGGTTCCCCATCTAATGTTGGTCCTCAAGTGAGTCAAGTGCCAGGTATTACTATTGAAAGCCCAGCTAGGGTCACTCCACAACAAGAGACTCAAGATGATCCTCGCTTCGTCTATCAAGGCCCTGAAATGCCTGCTGTTGAGACCAAGTTTGATTTTGCTATTCCTCAGTTAGAAGAAGCCAATATGAAGTTCAAAGCCATTGAGGACCGTTTGAACACAATGCAAAGAGGCAGTGACCCTCTTGATTTCTCCAGCATGTGCTTAGTGCCTGACTTGGTGCTGCCTCCCAAGTTCAAGGTTCCAGAGTTTGAGAAGTACAAAGGCCTAAGTTGCCCAAGGAACCACCTGATTATGTACAGTTGGAAGATGGCGTACTATGCAAATGATGACAAGCTTATGATACACTGCTTTCAGGATAGCCTGGTTGGAGCATCCTTAAATTGGTATATGCAGCTAGAGAACAGTCGCATTCGTTCTTGGAGAGACTTAGCAAATGCCTTCATTAAGCAATACCAATACAACTTGGACATGGCTCCCCGTCGTACTCAGTTGCAAAATATGTCACAAAAGCAAGGCGAATCTTTCAAAATGTATGCCCAAAGATGGAGGGAGCTAGCCTCTCAGTTGCGTCCTCCACTCTCAGATGCTGATTTAATTGAGACATTCACAAACACTCTTCAAGGTGTGTATTTTGAAAAGATGGTTGGAAGCGTCGTGTCAAATTTCGCTGATTTGGTCTTGATCAGAGAAAAGATCGAAAATGGAATCAAAAGTGGTAGAATTCCAGTGACTACCAGTGCTCAGAGTAATGCTAGAAAACCTGCCAATAACATTGGCAAGAAACGGGAAGGAGAAACAAATGCTGTGGTTTCCCAAAACAGTCATGCTCGTCCAACCATGCCTTACTATCCATACATGGCTTCAGCTCAACATCAGCCAAGATAAGGGTATCCTCTGCAAGTGCCTGTGTCTTCAGCGCCTCAACAAGGCCAAAAAGCTCAGCCATATCAGCAACAAGTGAGAAAGACTTTTGATCCCATTCCAGTACCATATGGTGAACTTTTGCCTTATCTGGTACATAGAAAGATGTTAACTCTCAAGGTTTTGAAACCTATGACTCCACCATTTCCAGTGTGGTATGATCCCAAAGTTAAGTGTGAGTTTCATTCCGGGGCTGAAGGACACACTATTGAAAACTGCAAAGCTCTCAAATACAAGGTTCAAGACCTTATTGATCAAAAGTTGTTATCCTTCAAGTCGGAAGGGCCTAATGTGAAAGATGATCCCTTGTCTGGTCATGCGGGGTCTAGTGTTAATCAAATTGAAGAAGCGGGAGAATTGATAATTAAAGGACGTCTCTATGATCAAAACTCCTTTGTCAGTTGTTAGAGAGACCTTGATCAGCTACAACCAGTTTGCAAACATGCATTCTGATTGCAAAGTTTGTGAAGAGGATCCAAATCATTGTGTCAAGATGAAGGATTGCCTGCAAGAACTGATGGATCAAGGGTTGGTGCAGATTGGGTATACCAAGAAAGAACCTCTGGTAGCTATGTTGGAACAACATGAGCATGAAAAAGGGGTGAAACCTATTGAAATCATATACCGAAAAGTGGATGCTAAATCTTCTGTGGGGAAGATAGAACCTCTTGTTGTGCAAGTACCTTCACTTTTTGCTTTCAAAGACAATAGTGCGGTACCATGGAACTATGTTTCAACAGCTTATGTGCAAGGGAAACCCTTGGTGATTCCAGAACCAGTAGTGATCAATATTGATGGCACGGGAAAGATGACTAGGAGTGGTAGGGTGTATGCTCCTGAATTGCTTCAGAAAAGTGTTGAACCTGTTAGTCCTCCTAAGGAAACAGATTTGCCAAAAGAAGATGTTGGGGTTGAGACTTCAAAAGGGAAAGCCAAACAAGATGAGTCAGATGAATTCCTAAAGATTATCAAGAAGAGTGACTACAAAGTGGTTGATCACCTTAGTCAGACACCTTCAAAGATTTCAATCTTATCACTGTTGATGAATTCTGAAGCCCATAGGGTTGCTCTGTTGAAACTCTTGAATGTTACCCATGTTAATCAAGATAGCACAGTGGCTCAGTTTGATGGGGTGTGCAATAATATTACAGCCAGCCGTTGCTTGGGATTCATTGATGCGGAGTTACCATATGAGGGGAGGGCACATAACAAGGCTCTGCATATATCCATGAAATGTCAAGATAATACCATTGCAAAAGTGCTAGTGGATACATGCTCCTCTTTGAACGTCATGCCAAAAGCAACTCTGAACAAACTCTCCTTAATGGGTCCAGTGTTGAAGCATAGTAACTTGGTTGTCAAAGCCTTTGATGGGTCACAACGAGAAGTGATTGGGGAAATTGAACTACTTATGATGATAGGTCCTCATGTGTTTACTATTTCATTTCAAGTCATGGACATCCATCCCTCCTATAGCTGTTTATTAGGAAGGCCTTGGATTTATGATGCCGGTGCTGTTACTTCCACTCTCCATCAAAAGCTGAAATTTCTTGTGGATGACAAACTGGTGATCGTGTCAGGTGAAGAGGATACTCTAGTCAGTCATTTATCATCATTCCGGTACATTGAAGAGGAGGAAGGTGCTCTTGAGACCCATTTCCAAGCATTAGAAATTGCAAATGTTACTTTGATGGAATTGGGAGGGACTCCTTGTTTACCAAGACCTCCTGCCGTCTGTTGGAAAAGTTTGAAGAAGGCCATAGATGATGGTAAAGCTTCAGTAGGGTGGGGGCAATTGCTGACGATTCCTGAGAAGAAAGACCGTTTTGGCATGGGCTATCGTTCACATGGAAGAATGGTAGCAAGGAAAGGTCAAGGGTTGGTCCCGTATATTCAAGAGACTTTTCATAGCGCCGGGTTCAGGTCTACTGACCAAATTTCTGTTATAGAGGAAGGAGAGGCTGATCAAGAAGGCCATGATTGGGTGCATCAATGTTCATCAGGCACCGTCCTCTTCAATTGGAAAGCTGTTAAGATTCCGGAAGTTGCTCTAGTTTCAAAGTAATTTTTGCTTGTTTTCAAAAACTTCGCTTGCCACGCCCGGGGCAAGTGGATTAGCTTGTAAGGGCTGTTATGTTTTAAGGACTTAATTATCAATAAATAAAAGTATTTTATGTGCATGATTTTGTCCTCTTTCTTTCTTTCTTTTTTTTTTTTTTTTTTCAGTTTCAAATAGATAAAAACAATAAAATGGCAATAACTTCTTGCATATCATAATCCTTTTGCATCCATCCTAAAATCAAAAATATATATCATGCAGAAATGAATTCATGGATCATAACAGTGTGGTAACTCTTCCTGATTTCGAATTGCCAATTAATCTCGCTGAAGAAGATGAAGAGGAAAATTGTGAACTTCCAGAAGAGTTGGCAAGACTGTTGGATCAAGAACAAAGAATGATCCAACCTCATCAAGAACTAGTGGATGTGATCAATCTAGGGACCGATGAGGACAAGAAAGAAGTTAAGGTAGGGGCTTCCCTGCAATCTGATGTGAAAGAAGAGATGGTCAAGCTGCTTCAAGAGTATATGGATGTCTTCGCATGGTCTTATCAGGATATGCCCGGGTTGGACACCAACATAGTTGAACACAAGCTTCCACTCAAGCCCGAGTGCCCTCCAGTCAAGCAAAAGTTGAGAAGAACTAGACCTGATATGGCACTCAAGATAAGAGAAGAGGTCAGGAAACAGTTTGATGCGGGTTTCTTTGCAGTGGCCAAGTACCCAGAATGGATAGCCAACATTGTACCAGTCCCAAAGAAAGATGGCAAGATACGAATGTGTGTGGATTATAGGGATCTAAATAGAGCAAGCTCAAAGGATGACTTCCCACTACCTCACATTGATGTATTGGTAGATAACACAGCTAGATTCCCAGTTTTCTCCTTCATGGATGGCTTTTCTGGTTATAATCAAATCAAGATGGCGCCTGAAGACATGGAGAAAACTACTTTCATAACCCCTTGGGGTACCTTTTGCTACAAGGTAATGCCATTTGGTTTGAAAAATGCCGGGGCAATTTATCAGCGTGCCATGGTCACTCTCTTCCATGATATGATCCACAAGGAAATTGAGGTGTATGTTGATGATATGATTGCTAAATCCTCATCAGAAGAAGAACATCTCCAACACCTTCGAAAGTTGTTTGCAAGGTTGAGAAAGTACCAGTTGCGTTTGAATCCCAATAAATGCACTTTTGGTGTGAGATTAGGAAAATTGCTAGGATTCATTGTCAGTCAAAGGGGAATAGAGGTTGATCCCGATAAAGTCAGTGCAATTCAGAATATGCCTGCACCACAAACAGAAAAAGAAGTACGAGGATTCCTTGGTAGATTGAACTACATCTCCAGGTTTATTTCTCATCTCACTGCCACTTGTGAACCGATCTTCAAGTTATTAAGGAAAGATCAAGTTGTTGAGTGGAATGAGGATTGTCAACGGGCATTTGACCAGATCAAGCAATACTTGCAAGAGCCCCCAATTCTAATACCTCCAGTTCCTGGGAGGCCTCTCATTTTGTACCTGCATGTACTTGAAGAGTCTATGGGCTGTGTTTTGGCTCAACAAGATGAAACCGGCAAGAAAGAGCATGCTATATATTACTTGAGCAAGAAGTTCACTAGTTGTGAAACCAGATATTCATTTCTAGAGAAGACTTGTTGCGCTTTGACTTGGGCTGCTCGCCGTTTAAGACAGTACATGGTATGCCATACCACTATGTTGATCTCCAAGACAGATCCAATCAGGTATATCTTTGAGAAGCCTGGTTTGAGTGGAAGGATTGCCTGTTGGCAAATGTTGTTGTCTGAGTATGACATTCAATATGTTCCTCAGAAAGCCATCAAAGGGAGTGTATTGGCTGAGCACCTAGTTCACCAACCTTTAGAAGATTATCAACCTGTGCACTTTGGTTTTCCTGATGAGGATATCATGGCCTTAAGTGCAAAGCCTCCCTTAGGAGATGATGAGGGGTTTGAACCGGGGTCTCGATGGAAGCTTATGTTTGATGGAGCGTCTAATGCTTTGGGGCATGGTATAGGGGCTGTCATAGTTTCTCCAAAGGACACCTATACGCCTTTCACAGCAAGACTCCTGTTTGATTGTACTAACAACATTGCTGAGTATGAGGCATGTATCCTGGGTCTATAGGGGGCAATTAATCTGAGGATCAAGATTTTGGATGTGTACGGAGACTCTGCTCTAGCCATCTATCAAGTCAAAGGAGAATGGGAGACTCGTCACCCTAATCTGATTCCATATCGGGATCATGTTATGAGGCTGGTAGAACACTTTGATGAGATAACTTTCCATCACATGCCTAGAGAAGAAAATCAGTTGGCTGATGCCTTGGCCACTTTTTCATCCATGTACAAGGTAACTTGGCCTAATCATGTGCCTCTCATTGAGATCAATCGTCGAGAAAGACCTGCTTATTGCTTGACAGCTAAGGTAGGGCATGATGAGAAACCTTGGTACTATGACATCAAGAATTATCTTCAAAAACAAGAATATCCCATGGGTGCATCCAGTGGTGATAAGAAAACTCTAAGAAGGTTAGCATCTGGTTTCTTCCTAGATGGGGAGGTGTTGTACAAAAGGAACTATGATCTGGTACTCCTTCGTTGTGTGGATAAAAGGGAAGTTGATAGGCTCATTGAAGAAATCCATGAAGGAACTGTGTGATAGCTTCAAGATTGAGCACCATAACTCTTCACCATACCGACCCAAAATGAATGGAGTCGTAGAAGCAGCAAATAAGAATATCAAGAGGATCATACAAAAGATGGTGAAGACGTACAAAGATTGGCATGAAATGCTCCCTTTCGCACTTCACGGGTATAGAACGGCAGTTCGCACTTCAACAGGGGCAACTTCTTTCTCTCTGGTTTATAGCATGGAGGCAGTTCTCCCGGTGGAAGTGGAGATCCCCTCATTGAGAGTATTGATGGAAGCCAAGCTTGAAGAAGCAGAGTGGGTCCAGACCCGGCGTGATCAGCTTAATCTTATAGAAGAGAAAAGAATGACAGCTTTGTGCCACGGTCAGTTGTACCAGCAAAGACTAAAAAGGGCATTTGATAAGAAAGTCCGTCCTAGGCAGTTCAAGGAAGGTGACTTAGTGTTGAAAGTCATACCACCTATTCACAAAGACAATCGAGGAAAATGGACCCCTAATTATGAAGGGCCTTATGTTGTGAAAAAGGCATTCTCAAGTGGAGCCTTGATCTTGGCTACTATGGACGGAGAAGAGTTTCCACTCCCAGTGAACTCTGACGCAGTCAAAAAGTACTATGCCTAAAGAAAATAAAATAAAATAAAAGCTCGCTAAGTTGAAAACCTGAAAGGGCAACTTAGGCAATAGAGAGTGTCCCGGTGGACTGAAAACCTGAAAAGGCGATCCAGGCAAAAATTAGGGGCATAAAAAAAGGAAAACCCGCTAAGTTGAAAACTCGAAAGGGCGGCTTAGGCAAAAGTTAGGGAAAATTATAAGAAAAGGCATAGTACTGCTTATCATTCCCCAGTGAAGCCAGCTCCAGATGGAAAAGAATGGTCTGACCTCCATACTCAAAGGCAAAGAGTTGGGAACTTGAAATCAAGTGGAAGGACAACATTGTTATGATTCCATGGAAATCATTTATTTTCCATTGCCATTTATCTTAGCTTCAATTAGCAATCACCTCTTTAAGGGATTTGCTTTCAATTGTAATCACTTTCCGCATGTTTATGTGCCATCAATAAAATTCATATTTTCCAATCAATTTGCTTTTTAGCTTACTCTTATTGCTCTAATCATGTGCATTTATGCTGTTTATTTTTTATAATAAAACCATAAAACATTGGAGATAATGAGCATTTTGAAATTTGCAAAAACATACTTTGATACTTGACTTGACTGAAGAAAGATCATTGACGTTCAATGAGGTGCTTTGTTCACAAGCCCACAATACTTTGGCAAGTCCTAACTCATCTGGTCGAGCAGAAAGATACCATTCAATATAAGAGGATTGACAGGTTAAGCAAAATATAATCTGAATCACCGGCAGTCCACCTCTTCTTTCAACAAGATCAAACTCTCCAATGCGACGGGGAAATCCAAAATCATGCATCTTCATGCATTCAGCTAAAGCATGCATATCATGCATTCACATATTCAGATTCATACACTTAGTTAGACTATGCATTTATGTTAGTCTTGCATTCTAAGCAGTAAAACAAATGAACAGTCATTGCATTATCCCAAACATGCATTCATAAAAGCAGGTTCAAAAATCATCCTAGAAAGGATGTAATATTTGATTACCGAGAGCAGTGTGATTACACTTTACTAAGCAGGTTAACAGGTGAAATCTGTGTCACCAAATTGATACCTCATTTTCCCCAGTAAGTTGGTTGGGAAACTATCAGCAAACCTTTTAAGGAACCAAATTTCATTTCTCCCTCAGCAAAGTCTCTGGAAGAATTTATCTTCATGGATCCAAGCACCTGATTTAGGCGATGGTCCATTCTTCAGTTGATACCTATTATAGGAGTCAACATACTTTCAAGGTTCAACGTCCAGGATCGGGCGGTAATCTGTTTGCAGTCAATCATGGTTGAAGAATTAACTTGCTCTTTATGAATCTAAGCCCCTGGTTTAGGCGACGCTTTCTCTACAGTCTAGGTACCTATTGAGGGGACGACTAATCTTCATGGATCCAAGCACCTGATTTAGGCGATGGTCCATTCTTCAGTTGATACCTATTATAGGAGTCAACATACTTTCAAGGTTCAACGTCCAGGATCGGGCGGTAATCTGTTGGCAATCAATCATGGTTGAAGAATTGACTTGCTCTTTCAGTCCAAGCACCTGATTTAGGCGACGACTTATCTTTATGAATCCAAGCACCTGGTTTAGGCGACAGTTCTTTCTTTTTTGGTCCAAGCACCTGATTTAGGCGACGACTTTTCTCTATGAATCCAAGCACCTGATTTAGGCGATAATTCTATTACCTTAGAGTTCCTCCGAAAGGAGTGATAAACGGATACACTCGGTCCTTATCTCTCATAAGCATCAGTACAAAATTAGGGCATTTCATATTTAATTACCTTCTACCACAAGAGTATGAAGACTTATGTCCTTCACACCCCTGTGGTCTAAGATAATTAAATAGGGGCAGCTGTCATACCCTAATTTTGCCCCATACATTTTTTATTTCCCATTTTACCCTTTTAGTTAATAAATTTAGGTTTATCTTATATTTTTGCATAAAAATTCATAAAAATCCATAAAAATGCATAATTGCTTCACAAAAATTCCTAAAAAAATATTTTCTTTAATTATTTTATTATCTTTCATAAATTATTTAATTATTCATGAAATTTCTTTTTATTTGCATTTTCTTTTTCATTTCTTTTTAGATTACTTCATGAACAAGTAATCTTTTTCTTCATAATTTCTCATTCTAATCAACATCATTCTCATATTAGATTTAAAATCAAAATCACCATTCATCATCATGCATATTTATCTTGTGTATTCAACATTTATTTTTATTATTTCATGTGTTATTTAACCCTTTCTTATTTGTCCAAAAATCATAGAAAATTCACAAAAAATATTCAATCACTAACACCTCACCATTCTTATCATAAAAACACCTAGAATCTTCTCAAACTAACACATCATCAAATAGTACAATATTATCCTCAATTAAACATTTTTGAAAAATCAAGAAAAATCACATTTTTGTACCATTGTCCTATATACCCTTATTCCTCTATTTCTGACCTAATTGAAACCATATATAAACCCCATTAGGATTTGCGCAGCCAAGGCCAGAGAGAATCAGAGAGAGTCAGAATTCATCACCAAAAACTCAAACATTTCTCCTTTTTTTTCATTTTTTCGAAAACACATTTTAACACCAAAAGCTCTCATTTTTTTCTTCATCAATCACTCTCTAAGGTTCTTAGAAGCATAACTGGTAACTCAAAGCAAAGGAAACACGAAGGATTGAAGGTCTAGAAGCTCAAAGTGGCCAAACGGAGTTTAAGAGTGAAGAGAACGAAATCAACCTCAAAACAGGTAGTTAATGACTCAAACCTTCTTATTTTTGCATGACTAAGCTTTCTGGGTTGTTTATTGCTTGATTATGTGCTAGTTTTTGAGTTTTCATTTTTGATCTTGAAACTTAATCCGTTCGTTTTGCATGATTTACGTGTTTTTAGTAAAAACTAATGTGATATTCTTGTTCTACATGAAAAAACGATGAGTTCTGGTGCAACCACCGTGTCGGAACCGTTAGGTTCGCCGGAGCTCAACGGAGAAGATGATGCTCATCTTTCTTCTCCAGATTAGATCCCTTCCGCCCGATCACGCGCGCGCGAACCAATGGATGAGATCTCTCCGTTCAGGTTTAAAACGCATATGTGTGATGGATCCTGTGGCTAGGATTTGATCTGAGACGCGTACGCCTTACACACCTGTTGCACTGGATCTGTTTATTAGGTCACTGTTTATGCTTATATTATATTAATTTCATTTGTGAATTTTTTTTAACTTATTTAAGTGATTATTTTTGATTAATTGGTTTTAAACCTAAAGTTAAATAAGTGTTTATTGATGATTCTAATTAGCTTTTTAGCTTATTTGATCTCAACACTTGCACAATATTGATTTAAATACAGTGTTTACTGTATACAAGTGATTTTCAAATTTTTAAAGCTTTTTTTGATAAGTGATTATGCCATTAAGTTGTTTTAACAATAAGTGCTTATTTGTGATTTCAAAAAGCTCTATAGCTTATTTGATCCAAATTTTTGCACAAGATTGATTCAAATACAGTAGCTACTGTATACAACCAATTTCCAAATTTTTAAATTTATTTTTATAAGTGATTATTAATTAAGTTGTTTAACTTATAAGTGATTATTTGTACTTAGGGCTTTTTAGCTTAATTGTAAAGGTTCCTTTGCTTTAATAATTGTGTCTTAACACTAATTTACCATCTTAATTCATGTTTCATGTGACAAGTTGTCTTGATTAGCTCTCATTAGAGTTCATTTTAATTTATTTGACTGGTTTATAAATTGTTGCATGTTCATGCATTCATATTCTTCATGTCATTGCATGGTTATGCACTTATATGATTGCTTTTTGCTTATTAATGATGTTGATCACTTCTATCCTCTTTTCTTCTCATTATTCTTTATCTCTTTAGATTAAGTTTTCATAATAAAAAACAAAAATATCATTTTCATAAAAAAATTAGTGAAAAAGGGTGGATGTGACGTATGACTATTCCAACCCCGAGTAATTCATGACACGTGACGTGTGACCGTGGATTGAGTTATTCTCACTTTAAAGCGCTAAAATCAACACAACTCACTTAAATCTCTTTTTTAAAAGAAAACCCGATATTGTTTTATCCGTTCCTCGGACATATACTTACGCTTAAGTCTCCTATTGCGAGCATACAAGTACAGTTATGTCGGCGGAATGCGACTTAAATGCTATTGGTTGATTAACCATTTTCTTAATACGAATGATGTTTTATCCATTCCTCCGACACGTACTTACGCTTAAGTCTCCTATTGCGAGCATACAAGCACAGTTATGTCGGCGGAATGCGACTTAAGCATTATCCGTTAAAAAACAACAAACACACAAGTCTTTTCTACCAGAACTACGTGAGTTTTGAGTTTCCCATTGCACCTAGGAATACGTAGGAGCGGGCTCCTACAACTGTCAAACTCAATAAATAAAAACCTTTTTTTTAATCAATAATCGGAGTAGAATTTAATAAGCAGTTAATTAATAATTGGGCAAATCTAATCAAACCTAAAAGCAATCAACATAAAACCTCTAAATGGTTCCCATCGAGTACGATGAGTGCGAGGGGTGCTAATATCTTCCTCTCGCACAACCAACTCCCGAACCCGCCATGGTTCTTTAACCATGTTAATCAAAGGTTTTCGCAGTATTTTCCTTTCCCTCTTTGGGATAAATAAACGTCGATGGCGACTTCATTGTTACGAAAAATCCATTGAAGGAATTTTTCCAGCCGCTACAGATATTCAATAGTCACTTTACTCTCTAGAATCAAGTTTTTGATCGTTTTATGTTTGGCAACTACTTCGAGTATTTGGAGAAAGCGCAACAACAATATTTTTCGAGGAGATTTCGTCAATGTTTCCTCTCTTGTTGATCACATTATTTATATTGCTTGGTTATGGATTACGGCTTTGTTTGCGAGTTTGGAGGAGAGGGGAAGGGAAGTAAAGGGTAAGTACCGAGAGGAAGGGAAGGAAGGAAGAAAGGAGGGAAAACCTTCTCCTTGTTTGGAAGTTAAAAAACTAACAATGAAAGGAGATGAATGACTTATGTTGTAACGCCCCAACTAAATTGCCTAGAATATTTAGTCGGAACATTAAAATTTGGAATCTGAGTACATTAAATTATAAGGAGATAACTGGATAATATGTTATTATTAAAATAATAACTGAATATTTAATACAAACAGCGGAATAAGAACTACAGAGATAACAAGATAAATAAAAGCAAGAATGAAGACTAAGTCTTCTAATGCTGACGATCCAAGCTCGGCTCCAATCGTCAGATCCATCCTGGTCCCTGCTCCGAAATAACCTGTCTTACCTATATCGAAAAGGGAGTGGGGTGAGACAGTCACTTCGTCCCAGTGAGTTCTACTACCCTCCTAAAGGCTAATAAGCCGGGGCTCCTAATCAGTCGTAACATATTTATTCTATCATAACATATCATAATTATAACATATTTAAGGTGTAACACAGAGAACATCTTGTTGATTTTATTCCGCTAAGACACTTCGAGGTGAGCATGTCTCGAAGGCCCGCCATATCCGCTGACCGATTCGACCACGGCATTAAGCTCACAATCATTTTCCCTAATGGGTTGTTCCATTGGAAGCCCATAAGCAGCATACTAAACCGCACATTATTGACTGATTCTAAAGTGATTAACATACTACCATATTATCCCGAAACCCGGGGAACATACAAACTTAATTTCTAAGTTATCCCTAATTTCAGAATTGTGCCTGACTTTCCGTACCATATTAAATACATTATACATCTGCAATATATCTTCCTCGGATAATGATATAAAACGAGTGAACAACCATTTTTAAAATAGGAAAAGTGAGGCAATTCTGGGTTAGCTCGCTACGGCGAGTCAACAAGCTCGCCATGGCGAACTTACAGGTACTGGCCTAAACAACTCGCTAGGCGAGCTAGAGCTCGCCATGGCGAAGTTCTTCAGCCCAGAACCTTGAGCTCGCCTAAGGCGAGTTAAGTCAGAAAGACCCCTGTTTTATGAATTTTCAATATTTTCAAAGATTCACCTACAACCAAACTCTGAGGAAGTGCAGATACATAATATAAGTAATATATAACATAATAGAAGAGAATTTGGGAGCTTATTCTCCTCACACAATTAATTCTTAATTCCTATGTTAACATGCAATATTTCATAATTTAGGAATCTAAACTACACTAGCCTAAGAACCCACCTGTTAATAGAGCTTTAATCCTTGCTTCTGGGCTCTTTAACAGCTACAACACTCCTCAGCAATACTCACAAACAGCTTGATCAGAATTTGGAAACTTGGCGAATATTTGAACTCCTAACCCTTGCTCTAAGATTGGAATGTGCTTTGATGTTGATTCCACTGAAGTTGAGAGGTTTGTAGGAAATGTTTATGAGTTTAACAGTAGGGGGTTGTCAGAGTTTAGCTTGCATGCAACATCTTTTGGTTTAGAGTGAAGTGAGGAGAGATTGTTGTTTGAAAGATTAAAGAGCTTAGAAAATGGAAGGGGCTGAAGCATTGAGTTTGAATCTTGTTTCTGCAGAATCATTGTTAACAAAGAAGGTGATGTTGGTGATTATGACTAGACAACAAATTATTGTGTTGAAGAGAAATTGAGATTTTTGGCTAAGTAATTGTTGTTGTTGTTCACGTGGGAAGAAAGAGAAGGGAGAGAGCTTGGAGCTTCAATTTTGTGAAGTTGTGGAATGAGGAGAGTTATTGGTTTTGCATGTAGTGTGGGTGAGTTTCAAAAGAGAGTAATGAGATGGTTGCTAGTTAGTTGTGGTGTTGACAACTAGAGTGGTGAGTCACAAGACTTGATGTAGGTGTTGCATGCATGTGGTGAGGTGTAGGCTTAAGGAAAAAGAGGTGTGAGTCATGGAGGTGAGTCACACGAGTGAGAGTGTAATTGGGAGGAAAAGATAAATCTCTTGTGTTAATTAATTTACAAATATGAGATTAGTGTATTAGGGTGTAATTTAGACCCAAAAGGAATTTCTAATTTACACATTACACACTTAAATCCCATGACTTAATTAATTAATCACCCCTAATTAATTCCAATTTATTAGACGAAACTCTAATAAAGGTTAATTAGGTAATTGAAAGAGCAGGATGTTACAATCTACCCCGTTAAAGAAATTTCGTCCTCGAAATTCAGAAATTTACCTTTAGAAAAGATAGGAATAACTTCTCTTATGACAGGTTTCCATTCCTTAGTGAGTTAGTCATCGTGAGACTGAGCCCATCCGACTTTGATTATTGGAATTTCTCTTGTTCCAAGGATCTTAACTTCACAACCAACTAAACAAACTGGATTCGGCAAATAAGTTAAGGTTGACTGAATATCAATTTCTAAAGAGTGATAGGGATCGGGAATGGATTTTCGAAGTTAAGACACATGAAACACGTCGTGTAACCCTGACACGGATAGAAATAGAATTAACTGATAGGTTTCAAGACCGACGCGTTAAAGGATCTGATGAAGTCTTAAATACTTTGGATAGAAATCTTTCGTTTGCGAACACCTCGTAGTTCCAACTTTGGTGTTATCCTCAAGAATACTTGATTTCCTTTATTCCTTGGAATAAAACTTTCCTCTCTCAAAGGGTTATTCGTCCAAGTTGATTGTCTAACCATATTTTGCCTGATCTCGTGCTGCGCACTCTGATCCGACTACTTATAGTCATTCCTGTTTATCTGCGTTAACATGACCTTACTTCAAATTCGGTTGACATAGTGACGCACCGTCTCTTCTTTCTAATTTACTTCTACCATTAATACATCTTTCATTGGGATAACTCCACAAAGTAACACTTGTTTTATTTTGTGAAAGCAGGTATGTGACGGTATTCTCATTACTTCTCTATAGTCCAACATGTTCACAACACGAAATACACCGTACTCATTAATTTTTCGCACAACTCTTCCACAGGTCGGTATCTGGCCTGGTTGTCGCTATATGAATAGCTGGATGGAATAAGTTTGGGTATTAATAATGACAATCCAAAATCTTTCTCTTCGAGGTTTTCTCAATTCCGGACGCTACAGCTCGTGACACGTCATACGTACCACTGTCCCGTAGTGCCGTATAAAAACTCTAGGGTTAATTAGAATATAAAACGAGTGGAGAACGCTTAAGCATTATAGATTCTTTCGCCAATGAGTCAGACTCATCTACAACCGATTCCATAGTACTACATAATTTTCCACCTACAATTCCAATCAATCCTAGCACAGCACTGTGGTAGAGTAACACATTTAACATATCCAGAACTGAGGTTCGATTCTCCCTTAAAGGACACGGTTAGCTTGGTTGGATAATTTACTGATAGGCTGACATAGAAGAATCTGGCTAAAGTGATTGGATTCTAATGACGGTTAACTGATTACAGAAGATTTGCACACTCAACACAGAGAATAACTTTAAATCCCTTATTCATCATAGTCGAGGTGTCAGCGTATGAATTGGATTCACAATAAGGAAACTCGTATACTCTATACGAGGAATTTAATTGATGATGATCTGAATCTATCGTTGATAATGTTCAGAGAAACTGAATCAATTGATAGAGAATGAAATGGTTCAATCTCGATTTCAGAGAATAGTTCTGATGAGATATCTAGATACTTAATACTTCTACTAGCTCCTATTCCTACGTAACAGGAAAGATCTGAAACTTAACTGGAATTTAACTGATAAGACTCCGAAAGATTAAACAACACGATTGAGTTACTGATGAGGGTTTGTGGTAGCTAATATCGGGGAATTTGGAGAGTTTACCTTTCAACTACTCCGGATGAAATTAAGACTAACAGATGGTAGGGCACGAGAAGGAATTGTCTGACCGAGACATAATTCGAGCAAGTTAGGGAGTGAACCTGTTCCCAGTTCCAATGTCTAATGGATACCCAATCCAACATGTTTTGGGTCGATGAACTTAGCTTATCTAAGGTCAGAAGGAATGGTTTTGAATTTGGAATTTGACTTCTATTGATTCCGGCTCAAAACAAAGCATTGAGGGCACTCTTAAAGGAAATCTGACTAACTCTGACAGATTCCTAGCTCGAAGGTCTGAATGAATGAAAATCCCAAGTGGCTGATAAGGAACAAATCCAACTTAGTGATTTCACTTCGGGCATCTAACATGGATACTCAACGATTGATTTAGGTAGCTGAATGTGTTAATGATAACTTCTGATTTGCTATTTTGATCGAAACTCGAATGCTAGCGGTTTGACACTAAGGTTGATTTCTAAGAAATAGACTGTTCTACTGTAATGAGCTCCTAGTGATAATGCACTAGATAATAAGGTAATGGCTGACGTCTACGGGAATTAATACTACGGGTGGTTCAACTTAATTTCTCTCACAGGGTATTCACTTAGGTCACGACACTAAGCTGTTAAAGTAGGAGACGCATGATAGTGTTAAACAGACTCCCTGGTACTAAATATGGTCAAGGATGTTTCTACTTGTCATTCCGATTGAGGTTATGTTCCAAATAGGCTGGGTGTGATTTCTAGGGAAACGTGTTAAGTTGAAACTATCTTATTTGGCATGTAGCAATATCCTACGTGATAACATAACAGGCTGAAGTGTGAAAGAATGATGAAGCTAAGGTGGCCTAAATCGACTACTTTTCCTATATGAATGGTCGGGTAATTTACTGACGCTAAGTTACTAGCTCCAGATGAGTGGACAACTACACCTAATAAGCCCATATGGATACTAAGTTAACAAGGTGAAATTCCTAATGGTACATCTAATAGTGCTCAACCTCTAGTGGTAAGGTACAACTATTGGTTCTTACTTACAAGGCTAATTCGATTAATTCTTGCTTCTACTGCTCACGAGTGATGCCTTATGAATTAAGTCAGGTATCTACATGGTGTTGAAAGAAAAAAAATAATTCCTAATTGTTACTCTAATCAAAGTTGGTCTCTAATAGTTTGCTGAGTTAACTGACATAGGCTGGTATCGCTAAAAGAGAATTCTATTTGTTATGATAAACAGGGTTCAGCTTCTAGCGGTAAGGGAGGAATACGAGTCATAAATCGAAAAGCTGAATTATCTTATGGGAGGCATTAAGAGTTGGCTTCCTATCGGATAACCTATTGGGAAGTTCTCAGATAAGTGTTGTCATGGCTAAATATTCCAACTTGGGTTCCCTAGTATGGTATTGAACCGACCTAACATCACTGGTGAATCTCACGGCTGACAAATAAGGTTAGGTATTTAGGAAGATCTCTGATTTACTGAAAGTTGAATCTTACTTGGCTTACGTGTTTCTTGTAAACATGTTCACCAAAGGTATAATTGCTCTCAAGTTCGGGGAATTTACATGACACTCGGTGTCAGTAGGTACTACTATACCCTATACAATTACGCTCTTACATGAACAATTTTACTTCGAGCGATTAGTACTTCCATCAAACTATTCTTACTCTCAATAATCTAAACAACTGCTTCCTTACGATCTCCAGAATTTCCTACTACTATTGGTCTTAATCCGTATAATCCATCTTAACTCTTGGTACACTCGTTGACGTTGCACCACTTACTCCTTCAGTCCTAACTATTTCAGCTCTAACATCCGGTTAGAGAGAATTCTCGCCAACGATTGCTTCTGAACTGCATCTCCACTACGATCTTCTTACTTTACCACCGTGGTCCACTTCAGTTCTCAACTGTAATACCCTGCCTACCATACACAATACTAAGTTGATCAGACTCAGCACGCGATGGTTTCAACGTAAACAGTCCAGACTCCAAAGGGTCCGTACTACTGAGAAAGGGATTGTAATGACTCATGGCAAGGTCCGATACTAGATCGACCTGCTCTGATACCAATTGTAACGCCCCAACTAAATTGTCTAGAATATTTAGTCGGAACATTAAAATTTGGAATATGAGTGCATTAAATTATAAGGAGATAACTGGATAATATGTTATTATTAAAATAATAACTGAATATTTAATACAAACAGCGGAATAAGAACTACAGAGATAACAAGATAAATAAAAGCAAGAATGAAGACTAAGTCTTCTAATGCTGACGATCCAAGCTCGGCTCCAATCGTCAGATCCATCCTGGTCCCTGCTCCGAAATAACCTGTCTTACCTATATCGAAAAGGGAGTGGGGTGAGACAGTCACTTCGTCCCAGTGAGTTCTACTACCCTCCTAAAGGCTAATAAGCCGGGGCTCCTAATCAGTCGTAACATATTTATTCTATCATAACATATCATAATTATAACATATTTAAGGTGTAACACAGAGAACATCTTGTTGATTTTATTCCGCTAAGACACTTCGAGGTGAGCATGTCTCGAAGGCCCGCCATATCCGCTGACCGATTCGACCACGGCATTAAGCTCACAATCATTTTCCCTAATGGGTTGTTCCATTGGAAGCCCATAAGCAGCATACTAAACCGCACATTATTGACTGATTCTAAAGTGATTAACATACTACCATATTATCCCGAAACCCGGGGAACATACAAACTTAATTTCTAAGTTATCCCTAATTTCAGAATTGTGCCTGACTTTCCGTACCATATTAAATACATTATACATCTGCAATATATCTTCCTCGGATAATGATATAAAACGAGTGAACAACCATTTTTAAAATAGGAAAAGTGAGGCAATTCTGGGTTAGCTCGCTACGGCGAGTCAACAAGCTCGCCATGGCGAACTTACAGGTACTGGCCTAAACAACTCGCTAGGCGAGCTAGAGCTCGCCATGGCGAAGTTCTTCAGCCCAGAACCTTGAGCTCGCCTAAGGCGAGTTAAGTCAGAAAGACCCCTGTTTTATGAATTTTCAATATTTTCAAAGATTCACCTACAACCAAACTCTGAGGAAGTGCAGATACATAATATAAGTAATATATAACATAATAGAAGAGAATTTGGGAGCTTATTCTCCTCACACAATTAATTCTTAATTCCTATGTTAACATGCAATATTTCATAATTTAGGAATCTAAACTACACTAGCCTAAGAACCCACCTGTTAATAGAGCTTTAATCCTTGCTTCTGGGCTCTTTAACAGCTACAACACTCCTCAGCAATACTCACAAACAGCTTGATCAGAATTTGGAAACTTGGCGAATATTTGAACTCCTAACCCTTGCTCTAAGATTGGAATGTGCTTTGATGTTGATTCCACTGAAGTTGAGAGGTTTGTAGGAAATGTTTATGAGTTTAACAGTAGGGGGTTGTCAAAGTTTAGCTTGCATGCAACATCTTTTGGTTTAGAGTGAAGTGAGGAGAGGTTGTTGTTTGAAAGATTAAAGAGCTTAGAAATTGGAAGGGGCTGAAGCATTGAGTTTGAATCTTGTTTCTGCAGAATCATTGTTAACAAGGAAGGTGATGTTGGTGATTATGACTAGACAACAAATTATTGTGTTGAAGAGAAATTGAGATTTTTGGCTAAGTAATTGTTGTTGTTGTTCACGTGGGAAGAAAGAGAAGGGAGAGAGCTTGGAGCTTCAATTTTGTGAAGTTGTGGAATGAGGAGAGTTATTGGTTTTGCATGTAGTGTGGGTGAGTTTCAAAAGAGAGTAATGAGATGGTTGCTAGTTAGTTGTGGTGTTGACAACTAGAGTGGTGAGTCACAAGACTTGATGTAGGTGTTGCATGCATGTGGTGAGGTGTAGGCTTAAGGAAAAAGAGGTGTGAGTCATGGAGGTGAGTCACACGAGTGAGAGTGTAATTGGGAGGAAAAGATAAATCTCTTGTGTTAATTAATTTACAAATATGAGATTAGTGTATTAGGGTGTAATTTAGACCCAAAAGGAATTTCTAATTTACACATTACACACTTAAATCCCATGACTTAATTAATTAATCACCCCTAATTAATTCCAATTTATTAGACGAAACTCTAATAAAGGTTAATTAGGTAATTGAAAGAGTAGGATGTTACAGAAGGAGAGGATCCAGGTCCCATAAGGAAAACAAAGGAGGAACATCAAACACCAAAAAATAAAAATATAAAGGTGTGTTGGTTCCATTAGATTAATCATTGTAATCAAACATAATGGGAAAATTTGATCAAAAGCACAACAAGATCAAACTTAATCTTTCTTTTAACCCACTTTTTTCCAAAGCAAATTTAATTTAAGTCGAAAGTGAGGTGTTTCCCTTTCTTGAACACCTAGAATATAAAATTTAGATTCAATATTCGGTGCGTTTGTTATAGATTTTTTTAAAATGGATTTTTATAGTGTAATATAATTTTGTGTAAAAAAATTTTACAAAGAAATTTTTTATAAAAACTTTAAATGAAAATTTGGTCTGTATAGTTATTCTTAAAATGTCCTTTTAGGTATTTCATCATTTTATTGAATTTTTTTTAGATATCAAAATTTCAAAAAAATCACTTTTTGAAACTATTTCAAATAGATTTCATAAAAATTATTTTTGACATACAACTTTTTGTAAAAATTGAGATTTTAACTATGTTTTGATCTTCAATAATGTACGTTTTTGTTATATAATGTTAAAATTAGTATTTGAATTTAGAAAAAATGAATATAAAAAAACTTATAATATTTTAAAAAATGAATTTATAAAATCTATTTTCAAAAATACAAAGAAAAATCTATTTTTTTTAAAGCTAAAATAAATGCACCCATAGAAAGAGAGGAGGAGGCTACGGAGTTATCCAAGGGGGGCGGGGGCGGGATATTTTTGTATCTAAAACAAAATTTTAAAGTGCTCAAAAGCTTTCAAATGGGTAATATGGATCTAATTATAAGGAGTATAAGGGATACACAACCCTTACAATTCAAAGGTAAACATCAATGGAAACAAAGCAAAGGCAATTTACATCAATTGGAGAAAGTAATATTAACGGACATCCCTCCCAGACCCGTAGGTTTTGTTTGGGAGTTGGGTTTATGAGGAAATGAAACGAAAGACTTGTGGAGGGGTAAACCTTTGTTTGTGAATTTTAAAAAAAATAGGGGAAGATTTTGGAGGGTTTATTTTGTCCAAATTTGAATTCTCCCAAATTGGGGGGAGGGGGGTTTGGACGGTTAAATATATAAATTGACCATTTTACCCTCATAATATTTCAAAATTCCAAGGTATAACATAATTTATTGATTTTAAGAGAAAAAAGGTATTTAGTCAAAAAAAAAAGAGAAAATATGGTAAAATAGTAAAATTATCACATAATTGTAACGCCCTAGACTACTTTCAGGATGACCGACTGACCCCACAAACCAACACGAGTCTTTTCAGCGAGCTTTGTCCTCACTTGCACGCTTTCCGGGAAACTTCCCAGAAGGTCACCCATCCAAAGACTACTCCAAGTCAAGCACGCTTAACTATGGAGTTCTTATGGAATGAGCTCCCGAAAAGAAGATGCATCTTGTTGGTATAGGTAGTACCCATCAATCCTTATAAGCCTTTTTTCAACCATGCAGTCTCATACCTGCACAGCCTCAGGATCGTTCTCATTCTGATGTGATTCGGTTTTTGACTAGAAGCTGCCAGGAGCCGCACATTGTCATGCCTCGTGCACCGGCGACCACTCCCCGCCCTCGTCAGCCTCGGGTATTACATGCCCACCAGCTTCCGCTTGGTTCGTCCCCGAACCACATCGTACTGGGAGAGGTCTGCTCTGATACCAATTGTAACGCCCTAGACTGCTTTCAGGATGACCGACTGACCCCACAAACCAACACGAGTCTTTTCAGCGAGCTTTGTCCTCACTTGCACGCTTTCCGGGAAACTTCCTAGAAGGTCACCCATCCAAAAACTACTCCAAGTCAAGCACGCTTAACTATGGAGTTCTTATGGAATGAGCTCCCGAAAAGAAGATGCATCTTGTTGGTATAGGTAGTACCCATCAATCCTTATAAGCCTTCTTTCAACCATGCAGTCTCATACCTGCACAGCCTCAGGATCGTTCTCATTCCGATGTGATTCGATTTTTGACTAGAATCTGCCAGGAGCCGCACATTGTCATGCTTCGTGCACCGGCGACCACTCCCCGCCCTCGTCAGCCTCGGGTATTACACCTTCCATAAGTGTCTCCTTCTCTCTCCTTCTCCAAATTTTGATCATTAGATTAATCTCATGGTCAAAAATTTAAAAGGAAATAAAAGCTAAAAAATAATTGTAATTTATTTTGACTAAAAATCCTTAATCTGGATCTGAAAAACAACAACCGTACCCACGACATCCTGCGACTACCTTACCGACAACAACACCAACTTCGCCGGCAAAGCAGCGGTCGGAGACAGCGACACAACGGTCGAAGATGAAGGGGAATAGCAGCCGGAGTCGCAGCGGCTGGCAAAGCAGCGACGAGAGAAAACAGGCACGCGGTGGTCGACGAAGGTTACACGGTGGTCGACGGCAGGACGATATGTGTAGCGGTCGGCAAAGCAGAGAAAATTGTTTCTTTTGTATTTGTTGAAGGAAATATGCTGAAATTACTCAGCCAATTGAAGAAAATTGATTTTATGTGTTCTTTGTATTTGTTGATAGGGAAGAAGGAAGATGGTGAAAATAATGATTTTGTTTTTTTGTTTATAAAATTGCAGAGCAGCAATCTGCTTAACAATGGCAGCGATTGTCTTTTTCTTCACAAAATAAAAACAAAAGAGAAAGAAGTAGTGTTTGTCTACATTTCAATAATATGGCACCATGATGGTTAGATAGCTATTAGAGTTGTTCTTCATCCATTAGATTGATCTAATGGTTAAAATTTGGAGAAGGAGAGAGAAGGAGACAAGTAAGGAAGGAGAGGATCCAATTCCTTGTTTATGATCTTTAGACCATTTGAGTGACATATGGTGATGTTTCCATTATAAAAGAATATATTAAATATACACTTGAGTTGCTATCATAGTTGTAAGAATTTTACATTGTATCTTAAGGTCTCGTGTTTAAATTCGATCAAAGACAATTATAAAATAGCATTTAGTGTTATTTTAATTAATAAAAATTTCCCTCATTTAATATATATCGTTTTATTAGCCCCTTATAAAAGGAGTATATACAAGCCCTCTATCTGATTCCATTTCTAGCTTTTTCACAAAGTTAAAAATAGAAGAGCGTACATTCTTTCCATCACTCATCAATTATATCTTATCTTAATAAGTAAAAATTGAATTATAAGAAGTATAAAGGGTACTCAATCCTTACAATTCAATATAATTATCTTAGAATTAGATACATTGAAAACAAGCTAAAAGATTGCTACACCAATTTGAGAAATCGACATATTAGCCTTACTTCCTTCTCAGCCTACAAACCAAAACCAAGATATATAAATAATCTTGTCCACTAAAGAAGATATATTGACTCATTCCCCTCTAAACAAAATATTATTTCTCATACGCCAAATGCTCCATATCATTGGCAACCAAATAATGTGCCTAACTTGTTTGTTCTTTTTACCTTTTGCTAATTCACCAAATTTAGAAAAATGTTGTTGAACCTGTAATGGTAGTAAAACACTAACCTGTTTGCTATTTTTTTTTTTTTGTCAAATAGTCTAGTGACTAGAAAATCCACCTTAAAGGTGAATAAATAGAGTGTCCCGGGTTCAAACCAGCGCTCCTGCACATATAGTGTGATGTTTCTACCAACTGAGTCAAGCTCATGAAGACTACTTGTTTGCTATTTTTATATTGTTTTGATGTGCTTTGATTAATATTTTAAATAGCGGTCGTGGTTGTGTTAATCTGTGAAGCACGGGTACTCCATTTTAGGGAGAGTACCGGTGCCCGGTACCGGTACGCGTACGGTACTCCTTGGGTACGCACCGACAACGTATCTATTTTTTTATTTTGTAACGAGTACACGTGTGGTACTCTTGTGGTACGCGCGTGGTACTCCTGTGGTACGCGCGTGGTACTTCTGTGGTATACGAATCCAAAAAAATGCAATCTTTTTTCATTTTTTTATTCGGTTTTTTATTTATAGGAAGATTTGTGTTTCTTATTTGTTTATAATATAAAAGTACCAATCTATAGTATTATCCCTACAAATCTTCATTTGCTCTCGATAATAAAAAATATTAATACTTATAATGAATGAACAACAAAAATATACGATATTGGTAAAGATAAATGAAATCTATTTGATGTAGTTGGTATTCTTGATGTTGTAAGTTTTTCTCACGAAGAATTTGAACTAGACGCCGCTCTTTTTAATGATGATGAAGAGAGAAACAATTTAAATCTTTTTAGCTAATTGCTTTTGAATTACTTGTGTAGTATTTTTTATGTTTAATTATTTGTTTTAACAATATAGTTCCATTATTTTATTTATATAATTATATTAAAAAATATATATACGGACGTACCCGTATCCTAGTTTTTCTAAGAATGTTGTACCCCGTACCAGTACCGGTACCGGTATGCAACATAGGTATTAATGTATTTGTGATTTCATTGTTTCAAATAGAGCCGTCAAATTATCAAATTACTTAAGTAGCAGACTGTTTTTTTTATCAAATTTATCATTTTTACTACTTAAGTAGCGGATGAGTAAAAATAGGGCGCGTGAGAAACTCGTAGGTAGCGGATGAGTAGAATTAGGGAGCGCGAGAAACTTCTAAGTAGCGAATGAATAAAAATAGGGCGCACGAGAAACTCGTAGGTAGCGAATGAGTAGAATTAGGGCGCGCAAAAAACTTCTAAGTAGCGAATGAGTAAAAATAGGGCGCACGAAAAACTCGTAGGTTAATTTTAGTTATAACGTATCAAAATAAATATTAGTTATTATGTTACATTTTAAGTGTTAATTTTTTTTTTTTTTTATTTGGGTCAACTCAATCTAATATGTGAATGTAAATATAATATGTTGTTGATTTGTTTTTGTATGTAAATTAATATTTCGACGTTCTCTTGTGTTGAATTTATATGTGAACTTAAATATAATTAACTCTATTTCTTTAATTTTCTATGTTTATTTTTTATAACTTAAATATGTTGAGTTTATGGAATTAAAAGAAAATAATATTAGTAACATCTATTTTAATTGAGCACTAATAGCTAAAGAAAATGTAAAATTTAAAATAAAACGGACCGGCCCGAAAGCCCGACGGCCCGTTCCGGGCCGGACTCAGGCCTTATTTTTGACAGCTCTAGTTTCAAATACTACGTTAAATTTCGGTCAACGCGGTGTCATAAACTAACCAATTAACATAAAATCACCACCCCTATTTATATTGAAAAATGCTCTTTAGGTCTCTTTATTTTCTATCCAGACCCTCTGTATTGACGAAATTGCCTTGAGAATATGTTTTGGAACTTAAATTCAAAAACTAATTAGTTTTGAAACCTATATTCCAAAATACACTAATATGCATTATTTTCGATCAATTGCTATACAAGTTGATTTTTTCACATTTTTAAACCTTGAAATCAACGTTTATTGACTCATAGAGGGTTCCTACACTTATTTGATGTCATCCAACAGGTAATGTATGTTTTAATCGGTTTATTTTTTGAGTTTTCAAGTGTTATCTGGAAACGTAAATTTTGGAACGTGCATTCCGAAATTATTTTGGAAGATAAAATCCAAACTTGGTAGAATTTTGGTTTTTCTGCTTTGTGCACGTTTCTGATATGTAGTTATTGTATTGATTTATATAGGTACATATTAAGATGGTGGAACATCCGGTTGAATTGAAACCAAACATTGATGAATCCGACATTGCTCGGATAACAGTTCTGGCTGAAGGAAAAAATATTTCGTATTGGGTTGCGAAAGAGGCGGTGAGTACAAAGAAAGAAAACAAAGTTAAAGAAATAAGACACAACAACGAGGAAATGTCAGTGTCCGTTTCCGGTTCATAATTTCCGAAGTGAAATTTTTTTTTAAAAAAAAATACAATTCGGATGTTAAATCACGAAGTAAAAAAAATTTTAAAAAAAACATACTTTGGATAGTAAGTTTCGAAGCCTAAATAAATTTCAATTCGGTTTGTAAGTTTCAAATTCAACTTGTAAAGCTATTTTGATCAAAAATAATACATATTACTGTATTTTGGAATATAAGTTCCAAAACTAATTAACTTTGGAATTTAAATTCCAAAATTTATCTTCAGAGTATTTTCATCAACACGGGGGGCCTGATAGCAAATAAAGGGACCTAAAGAGCATTTTTCATTTATATTTGATTTTATACGAATTTATTTAGCTACACGGCCCAACCCCAATAACGCAAACCCTAAGACCTCCTTCCTATATATTCATCTATTGTCGATCTCTGGTCTACAAACTCATTAGCCGCACGATACAATCTTCTTCTCTACTTCCATTTTTTCCTTTCACTTCATCTTCTTATGTTTCTTCTCGATTTCTTTGTCTATGTTCTTCCGTTGTGTTTTTCTTGCCCCAGTCTCTCCCTTACATCTTTTTACACTAATACATTTTATGGCCACAACGGCGTTTTGTCTGTGATTTATTTTCTCATTGTTAAATTGGTCGAAAACAATAACACAAACAACCAAAACCTTTTTGTAACGGCCAAAATCCTGATATCAATCGAAAGTTTTTTAAACCTCGGCTTAGATCTATTTTTATTTTTGATCATATTTTGAATGTAATCTTTGATGCATGTGATTTGTTTTTTGTGATCAAGTGATTGTTTTGATTAATTATATATAAAATTGCGTGCATAAAATATGACATAATTTCGTCTTGTATTTTGAAAAGGTAAAAATAATGAAATTCATGTATTAACCTTCTTTAGTACTATACAATAGTTTAATTTTAATTTACTGTTTTCATTTTATAAGTACCATGAATTTGTTATATTAATTTGTAGGTGATTGCTATTTGCCATTAAAAACAAATTTGTAGGTGATTGCATCCCCTTTGACATGGTTTAGAAGTGACTGGTAATTTTTTTATTCAACTTCTAGATATATAATAATGTTATTATATAAACTTTAATATATGTTAATTATTATCACATTATTAAGCAATATAATATATTGTTCCCCAGAACATACATGGTATTCAGTATACAAAGGAGGCATTTAAAAATGTTTTTTTTTTCATGATGATCAACATGATTTATATCTGATGTAGTAATTAAGAAACATTAAGAATTGTTTCTTGATAATTTTTGCTCGATGATTTTGTTTTTCTTTCTTGCACTTCTTATTCTTACACATATTCATAACTTTATTATTTTTTTTCCAGGTCGGAGTACAAACTCTTCACCATGCAAGCTAACCAATGGTAAAATTTTCATTTCTTTTCCAATCTTAAAATTATGGGTATTTTTTTACTAATTTTTTCCATATGCTCAATAAACCAATGGATGCATGTAATTGTTTTTTCTTCTTGCTAATATATTGGCAATAATTAAATCATTTCAAATTTAAGAAGATAAAGCTCTTTTTCGAAAAATATGATCGATACATTAAACCAAAAAATATAAAACCAAATACCCATATGAAACAAATATATATTTTTTTAAACGTGGTTCTCGAATTCTCTTTCAACAACTTGCAAATGATCTTATTTTTCCTCTTTCAATAATTGAAATAGAGAAATTTATGAACCTTAATCTTCTTTCACCTTGAAAATTATGGACCATTGGATCTCTCGAAACATTTAAACTTGAACCAATCGTTGTGCATTTGTATTTCTTTAAAAGTTTCAATGTCTGCCTTTTTTGCTTCATCTGATTTTGCACTTTTATCCTCTACATTTGAACCGTCCTTCCTCTCATTCTTCTCAATTTCTTTCGAAAATCGACCCATTATCTCAATCTATGTCTCTGTAAATTGAGGTATAGAAGAGGTCTTTCTCCTAGTAGAACAAATTTTTCTTCACTTCTTTGGATCCGTTGATTCTTAAACCATCAAAACCTGCAGGAATAAGTTTCATGTATTGTAATATTTGAAAAATATTTCTTCATTAATTAATTGATTTAATCCATTGTTTGAAATATTAAACATAATGTACCTTACATTGGGTAGCATGTTCAGCCAACTTTCTTCTCTTATTGTTGTTAGTATTTTGAGTAGTTTCGTATAGAATGAAATTAACCACTTATGGCTTTGAACGAATTTTGTGCTGGAGGGTAGGTAAATGTGTAGAATCCTACATAAAAATGTATACAAAATGTTAGTTGTCATGATATGCCACATTTATTGAAGATGTATATATTAAGTTGTCACAATTCATAGTGGAAATTAAATAATAAAAATATTCATATTATTATTTGCTAAAAAAATTTAGCCATATCTTACAATGGTTGGTGTTTTATTATCAACCTGTTTACTCATTTCAATTGCCCAATTCTCGGCTCTTTCTATCAAAAAAACTCTTCGAGTTTCAAGTACAACAAATAAGTGCTTGTTATTCCACTTAAACCTCGAATATTTTTTGTGATAGAAAGAATAAAGACTTGGACAAGGGTAAATAAGTTGATAATCAAACACAAGATCTTGTAAGATATGGTTACATATTCTTTAGCCAATAATAATTTAAAATTTTTATTATTTGTTTTTTCACTATAAATTATGACAAATTAACATTTTACATATATCTTCAATATTTTGGCATTTGATAACAACTACCATTGTGCATAATTGTTTATGCATTATTATACACATTTACCATCTAACAAAAATTCCATTCAAAGTCGAAAGTGATTAATTTCATTCTTTATGAAATTCCTCTAAATACGTACTAACACAAAGAAGAGAAAGTCATATGAACCTGCTACTTAATGCAATGTACATTATGTTTATTAACAATTCAAATTCAAACAATGTATTAACTAATGAAGAACTATGCTTCAAACATTACAATAAGACGAAAATATATTTCTTGCAGTTTGTGATTGGTTAAACGATCGACGGAGCCATAGAAGATAAGAACAACTCCATCTAAAATCCCTCAAGTTACGGAGGTGGATATTATAACGGCGTCTGAAAGAAATTTAGAAGAATGAGGCGAAGGACAATTCAATGTAGATGGTAAGTGTGCAAAAGTAGATGAATGAAAAAAGGAGAACATGCTAACTTTTGAAGTCCTACAAATGCACCGAGTAAAATGACGATTGGTTCAAGTTCAAATGTCACAGGTGATCCATCCAATCAGGGACGGATCTACCCTATAGGAAATGAGGGCAGCTGACCCCACTCCTTTAATTATCTTTTAACCAATAAAATAAACATTTGTATGTGTTGCCCCCACATCAAATTTTGTCTTGCCCACACACAGACCACGATGCAATGGAAACAAGAAACAAATATTGTCATTTCAACTTCCAAGCACAAATAAAATAAAGTAACTTCTCCACACACATATTCACAATACAAAAGAATGAAAGAAAAGTAAGTTTCTCAACTCCTATTTTAAATTTTAGGACATGTATATTTTGTATTCTCTTCATTTCTTTATTTTGTTTTGGCTTAATTGTATTTTTGATCTTCTATTTTATTAAACTCATAAAAATAAATTTTTTTTTAAAAAAAATTTAAAACCAAACTTTTTGTCCTATATTTTCGTGAGTTTGATAAAGTTGAGGAACCAAAAAATTTGAATTTAGAATAGGAAGACTATTTTTGTGAATTTGATAAATTAGGAGATGTTCCGGTGTGGAACTTATGGGGTGTATATTTAGTGACAATGAATAAAGTATCAATTGTACTTAGGCTAATTTTTCGTCCGTCTTAATTTTCTTTTGGGGGTTGTATTTATAGGCATACAGAGGGGGTGTATAACTCCCCACGATCCCATGATGTCTTTCATGGGGTGAGTCCGAGTTTGGCGCGTAGTGGGGGGAAAGCGTTGGCGCCAAGCTTCCCCGATCGTGGTACAAGCTTGTTTTTCACGTGTTTCTTGATAGTTCGTGGCGTATTGGGCCTGGAAGGCGAAATTGGGCCCAGGTGAGCTGGGTCGGGTAGAATGAACTGGATCCGGGCGAAATGGATCGGTTCAGGCGCGTAGTATGCATTGAATTGGGCTGTTGGCCATAGTGGGCTTGCAATGTGATTGGGCCTAGGCGAAGCTGACCGATACACAGCCCCCTAAGCGCAAGGCCTAAAGGGGCGCAGCGCTGATAAGCTTGTTGCGTTTTCTCCGGTTTCTTTGGTTTGTATATCTATCTGTTACATGGTGAGCCTTGGCCGTTCCCATTTCTCTGGGTTTCAGCCGTGCTATATATACATTTACACTGTTTTTGAGTTTTACAAGCATATTTACAACATGAATGACCCTGTGGATCTTTTGATTAGTACTCTGAAGTCAGTGCTTCTTCAGGAAGCTGACGATCTGATGGATAACTATGACGACTTCGCCTCCATTGTTGCTGACCTTCGTGATTATTCATGGCGCCTGTCCACTTCTCAGCATTTGTTCCTTGATCGCCTGCTGGCCGTTAGAGATCATATGATAAAAGACTTTCCTTTTATTGAATCTGTGGAGGCATCACGCCTAGACAGCCAGAGGTCCACCTCTGCATTGCTTGAGGAAACTTGGCTGTGAAGGAGGGTATGCGCATGTACGAAGGCACTCTTGCTGCTGCTTTTGATGAGGAGGATTCCGTTGATCAACAAATTTGTAGATTGCAGGCGGAGATAACCCAGTTGTCTGAAAGGAAACGCCGGTTGCGGAAGGGCATTCATGATGATGTGGCGAAGTTGCTGGAGAAACGTAAACTCCTGCTAGAGTTGAAAGATCGCCAGAAGGCTCATGGCGATGTGGCGGCCAAAATCTATAACGAGGTGGACACTGCAAGGGAATGCTTGAAGAAGATTGAAGGCATGTGGGCGGATGCACGAGAGGCGGCTGATAGTATTTAGGTTTCTATTATGATTTGTTTTTTCTATATTTGTATTTTGCTTTTGTGTAAGTGGCGTCTTTACGGCGGCGTCCTTTTCCAATGACAATAAATGTTTTATTGTAAATCTTTTGGCGTTCTGTTCTCTTTTACATTTGGGCGTTATGACTTTAACTTTTGGTATTCCTTTCTGACACGTGTGTGTTAACGTGTGTGACTACACGCTATTAACCGTTGGATAACTCCTAACGTTTTAACTTCTACGCCTTTGTTCATTGGGTAATGGTTTTACTCCCGTCTATATATATCCTCTTTTTACTTGATTGGATCATTCTGTCTTCTTCTTTCGCTTACTCTTCAAACTTGTACTGCTTTACTCTCCTTTTAGAGTTTACGAATTCGCTGCCGTTGCCTTCTTAAGCTACGTAAGGTATACTTCTCCTCTTTCTCTGGTGGTTTTTCTTCTGTTTCTTCTATGGTTATTCTTAGGGACTTAGACGATGAGATTGGGGGGTCTTCTACTTTTCCCCCTTTCAATTCTGAACTTGAGCGACAAATTCGATCGCACTTTACTAGGTTAGATGGGTCGCTAAACGAAGAGGGGTATTTTTCAGAACTTCTAGGGTTTGTTTTGAGTGATTCTGATAGTAGCGACGACGATTGTGTAATAATTCCTCGTTCTTCTTTCACAGGAAAGGAGTTGATTCCCTTTATTCCGAAAAGTGGTGGCGAGATGTTTATTTCTTCAAAATTTACTTCTGAGGAAAGCGTTCGGGTTCTTAGGAATGCTGTAAGTCTGTCTGCGTCGGGGAATGAGGGCGATGTGATAATAGAGCCTGTAGGGGTGGATGAGTTGGTGTCTATCGTAAATAGGAGAGTCCCTCAATACTTCATAATGTACAGTGTTGTCGTCCAAAAGCTTAACCTGTGGTTCCCTTTTACTCCTTTCGAGATTTCCATTCTGCGCATCCTTAACCTTCCTCCCATTCAACTACATCCTAACAGTTGGGGTTATATAAAAAGTTTTGAGATTGTTTGTGACGCCCTGGGCATAGCTCCTCGCCCAAGCGTTTTCTTTTACTTTTATTATATCAAAAGTCTGAAGGAGGGGTTCGTTTCTCTTTATGCTCAGCCTAACAGAGGGTTGTTTAACCGTTACGCCTCTAATTTCAAAAACTTCCAAGATTCTTTCTTTCGAGTTCGTGGTGGTACAGAGTGTCCTGACGTGATGTTTGACGACAATGGGGTTGGTTTGTTTCCTTTTTACTGGTCTGACAGTCCAAGAGTGGTGAAGGGCGTTGACGAGGAATTGTTGACGCCCTTTGAGTTTGAAACGATAGCTTTTATAAGTAGGTTCGAGGTGTTTGAGACTAAGGATCTCCTTCGTCTAGAGCCTAATCCGGCAGGGGTCTTGGCCCTTATGAGTAAGTACTTTGTTTTTGGTATTTTTTCTGGCGAAGTATTGTTTTGGGTTCTAACGCCTGTGTTTTTCTTTTTCCAGGAAAAATGAAGAAGTTTGATGATCAAGAGTTCGCTTCATTTCTTTTGGCGGCAAAGAATCAAAAGTTGAAGCCTGACGAAGTTGTGGATCCCATGTCACAGCTTCTTATTGCTGAGGGTACTTCTTCTAAGGTCGTTCGCCCCAAGAGGAAGAGGGGCGATGAGGAGGGTGACTCTCAGAATGCTGAGGAAGAGGGGTGTTGTAGTCTCGGTTCAGATTCCGCACAGGGGGACTAGGACTACACGTGCTCGCGTGAGCGGTTCTGCTGGTGGGGCGGCGTCCCCTCCTAAGGGAGTGGCGCCGGTGGCTGCTACTGATAAGAGTGGGGGTGCGCCTGCGGAGTCCGCCTCTAACTGGGGCGTTGATTTTGATCATGTTTCTTTCGTGGCTCAGCACTTAAAGGGTGACACAAAGAGGTTTGAAGCTATGCCTTTAGAGGAGGTAATGAAGGTTGCTGTTGGGAATGGGTTGAGGTGTATTGCTCTTAATGAGCTAGTTTTTAGGCGTCAAGAAAAGGAGAATGGCGCCAGGTTGGAAACTGCTGCGGAAGAGTCGAAGAAGGGTAAGGACGAGGCTTTGAAGAAGATGAAGGCGGGATATGAGAAGCAAATGCGGGCTTTAAGGGAAGAGAATCGGCGGTTGTCCGTGGACAATCGTAATCTGCTGGTGGGACGCAAAGCCGCCATTGTTACCTTGGTTAAGGCGTGCAAGGACTTGTCTAATCGTGAGGAGGAGAAGGTTGAGATGGAAGAAGGGATAGTCGAGCTGAAGACTGCCATGGCGCAGAAGTATGTTGATGGGTTCACCGCCGTCGTTGAGCAGGTTGAGGTGGTCTTTCCTGATTTGGACCCTGCTAAGCTGAAGGAGGTGGATTTTATGAACAAGGTTGAGGATGGGAAGGTTGTGTCTCGCTTTGGTTGACGGGTTTTCTAATGTTGTGTTTTTGTTGTTTTCAAGTGTATTTTGTCCGCCCTCAGGGCGAGGATGTACGAACATTTTGAATATTTTTGAACGCCCCTTTGGGGCTGTAATATTATGCTACTTTGTATTATGTTTCTCTCTCTCTCTCTCTCTCTCTCTCTTTTTGTGCGTTTTAATATTTTTGCGGCTTGGTCATTAGTTAATCGTCCTAATGTTCTTGCGATTTCTTACTATCCCTATAACTGAGGGCGTTGTGGTTTATTTTGTGGGAAAACAACTAGTTTCCCCTTGTTTACCTCTGATTGCACTACAAGAAATATGATTTTTGGCAACAACTTTTTTCGTTAAAAGTTGTTACAAGTCGCTGGCAAAACAACCAAAGATAATTTTGCCAGCGACTTGTAACAAAAAAAACCGTTGCAAAAAATCATATTTCTTGTAGTGTTGGTTTGGTTTTTGCGGGTCAAAGTTCTTTTCTCTAAACGCGTGTTGGTAAATAAATTTTGTAAGTTTCAAAACTAATTAATCTAGGTTTTTGTAACTGTTCAACTATGTATTTATTGTGGTTTTGACTGAGTTTCCCTATAAATTGTTGCCTTTGGTTCACTTCTTTTTACTCGTGCCTTTCTTTTCTGCCTCCTCTGTTTTTCTTATTGTTATCCTGATGGGGGGGAAATCTAAAGGTAAAAATACCACTACCAAACCAAATTCTCAGAAAGGAAAAAAGAGAGTAGATGTTTCATCATCCAAGCGCAAACATACCAATGAATCCAGAAAAAATGATTTGTCAGAGGTCTTTCCTTTGGTTGAGTCTTATGATTCTGATGAAATGGATGACGATTATGAAGAGTTCTTGAAGGCTTATGACCTTCAAGAATCTTACCCTGGGGCGTGCTCCTCTGGAGAAGAAGAAAACTCTCGAGTTGTTGCAGATTCCACGAAGTTTCCACAGGAAAACGTTGAGGAAGAGATTATGAGTAGCTGGTTCCCTGATGAGTTGTTCCATCTCCCTATTTCTTCCTCTTGCTGGAAAGATTGGGTCCAAGGGTATTGAGGGAATGGGTATCCCACTTCCTGGTTTCCTTCTCTTGGCGAAGGAGCTGGATCCTTTGGCAGCTGAGGGACTAGGATTCATGTCTTTAGGTTTCTTTCTCTTGGCGGCGAGGACAGTAGTTGTAGGATTTGATCATTTGTCTTTCATTTGATCATTTGTATTTCATATGTTTGTAATTTTTGGCTTTTTGTTTGTTTGTTTGTATCTTCTATTTCTGAATGAAATAATAGCTTTGGCGGCGCATTTGCTCTGCAATATATTACCTGGTCTTCCCTTTTGTCGTTCCTGCAATTTTTTATTACGTAGTTTATGTTTTCATATTACGTATTTCAAAGGATAACTTGCCTTACCATATAACTTTTGAACTCCGAGTTGTTGCTTTTGCACGCCAAAGCCTTAGACTTACATGGCGGCCTTCCTTGCCGGATAAATTTTGCACACCAACGCCTTAGACTTACATGGTGGCTTTTGTATATTTGCACGCCAAAGCCTTAAACTTACATGGCGGCCTTCCTTGCCGGGTAAATTTTGCACACCAACGCCTTAGACTTACATGGTGGCTTTTGTATATTTGCACGCCAAAGCCTTAAACTTACATGGCGGCCTTCCATGCCGGATAAATTTTGCACACCAACGCCTTAGACTTATATGGTGGCTTTTGTATATTTGCACGCCAAAGCCTTAGACTTACATGGCGGCCTTCCATGCCGGATAAATTTTGCACACCAACGCCTTAGACTTACATGGTGGCTTTTGTATATTTGTACGCCTCGAGGGCGACTTTTCCTGTTACAATCTTTCCACACATAAAAAAAACGTTATCAAGAATAAAATGCGTAAATAATTTTGTTCTTAATGTTTCTGAAATGATGAGCCTCGATAAAAACTCCTGCCCTTGCAGGAGAAAAGAGCGTCCCAACATTGTTTATTTATTTATGAAATGAATTTTTAGTACATGAAATGGTGATGACTAACAATCCTAGAAGCAAGAAACGGTCCTAAAATATTTGTTTTATGGCGCCTCTTAGGTGGCGCCTTTCTTCCTAAGTGCTTTTAGCTGTAGTAGAACCTGAAGTTAGATACGTTCCACGTTCTGGGCATCACCTCGCCCTTCAGAGTTTCCAGCATGTATGCTCCATTTCCAAACGCTTCATTAATCCTGAACGGTCCTTCCCAGTTTGGTGCTAGTTTTCCTCCTTTGTCTCTTCCCATTGGCCTTTTCACGACCAAGTCGCCTTCCTTGAAGTTTCTCGGTATCACTTTTGTGTTGTACTTCCTTGATGCTCTTTCCTTTAGGGTGAAATCCCTGAAATGTGCTGCTTCTCTTACTTCTTCCAAAAGGTCTAGGTTCTCCTGCAGGGCTGCGCTGTTTTCCTCGCCTGTGATTGTTTCTCTCCGCCAGCTGGGGGGTCTATTTCCACGGGAATCATTGCGTCTGTTCCATAGACCATTCGAAATGGGGTTTCTCCTGTTGTCGAGTGTGGTGTTGTATGATACGACCACAAAATTGACGTTAAAGGTTCCGTCCAATTCTTGTCTTTTGCTTCCAGCTTCCTTTTGATTGCCTTCAAGATTACCTTGTTCGCCGCTTCTGCTTGTCCATTAGCTTGCGGATGTTCTACAGAGACGAAGGTATTTCTGATTCCTTTTTCTTCGTAGAAACGAACTACCTTCTCACTTGTGAACTGAGTGCCGTTGTCGGAGACTATGTATTTGGGTAGTCCAAACCTGCAAATGATCCTCTTCCAATAGAAATGCTTTACCTTTTCTGCTGAGATTGTCGCTATTGGTTCGGCTTCAATCCACTTTGTGAAATAGTCTACTGCTACGAGGAGGAACTTTACCTGTCCCTGGGACGTCGGAAATGGGCCTAGAATGTCAACTCCCCACATGTAGAATGGCCACGACGACATGACTGTTTTTAGTGGTTCTCCAGGGGCGTGGTGTAGCTCTGCGTATCGCTGGCATTTGTCGCAGCTTCTGACGTATCCTCTGGCGTATGACAAGATTGTTGGCCAGAAAAATCCTGCTCTGATGACTTTCCCTGCTAGTGATCTTCCTCCTATGTGACTTCCGCACGATCCGTCGTGGATTTCCTTCAGTATACTTTAGGATTCTAGTTCACTTACACATAGGAGCATAGGTGCTGCGAAACCTCTCTTGTACATTTTGTCGCCTATTAAGGCGTAATGGATGGCTATCTTCTTTATCTTCACCGCCTCTTCTTTTTCTTTTGGGAGGATATCATTCTTCAAATATTGCCATACGGGATGACGCCAATCGTTACTTTTTATCATCATCATTGTTTCCGTGGTGTCAGTGCTTGGCGTCGCTATTGTTTCTTGAATGACTGTTCTGTTGTGCCCCGGTTTTTTGGTACTTGCTAATTTTGAGAGAAGGTCTGCTCTGGAGTTCTGTTCTCGTGGCACATATATTAGTTCAAAGTTTTCAAATTGCGCCGCCATCTTTTTGACCTTGTCTAAGTATTTTGTGAGCTGAGGGTCTTTTGTCTTATATTCCCCTGACACTTGATTTGTGACCAACTGAGAGTCGCTTTTCACCTGGAGGCTAGTTACTTCCATTTCTTTTGCCAGTCTCATTCCTGCTATTAGGACTTCGTATTCCGCTTGATTGTTGCTCGCCCTGAACGTGAAGTATATAGATTGTTCGATTAAGACTCTGTCTGGTCCTTCGAGGACAACTCCTGCTCCGCTCCCTCTCAAATTGGAGGCGCCATCTACTGATAGGATCCATGATTTTTTTTGTGGTTTCGCCTGGAGGCGAGGTCATTTCCAAGACGAAATCAGCTAACACTTGAGATTTGATGTTTCCTCTTGGCGAGAAGGTTAGGTCGTATTCGGAAAGCTCTATTGACCACGCCACCATCCTTCCTGCTAGGTCTAACTTCTTTAGAACTTTCCTGATGGGGTGATCTGTTTTGACTATGATCTTGTGGCCCTGAAAGTATTGTCTCAATCTTCTGGTTGTAAACATTACTGCTAGGCACAACTTTTCAATCTTCTGGTATCGCAATTCTGCTCCCCTCAGGGTTCTGCTGACAAAGTACACTGGTTTTTCCTCGCCTTCTACTTCTTGGACCAGCGCCGAGCTCATTGCGTTGTCTGACACTGCCAGGTATAGGTAGAGGGGTTCTCCTGGTCGTGCTCTTGTTAATATGGGTGGAGATGACAAGAAGTTTTTCAAACTTTGGAAAGCTTCTTCGCATTGTTCGGTCCAGGTGAATCTTTCCCCTTTTTTGAGAGTGGAGAAGAAATGACATGCTCGTTCTCCGGCACATGAGAGAAAACGGGATAACGCCGCTATCCTGTCTGTTAGTTGTTGGACTTCTTTGACAGATGTGGGACTGCGCATATTGATGATGGCCTGACATTTTTCTGGGTTAGCCTCTATGCCCCTGTTGGTGAGCAGGAATCCCAAGAATTTTCCTGCCTGCACGCCGAATAAACACTTTGAGGGATTCAGCCTCATGTTGTATTTTCTTACAGATGCCAAAATGTCCTCAAGGTCTTTGTGGTGGTCACCATCCTCTTCTGTTTTGACTACCATGTCATATATGTAGACTTCTAGACTGCGCCCAATCTGTTGGGCGAACACTCTATCCATTAGGCGTTGATAGGTGGCTCCTGCATTCTTTAGTCCAAACGGCATCACTTTATAGTAGTAGTTGTAGGTGTTTGTCATGAAGGCGGTGTGTGGTGCGTCCGCTACGTTCATTTTGATTTGATTATATCAAGAGTATGCGTCCATGAAGCTTAACATTTTGCAGCCTGATGCTCCGTCTATGAGTCTGTCAATGCTGGGAAGGGGGTATGGGTCCTTTGGACATGCTTTGTTTAAATCGGTGAAATCCACGCACATCCTCCACTTGCCGTTATGCTTTTTTACTAACACCGCGTTGGCTAGCAAATCTGGATATTTGATTTCTTCAATGAACTGTGCCTTTCTGAGTTTTACAACCTCTTCGTCCACTGCATTCCTTCTTTCTTCGCCTAGCTTCCTCTTTTTCTGAGATATCGCCTTGAAGTTTGGTGAAATCGTCAGTTTGTGTGTGATTATGCTTTCATCTATTCCTGACATGTCTGATGGCTGCCATGCGAACAAGTCCACATATTCTTCCTTAGTGTGGCTATCACTTTTTCTTTTTCTTCTTTCTGTAAGGTTGTTCCCAACTTTGTTGTTTGGTGTTCTTCTTCTCCTATCTGCACCTCTTCTAGATCTTCTATTGGACTTACTCTCCTGTCTTGGAGTTCTACCCTTGGGTCCAGGTCAGCTACCTCGTTCATATTGGCTATGTATTTCACCTCTTTCGCCACTTCCTTCTTTTTTACTTTGAGGCTTAATTCATAACACTGGAGGGCTAATATCTGATCGCCCCTGATGATTCCGACTCCGCCGTTATCCAGTGGGTATTTCATGGCCAGGTAGAGTGTTGACATGGCGGCGCCTAAGGTATTGAATGCGGGTCTTCCTATGATGATGTTATATGAGGCCGAAAGTGTCCTTACCACAAGGTACCTTACCTTCATGGTTTTAGAATTCTACTTGTCTCCAAATGTTGTTAGCAGGGTGATGTGCCCCATTACTTCTGCTTGTTCCCCTACAAAACCTACTAGAGTTCCCTGGTAGGGTTGGAGTAACTCATTTGCTAGTTGCATTGCTTTGAATGCGTCCCAAAACATGATGTCTGCTGAACTCCCTGAGTCTATCAAAACTCTTTTGACGTCGCAATTCAAGATTTGAACTTGTATTACTAACGGGTCGTCGTCATGTGGCGCAATTCCTGTGGCGTCCTTTGGCGAGAACGATAGGTCTGGGGCCGGTAGGAAAGATACTTCACTACTAGAAAAAGTTAAAATACCGACGGAATTTAGAGACATAATATATTTCGTCTCTAATAGAGATGAAATTAGAGACAGAAAAAACAGTTAGAGACAGATATTTGTATTTTAGAGACATATATTTTCATTTTAGAGATAGATTTTGTCCGTCTCTAATAGTTTAGAGACGAGGAAATTACCGACGGGATCAAATCCGTCTCTAGCCTGTTTAGTGACGAAATATTTGCATTTTAGAGACAGATTTTGTCCGTCGTCATTTAAGATTTTTCTAGTAGTGCATGTCCTACTGATTCTATCCCCCTTTCTGACTTTCTAACATATCGCTTTCTGGCAGAGCTGGAGTTTCCGCCTCCTGCGAATCCTCCTGCGATGGTGTTCACCGCTATCCTTGGCTGTTCTTCTTTTGACTCTTCTCGCCGTCTGTGGTCAGGTGATCCCGGCGGTGTCTTCCTTCTTGAATCGCCTCCTGTGGTTTTGTCTAGGAATTTTTTGAGGTGTCCGCTTCTGACAAGTTCTTCTATCAAATTTTTTAGGCGGAAACACCTTTCTGTGTCGTGACCTCTGCACCTGTGGTAGTGACACCATTCATCTTTGTTTTTTCCCATCATGTAGTCATTGTCTCTGGCTGGTGGGCGTTTTGCCAGGTTGGTATGCAGGATTTCGTCAAGGATATGCACTTTTGCCCTGTTGAGGCGCGAATAGTCATCGTACATCGGAGTGTACTTCTTTGATGATGGGTGATACACTCTGTCCTTCTGGTATGGTCTGTCATTACCTCCCTGGTATCTGTAGTCTCTTGACGGCCATCTTTGTTGCTGGTAGTTTGGTCCTTTGTAGCGCCTTGGGTCTGGGCTTCGTTCCTTGTTGTCTCTGGATCTCTTCTCCGCATTGCTTTCCTCGCCTTTGATATAGCATTCCGCCCTTTTCATTACTTTTTGCATGGTTTCCGCGGGTTTCTGTGCTAGGGATTCGTTGAAGTGTCCTGCTCTGAGGCCGTTGTGAAAGGCTGCTACGAACATCTCCTGGTTTGGATTGGAGACCTTAATGGTTGCTTCGCTGAATCGGGCGAGGTACTCCCTGAGTATTTCTGAGCTTCCTTGCCTGATGTTGAACATGTTTGTGGCAGTTACTTGGATGTGTTTGCTCCCTGCAAACTGGTGCATGAATTTTTTGTGAAAATCGGTGAGATTCGTGATGGAATTCTTTGGCAAATTCATGTACTATCTGAGGGCGGCGTCTTTGAAAGTGCTGGATAACAATTTGCATTTGAGGTGCTCCTCAGCGCCGATGATTGCAGTTTGAGTTCCAACCGCCATGAGATGTTCTGACGGGTCAGTCTTTCCGTCAAAGCTTGGCAGTTGAGGGATTTTGAAATTGGCTGGAACTTGAGCGTCCCATAAGTTTTGGGCCAGGGGTTGAGATTCTTCAATCTCGTCTTCTTTGGCGAGCCTGGCTAACTCTGTTGCTTTTTCTTTTTCCAAAGCCGCCATCTTTGCTTGAAAACGACGAACTTCGGTTTGCAAATTCTGGTTATTCTGATTGTTCTGCTCTGTAGCCATGGTTATGGCTTGTTTGTTGCTTGAGGTCTGGGAAGTGTTTTACCAGAGCCCCACGGTGGGCGCCAATTGTTCCGGTGTGGAACTTAGGGGGTGTATATTTAGTGACAATGAATAAAGTATCAATTGTACTTAGGCTAATTTTTCGTCCATCTTAATTTTCTTTTGGGGGTTGTATTTATAGGCATACAGAGGGGGTGTATAACTCCCCACGATTCCATGATGTCTTTCATGGGGTGAGTCCGAGTTTGGCGCGTAGTGGGGGGAAGGCGTTGGCGCCAAGCTTCCCCGATCGTGGTACAAGCTTGTTTTTCACGGGTTTCTTGATAGTTCGTGGCGTATTGGGCCTGGATAGGCGAAATTGGGCCCAGGCGAGTTGGGTCGGGTAGAATGAACTGGATCCGGGCGAAATGGATCGGTTCAGGCGCGTAGTATGCATTGTTTTGGGCTGTTGACCATAGTGGGCTTGCAATGTGATTGGGCCTAGGCGAAGCTGACCGGTACAGGAGATGAAAATGCAATTAAGCCTTTTGTTTTGGTTTTTATTTTTGGTTACCTTTGTTTTGGTTAAATTGTATGTTTGATTTTTTACATTTTAATTTGGTCATATATATTTAAAAAATATTAAGCTGGTCTATTACATTACTAACGTTACAACAACTTAGTCCACTTAATCAAGTTTCTGTTTAAATCGTCCGGTGGATAATATGGGTGCCATGTGGACGTTTTTGACGGAATTAACTCAAAATTTGAAGAAAAATATGACTTTATACTAATATCAGAAATGTAAAGGACAAAACTTTAAAATTTATAATAATCATTTATAATAAATGATATTGACCCCACTGATAAAAAATTCTGGATCCGTCCTTGCATCCAATGGCCCATAATTTCATATATTGAAATAAGATATCGTAGTGACCAATGATTTCTCTTTCTAACAATATGGTTTAGATACTAAAATTGTAGTTCTGCAACCAAACTTTACTTAATTATTTTTTGCTCTGGTTTCGGTGTCCAATGACTACGTCTTGCCAACTGCCAGAGATGGAACCGGAAAAAATTCTCGAGGGAGGCGGCCAGAAAGAGTGAGAGTTCAAAATAAAATAATACATCATTTATTTTCTCATTATTCACAGATTTCACTTTTTTGTGTGGCCCAATTAGTCCCTGATATTGTTATATAGAAATAAATTTATTTCTACGTTATAATGAATCAATATTAACTGGAAAAAAATAATTTTGGTATTATTCGTATAACGTGAGTAATTAAACCGCTGAAAAATTGGAAAAGACAAAGAAATTGCTAACTAATATCCTCGAGACACTAGTGATTAATTAAAGTACTAAAGCCCTGTTTGGATTAGCTTATTTTTTAGCTTATGCAAACAACTTATACAATTTTTATGTATTATTATAAGTTTGTCAATGTAGTTTATGATAAAATAGCTTATAAAAATACAATTTTCACTAGTTTGAACTTATAAAATAGCATAAAACCTAATTTATATTGCATAAGCTGTTTGCATAAGCTCAAAAATAAGTTAATTCAAACAGGGCTAAATATGATAAATAATAAGTCTTATAATTTTTAAAACTATAAATAAAATATGTTTCAATATCAAAATTATTTCATTTAAATTCCTTAACTATTAATTCTGAAACACTAATTACTATGACTAATATATGTTTAATTTCATTGTGATGCTTGCTTCATAGATTACACAATGGTGGGGTGGCAAAGCTAATTATACATATAAAGTACAATAGTACTATGAATTGTTGGGGGTGGCGGCAACCCCATTTTCAATGTGCCTAGTTCCGTCCCTGCCAACGATAGTAAGGTTCAAATTCTATATATTTAGATTAGATACATAAGGATATATTTAGATACATAAGGATATCTTCCATATTCAAGTCAAAATATTTAGACAATTCTAAGTGTGTTTTTAAGAACTAGAAGTAGTAAATATTGGTTTTCTAAGCCACCATTACATAGTGATTAGATATCTTCCCATCCTAAAATATAAGCAAAAATTGATTAATTATAATAAATGTGTTAAGTTCAAATCAAATACATCAAATTTATTTAACTCATTTTTATTTATATTTTGAGACTGAACGAGTACACTGTTAAAAATTTAACTCGACAACTATTACATTTTCAAGGACATGAGTATAGAAAAAAAGTCGGTCAGTGATGTGTTTTCTAGTGAGAGACGCTCTACCTTGTCTCTACCATTTTCCTTATGTGCCTCCAATTAGGGTTCTCTTCTCCATCTTTTTGGAGCCATTTTCCCTCCAAAGTGGAGTTCTTTCTCCCAATTCTTTGGGGGGTTTGCTCTTGAAAGCTTCAAGCTCTCTTCCTTGTGTCCAATACTCCATGTTTCCACAAACTTCACACCCATTGAACACCCAAGGGTCCTCTCATCCACAAGAACTTCCATAGCCCCTCCACCGGTAGAGAGGCCGCCACCATAGCCGCCACCTTTGCCTCCCTCCTACACGGTGACTCAAGATCTGAAAGTATTTTTGCCGCCAACAAAGCCACCACAAAAGTTTTTGGGTTTGATGTTTGTTATAACTACTAGTTTAATTTTTTCATCTATGTTTGTTTCTATTAATGTTGTATTTTTGTCCTATGCTTTGCCTTGCATGATGGGGGTTTTGGGGTTAAGAATGTTTTGTTTCAAATATGCACACATGGTGTTTGTTAGAAGGCTGCAATATTGTTGAGTTGTTTGGAATTGTATTTTGTTTTCAGATTTGAGAATGGTTGATGCTGCCATTCTCTATCCTTTCCACCAAGAACATGGATTCCATATGTGGGGTGAATTTGGCTAATCTCAAAATCACTTATAGTCGATTTATGCTTGCAGAAGTCAAAAATATATCCGTAAATAGATAGAATAAAAGACTGAATCTTTTCTTCTCCTTTGTCAATGACAACTTGTGGATGATAACACTTTGGGTGTTAGGCTTTAGATGTTTGTTTGGTAAACTTCTTTTGAATTATGATATCTAAAAGTATCATATCATGCAAGACTCAGGGCTCGTTTGACCTAATTTATTTTAGAGCTTATCATAAACTATCTTGAAAAACTTATAATAATACATAAAAATTGCATAAGCTGTTTGCATAAGCTCAAAAATAAGTTAGGCCAAACGGACCCTTAGTTTATTTGTCTAATTGTGTGATTTTAAAGTGTGACTGTGGATGAGAAATGTCCCAACACATTACGTAGACTCTATATATGCTCTTTGTTTAATCTATTAAAATGGTTTGTTTATTGTAAAAAAAAAAAAAGGACATGAGTATAGAAGAATCAACAATTTGATTAGGAGTTGAGCTCAATAGGATCACACATGTATTTAGGTCGATAACAATTTATATATATATATATATATATATATATGAATTTTTAGCAATTAGACTACTTGACTAAAAATAAAAAATAAAATAAAAATCAATTATGTCTTTTATGAGAGTATTCAAAAGTGTATAATTAATAGAGTCGAGTTTAATAATGTAAATTTTCTCATTTAAAATGCACAACTCTGGTTCTCGGCATGCTTCTGTTTGTCAATTTCACACAAATATATTTTTTTTAAGAAGTTAAATTAGTTCACCTAAATTAACACCGGTGAAAATCGACCCTGAGACCTTAAGAGGAACACACGTCCAAATCCCAAGCCACTACCACTAGACCAACCCAAATGAGTATTTCACACAAATAATGTTGTTGTGAAAGTGGAACATTGTCACTCTTTAGTATCTCTCCAGTGTAATCTCATGCATAACAAGAGGGCTGAGTGTTTAAAAAATATTACAAAAAAATATATATAAAAAGAATGATGAAATTCAAAGTTAGATTTGTCATAACTCCCATGTTATCGGACTTTATAGTCACAACCACAAAGCCTAACTCTTTCGATAAGTCACGAACCAATTTTAGCATATCGACAAGTTGCTCAAATTTCTTATCGGCAGTGAATTGAATTCATAAATCGACTTTAGGAGGAACTACAACAACCTCCCGACCCACCACATCATTGTTAGGTTGTTCGGCCGCCGAATTTTTTTCAACATTAATTTCTTCTTCCGTCATAGGACGTTTGCCCAACCTAATATTAACTTTGTGCATAACATTTTCATCCTTTTTAGCTCCACTTGAATCGTCCATAACATTTCATATTATTCGACAACAAATATACAATATTTTATTCCTATAGTTCCTAATAATTGCCTAACATAAATCAACCTAAACACAATTCACAAAATATATATAAAGATAAATTACATCTTCAAAAAAAACTACTAGACAAACTAAGCTATTTATATTTTCCGAATGACAAAATAGATCCTCTTTAAAATTAGAATCTCTAAAACATGCAATTTTTTTTTTTTGACAATCTCTAAAAGATACAATATTATTATACATGAATTTTAGAACTGTTTGAAGAAAATTTATAACCTCTAATATGTTAAAGAAATCAAAAGTGTTAAACAAAAGTTTTTAATGCTTGATCCAGATGAGGTCTACTTGGGAGATAGATTTCCTAGTTTAGAAATCAATTTGGCAGATTTTGATCTCCATACTATGTTTGTTTCTTATGTTTTGTTCCTTTCGTTTAATTAATTATTACATGTAGTAATTATGTGTCGGTTCCTAATTTGTGTCCTTTTAATATTATACGGACTGATATTGCCGGAGACAAAAATCTCTATTATTGTATTGAAAAGGTTCCCACTACACAATGTTTTTGCAGGATATTTTGTGATGTATCTTTTGCCTTTAGAGCATCCTATAGAAATGTTTGATTTTCAGTTGTACCATGCTCTGAGAAAGAAATTTCATCTTGGTTTATACTCCCTCCGTCCATTTTATTTGAGTCAGTTTAATTGTCTTACGTTTGCTAATGTAAAATTTTAACGATTAATATTTTTAATTGTATAATAGTAAAAATTATAAAAATTTGATATTTTGAAAATATAAATCGAGACGAATCCAACAAGATCTTATATGCTAATATTTATTTTTTATTTATGAATAGAAAAATAGAGTCAAAACAAGATATATGAATAGTGTCTGCAGTCAAAATGACTCAAATAAAATGGGACGGAGAGAGTATTAATTAGTCTTAGAATATTTAAATTACAAACACATTTATAATTGTGTTGTCTTCTTATTATAATAGTTTTGTCCTCAAATTTGCTTTTCTTTAACAACAAAACTTGTATATATATATATATATATATATATATATATATATATATATATATATATATAAGGGAAGAACAAAGTACAAGCAGTACTAAACCCTCTAATGGAAAGGAGCAAAAATGATATACTCCCTCCAACCTTAATTATAAGCAAAAAATACTGTTTAGATTTATCCAATAACTAATGTATCTAGTCTACAATGTAGACCAAATATATTAGTTATTGAATGTATCTAAAAAGTGATTTTTATTTATAATTAAGGTCGAAGGGAGTACAATTCAAGTAAAAAGTACTATATCCAAAAAAGGTCATAGACACTAAAATTCACCCAAGAGCAACAACTAAAAGTTTGAGTCCTAAAAGTTTGTCTTCAAATTTGCTGTTTTTATAGGCTAATGCTACGGTGGACCACTTTCACAAGTGGTCCACCGTGGACAAGTGATCTACCGAATACAAATTTTACAAAATTTATTGGTAGATTGAAAGTTTATATCATATAGAGCATCCATAAAAAATTTTAAAAAATTGAAAATCATTTGATATTTTATTGGGATTTATAAGATTTACAGTATTTAATAAACCGTTAATCTTGATGGATCTCAATAACATATCAAATGATTTTCAATTTTTCTAAAATTTTCTATAGATGATCTATATGATATAAACTTTCAATCCAATGATGGATTTTGTAAAATTCATATTCGTTATAGGGTTTTTCATAAAGTAGTCCATGTTAAAATTTTCCGTTTTTATATAGTCAATTAGTTTTCAAATATATTGTTTATGGATCGATTTGATATATAAAATTACTAGGAAAAGAGACGGTGTAAAATTACTAGCAAAAGAGGTAGTAATGATATGTTTATAATTTTAGTACATTTAAAGACTAAGTGACCGCGTAAAAATATGGATCTTAGTAACAAACTGACAACGATTTATACATTTAATTACTATAAATTTGTTTGTTACAATAGTGATCTCTATGGTGACGGATTTAGATGGGGGAAAATAGAGATGGCAATAGAAAGATATATATGTGGTTATCCATCCGATAAGGTTAAGGTACGTACTAGGATATTTTAGTTGATTTTAATAGTTTATGAACAAAATAGTTGGATGACACTTAAGGTACGTGCTATGATATTTTAGTTGATTTTAATAGTAGTATAACATTTTATGTTAATCAAATGTGAAACTCTTAAATAACATTCAAATATCAACAATTTCATCATGTTAACTTTTAAGTTCTTTAAATAGTAAATTTGTATAAATTTTTTATAAAAATATACTCCCTCCGTCCCATTTTATTTGAGCCGTTTTGACTGTAGACATTATTTATATATCTCGTTTTGAATCTATTTTTCTATTCATAAATAAAAATAAATATTAGCATATAAGATATTGTTTGATTTATCTTGATTTATATTTTCAAAATATCAAATTTTTATAATTTTTACTATTATACAATTGAAGATATTAATCGTTAAAGTTTTACATTGACAAACGTAAGACAATCAACTGACTCAAATAAAATGAAACAGAGAAAGTATAAAGTCAATATATTAAAAGTTGTGCTGTTTAACTTTTTGATTAAATTTTTTTTTAAATAATATATTTAAAGAGTACATCGAATATATTTGTAACAAACAGGAAACAACACCGAAGAAGAGTGCAAATGCAATGCAATAATAAGGTGCGCACGTGGTACGGGTGCAAGTAGCAAAAACCAAGATTGTACGATTGAAATGAGTCAATAGCCATGCACGTGTGGTAGTATCCAGACAGATTCCTCACTCACTCTCTGTAGAGCTGTAATAGTAGTAGTATAGTCCTATTTCCTACTACTACTCATCAAGTAGCACAAATCTCGAAGGCAAGGGTCAATGCTTAAATGCCCCTAAATTTGTGGGTCCACATACCTACCCATTCAACCGACCAGGCTAGCAATCATCAATTCTTAACTTCATTTCCATTCATGCCCTTCACTACCACACTGTCGGCTATACCTTACTAGTACCATTGCCAATACAAGTAAATAAACATATTGAATTTCCTAAATAGTGTTCTCGGGGTATTAGTTAAGGTAGCTAAGTATAGTAAGATTTTTTTAAAACTTATGCAATTAACTTTTTAAAAGTGTAAAATGTGATATTTTTAATACAAAAACTTCTCTTTTTGATTTCTTAACTAGTGTCCCGGGAGCACTAGTTAGCATGACCCTAAACATATTAATATATTTAGACAATAATAATATATTATTTTAAATACATTAATTTTATGATTAAAAGACTAATTTTTAAAGTTGGTTTTATAAAAAATCTTTACTCTATTTTCTTTTAAACAACTTTACACCTATTTTTGTGCTAAATAATTAAAGCTACCTCCATCCTAATAGAAGTAATGAATACTATCTCTGTTTTAATATATACTCCATTTGTTTCAAAATAATTGTCACTTTAGCAATAAAATTTTGTTTTAAAAGAATTGTTATTCTCATTTTTTAATGTATTTATTTTCAAATTGTATCCCTAATTATTACCATGTGCATTATTCTCAAGGAAACAAATCTATAACTTATAGGGGTAAATTAGTAAAAATATATTTTTTTATAACATCATTATATTTCTTAATATGTGTGAAAAAACCTTAACCGACAATAGTTTACAGATGGAGGGAGTAAAAATTTTTTTGATAAATTTTCTTGTTCTAATTTATAAAATTATTTTCAAAGTTCAAGTTATATTAATTAAATTTTATAAAAACACCCTTAATTAAATTAAGAAAAATAAAAGATCAATATTTCTCTATCTTCATAATTGAAAGATAATTTAAAAAGAGAAAATATATTATTAACAAATTTAATACATTTTTGTTTTTTAACTCTTATACATTAGTTTAGAAAGGGGAACAATGGCCTTGATTTTATGAAAAATCTTTTACTCCTATTTTCCTTTAAACAATTAAAAATAACTCTTATACATTAAAAAAAATACTAAACAGCACCTTCGGGACACTAGTTAAGTATATAAATATGGTAATTTTACCTCCGAATTTGTGCATTCAATGCATCGAAAATGTAAAAAATTGTTTTATTAATATTAATTTTATCTTTTATTTCTATTTAAAGTATGCTTAACAAGTACCCCAAAGACACTGTTTAGCATGACCCTTACTTTAATGCTATGATTTAAAAAATAATACTCTCTCTTGTCCTATAAATGAAAAAATATTTATTTTTTTTACTTGTTGAATTGATATATTTAAAGTTTAAACTGTCAAGATATATTAATTCAACAAAAAAGGTAAAAAAAATAATATGATACTTTACCACTCTATCCATCGATCAGACATTCGACATAAAATGTCTTTAAAAAAAGGATTTTACCGCTCTATCTATTTTCTAAAGGTTGTAAACCTGGTATCTACACAAAATTTATGAAACCTAAAATGATTCAACCAATAGTAAAAGATATTAGCAACCGTGTGATCTTTCATTGGATCCCACTAAGATATGTTATTAGTCACATATAGACAAAGTACATTTTTTTCCTCCCATACTTATATTTTTACATGCAAAGAGCTTAGCTGGAAATGTCTGTACTTTGCCTTGACAATATCTTGTGTTTGATTTTATTAAATTCAACCTTCCACTCACCTTCCATATGGCCAAAAACCATTTAATTTCACTCTTTTTTTAATCAACTCTACTATTTTCATTTTATATATAAAGACTATTACCAAAATCTTACTATACACCAATAAAACCCCACTAATCACTTAGTACTTGAAAAAAACTTTTGCCAAAAACAAATTTTCCATTTTCTTCATGGCTTCTTCTCTAACAATTTCCCCAAGAAAGCTTCGTTTAGATTTATATTCTTTTTCATACCAACAAGATTCTAGTACACCATTAGTTATAAATGTTCTTGCTTCACTAATTGAGAGAAACATGGCAAGAACAAAGAGAATAGTAAAAAATTGTTCTAGATCTTTGTCTAAGGCAATTAGCACAAACATCTTTGATTGTAGAGAAATCCCAGATTTGACAATTCAATCTTATTTAGAGAGAATTTTTAGGTACACTAAAGCAGGACCTTCGGTTTATGTTGTGGCTTATGTTTATATTGATAGGTTTTGTCAGATTAATCCTGGATTTAGAATCAATGCTAGGAATGTTCATAGACTTCTCATTACAACTATTATGGTGGCTTCCAAATATGTTGAAGACTTGTGAGTTTATTTCTCCTCCTTTGTTTATATATAAATATTTGTCTTGTTTAATATTTTATTTAGTCACTGCAAATATAGCGATTAATGATTTTTTATTAATTTAAATTTTTATTAATTTTTTTAAACTTGGTATCCGACTTAAGAAGTTGCTTATTTATATAATTTGAGAAACTATCTTTTATTGATAATGGGGTTTATATATATATTTATGAATATTTTTTTTTAATTTTAGTTCTTTAATATGTTGATACATCAAACTACCTGCATTCAATAGTTTGTTTATGCCAATCTCAATCATTGATACAACTTGCTATAAAACACATGAAAGGGACAAATTATTAAGTAAATCATGAGCATAAAATTATATCTTGATGGTAGAAATCAATCAATAAAATATGAAATAGAGTATTTACAACATAGTTTTGCTATTTAATTTTTTTTTTATAAAAAAAACAGGGGATGATATGCTAATAAAGATAATTTCTTTGATTTGATTATAGGAATTACAGAAATTCATACTTTGGAAGAGTTGGTGGATTGACAACTAGTGAGCTAAACAAATTGGAGTTAGAATTTCTTTTCATGATGGGTTTCAAATTACATGTAAATGTGAGTGTATTTGAGAGTTATTGTTGCCATTTAGAAAGGGAAGTTGGAATTGGAGGAGGGTACCACATTGAGAAGACACTAAGGTGTGCAGAAGAAATCAAAGCTAGACATAAAGAAGAAATTAGGGGTTACACACAACCTCGTGTAATGTTGTAATCTTATTTGTGATTATGAATTTTTGTTTTTTAGAGTTATTGTTGGCCATTTTGTGACTATGTTAGAGTTTTTCTTTTTGTTTTCCTACATGTTTTTCTTTTACTATTATTACTAGAAATCATCTAAATTATGATATTCCTTTAGAATAAAGGCGACTATATTTGGTTTTTGTAAATATTTATAAAATATGTAATATATAATTGTGGTGCACACCACAAAAACCACCTCGCGAGTCATCAGAATTACAAATACACTTGGCGCACACCACAAAAAATCACCTCGTTAGTAGGATAATAAAAAAGTCATTATAAACATATTTACTATTATAAATTAAAATTAAAAATTTTGCATTCTTTGACTTGGAATCCCGACTACAACACTAATTACAAGTACACCTTAACGTGCAAGGTTGGTGCACACCATAAAATGAATTACCTTACCCTTATGCATAAAGATGGCGCACACCAAAAAATGGCAGTTCAACTGTCCACCATTATGAGCTTCCAAAGGCCTGTACAAATCGATATACTACCTCTTAATCTTTATCGTTTCGATTTCAGCCACCTACCTCTCTCAACAACACGTTTCCGTTTCGATTTCAGTCGCGTACCTCTCTCAACAATGTTTTCCGGCAACAAAACCCTATCCATCGATATTTATTCGGCTGCATAGAATCACAATTAACTAACAAGTACTATCCTCCTTATTTATAATCAGTCACCTGGTCCATAACAAAACAAACCCTAGAAAATGATAATTACTTTTCGTGCCCCCAGCAAATCTCAATCGCCCCAAGAAATTACAAAAATACCTTAACATGCAAGGTTGGTGTACACCAAAAAATGAATTACCGCGAGAATTATAAGTACGCCCTTATGCATAAAGATGGTGCACAACACACCACACAAAAAAATGCTCATGTCATTTCTATAAATAACTTCACAAAATCAATCATGCATCAAGAAACATCAAATTAACAATGTCATACGTACAAGCACACACATAATTATCATTGCACAATTATTCAATAAGATATGAGAGTAGGATAAAAATAGGAATTAAATATATAATATTCATTAATTGTAAAATAAAATTAGATTATGATGAACTTGTGTCCCATGGAAGAGATGAGTATTAGAGATCTTTGGAAGGGAGAAAAAAACTTGCACAAAAATATATTGATCTTCGGATGAAAATCAACCTTCTACAATATTCTAGGCGTGGGGAGAAAAGAGGGAAGGAAAATCTAATTATGATCTTCTAAAAAATTCATGGTGTGATCAATAACAAAAAGGGAGGTGTGTATCTAAATTTCCAGAGAAGCCCAAATGATTACTAATGTATCTATCCAAATTGTTATTTGGACCCCAAAAATAAATAATAGCAATCTATCTATCACTTCAAATTCAACCAAATATTTAACATAATTTACAAATCACCTCATACTTATTTTTTTTGTTAACCCTCTAATTCTTAAGAAAAGGAATGTTAGTGATTTGGAGTTTGATCGTGCAGTAAGTAAAGTCTGGTTAAAAAATTATTTCACCATAAAATTGAATTTGGGTTCTTTCGAACGATCCGTTTTTTAGTGAAATTCATTAACCACTTGAGCTCAATATTTTTATTAATGCTTTATTAAAATAAAACAAATCATTCAATGGTTAAATCATTCATTAAATGATTACATAAAAGAAAAACAAACAAGGGATTATTATCCTATTTTTGTCTCACCAAATTAATTAAAAATAAATAGATAAATAAATTAGAATTCTAAATAGTTAATTAAAAACCCATATGTTACATTCCACAATTGAAATAAATAAACTTTAGGATATAATAATTTATTTAATTAAGAGAATGGTGCTAAACATTTTCTTAAATTATTTACATTATATAAGTTGTTAAATAATTAATAATCAAGAAAATTTATTACGCTCTAACTAACATACATGGAGAGATCAAATTATAACTGGTACAATATTTGAGTAATATTACACTGTCAAATAATGCGTAAACAAATATGAATATTATAAAATTTTACTGTTAAATTTTATAAAATTTATATTTGTTAAAGTATTATTGAGCGATGTCGGTGTAATTTGTCCATACTCCATTCCGTAAGTTAATAGTTAGGATTGTCAAGTCTCTAAGCAAATTGTGTATTCATTAAATTATAGATCAGAAGTCAAAGTTTCATTAGCATATGAATATATATGCAGATCGAGCAAATATAGATGAAGTCAACAAACTACAACCTAAGAACACAATTTAAGCAACATATTCAGCCTTAAAAGTAGAGAAGGCTACACTTATTTGCTTCTTGTTATGCCGAATTAAACAATAAATCTATCAAACATATGACAAGTCTTGCATTTCCTATTGTTAAGAGTGAAATGATATTGAAAGCATGCCATGATTATGCTTGAGTTGCAGAGAAATGCTTGAACAAAATAAAGAGAAACGAAAGCTTCAAGCTAGAGGAAGAAGTGTAAATTTTATTATGCAACTCAATGAATACAAGTGAGTGAATTACAAGTATATATACATTGTGAATGAGTGTATCTAAGTAGTTGTAACCAACAAACCAAACTCTAACTGTCACTTTAACCAAGCCCTAACTGTCACAATTTAACCAAGGGTTAACTTGTGTTACAAGTAAAGGAAAGTGGTGTGATCTAAGTGTTATCAACAGCCTCCTTCAAGCTGGAAAACATGTCAATGGTTCCAAGCTTGGACTGAAGTGCATGGAAGGGACCAAGATGCAAAGATTTGGTGAATAGATCTAGAATTTACTCCTTGGATGAAACGGGTAGCAAATGAACAATGTTGGCTTGAACCTTGTCACGTACAACATGACAATTAATCTCTATATGCTTTGTCCTCTCATGAAAAACTGGATTGGCTGCAATATGCATTGCTGAAAAACTGGATAGATGTGTCATGTGAAACACAAAGATCCTGCAGCAAATATAGTAACCACTGTCCTTCACATGTTGCATGAGCCAAAGCACGATACTCAGCTTCAGAAGAGGACATGGAAATGGCTGATTGTTTCTTACTTTTCCAACTGATTAATGGAGTGCCAAGGAAGAAGCAAAGTCCAGTGGTAGATCTTCTAGTGTCAGGACAAGCCCCCCAATCAGAATTAGAGAATCCTTTCAGGGTTAAGGGTGGCAATGAACTAAAAATGAGATCTTGGCCAGGGTGATTCTTTAGAAACTTCAGAACATGAAGCCCAGCTAGCATGTGAGCATCAGTTTTAGCATCTAAGAATTGACTAAGCTTGCTGACAGCATAAGAGATTTCTGGTCTGGTGTTAGTTAAGTATAGTTGTCTGCCAATCAATCTTCTATAAGTAGTAGGCTCGGTGAGAGGTTGACCAAAAGACTTATGAAGTTGTAGTAAAGGCTGCATATGAGTGGAGAATGGTTTAGTAGCAAGTAAACCTATGTCTTGAAGCAAATCCAAGGTGTATTTCCTTTGAAAAAGAGCAATTCCAGAGTCAGATCTAGAAACCTCAAATCCTAAGAAGTATTTAAGAGAGCCTAAATCTTTAATGCTGAATTTGGTGTCAAGTAGAGATTTGAGATGGTGGATTTCATGCAAGTCAGTGCCTCATAGAACTAAGTCATCAACATAAACCAAAATAGATGTGAATCCAGTTGTTGATTTCTTAGTAAACAAGGAGTAATCAACTTTAGATTGAACATAACCTGAAGTTATCAATGTTGCAGTCAATTTTGCATTCCAAAGATTGAGTAACAAGAAGAGATCTATTAAAAGAAAGATTTGTCCGAGAAAAAATCTTAACAGTTACATCCAATCACAAACTACACGAAAGTTGCCCCTTTTTCATGGGGATTTACCCATCACAGAGATGCACGGAGGAACAGAACGAACTTCATATATCCCTTTTCTACTCAATCCAGAAACAAGATCGGACGTTATTCCGTTGTCTACTTGCCTGTTTGAGCCAATATAAAGATCTTTGTAACTTGCAGACCAAGTCAGGTTGAGCTATATATTTCTTCATATATATTTCTTCATTAAGATCACCATGCAGAAAAGCAGTGTTAACATCTAGTTGAAGCAAGGGCCATTGTTGAGAAGTAGCAACTGCCAAGAAAGTTCTAACAGTTGTCATTTTTACCACAGGACTAGAAGTGTCAAGGTAATCTATGTCTTCTGTTTGAGTGAAGCCCTTAGCTACTAATCTTGCCTTATGCCTTTCAATGGATCCATCAGCATGTAACTTCAATTTGAAGACCCATTTGCGGCCTATGGCCTTCTTGTGAACAAGTAACTTTGTCATAGTCCAAGTGTTATTCTTTGTCAGTGCAGACGGTTTATCATTGATAGCATTCTTCCAATGTTCATCATGCATAGTATCCTCATAGCATAATGGTTCAGAAAGGGTGGATAAGTTGAAAACAAAGTGTTTGTGTGCAGCAAGAACATTTTTGTATGAAATAAAAGAAGATAAGGGATACTTACAAGTAGAAGTTGATTGAGATGTGGGAGTGGAAGAATCATGATCAATAATAGTAAGTAGAGTGCAGTGGAAGTCTTGTAGGTAAGTAGGTGGGTTTAATGGTCTAGTGGATCTTCTAAGGGATTTTATAGGTTATGTAGATGGATTAGGTTGTGAAGTAGAGTTTTATTAGAGTTTGAAGTCTTTGTGACATATGTAGGAGTTGGTGGAGGATTGGGAGTTATCTGTGGTGGCAAAGTGTTTGCAGTAGAGTTAGAGGGTTGTATAGGCTGTGTTGAATTAGCATTATCCGTATGTGAATACATGTGTTTTTTGTTTTTAAAAGTAGATCATATATTTGAACTGGTTCTAAATCGGTTTTAAATTGAACTATAATTGGTTTTTAAAGTGGTTCAGTTTGAAACCACATCAAATTGTTCAGTTTAAAATATGGTTCAATGCAGTTCGAATTACAATTTGGTTAAGTTAACTGCATTTTTGAACACCCCTCGTCGGGACCAAAGTAAAGGTGTGATAATCCTATGAGGAACTAGGCTATAAACTAAAAGGGAGAATAAAGGAGCAAAGCAATGAAAATTAACATTAAGCATGAAATAAAAATACTTTTCAATTCAACCAAATATGATGAGTTCTTAATTCCATACCGCTCTACACGGGCAAAATTGATCGGTTCATCCGATGGATCTGATGATGGTAATGGTGATGAACCCAGTTTAATAGGAGAATGGTACCTGTAAAAATATTAGCATTCCAACGTTTAAAATAGTATTTGCTCAAGATGAGAGTATAAGAAACTTGGTGAAATATGTGTAACTCATGAATAAAGGAATGTGCAATTTTATGTAAATCTTTCAATTATGAAACTAATCATTATTTTATTATCTATGTTAAAGAGGATCACAATCTCTGCGATAAAACAACAACCTTGTGTTTTGTAGCACATGCCTAAGGAAATTCTCGAGGCTAATATAAAATGTTACAAAGAAATAGAAAACGACCAATTAACAAAGTTTAGAAAAAACCATGAAAATGATAAAAGAAGCAAGAACAACGCCAGAGTGAAGTTCATCAGATGTTGTTGATAATTTGCAACTGATGAACCTGACTCAAGTGTTACATGATTTCTTGCAAACTTTATTTGCTTGGTAATTAGTCTTTTTGCGTTTCTTTGTAACATTTTCAATTAGCCACAACAATTTATATAGGTAAAGTGCTTCCAAAGACAAAGATGTTGTTTTTATGGATGGGATCGGGATCCTCTTTAATATTGATGATAAAATAATAATTAGTTTAGTTTCACAAATGAGAAAATAAATAACACAAAGATGTGTGTGGCTTCCTTTTACAATTATTTATAAATTTATTACATAATAAAAAAAGTTATGAAATATAGAAAATATATAAAAAAATATCAATCCATTCAATATGGTAAAACCAAGAAATTCATAAAAAAAATAGATCTATATTCTACCTCAAAATAAAAGGAGTAAATAAAACATTGTGCTATTTATGCAAAAAAAAAATATTAACATATATAATAATTAACTTATTCATTGTATCGCATAAATCATTATAATTTTTTTTTCAGGCAAAAAAAAAAAAACAATATTGAAAACGAAATTCCATCAGACCTCACCCTATAATGTGGAGTGGTGAAGTTTTTATGACAATACTTTACCAGGATATGAGTGGCTACCTCGTACCATAGATTTAGGCTGAAAAGTGACGTCAATACATCCGTTAACAATTGTATTGTTATCTAAAATGTGGATCTATTGTGAAAAACATGATCAGAAGATTAAATAATTCACTAGGATAAAGTGGCTACCTCGTATCATCGATTTAGGTTGAAAAGTGACGTCAATTCATCCATTGTTATCTTGAGTGTGGATCTATAGCGCAAAAACATCAGAAGATTAAATTGGTAAAAACAAAAAAAAAAATTGATTAAATTATGACAAAAAAAAAAAAGATGATTATCATGAATTTTCTAGGAAAATTGTATTGATTTGACTATGATAAAGTCATAATTGATGTATTTCTCACTAACAAATCATCAGAAAGAGAGATAGAGATCAAGAGAGATGGGAATGGGTGGGGTGAGGGGCAGAGGATATCGAGGTTATTTTATGAAGCGGCTGTCCTCGCTAAATGAAAACAAGCACAAATTTATAGGCAATTCAAAGAGGGCAACTTCTAGGTTAAGATTTTATTTTATCCGAAATAGTATTTTTTTAATGCAATAAATAATTTTTTAATAACAATCCTTTGAATAATATATTTAATTTATTCCACTAAAAAAAATAGAAATATATGATAAGTATTGCATTTGTCATATATAATAATTAATTAAACGTCAAATTTTTATTTGTTGAAGGGATTATATTTATTTTTCTTCTGAAATTTCTTTAAAAAAAATACTAATGAAAACACTTTATACTTACCAATTTCTTTGATTGATAGGGTAGATCCATCATTTGGGCATTGATGTTAGGGTTAATAGCTATTTATCGTCATGTAATCTACCCCCTCAATAAACAATTAGAATTTAGAATTGTTATTTTTGATGACGTGTCAAGCGTAGTTGAAATTTTATTTTCTTTTTGATTAATTTTTAATGCCATTTGATGTGAATATTCATCCATTTACCCCCTCCATAGACAACTAAGATTTAGAATTTTTATTTTTGATGAAGTGTCAAATGTAGATGGATTCTTGTTTTCTTTTTGATTAATTTTAAATTTCAGTTGGAATTTTTTTTATAAAAACATAATTTTCTTAAAATAAATATATATAAAAAAATCAATTTTCAAGAACACCGTAAAAAACAACAACATCATCATCAACAACACTGAAAAAAACATCAATATTATCAACAACACCAACGACAATATCATCAATATCAATTGCTCCAAGAACAACAACATTTTCAAGAACAACAACTCAATAAATTTTTTCCCCTAAAATCAAACACCCCATCATCAACCACTTCGTTTTTATCCCTGCTTGTTTTTTGCTCTCAACCACCACTTCCTTTTCTCTCTAGAATTAATGTAGGAATAAGAACAAAATAGTAAATAACAACCATGAAATCAAGTGAACAACATCACCATCATCTTTATTTCCACGAGATTCAAGCTTGAAAAGAGGTATAAAAGAACAACAACGTCCTTATACAATCAAACCCTAAATTAAAAATTCAAAACTCTCTTTGCATCTCAAAAACTCTCTCATTTTCTTCCTTGCCTTCATCATCGATTCTGATTCAAGTGTTACGGATGTTTCCGAGAGTTCGCTGGCCGGTTCTGTGCAAGGCTGGTTGGACCGTTTTCTTCTGATGCCACGCCAAGACTGCATGGCTTCTTTTTGTCTTGCTTTGCAAGTTGCAACATTTAGAGTTTGTCTTCTCACTTTTCTGTGTGGTTTTTGAGAAGAAAAAGAAGAAGATAAGATGAATTATAAATTGATAGAAACAAGAAGTGGAAACTCACAAAAAAAAAAAAAAAAAAGAAAGTGTTTTTTATTTTGATTTTTTTACATAATATTAATTTTTGAGTTTTTGAAAGTATGAAAGAAGAGTTTGTGGGTTATAGAAGAACATGAAAAATGTTGAATATAAGGCATTTTTGGGTTCTTCTTAAGAGATTTATGGGGTTTCTAATTTCTCATTAATTTTGTTGTTGAAATTCTATTTATAAATGCCATCAAAGTATTATTAACCCTTTTTTAAAAAATTTAACCAACAAAAATCCCAAAACCAAGCCATCAAATCATCATGTTTGCGCAGCCATATGTCATGAGGATCTAAAAGAGAAAAATCTTGAGATTACAAGAGGGAAATCGAAAAAAATCACGCTATTCAACCCGTGATATTTATTATATTTTTAGGCTCTATTAACATTTTATTGCAAATAGTTTTAGTCTTTATTAAAGCTAAATTGATTAAACTTGTAATTTTTTAATGAAGTTTTTTAGTCATGTAAAATATCATATACAGTTTATTTACTGAAATTTTAAATTTTTTAAGCGATAAAAGTTCAAGAAAAAAGTAACGAAATCGTGGGCTAGAAATTTAATTTTGAGTTTGGTTTTTTGGAGGAACTTTTTATAATGCTCTAAACATACAAGCGAAAAAAACCTTCAAAGATACACATTGATCTAACGGTAACGACCAAAACTGAGTGTAGAATAATTTTCCAAAGACTAAAAATTTAATTAAATTAAGTAAAGACTAAACTTAAAAGGTCACTTTTCAAAAAAAAAAATAATAATAAAACTTAGAAGGTCACCATTTTGTAGGGATAAATAACATATTTAACCAAAAATTCTTTTATAAACTTAATTTAAAACATGTTGTATCATCATATTTTAGACAAAATGTTTTATAAAGGACCAAAACTGTCAAAATTTTAAAATAGGATGACTAATTTTGCAAAATGGTAAAAATAGGATGAACAAAACTGCAATTAAGCCAAAGAAAAAAGTTAATCGAAAGAAATCGAAAGGGATTGTGTTGGAATTTAACCTAGTTATATGTTGTGGCACACATGTCAAAATAATCTATTGCTAATGACTTGTCAACACCCCTCGACCCGTTTTTGTCCTAAGAAGAGGTCAAGAAAGCCTCATTGTGATTCACTCCAAATATAGCACGCACAATGTTTTCTAGAACCTATCGATACTCATCAACGTCGAAGGGGAGGACGAGTGCATATGCCTCATAGCCATATCATGTCCATAATCATTAGAAAATGTGGTAGATAAGGAGCTACAAAATTTGATCCTTGTAATTTCCTCCATAAACGCAACATGTCATCATCATAAAAAGGGCGCCTAAATGCATATTCAAAAAATAGTTTTCCTCTGATGGAAGAGTGGATCATCACAAATGATCCCTACAGTAGTTGTAGAAGGGCCACCATAACTCTCAGCACAAGTGAAACCTTTCTCAAGTTGGCGAAGTCCAACACTATTATGCGAACTATGTTCTTCACCCAGAGCCAAATCAATAACTTCAAGCTCCAAATCCAACACTAGTGGAATGACAGAGGCAATTGGGTCAAAGTTACCAATATCTTCCCCATTATCAGGATTACCGAGGTTATTTAACTCATTCAAGTCATCGTCATCATCTACCAGGTCTAACAAGTTTTTTTGGCTTGGTCATTATAACAACAAGAAAGAATATAATATAGCTAAGAGCACAAACGAGAGAGAGAGAGAGAGAGAGAGAGAGAGAGAGAGAGAGAGAGAGAGAGAGAGAGAGAGAGAGAGAGAGAGAGAGAGAGAGAGAGAGAGAGAGAGAGAGAGAGAGAGAGAGAGAGAGAGAGAGAGAGAGAGAGAGAGAGAGAGAGAGAGAGAGAGAGAGAGAGAGAGAGATGTACCTTAATGTGATGACCAAAAGAAGAATGAAGATCTTAGAAGGATAATTGGAGCAAAAATAAAATTAACTCGAAAGAAATGGAAAGTAAAGAAATTCCAGTGGATGAAAGAAAACAATGTTGCCAAAATATAATACCGGGAGTGCGCAAGAGCAAGAGTGTTCATAGTTCAAAAGTACAAAGAGTTTCTCTTTAACTGAAATTCCCACATTATACTACTCTGATGAGAGGAATCAACACACATAATCACGCAGACGTTCAAACGAGAAATCCAACGGTCAAGTATTTATCTTGAAAATACAATTGTACTTGAGTGAAGCTAGGTGTGTCACTCCTAACCTACACGCGAATGGGACACATATCACTCATAGACGCTTAAACATCTTTCAGTCCTGCACGCGATCTCCTCCATCCTAAAACACATTGAGTAAATGCACCAGATTCATTGAGGATACAAAAGACCGCTTCCATTTTCGAGGACACGTCAACAATAACATCCTAGATGGGCCTATGGTCCACAAAGCTTTATACAAAATACTATTCATTTTTACACCCTGATAACAAAGACTTATGAGACAACTATTTCGGACCGAGCCAAGACCAAATTCTTATGGCCTAAGTGCTCCAGATCTAACCCAAATTCCCTTCTTTACATAATACAAACCAACAATAACAAACACAATAGTTATTGTCCCCGTAGCTAATTCGCTTCTCACACACTTGCTAGACTGTTAGATCCATTTCAACAACTTTCATTAAGCATAAATCACATGTCAACAACTCCAGATCCTTTTCATTTAACTATTTATTACGAGTATTTTTTTTCTTATATATTTAAATATTTAATGCTATTTTTCTTCTTATACATTTAACTATTTATTACTAGGACTTTCTTTTTTGAATGACAAATTGTTAGTGATTAGTATATTTATAATGTAATGTTAGTTTTTCTTCTTGCCAACAAGATTTAAACTTTGTACCTTCAACTTCTTAACCCTTAGTTCAACTAGCATAACCAATTGAGCTACTCATTCCACTTATTTTTTATTTATTTATTTATTTTTTTTATCTTTTTCATTTTCCATACCATTAATAAAAAATAATTTTGCAAAATTATTTATAAATATTTGCTTTTCAACATAACATTAATTAGATATTTTAATTTATATAAAATGTTATAATTTAAAACTAGTACTAGTTAATTTGTCTATATATTGAATTAGTGATGGAGACACCCATGTGAAAGGTAATGTTTAAGTCCAAATAGTACATGTTAAGCATCGGGGTTAGTTAGTTCAACGGTTAATAACCTCCATTAACGGCTTCATTAACGACCATGAAAAACATCACGTTTGTTTTTTAAGATTAATTTATACGATTCGTATTTTTTGATAGAGACGATTTCGTCGCATACGGCAGTTTTCTTCGTCAATTTATTTCCCAAATCAAAGTGGGTCCCAGATACCCATGTTCTTTTGTCTCCTTTTTGTAGGCCTTTCCCTAAAACATGTATTGATGGTGCTAATTTATGAGAAAAAATGGCTTTCATCATGCGCCATGCAGTACAAAACATGTATTGTGCATTTTTAAAAAAATAATTTGATGTGTTAATTATTTTGATAACAAAAATTAATATGACTTGTAGAAATATTTTATTAGTTAGTTGTAGTTACAATTCCTATAAACTTGAGATTTTGAAGGTGCATTGTTTTCTCTTGTTAATCTTCCACAATTAGATAGGATTATATTAGATAAGTACTATTTTAACAATAAAATTTTTATAACTTTTTTGTTGTACTGAAAGTTTATTTATATAAAATTTTTCACAAACTCGAAATTATTTTGATGTCATTTGAAATTATACCCATCAATTATATATATATATATATAAATTAAAAAAGTTAAACCCATCAAGTCTAAATTAATGGTATTCAATAAAAGCATATAATATATAAATTAGGTCAAATATATTCAAAAGTCTTTTAAAGTTTCACGTTTGTATTAGTTAAGTTTTTAAAATTTTTTAGATAATAAATAAAACATTATATTTTTAATTTGTTGCACACCATTACGCTTTTTGTTAATCTTCTCCAACATATTTATCATTTTCATCGAGATACCCACTATAATAGAAGTCAATGTTAGCCACAATTCAACAAGGTAACAAATCAGATTAATTGAAAGGATAACAATAAAAAAAAATTAAAAATGTATATGCCATATTTGTTATCTAAAAAATTTTAAGAGCATATAACTGTCACAAATACAAAATTTAAAAAACCTCCGAATATATTTGACCTATAAATTATTGTTGTATAAAATTTTATATCAATAATCTACTCAATATCATCTTTTTACTAAAATTTATATTTAATTTGTTGAAAAATCATTAAACTATTACTATACAACATTATTCAAATATTACAAGAATATAATTTTTTTTTGGTTACATACAAGAATATAATTTATTCTCAATATCATTATTATTATAGATGTGTATTTAAATACATACGTCTTCATCAATGCTTACACATGAAATTAGTATTATAGCCTTATTATGTCCGCAAAAAGTTAATAGTTGCCGTCTTAGTTGACAATTTTAACATATACTCAAATGGAAATAAGAAATAATTTAGTTTTGAGTTTATATAAAACAACTTACGAAAATAAATTTTTATATTAATTTATAAATTGTTAATTTGTAAAAATATATAAAAACATATTTATTTATATGAGTTGGTTTACATAAACTCAATAGTAAATTATTCCAAACAAACTCACACATTAATACTTTTATTTATGATTACCTTTTCGTAAATAATACAATTTTTTTGGGTATATAATAAAATTATTTTTCATAGTACTAGTATACACTTAATTAGCTTCTACCAACCAATGGCGATCAAGACTTGTTTAATGATCATAATCTTAAATAAATTTGATTTAGGCACATATATACAATAGAAGATATGAAAATGAAATGTAAACCAACAATATAAAATAATATTACTATGTAATGTCGTTCATTATTAATTATGTATTTTGCTAAATTACTCGACCACACTTTACTTTCATGATGTAATGTTTAAGAATAGTTAATTTTTATTGAATATTTATGTAAAATTATTTTACAGACATAACATATTCATTAAACTCTACTCTTATAAGTGGAAGAAGTAAAAAGAACATGAGTTAAGTAATACAAATTTTAAAAATAATTAAATGATATATTTTATAACATGTGTGTTTAAACTACGTTTTTTTAGCCTATATCATTAGCTTCTACCTAACACTAAAAGTCATAACAATTTTACTCTTAGTTTTGTACGTGCTAGGACTATTAATTCTTTGAAATATCGATTAATCTTGTAGGTGTAAGAATTAATAATAGTAATGTTAACCTACATTATAAAATTATCAAAGCTTAAATAAATATATATTTAGTGTGACTTCCCAAACTCCAATTTGAAAACCATAGACAAATACATTCTAGTTTAGAGTATAAATAAATTCACAATAAAATTCAAGGAAATAAAATTTGATTTAACTTTTTCAAATTTCAAATGCCGAGTCTTCATCTTTACATACACTTTTACTAGGGATTTCAAAAGTAACAATTTTTTTTTTTGAATGGCAAATAGATATATATATATATAGGCCAATTCTAATATGGACCACTTATTCAAGTGGTCCATGGTGGACCAACGCTATAACGAATACGAATTTTACAAAATCGACCGTTGGATTGAAAGTTTATATCATATAGATCATCCACAGAAAAAATTAGAAAAATTGAAAATCATTTGATATGTTTTTGGGACTCATTAAGATTTACAGTATTTAATAAACCGTTAATCTTTATGGATCTCAATAACATATCAAATGATTTTCAATTTTTCTAATTTTTTTTATGGATGATCTATATGATATAAACTTTCAATCCAACGGTCGATTTTGTAAAATTCGTATTCGTTATAGTAGTATTGACCACTTGTCCATGGTGGACCACTTGATGAGGTGGTCCACCATACCATTGGCCTATATATATATATATATATATATATATATATATATATATATATATAACGAGTAAAACAGTCAAATTACAAAGCAGGAGTCCGAAAAATAACAAAACACCAAAGTCACTGAAAGTGGCCACCAAAAAAAAGAAGAGGAAAAATCAACTACGAGCGGGCACACCAAGAGATACTACTCAACAGGAATCAGATAAGTCCTGGCATCGTATCCTCACCAGAAAAGTAACAATTGATTTATTATCTCTGTTCCTTATTATAAGACCCCATTGAGAAAATTGCGAAGATTGAGAAAGTGAGTTTTGATATTCAATTTGTTAAAAATTTGTATTGTTTTTATAATTTTATCTTTTAAGAAAGAGAATGATTTTTTTATTTTTCTAAAGTATTTATTATAGATTGTAGAAAAAAATGCACTTTAATTAAAGATATGTTGGAAAAAAAATTAATATTCTTGAAAATTCAAAAAGAATCTTATAAAAAAAGACAAAAAAGTATTCAAAAAGAGTTTTATATTTAGGAACAAAGATAATATATACAAATTAGGCAAATCCACACAGAAAAACATCAAAAGGCCGAGTAGTTAATAAATCATAAAAGAATAAATTAACTTAATTGGAATTGTGTTCCCATAACTGAATTCGCAACGGTCTATATATATAATGACTATTCATATATAATCACAAATTGTCTACCCTCACTGAACTCAAGTCACTTCTTCGTCCTAGGGCTCATTTCAAGATTTGTTTTTGACACTAGGGTCATTACAAGATAAAAGACAGAAACACTACTCTTATGGATTTTTTGAAACTAGGCTCATTTCAAGATAAAGTCATAGAAACATTACTCTTTTTTTTTTAGACAAAAGGAGAGATATATTAAATAAAGAAAAGAGTTATATACAGAGACTAAGGAATATTAGACTTGACCCATATACAACTTAATTGGAAATTTATCGTGATAATACAATCATTCGTCACGAGCGCATTCCAATGAACCTGCATACGGGCGCGAAACCAAAATTTAAATTTTTTTATAAGAAATGAGAATCTGCAAGGGTTTAAAACTAATGGATCGATCACCAATACGAAAACAAGATCCACGTACCAACAACCTCTTAAACAAAATAGCAGACATAATAGCTCTTTCGAGCATAACAGTTTAAGAACAATCACAGGAACTATGACGAAACTGATAACAGAGAAAAGATAGATCTCACGCCTTGAGACCCTGCGAATCTTAGTGAAAATGCACAAAATATAACTTTAAGATCTTATACATTTTCAAAAGTTGTAATCAAATCAATTTCAATGGTTATATAAGATTAAATTCCATTAAAAAAAAAGACTAACTTATAGGAAATCCTATTTTTTTTCTTCACTAAAAAACAATGATATTCGTTTACTAAAGTCCGCTTATATTTAACACAATATATGCAACATGTTACATGACTATTTACCTGACGATACAAACACGTGAATGAAATGTTTTGTATCTCAAATTCAAACATCCTCAATTGTCTTATTCTTTGGTAGACCCGAAATTCTCTCCCATGGTTAAGCATACCTTAATTGCCGTCTCAAATATTTTATTAATTAACTTTTTTTCAGTTATAAGAACCTAAGCATGCATTAAGGAGCTTAAGTACTTCATCTCTATAAATACCACACTAGCCAAAGTTATATTCCACAAACCATAACTACTAACCTAATCTAAGTATTCTTGTGATAAAATGGCTTTTAAACTTGAACATGCATTCTCTAATAAACTTATCTTTGTAGTTTCACTCTTAATATTAGTGATTCCTTCCTCTTGTTTTAAGCCAAGGAAGCTTGTTAATTTAACTTCATACTCATCACCTGATTCTGATTGGTCACCTTCAGTGGCTACTTGGTATGGAGAAGCCAATGGAGATGGAAGTGAAGGTATATATAGTATATATAAGATATTTGTTAAAATATATAGTTTTTCTTTGGTCAAGAATATTCATAATGTGAGCAAATTAATAAATTATGCCTTAATCAATTAAATTTCTTTGGTAATTATGTAGGTGGTGCTTGTGGATATCAAAATGCTGTTGGACAACCACCATTCTCTTCAATGATATCCGCCGGAAGCCCTGCCATCTATGACTCCGGAAAAGGTTGCGGTTCTTGTTACGAGGTAATACCATATTTTTTTTAAAAATAACTTGAAAAACAAAAATGATTACTTTATCTGTCTCATAAAATATGTTCTATTTAAATTGTGAACGGTTTTTTTTAAATATTACATCGATATTTTATAGTGATAATTATTTCGAGATCGAGAAATAATATGAATGAGACATTATTATGAGACGAAGTGAGTATTAGAAAAAAAAAAGAAAGAAATTTCCTTGATACATCATGATGTGCACTAAAAATTACTTTTTAGAAATAAAAAAATATCAATATGGCACAGTCCAATTTTAATAATATGTGACATATATGTTTCCAATTTTATATTATAATAAAATTCATTATTTCACTAAAAGGCGGTTTACCCTTGAACTTATTTGAAAGATCCATATTAGAGAGACTCACTATAAGTTGCTTTGTAGTCATTAAATTAATTAATAAATTAGTATTAAAAATATTGACTTGAACACTTGTGTTAAAAAATGAAAATATAATACTTAATCATGTTTGGATTTTATTTTTTTTTGCTTATAATTTCAGGTGAAATGCACAGGAAATTCTGCATGTTCAGGCAACCCTGTGAGGGTAGTAATCACTGATGAGTGTGTTGGTTGTGGCTCAGATGCTCAATATCATTTTGATTTGAGTGGGAGTGCTTTTGGGTCAATGGCAATTTCAGGTCAAGATCAACAACTTCGCAATGCTGGAAAAATCGACATGGAACATAGAAGGTTAATTAATTGGTTCTAAGTTTTCTAATTAATTATTCCTAGTGACACAAAAATCTAAAGTGTGAGCTTTGAATAAACTATCTAAATAAACAAAAGCATATGTAGATTAGGACCATTTTTAAAAAATTTCAAAACTTTTGGGGGTAAAAGTATAAATAGTATTTCACCAAGTTTGAAATTAAAAAAACATATCACTAATGTGCCCGAGCAGTGTAAATTTTTTTTACAAATATATCCAATCAAATCATATCATTGTACCACGTTTAAAGATTAATTTCTAAAAAATTTCCTTAAAAATATACGTTTTGATTTCATTGTATATACAAATTAAATCCAATATTATTTAAAGAATTACCCTCAAAAACTTTATATAGATTACCTCTTAAAATTCTCTTCTAAAACTTTTCATCCATTTTTTGTTTTTTTTGTTTTTCACTACCAGTTGAATTTGGTTCGAGGGTTAGTTCTGGCATCTAGTGGTTCCAGCCCCCTCCCGATCGCAATTTTCATCCATTTTCTATTCGATATGGCAACTTTTTTTGACTTTTAGTTTATCTTTTTTTTTTTTTTTTGAAGTATATGGATTTTTTATTTTTATCATCAGTTATAAATTTTTTCAACATATAAACATTTTGCTTACAATATAATATTACAATTATTAAGATTAAAATTTTTTATATGCAGAGTTAAGTGCAACTATGGTAGATCAATAGCTTTTCATGTGGATTCTGGATCCAATCAACAATACTTTGCTGCCTTGGTTGAATATGAGAATGGAGATGGTGATCTTAATAGAGTTGAACTCAAGGAAGCACTTGATGATTCCACTTGGGATTCCATGCAACAATCATGGGGTGCTGTTTGGAAATATGATAAAGGAGCACCATTAAAAGCACCATTTTCTATTAAGCTAACTACACTTGCATCTGGCAAGACTATTGTGGCTGAGAATGTGATTCCTGCAGGTTGGAAGCCTGGTCAAACTTATAGATCAATTGTGAATTTTTAATCCTAATTATTAAAAAAATGTATGTTACTTACTTTGGACTATGTATTAGCATATAGTGCTATATATATATATATATATATATATATATATATATATATATCCTACTCAATCAAGTCACTTTAAGTGGACTTTGGATTGTTTGTATCAATTAAATAATGAAATGATGTGCAAGAAGCAACTATAGTTGTGTTATATGTAGAATTTTAAATTATAATTCGAAAAATATGTACAATACGCAAATAAAGCGAGTTCGAGATATACATCAAATCAAATACGAAAAAGTGAGGACAAGCGTGTCAAAAAAAAATTTCCATCAAAATTCAAATAGACGAACAGATGAAAGCAAGAGGTTATCAAAGAACGTGGACACCAAGTCAAGATCAATGGTGGTTACTAAGATATTTTTATTCTTTTATAAATAGGATAAATTTAGACTATTTTGAGAAGTTCATTTTCTAAAAAGATATAAGTATCTTTTTTAATATACGTGTATAAATATATGTCTCGTATACACACTGACTAAAACAGAAATACATCCGCATGCTAACATACACACAACAACACCAGAAGGATAAACTTTTTAATACAGGCCGTAAACTTCGATTGATTATGAACTCAATTTATAATTCTAGCAATTTACATTTCATGCACTTTATTTTTCAGCTCAAGTTCATGGGTGTCTAGATTTTATTCTCTCAAACACACGTCTCACGAGCAATTCGAGAACAATCGTAAACCTGTTAACAGAGAACCCACTAAGGATTTAATCCAAGATTAAGATTGCTTATTGGATTCATTTTGTTGGAGTGTAAAAATAGCACTTCTAATTAGTATTAATTAACCATTGTAGTTCTCTCTAGTGTGTCACTGTGTTGTATAAAAATAGCACTCAGTATCAATTATCAAGTATCACATAAGTATGCACAAGTCCCTAATGCAACTAATGTCAATTATTCATATTATGTCACCCTAGACATAACTAAATGCATGTGGTACAATCATCTCATTTTAGAATAGAATTATATCCAACTTCACTCATATACCAATTATGATGATACACCTACACAACTACTCATGAAAACTAGGCAACTCAACCTAATATTTCTTCTCATCAATTCACATCATTATATCATCATTAAGTCATACATACAAGCACACATATCATATATATAAGGTTCATCTCACAATTCAAGTCATTAATCTCAAACTAATCATACAAATATAAGCATATCATTCTCATATCTCCTCAAGATCTAATCAATCTAATCCTATAATATGTTATAAAATCATGTTTCAATCATGTTACAAGCATACAACTCATCATATTAAACTTGTAATGAAATTTGAATCAGACATCCTCGTTTAAGCTACACCTAGCGAAGAGTTACAGTAAGTTCCTCGCTACAAGTTACATGAAGCGAAACCAAGCGAAGTTTGCTCGCTAATGGTCGCTACAGCTCGCCCAGCGAGGATATGAATTTCTGGGCAGAGCACTATGAACTATGAGTGCTCGCTCCATGATTCATGATGCTCAACCAAGCAACCAAAACCCAAAAAAGACCCATGTTTTCGGATTTCCCTTAAAATCCATCAAAAATATCATTTTTCAACTTATAAATTCCTAAAGTAATCAACTTTAAGCATACATAACTCATATAAGCATAGAAGTACAACCTTTAACATCATCAAACATCATTTCATGCTAGAATCATAGATTTTTCCTACTTTATCCAAAAACTCATTTTTCAAATAACAACAACAACCAAGCATAATCATGTTATTGATCATAGAAATTCGTGCTAGAATCATACATGAACATATTAACATACAACAACAACATATTCATGAATTAAACACCTTCCCATAAACCCCAACCCCAACCAAAGAGATGAGAGAGTTTGGGTACGGAGAATAGACATCTCTTCAAGTCTCTTAATCATCTCAAATGAATTGTAAAACTACTCTCTTACCTTAAAATCAGTTGAATCCCCAGCTTTCCTTCTCTTGAACTTTCTCTAGTCTTCCCCTCTCTCTCTCTCTCTCTCTCTCTCTCTCTCTCTCTCTCTCTCTCTCTCTCTCTCTCTCTCTCTCTCTCTCTCTCTCTCTCTCTCTCTCTCTCCTTTTCTCTTCAAAACTATGAGCTATTCTTTCTATCTCTCATAACATTAATTCAAACCTAGACTAACAAAAGACTAAAATGCCCTCTTTCATTAACCTAAGCCCATTAAACTAAAAGCCCAACTTTTTCCATTTCATAACACTACTCATTCCTTATTTAACTTAATGTCCCTACTCTTTCCTAATATAGACATAATACTTAATTAATTACTAACCCAACACAAAATGCTATAAAAGACTAATTAACTCTAATTAAATAAAATAAATAAATACGGATGTTACATTCACCATTAATGACAGTAACGGGTTGAGGATAGTACACCATGAAGTGATGCAGATGCTACGAACAACACTTGTCCTGCATCTTCAAGTTGCAGCCAATGATATTAACCTGCAACTTATCTTGATGCGTAGGGCGTTTTACTTTGGTAACCATCATGGTTACCGTGTAATTGCCATTCAAAAAAAAAAGTGTGATTATTCTGCACAGAAAAAATATATATCGCTTAATCTGGATTCTATAAGTTGGAAATCAATGTAACATTCTTTTTTTTATACAATCTCTGATATATACATTCAAGAGTAATGGATTCTGTAAGTTGGACTTGAATGTAACATTCTTGTTTTTTCAATCTTTGAGATATACATTCAAGAGTATTGGATTCTGAAAGTTAAGAATTTTTATTACATTCTTGCTTTTACATTTTTTGACATTAATGCAGCTTTCTTGCTTAACATTCTTTGATGTATAAAGTAATGGAAGTTAGGAATTGGAATTACATATTCTTACTTCTACATTTTTTACATAAATTAATTACATTTGACTATATTTTTTAAATAAATCTTAATAATTCTCATATCTCACCTTAACAATTAGTCTATATTTTCCTTAAATACCCCTCTCTAGCAATCATCAAACCACACAAGTTAGTTTTCTTACCCAATTCCTAGATTTCAAAAACGCCCTAGAGATTTTCCATCAAAAATGTAGAGGATAGAAACTAGAGCTGTCAATTAGGCCCTAAATTAAAGGGCCCAATTATCAGGCCCCCTTTTAAAAACAATTAGAAAATTGCTATCGAGGCTCCCCACGTTTGCTCCCAGGCCTCCCAAACTGACTAAATTATCCCTGGACAGAAATTTCGTTGCATAGGCAACGAAAAAAAAATGACTATTGGTGACAAACTGACGAAAGTGAGCAATGCCTGCGCGCCTTTAGGATTTTGCCCAGATTAAGTTGGTTTCGTTGTCTACCTCACGAACACGCTTACTTTCGTTGTCTACCTCACGAACACGCTGCCTTTTGTTGTCTACCTCACGAACACGCTAACTTTCGTTGTATAGGAAACGAAATGGCAAAAATACTCAATTTCGTTACCTAGACAACGAAATTCTGTCGGCAGTCAAAAACAGCTCCCCATGCAGTCAAAATTGGTTGACACGTGGCCAGCTGTGATTTGCCACGTGTGTGGCTGTAATAGTGCACCAGCCAATCAGAATTGAGCAAAAATTCTATAAATAGGCACCTAATGTGCCATATTTTTTTACCATTCACTTCTTTTCCTCTTTTGCTCATAAGTTTTAATCTTTTCCTCTTGATTCGCAACCGATACTGCATATATAAAAAATAACGCATATTGATGTTAACGAATTAAGGCATACATAAAAATTTAATTTAACGAATTAAAAATTAAGTTAAACAATAACACATATATTAACGCATGTATCATAATCAACACACATAACACATATTTTAAAAAAAGAACGCATATAGTAAGTTGTTGAAAAATTACATGTCCCAACCACAAAAAGTTGGCAATATGCTTGCCAAATCAAGGCAAAACTGTCAGATCACTTGGGCCACCCGAGTATCCCCCTCCGATGCGTCAATTGGTGGCACCCTATATCCCTTAGTCATTACGGGTCTTTTTCTACGCTCTGTCCTCCTAGTAGGCTTCTTCGGAGGAGACGGCGTCCGTTCGTCAAAGTCATCCTGCTGCTCCTCCTCATGATCTCCACCATCACCATCCTCATCTTCCTGCTCCTCCTCTCCCTCCTCCATATCACTCTCCTCAACCTCTGCCTCGTCAAAATCATCCTCCTCAACATCCACCTCGTGCTCCGTCTCTAAAGTAGTCTCATGATCGGGCACCGGATCGGGATGATTTTCCGCAGTAGAAGAAACTTTCTTCATTCTACCACCCGTCCGTTTTGGTTTGCTTGTCTGTGCTAGGGCACGCTCACGCTCTTTGTCCCTACGGGCCGAGCTGTGGGCAAGACTTTCCCTACCCGCTTTTTTACGAGTAACTTCATCCATTTTTCCTGCAACATTATTATATCATCATCATCAGCTAAATTCAAAACTTCAGATTTAATCATCAACTAAACTACTAAATTTAATCTAATTTTTATCATCATCAATTATCATCAAATAATTTTTATCATCATCAATTATGATCAATTAACAACATTATCATTGTTATACGCTAATTCTAATCATATCAACATCAAGCAAAACTCAACATCATCAATTATGATCAATTAACAACATTATCATTGTTATACCCTAATTCTAATCATATCAACATCAAGCAAAACTCAACATCATCAATTATGATCAATCCAAATTCTAAGCAACATCTAACTTAATCAACAATGAATTTAAATTTATCAACAAAACATTAACTTAATATAATCAACAATATTGGACAATGTTTTTTTAGCACAAACCCTAAATCCCCAATCTAACACATAAACCCTAAATCCCTAAATTCTAAATTAATTTTGTAGCATGCAATTGACTGTTATAATCAAACAAGTAAAACAACTTTAATTGATTAAAAAAACTAAATTTTGGGATTCTTACTTGGATTTTCGTTGCCTAAGTGACAATTGAATGAATGGATGCTTGCTTGCTCAAACAATGATCCTAACAGCCTCCTTTGATCGAAATCGATTGTACTTGAATGGTTGGATGCTTTAATCGCCCTCAAAAACGCCCAAGAATCGTTGCTTCGTTTCTCCCAAATCGTTTCTTAAGTTTTACTGTACTGATTTGGGATTCGTTATCACGTTTCAGATATGAAGCGTTTTCGTTGTCTATACAACGAAACCAAGCGTGTTCGTGAGATAGACAATGAAACTAGGTGTTTCGTTACTTAAGTGACAATTACGCTTATTTCGTTGGCTAAACAACGAATTGCAAGTAAATTAGGCCAGGAACGTGCCTTCGTCCTGCAGGCAACAATTTATTTGAATTTCGTTGCCTAGACAACGAAAATTTTGATCATGTCCTCAGGGGTATTTTGGGATTTTAGGGGGGCTTGGGAGCAACTTGGGGGCCTCAATAGCAAAATTCAAACAATTAAATAGTATTAGGTTAGGTCTAGCCCCCTCTTGGGGCCTTATTATGAGTCAAATTTTTTTTTTTAAAAAAAACCCGACCCATATACGCAGAAAGTTTTGACACTGATTGTATTAAAAGATAATAAGATATCATTGCACTCTAAAAGTTTCTGAAATTTTTTGAAATTTTTGATTTCGAGAATTATTGAAATTCTCGATTTCGAGAATTCTAGAAATATCGACACTGATTGTAATCAAAGATAATAATAAGATATCATTGCACTCTGAAAGTTTCCAAAAAATTTTGGAATTCTCGATTCCGATAATTCCCAAAATCCTCAATTCCGAGAATTCTCAAAATTCTCGATTCCGAGAATTCTTGAAATATCGACATTGATGTTATTCAAAGATAATAAGATATTATTGCCCTCTGAAAGTTTCCGAAATTTTTTGAAATTCTCGATTTCGAGAATTTTCAAAATTCTTGATTCCGAGAATTCTCGTAATTCTCGATTCCTAGAATTCTTGAAATATTAACACTAATTGTATTCAAAGATAATAAGATATTATTGCACTCTGAAAGTTTCCGAAATTTTCTGGAATTCTTGAAATTCTCGATTCCAAGAATTTGCAAAATTCTCGATTCTGGGAATTCTTAAAATATCGACACTGATTGTATTCATAGATAATAAGATATCATTGCACTCTGAAAGTTTTCGAAATTTTTTGGAATTCTCGATTTCGTGAACTCTTGAAATTCTCGATTCTAAGAATTTTTGAAATTCTCGATTCCGAGAATTCTTGAAATATTGACACTCATTGTATTCAAAGATAATAAGATATCATTGCACAATGAAAGTTTCTGAAATTTTTTGGAATTCTTGATTTCGAGAATTTTTGAATTCTGGTTTCTATGAATTCTTAAAATATCGACAGTGATTGTATTCAAAGATAATAAGATATCATTGCACACTGAAAGTTTCTCAAAATTTTTTGGAATTCTCGATTTCGTGAATTCTTTAAATTCTCGATTCTAAGAATTTTTGAAATTCTCGATTCCGAGAATTCTTGAAATATTGACATTCAATGTATTCAAAGATAATAAGATATCATTGCACAATGAAAGTTTTCGAAATTTTTTAGAATTCTCGATTCTAAGAATTCTTAAAATATCATTGCACTCTGAAATCGAGAATTCTCCATAAAGAATTAATTCTCAAATTTTCTTGAATAAAAAAAGGACTTTGGGGGGCCATTTTGGGCTTTGGGGCCTATAATTTACTTGAGGGGCTTAGCATAAATGAGGCCTATATAATAAGGGGATTCATTTACGCTTAGCATATTTAGGCCCTCTTCATATTGGTTCTGAGCCAAATTTTACTAGGCCCCGTAAATTAACACCTCTAATAAAAACCCCAGGTGCACAATGGAGGAGGAGCTAGAGTCAAGATCTAAGAAGAAACCAAAGGCAATACCACCATCCTCAGAATTTGATGTTGAGGATTGACTTACTCTGAAACTTAGCATTCACATCAAGACAATGTACAAAAAACTAATTTATTTACTTTGAGGTTTGACATTAGTCTTTGTGCAAATTTCAAGAGTCTCATAGTAAGTAAATCTTTAACGTTATATTCAAGGATTGGTGGTATTGCCTTTGGTTCCTTCTAAGATCTCGGCTCTGATTCGGCTCTGATTCCTTCTCAATTTTACGCTTGCTGTTTTTGTCCTCAACAATTGCAATGGATGTTATTTGAGACAATTTTGAAACCATGAAATTGAAATTTTATGAAAACCAAACTTCCATGGCTTTGTGATTGCTAGATAAGGGTATTGATGTTGTTGTTGTTGCACTTGTCATAGATTCATTATGGGTTTCATGCTCCAATATTGCTTCTTCTTAATTGTTGGATTTAAAATCTGAGTGATTAAGTTTCACATTAAATATGAATGGAAAGAATGTTGTATTTATAAGAGAGGTAAGCCATTAGTCTTATGTCTTAAGGTTTTGAGAGAAAATGTGGCATCTTTCTCTCTTGTGGTCCTGAAGCATTTGACCCTATTACTAGCTCCTTCGAACTCCCCAATGATAAATTCATATGTACTATCAAAACAACAAATATAAATAAACATTTAGGGCCTGTTTGGTGCCCGGATAGAGATATAATAGGTTAAAAAATTGGATAAGATATTTACATGATAGACTTATCATATCATGTGTTTGGTGCGCATAGGGATGTCAACGTGACGGGGATTGATCGGGGGATATTTTACCACTCCTTGCCCCACCATCTAAAGTGTTCCCCATCCCCGTTCCCGTTTCCCATTCCCGTTTCCCGCTTCGGATAGTATTCTCCCTCAATCCTCATCCCCGCAGTTTCCGCGGAGATCCATCAACCTTAAAAAAAAATACAAAATTTATATTATTTTCAATCAAAATAATTGTAAAAAAATAGTAAATTTTAATTATAAAATAAATAAAAAAATAAAAATATTATTGTGAGTCTTGTAATAGTAATAAACATTATATATAAACAAATATATACACATATTGTGCAAAAATATAATTAAAAATTATTTATAAAGTACTTAAATATACATTTATAAATGTTATTTTAGTAAAGTTTTCAGGGACAGAGTCTCCTTGGGGCGGAGGGTAAATAACTATCCCCATCTCCAAACCTTTTTCACTTATTCGCTTTTTTTTTTTTTTTTTTTTTTTTTTCTTTTACCATAAGTTTAATATGATTTAGGGATCTGTTCTGACATCAACCGGTTTAAACCTTCTCCGATCGCAGTTGCGAGAAATCGAATCGTAGTCATCCCTACCAAATTCAGCATCAATCATCACACTAAACCAAGTCCAATGTTTTAAAAACCGATCAGAACCGGCTGTCCAACCGGTTGAACCGTGAACCGGAGGGGTCACCGGTTTCGTCTGTTGTTGGACCGAATATGCAATTGAATCGGTGGACTCTGGTAGCAACCGGAGTGAGCCGATTGGTTCAATGCATATTATTTTATTTTATTTTTTGAAAAAAACTGATACGACGCAAATTTTAACATTTTTTTAAAAAAAATATTAAAATTGAAATTAAAAAATAAGAGAATGAGATCATATACGATTCATATGAATACGAAAGTTATATTTAGTTCAAAATTTATTTGTATTTGTACTATTTTGTTGTGTGTGTGATGACTATGTTTAAAATTTGAATTAAAAGAATGAACTATTAAATTTTTTACATTTTTTAGGTTTTTTAGGTGTCATGATTTCTTTTAGAGACTGAGTCATCCGGTTCGACTCGATTTAATATATATATAGTTATTTATAAAGACCAGTTTATTCAACCGAGTTATCCGATTTTATCGGGTTTAGTCATACGATTCCACCAGTGACCCAGTGGTTCGACCAATGAACTAATAACTTAATACCCTTACCAGTTTGATGTCTGGTCCGGTCAAAACCAACTATATGACTTTAATAATAATAATAATAATAATAATAATAAACACCGTTTCTTTTTCTCCGAAACACCACATTTAAAATGAATGGCAGAGTATAGCGCGATATGTGTGCAACATGATTATTTAAACAGTGATGCTATATCATGCGAAATTATTATCCCGAAAATTTCACGAAGGTGTAAATAAATGCACACTGCCAAATTTGTCACCGCCTGTTTAGTCAAATACTCTTTACTCTCCCAAAAAATAATAATAAAATCCATCCAAAAAATTGAAACACTGTTGAGAAACAAAACCGAACTATCCCTCTCTCTTCGATCTTCTTCTCCCAAGCTTTTGGTTAGTTCAACTTCAATTTCAACCACCCAACATTAAATGCTGAGAGAATTGAAATCAATTTGAACAATTTTCTTTCAAAGAAATCAATTTCAATCTCCAGTAATCTCCATCAATACCATTTTTTTTTTTTTGAAGCAATCTCAATCAATACTCTAAAATCCAGAGAAAAATCAGATCCTTAAAATTTTCACTTTCAAAATCTCCATTTTGGAACTTTATGTTCCAACAACCAAATATATGATTCTTTCAAATAAGCAGAAAAGTAAAAAAAATCTAATTGGAAAAACTAGGTCTTGAGAGAGTAATAGAAAGAGACTTCAATTGGGGACATGAGTTTGAGAGAAAAATAAATGGAGGAGAGAGGTACAGAACTAACCAAGAAGTTTCGGAGAAAACATAGAATTTGCAGAGAATAAGGATTGTTGTTGGATGGTGAAATTGAAGATGAAAGAGGATCCAAGGAAGATAAAGGAGAAGCTGATTATTTTTATTTTTATTAAAAAGGAAATTAAAGTTAATGATACACGTGACTTCCACTGCCCAGTGCCAGGTCATTCGCGACGTTTTCGTGAGTAAATTTTCGCTGAATCGAAGCATTTCCCTTATTTACATGATCAAAGAGAAATGTCTTGTATCTCAAATTCAAACATCTATTTTGTCTTGTTCCTCTTCAAACCCCAAATTTTCTCTCATATTTTAGTGTATATTAATTGTTTGTTTTCGTCACTTTCTTTATCGTAAATTTGTCTTTCTTGTAAATACTTTCTCCTTGATACTATATGAGTAAAAAACATCCTTTTAAATTTATTGATTTATTAATGTATGTCGTCTATAATTTAGCTTTTTTTTAAAAAATGTATGTGGTCTATATTATAAATTAAATATATTTTTTTTTTAGATTTTCCAACTTATAAGTTACAACCTCCGTTACAATATATAAAACATTTTTGACAAATTTTGTCGTTCCATTTTAAAAAACTTTTTCAAATTTTAAGATTCATTAATTAAAATATTATAAAAAAATCCTTAATTAAATGAATAAATGTAGAATATCAATATTTTCTCTCTTAATCTATGAAGTCTCGATACTTTAAAAATAGTGAAGTATCGTGTTCGATACGTGTCCGATACCGATACTCGTCCGATACTTCCTGATACTCGTATCGGAGAGTATCAGACAAATAAAATTATTTATTAAAAAAATAATTATCGATATGTGTCGAATACTTCTCAGATACAAGTATCTGAGAAGTATCGGATAAATAATGTTTTTTATGATAGAAATGGAGGAGATGAGACTAATACAATATGTGTTTTCTCTTAAATAGTGAATGTTAGAATATGATGCTCTTTATGGATTGACAACCATGTGGTTTTTGGATGGTACCGATGATTTTTTTTTTTTGGATAGTAATAATTATCATTTTTGAGTAGTACTTAATTAACTTGAGATATGTAATTGTCACTTGTTTGCTCAGTTTGAGTAATTTAAATGTTAATTTATTATCTTTATCGATTTTTGTTATATTTATATATTGTGCATTTGTATATTTAATTTTATATTTATTTTAAACAACGTATCGCAACCGTATCGTATCGGTATCGTGTCACATATCCGGACTTCATAGCTCTTAATAATTGAATGATAATTTTAAAAAGATAAGATATATTATTGACAAATTTAATACAAAGATTACTTTTTTTAATTATTGTGCATTTGTGAAAGAGGTCTTATATATTGAGACAGAAATAGTATTTTGAGCTGCAAGTTTTAAAAGATGACATGATGTTTATAGTCGGAATTAATTGAACTACAAATAGTAACCCAGTTGAATTGGTCTAGTCGTATTGACTTATAATCTGAAAGTGTATTTCTCTTTAAAATCTCAAGTTCTATTTTTTCTAATATCAATTTTGGTAGGCTAATTTAGCTTTTAAAAAAATGAACACTAAATAGTGGTGTTTATATTGGTTGTGTCGACCGTAGGCATGTCAATGGGTGCCCATGGGTGCCGGTTTGATACTCCCCAAACCCACACCCATAATTTCGGGTGCACCCAAACCCAAACCCAAATCCAAAGACTGTTTGGGTGGTAAAACAAAACCCGCGCTCACACCCATTGGTTTTGGGTTTTTTCACCCAAACCCAAACTCATAGTTTGATCATGCAAAATTAAAATTTTCGAGTTTTTTCATCCAAACCCAAACTTACATTCAAATTTGATAAAATGCAAATTGCATCAAAAAAAGAAAAAACATAGTTTGCAATACAATATCATAGTTTAACACACATTTTTCCAAATGCAATAACATAGTTTAGCACATTTTGTTCATAACCATAATACATAACAACATACTGTCAAAAAAAAAAAACACAATATAAAAAAAAGTTCCACATCATATTCATATATATATATATATATATATATATATATATATATATATAGAGAGAGAGAGAGAGAGAATATTTTGGTAATTTAACATATAAACGGGCGGGTGTATAGGTTTCGGGTGTGGGTTTCATACTACCCAAACCCACACCCATAATTTCGGGTGCCACCCGAACCCACACCCAAACCCAGTCAACTCGGATTTCACCCGTTGACTTGGGTTTGAGTTCGGGTGGGTCTATCAGGTTTGGGTGAAATTGCCATCTCTAGTCGACCGTCATCTACAAATATGACAATGGCACGATGTCGTTGCAAGAGTTTATCTTAATCCAAAAAATATCAATGCTTGACATCAATTTAATTGCAAAAATGCAACCTCACATCCTTTAAATTTTCTATCTTCTCCATACTTGAAATTTGGATGGTAGGATTGTTTTTCATTAATGAATTAGGGGTTTAAACACCTATAACCTTCTCTTGCACGCTTGTGTCCCTGGAGACATGTGTAGGTAATGGTGGTATGAAGGGTGGGCTGAGGTGGGCTACGACGTAACTCCATACCAAAATTTTTTTAAAAAAAATAAAAGTTTACCATTTATTGAAAATGAGATAAAAATTACATAATTACTAATTATTCTAGTTAAGAACATCTCTTTCCATAAATCACATAAATTCTGTTAAGAATCCTCATCACGTACATCAATATCATGCCTATTGCAAATTTCTATAATCATAGATAGATATTAGTCTATTTTTGCTTATTGCGATGAGGATTTGAGTGGAAATCAACATACATCTTGATTGGGTGGAAGATTAATTAGGGAAGAAATAAAATTAAATTTGGTGGTTATGGCTATGGGGGAAGCAGGGCGGCCTTAGGGTGTGTAGGGTACTTTAAGGTGTCGGATCTCAATTTTTTAAAGGCATCAAAAATATTTTTATATAGTAGTAGGTCTTTTAAAAAAATGATGATTAAAAAAAATAAAATAAAAAGTCAAAATATTTTTTAATCTAAAGTGGTTAATTAGGTTTTTTATTATTTATAAAAAGATATTTTGAAATATCTCATTCGATTAATTAAATAACGTACCTTTATGCCGGTTTTGATACAAGACTTGAAGATTTGAGCAACTGCTCAAGACAGACAGGCTAGTATAGAAATTAAAAAAAGTTTGTCATGTCTCAAACACAAACAAAAATGAGTGTATCTTTTCTTTCTCTGTTCCACTGCCAAAATGATTTTTTTTTTTTTTAAAGTAGCAAGAAGATAGTTTGTTATTATTTATTAAATATAAATATTTTGTAGTTTAGTTACAAGGATGACTATGTTTTATATTTTTTATTTTATTTACAATTTATATGAGTATTATTCTTTAAGTTTTTTGTGTTTTTTATTAAGTGGTTCATTTTTAATATTTAGTGTCAGTCGTCAAAATTGTTTGGGTCGGCCTTGGTGGGAGGATTAGGGTTTAGGTCTAGGAAGAGGAATATGAGAGGGAAAGAGAATCGTGATTGACTTCGAAGTCTTTAAGAATAATTTTGACTTTTTTTAGTCTTTTTTTTTATATTAATCAATACTCACTTCGATCTTATATATAAGTAAAAATTATCATTTTGAATTAATTTAAAAAATAATGTATTTACTCTACAATATAGACTAGATACATCAAGTATTTAATAAATTTAAAAAGTCAATGTTTTTTATACATGAGACTGGAGGAATATATGTATGAGGAGGGATCTGTTGATTTTAGGAGTAAGTCTCCATTGACTTACTCCGCTTCATAACTCGATATCGGCATTATGTTTTTTCAATCCAACCGTTGAATTCAAAGTTCTCATTAAGTAGATCAGCTCTACAATTTTTTATAAAAATTCAAAATCGTTTGATACTTTTTTTGATAACTTCAATTGAACTTACGACAAACTTTTCAATAGTCTAAATACATAATTTATATTTTTTGAATTTTTATAAAAATTTGTGTAGATGATCTACTCAATGAAATCTTTGAATTCAACGGTTTGATTGAAGAAATATAATGCCGATATCGAATTATTAAGCGGAGTAAGTCAATGAAAGACTTACTCCTGGAGTCAACGGATCCCTCCTCATGTATGTATGTATATATAAATACCTTACTAGCCATAGCTTATTCCCAACCATATAGAGTAGTTACTAAGAACATAATCTCAGTTGTTTTGTGAAAACATGGCTCTTACATATGGGCATGCATTCTCTCATACACTCATCTTTGTAGTATCACTCTTCATATTCCTAGTGATCCCTTCCTCTTGTCTTAATCCTAGGAAGTTTCTTAATGTCACTTCATACTCTCCATTAGATTCACCTTATCAATCATCTTCAATGGCCACTTTTTATGGACCTCCCGATGGTGATGGAAGTGAAGGTATATAGTATAAATATTTGTCACTAATTTTTTGTTGGGATAATTAAATTCAAAATAAATTAGTGCTATATTTTATAATTTTTTGATGGAAGTGAAGGTATATAGTATTAATTTTTGTCACTCAGATTTCCTTAGAATAGATTCAAAAAAATTTAACCAAATTATTATTTAAATTAATAATTTTAATTGCTATGTTTTATAATTATGTAGGTGGTGCTTGTGGATATGGAAAAGCTGTTGGGCAACCTCCCTTCAATTCAATGATATCGGCAGGAGGTCCTGCCATTTACAAGAGAGGCAAGGGTTGTGGCGCTTGTTATCAGGTCTATCAATTATTTGATAGTGTTAAAATTTTAATAAATAATATATTATTAGTGTTGATATGTATACAACACAATAGATAAAAAAAATTATTACGTACTTCTATTACACTTAATAAAAATAAAAGAACAATAAGCTGCACTGCTAATCTTTTTTGTTCTGATTTCAGATCAGGTGCGTAGGAAATCCAGCATGCTCAGGCAACCCTGTTACGGTAGTTATCGCTAACGAGTGCCCTGGTTGTCCTCATGATTTTGATATGAGTGGCAGAGCTTTTGGTTCCATGGCAATTCCAGGTCATGCCGACCAGCTACGCAATGCTGGAAAAGTAACTGTTCAGTATAGAAGGTAGTCTCTCTGTTTCTTTCTAAGAGTTGACTTCTTAGAAGTTTATTTTATTTTTTCTTGGTCAATATTTCAAATTCAAGGTTATATTAATTATTATTTTGTAACTATTTATTAAATAGAAAATATGATAAATGAAATATCATATAGTCAAATGCATAACCCTTACCAAAATCAAAATAGTCAAATGCATGGTAAGATTTACAAACAATTTTACCAAATTAATTTCAACATTTCAATATTTTTTTTACAAGTTTAAGATTATATTACTGATTTTTTGTAACTAATACCATGAACTAATTATAATTATTTTGTTGCAGAGTTGCATGCTACTATCCTGGTGTGTCAATAGCTTTTGGTGTGGATCCTGGAACTAATCCATATTATTTTGCTACTGTAATTGAATATGAGGATGGGGATGGTGATCTCAAAACAGTTGAACTCAAAGAAGCAAACTCAGGAAATTGGGAAGCCATGCAAGAATCAGTTGGTGCTGTTTGGAAATTAAATAAAGGAGCACAAATGACAGCACCATTTTCTATTAGGTTAACTACAATTGAGTCTGGCAAAGTATTTGTTGCCAATAATGTGATCCCTGTAGGTTATAAGCCTGGTCAAACTTATAGAGCATTGGGAAATTTTAATTAAGCCTAGAATTTCTATGATCAATTTAGACTACTAGTCAATCAAGTCACCCTAAGTGGATTTTGGTTTGTAAAATGTAATATCAATTGACAATGAAATTATGTTAGTCAATTATAAATTTCTTCTTTTCTTTTGGCAAATAATATTATATATAATACGCAATAAAGAATAAGAAAAAGTTAAATAAAAGGGATATCAGATGTATATTGAAAAGGGCAGATACAAAAGACCTCCTATCAACATTGAAAATGTAACAAAGTATGTCAATGTAATTAAAATTGCAATAACACATTTCACGTCACCTCTTCTCCCTTCCAAATTCCCCTTTCCTTTCCCCTTCCACCCTTCTCCTCTCCACCCCTCTTAAAAATTTAACCAAACACATGTACTAAATTTTTCCTTTCATTTACTACGTACAAAACACAAAGCCTCTAAGAAAAAAAAATAACCATCTTATGGTTTATGGTCTTTCAACCAGACTAAAATCTAATATTTTCTAAGTAGTTTCTTTGTATAATTATTTTGCAATTTTCTGAGTAAATTTTATTAGAAAAATGCACCCGGTGCACTGTTTAGCATAACTCATTTTATTAAATAACAATTTTATCTTTATTTAGCTAAAACCTCTACAAAATTTAAAGAGGATTTAAAAAACACCACATCAAAATATATCTAAAGTTATCGAAAACGTTTTTGGCACTAGTGATTACTATTTCTTTTTTCAACAAAACATTTTCACTAATGATTGAATTTACCACCTTCTCTATGCATTTATCTCAATTGGTTGAAATATTGTATTATATGTCGATATTGAAGTTTGAACTCGATTCGAACAACTTAGACACTCTAGTTATTCATCTTAAGGGTCGAATTTCTAACAACTAAAATATTTGACAATTTTGTATTGAATAACTACTAATTTTTGGTGGTTTTTAATCGCTACTTTACATTTGTAATTTTTTCTTACTAAAATAAAATAAATTTATTCATTCAAATTGATATAGTACATCAAATTTAAGTACAAATCCAATACCGCTAAAAACGAGAAGGATGAATCTATGAATAAACTCATAGCATCCAAGTTAATTAATAGCGTAAAACAACATACTTATGCTTCCAAATAATGTGATAAAATCAAAGTAACCAGAGTACCAGGTCTTTGGATATGCATCGTTGACAAACTTAATTAGTCATTGTGTAAATCAGTAATTGACCGAAGTTGACCTGTCAGTTCAATCAAACGAACACTGCAACAAGACGGTAAAGAAAGCACCACACCAAGACAAAAAATCAAACGAACACGCGGAAGAAAATGAAAAAAACTTCACACTTATCATTTTTTGTCCCTGTAAGTACGCAATCTTTTTGTTTTAGTCTCTGTATCAATTTTTGTTGTAAATATATTCTTGAATGTGCAAATCTTGTTGATTTTTATCCATTTCAACTGCGTTTGTAGTTAATTGGTAACTAATTAGCTACCAATTTGCTACAAATGCAGTCATTTTTTAACTGGAGAAATTAAAACCAACAAAATTTACACATTCAGAATTAATATTCAACAAAATATAATACAGGTACTAAAACCAAAAAATCACATACTTATAGAGCAAAAAAAAGTTATTTAAGCCATTATTTATTACAAAGTCAATAGGATATATCTTACAAAATTTGACTTCACACATTAAAATATATACAAACAAAGTTATTTAATAAAATTTACTAACAAGTTGACTTTGCAAAAGAAAATTCACATCTCTTACCATTTTAATAAATTCAACTTCTTAAAATATGCAGTTATATTTTTTTTCATCTTTTTAATTAAGTGGAAGACACTAACAATTATCTTTTTCATCTTTTTTACAAGTTTTCTAGTAGATAAACATTTACCCATTAAGATTCTTCAAAAAAAATAATTCTCCATTAAAATAAATAAGTGAGATATATACACACAAAATTACTATCAATTGAAATATATTTAGGGAGACAACACTAACTCTCATCTTATAAAATTCATAAGAACCTGGCTTTTATCATAAACATTCACTTCTGCTCGGAGGATTATCGAGCTTGTATGTCAAATTCAAATATCACTTTTGTATTGTTCCTCATGAAACCCAATTTTCTCTCCCATATTTTAGCATGTATTAATTACCTTGTCTTTTTCCTATGTTTTACACTACAATTTTTAAGTAGTCAACCTGCATTCATATAATCCTTTTGGTTGAAAAAAAAAAAAGAAAATTACACGAATCAATTAATTAATAAATTTCACATAAAAGTGCACAACAGTTTGACTATGATATTTTAAAAATGATACACATGACAAATATTTATCTGGTTATCACTATTCAATATATTAAAATTTATTAAATTTTGATATTATCTAAAAAAATTAGAATAATTAAAATTACCTAATTCTAACTTTATTATAAAATAAACATAAAAAAATAGCTTTAATAAAATAAATTTAATTATTTAATAAATTTTACATAAAATGCACAATAGTTTGACTCTGATATTTTAATAATATTTTATAATAATTTATTTAAAACTTTATCTTATTTTAATTTTCTATACTTCTACTTTAATATAATATCAAACTCTTGACTTTTCAGGTTCCGGTTTTTATGGATGACGAAGGCAGTCTCATTTGGCACCCTCAGGTTCCGCTGAAAGTTTCCATCTTTGCGTGGCGTCTATTGCGTGACAGGTTGCCCATCAAAGACAATCTGGTCACTCGATGCATCTTATCTACTGTAGACCATTTGTGTATTTCGAGTTGCGGCGAGGCGGAGTTAGATCATCATTTATTTCTCTCCTGTGGTACTTTCGGTTCTCTTTGGGCATTACTGCGCTCGTGGATTGACATTTCCGTGGTGGACTTTACTTCCTTACATGATCACTTAGTCCAGTTTGCAATTTACATATTCAGCAGGTAGTTCTCGGTTGAGACGTTCCTTTTTGCAGCTTATCTGGCTGGTGTGCGTGTGGGTTGTGTGGACAAAGAGAAACCGCAGGTTGTTCCGCGGCTCAGCTAGCCCTACTTCTCAGCTATTGGACAAGATCAAACTCTTTTCTTTTAGGTGGTTGAAGGCGACGAGTGTTACTTTAACTTCTAAAGCCATAGCTGATGGTCTTGTCCTATGCACTGTTTGGGGCTTGTATGATTTGTTCTTTGGGATTCAACTCTGTATCTTTGTATAACTCTTTGTAAACATTGGTAGTCGACCTTGGCACACTTTGTGCTAGGGCGATTGTTTTATATCATATATTTCATTTTGGCTTGTTCAAAAAAAAAATAATATCAAACTTAAATATACATCCATCCCAAAATATAAGAAAAAATTGATTAAAAAAATAGATGTATTTAGTAAAATTTTTTACTAAATACATTAACTTTCTTTAACGATCAATTTTATTTTATATTTTGAGAAAAAAAAAATATCAAGTAAACAGTCAACCTACCATTTGAACATCATATTCATATCACTATAAATACCATAGTATCCATAGCTTATTGCCCACCAAAGAGAATCACTAAGAACATAATCTAGTGGTGTTCTGAATTCTGATGATATGGCTCTTACTTATACACATGCATTCTCTCAAATACTCATATTTGTAGTATCACTCTCAATATTCCTAGTAACCCCTTCATCTTGTCTTAATCCTAGGAAGCTTTTTAATCTCACTTTATCCGAATCAGATTCATCTACAATGGCTACATTTTATGGACCTCCCGATGGTGATGGAAGTGAAAGTATGTAGTAGAAGTTTTTGTTACAAGTAGTTTTTCTTTGGTTTAAATTCAAAATTATTTTTAAAATATTTATAATGGTGTATAGGTGGTGCTTGTGGATATGGAAAAAAAGTAGGGATGCCTCCATTCAACTCAATGATATCGGCAGGAAATCAGGTCATCTATGCATCAGGAAAAGGCTGTGGTTCTTGTTATCAGGTCTAACAATTAATAGTACTCCTAATTTTTGTTCTCTGATTTGATCTCTGATTTTAACATTAATGATACTTAACAATGTAATTAACACATTGACTTTTTTGTGTTTTATTTTTAGATAAAGTGCACTGGAAATCCTTCTTGCTCAGGCAAACCTATCACTGTAGTTATCACTGATTTTTGTCCTGATTGTGCTCATTATTTTGATTTGAGTGGTAGAGCTTTTGGTTCCATGGCAATTTCTGGTCAAGCTGACAAGCTACGCATTGCTGGAAAAGTTTCTGTTGAATATACAAGGTAATTCTTCGTTTCTTTTTAAAAGTTGATATTTTTTAGAATTTTAATATTATCATTATTAGAGTTAAATAAGTTTTTTTTATAAATATCACAAATTTTACCACAAATAGAAAATCGCAAATTTTAATTTTAGTCATATAAAAAATTTCAGAAAGTTTTGATCATCTAAAATATTTGGTGTCACAATTTTTTGTCCTTGTACTTTTGAGTAACTCATGTGTTTTTTTCATATTTTTCTAATGAGCTTTTGTAATTATGTTTATAATATTATAAAAATATTTTCCACAAAATTTGTAATTTTTTAACAAAATATAAATTAAATATGATTTTTAAGCGTCAAGAATATAAAATATCATAATTAATTCACGCCTCTTGAAAAATTAATTTTTTATAAGAAAGATTTCTATATAATGTACTAACATAACCGCGAAGAAAAAATATAAAATTTTGAATAATACACTTGATTTAAAAGAGGGGTCAAAAATTGTGACAGAAAATACTTAGTCAACAAAAATATGATAAAACATTTTAGGGACTAAAGACAAAATTTATGACGATTATATTGGTCAAAAATTTATTAATTATCATATATTATTTTGTAATTGATAAATTCAACTAATTATATTTATTTTTTACAGAGTTGCATGCAAACACAGTGGTGGTCAAACTTATAGAGCAATTGGAAATTTAAACTAGTTATAGTGTTATATGTATCCCAATCAATCATGTTACCCCAAGGGGGTTTTAGATTGTCTTATGTATTCAATAATAATGAAATATGTTATTTATTATGTCAATTATTTATATCAAATTATTTATTAGTAAATGGAATTAGTTTGGTCAAAATCTAAAAACGCTTAAATGAGATAATGCAAGTTGTCTTTTAACTGTATTTTGGATTTGATCTCTGATTTAGACATACATGCAACAATATTAAAATTCTTAAGAAGAATTTGTTGCTTATTTAAATTCCACAAAACTCAAAAAATTAATCCTTATAATTATGTGTAGAGAATACCTAATTTTTTCAAATAAACAGAAAAATTAGTTTGGACCATCGAATAAATGTTGCTAAAGACAATTGGGCATAAAATTTAGACAAGAGTTTAAAGAAATAGACTAGTCTGAGCCTATGTAGACATGACCTTAAGACTTCGTAAGCCGACTTGGATTATTCTCACATCTACATACCAATGAGTTTTTCAATTAAGAATCTCGATATTAATGAATGAAAATAACAATATTATATAAATGGAAAACTGACTATATACACAGAACTTGAATATTAACAGTTCTATATCTTAGGCTTTGTTTGTGAGTTGAGTTTTGGATGGGATGGGAAGACTCTTTTTTTTTTCTAAATTAAGAACATTTTTCTTTTTTGTGCTTAAATTAAGAACATTATAAAATGCTTTTAAAAATAATTTTAAAGTATGATTGAAGTATTATGTGATAACTTATCTTTCTTCTTTCAATTATTATTTTAAAATAGTAACTATAGACCTACAACTTAAAAAAGAAAAATAAACCTTCCATTCCCCTCCAAAATCCAACTCACAAACAAAATCTTAATAAATTAGATTTGAAAAAAAAAAAAAACCTTTAATCAACGAATATGATTTCCATAGTGTTTAGAACAGTTTCAGCAATCATGTTTGGTAAAGACCATATGCGAGCAACTCTAACACGTAGAATCCAATAGTCACTATTAGGAGATATTTCACAAACAAAGTGGTGGTATGCGTCCATTGGAAATAAAAATCAATCAATTACTAACTAAAAAAATTGGACAATGATTGATAGTATGTGTAAATTTTGTATAGAGATGCTATACATAGAGAGTTTAACAAAACTTACCAATTTATAGTGCATTGCTGAATGACAGTTATGTTTATGCTTATGTTGGGCCTAATTCTTGCATGTCAATTATGAGTTATTAAAATTATAAATCGACATAAAAATTTATTTATTTGTATAAATTTTTTTTTTTTGGTACATTGTATAAACTATTTTTATAAACTCAAATATAAGCTAAATCCAAACAGGCTTCATATATAGGAGCTTTAGATATTGACCAGATTCAACAAATTTAAAATACAAATTAGTAACCGTGAGCATAGTTCAGTTGGTAGTGATATTGCACGTAAAATTAATGCAGAGATCGTGGTTTGAACGGAAATAGATTCCCTGCAATCAAGTAGCGACTGTGCAGTCAAGTAGTGACTGCAGGTAACTCTCAACCATTCATGTTTTTTTATTTCTTTTATTTATTTAATGACTCTTAAATCTGGACCATTAAAGAACATTGACTGCATGCAGTGGCAGAGCTAGGACCCTGGCACAGGGAGTGCAAACTTTAATTTGTTCAAAAACTTACATCGAACTTAAAAAATTACTTACATACTATACAATTGTACTTTGCGCAATTTTAATTTCTGAAATTAAAAATAATCAATTCATTGTCAATGTTATTGAATACACCAAAGCCATTAGGAAGAAAATTTTGAAATACCATAAAATTTATATAATACCGTAAATTTTGAAATATGGTAAATTTGAAATTTTGAAATACCGTAAATTTTGAAATATCATTGTTAAATATTGGTGTATTCACTATTATTAAAAATGAAAAATAGAATATAATAACTATTATTGCATATTCTTTTTTTTTTGTTGAGAAAACAGTCTTACAACATTTCATTCATAACCATTCGACTAATACATATTGGTAACAAATATCATATATTATATAGTACCAAATTATAAGTCACTTTGAGAAAAAAAAAATTGTACTAAATAATAAGTCATTCATATTATGCCTTTAACTATTTATTACTCTCTTTTCTTTTAATTCTTCAATTTATCTTTTTCATATTATTAATAAAGGACAATTTTATAAAATAACTCATAATTTTTTTTTCATAATATTAATTATATTTCTTAATTTGTGTAATATGGTTAAAACCACTTATATTATGATACGAAGGGAGTATTTTTTTAGAAAAATATATTTTATTATTGTCATAGTTTGGTAAATATAAATAAATCTATATTGGCTTGTCTTAACTTTTTATGCATTTGCACTTCAAGTCAACACACAAGACTGATTTGATTGGTTACCAAGAAATATTAATTTAGTGCTTAGTGAGCTTTCAATTTACAAATGAAAAAAAAAAAATCGGTGCAAGACTTAAATTCTAGCGGTTTCATCAATACAAGATCATAATATAGTTAGTGGAAATTTTATAGTTTGAGGGGGTGCATGTGAACCCCCTGAGCCTAATGTGGCTCCGCCACTAACTGCAGGGAATTCGGATCACTCCAACTATTTTACCTTAAAAGGTGAAATTTTAGTAACCCAACTTCTTGATAAAAAAAATACAAATTAATAGTAGTAAGTCGAAATAGCAAAAATTAATATACTACTGATATGCAATATATTTTTCCCTATAAATATAAAGTATGAGGTAACTATGAGAAATTACAAGCAAACATCCAAACAATCTCCATAAAACAAAGCATCCAACTAATGTCTATCTTCATCCACATCTTGAGAAATGACAGATGGAGGATCAAACACACTGAAGGCTCTAAAAGCTGAAATCACTGCTAAAACAAAGAAACATACAAACGTAATAATATGAAGGATCAAAGCTAGCTTCACTTTGCTGCAAAATTTGCCATATGAACTGCAGGCTTGACTCCAAGAATCTTCTTTTGCACCATTATAAGCAAGGTAATATATCTCCATTGTTGCAGCAATTGATGTTACCATTAAATAGGCTACAACCTATAGAAACATCATTTATTAGTGTGAAAATAAATTGAAAGATCCTAACTTATAAAAACTAAAACAGAGTTTGTTGTCTAGTTGGGCCCCATAAGAATCGAGGATTTAGGGCCCCACAAGACCCGAGGAAATAGTTTATGCAGTTGTGCGCAGAGAATACCTGGTTTACACAAAAAATTAAAAAGAATTTTCCATGTTGAACTGTCATACTTGTCAATTATGTCATTTGTGAAAAAAAATGTGAATATGGAGGTTGGAAAGATCCAACTAATCAGTTTTTCCTAAGTGAATTGAATGAAATATACAATTAAGGATAAGGAACAATCATCTAACCTGATCTGATATAAAGAAAATCCATGATTTGGTAACAAGATATCTAACCCATGAACACACTGCAGCAACAATAGCATAACCAGCACAAAGAGCACTCACAAAAACCATATACCTACAAATATCAAATTGAAGAATAAACCTTTTTAAATCTTCAACAGAACTGAAGATGATAGTTTTAAATTATTTACTGCAACCGTAATTGCGGATGCAAAATAAAATTTTGATGTCTCTACATTGGTATTGTAAGAATAATAGTTTTAAATCACTTTCTTCAACGGTTTTCACATTTTTCTTTTAAAGACTCAATATTCGGTCTAAAGACTTATTAAGCCCATTTTTCTGTATGGACTATTTCAATACAAATAATGACACGGGCGGATTCAAACTTGAGACTTTGGGAGGAGTCTTTAGCCTTCACTGCGAAACCAACCCATGTGGGTTCATTTTTTCACATTTTTATGAAATATAAAATTTCGCAGCACGACCATAAGTAAGATTGCAACCGCAATTTAAAACTATGTTGATGATAATAAGTAAAACCATAGAAAGTTAATGTTTTCTTACTTGAGACCAGAAAAGTTGCTATATTTTAGCATCCCATAGTTAGTGTTGTCCTGCTTGTTAGTAACAGTTATCCATATGGTTGCCACAGAGAGAGGAACTGAAATGAGCCTCAAAGATGAATCAAAAATCTTAAGCATGGAAATATGATTTTTCTCGGAAGTACTGTCATCAATATGTGATCTTCTCATTTTTTTTATGGAATGAAATGTGTTGAGGGGTTGGTTTCACACGCTTAGATGAAGAAGTATTAAAGTTTAATTGGTAGTGTGATTATATATATAAAGTAATGAGAGTGTGAGGGAGTTATCATCATAGTGTTATCTTAGTGGTGTTGGTGAGAGATATTAGATATAGTGGAATGCACTTTATCATGTCATGTGTATGTAATAGTGATGCTTTTGGTTGGTAGGTGTTATCTTGTTGTTAGAACTTAGAAATATCATCATCATTGGTTCCACTTCCATTTGCCAATGTGTCTAAAGTTGTTATATAATTCATGTTCATACTTAGCTATTCAAAGGATCTGAATTGCTTACCGTCATAAATATATGTAGTTAGATAGATTTGATCGTTTCATCATGATTAGATATTTTAGATTCAAGAAGATTTAATTAGATTGCATGATTGTTTTGAATCTGGACTGTTCGTTTTTAATCGGACGGCCAGATCTATCCTAAATGCATGACTGCATGCAATCCGGGTCCATTTAAAAGTTCGTTTTATTAGGAAGATCGGTTTGCAGCCTATTTAATTTCACAAGATTTAAGGGATCAATCTCTACCGCTCACAGATGATACTTGATTTACTTAAAAAAAAGTTGAATTTTATAATTGGATTTAGAATTGATCATAAAAAAACTCTAATTTATACCATCATTGGACGCTAAACCTCTTTTTAATTTTAAAAAAAAAAAAGCTTCTTTACGTTGTTTTATTGTTGGACTTCTAGATTTTCAAAAGTGGATATCAATACAATAAGATTCTTAAGCGAATTACAAGAATCAATCATCAATCTTAATTCTATTCTTTGTCTCGAATCTCAACTCATGAATATTAAGAGACTTGATATGATTTAGTATTCTTCAAGATAAATTCATGGGTAAATAGGTCTTTACCTCCTGCAAAATAGGCGAAAAAAATTTGAACATTGCAAGGGGGTATTCCTACAAAATTTTTTTACAGGGGGCAAATGCAAAACTCACCTATTTTGCAGGGGGTATAGACCTATTTACCCTAAATTCATCGATAATTCTCAAAACCCAGAGTTCTTACCAAGAGAAAGTCTAAGAATTTTTTTTTGACCTTTGTTTGAGTGTTAGCTGCAATTGCAAAACCCTTATTTTTCCGCATTGAAAACATGGGCATTATACCTAACTTATACCAGATTTTATGCATGCACCAAATCATGCCAATAGCCAAGCATGCATCGATGCGTGTTTTCTTCAAACATGATCTTGAAATTTGCATACATATTCGCTTAGCGAATTCCAATTTGCAGAGCGAAATCAGCTGAACTTGAAAAGTTGATTTTCAAGTCAATCTCCACACCCTTAAAAGTGGAAATTTGGGATGCCTTATTTTTTATTTCTATAGGGAGATATCCATAGTAAATTCGAGACAACCTCATTTCATATATCTAGACATAGATGTTCAAATAGCGTATGGTTTTTTTTTTTTTTGCTAATGTTTGATGACATTTTTGGTCTAATGTTTGATGTAATAATGACGATGTATTTTGTAAAATAATAGTTCGGATTTTGTAATTCAAACAATAATTTTTTTTGAATTTCAGAGGATGTGACTATGTGACTGGATTAAGGAGAATTTTTTGTCTCTAAAACTAGTTGAAAATTGCTATATAGGCCTCCCTTCTTTGCTCTCAGACCCCCAAACTGATAAAAATGGTCCTGATCAAACAATTCGTTAAGTAGACGACGACCAAAAAACGATTTCGTTGACAAATTGACGAAAATAAGTGATAATTTTGCCCAAACGTGGATCCTGAGCATAGTGCACATTATCGTCTCGAAACTACCGAACAATAGTTTCGTTGTCTACATGACGAACACACTTGTATTCGTTGTCTACCTGACGAACACACTGACTTTCGTTGTCTACTCAACGAAATTAGTGGATATAGCATTCAGACCAGCTGGTTCCTGCCGGTACTACTATCTGAAATCTCAATCCCAAAACACTACTAGAAAAAGTTGAAATAGCGACGGAATTTAGAGACAGAATATATTTTGTCTCTAATGGAGATGGAATTAGAGACAGAAAAAGCAGTTAGAGACATATATTTTTATTTTAGAGACAGATATTTTCATTTTAGAGATAGATTTTGTTCGTCTTTAACAGTTTAGAGACGATGAAATTATCGACGGCATCAAATCCGTCTCTAACCTGCTTAGTGACGAAATATTTGCATTTTAAAGACAGATTTTGTCCGTCGGTATTTAAGATTTTTCTAGTAGTGAAAGTAGATCTAGGGTGATTTTGGTGTTGAGGAGACTTGGAATCAACTTGCAAAGTTCGTATAGAAGGTACCTAGGGCTGTTTAGAGGACTACAACAGGTAATGCGCTCTTGAATGCGTTTATTTTGGTTTTTTTTTTTATTTGTTCTGGCACCTAGTTTCGTCAGTTACTTGACGAAAATATGGATTTCGTTTTGTACGTGACGAAATGTAGATAAGTTTACTTCCCACGTCCCCTGTCTACCAGGTATTTGTGAATGTGCATAATTTTTATGTTTTGGTAGCATGATTTTTCGTCTTTTAACTCACAAAGACAAACTCTTCGTTGGGTAGACAACGAATTTACAGTTATTTTGTTTAGACGAATGCTTTCATCATGTAGGCAACGATTGATTTTAAATTCGTTACGTAAACGACAAAATTTATGTACACTAACTCAGGGGTAATCTGGAATTTTTGGGGGCCTGAGAACAACTAAAGGGGCTTCAATAGCAAATTTCAACTAGTTTCAAACACCAATTTTAGAGCCCATATTTACTACGTGCCTGTAACCCAATTCAAAAAGCCTTGCAACTCAGTTGGGCTTGCCCAATAACAGGCATGATATGACGAAGCTTTTTCATTCCACCCCTACACCTGTTTTTTATTCCTCCAATATTCTGATTTTGTCTTTGGTAAAAAAGTTCGGAATACATTTTTTGAACTTTTTTTTGTCTTGAAAACAAATTTCGAAATGTGTTTTTCGAATTTTTTGCCAAATTTGCATTTGGAAAACTTCGAAAAACGCGTTCTAAACTTTTAAATCAAAGGTAAAATTGGAAAACCGAGGAAGAAAAAGAGTTGTGAGGGGTGGGATGAGAAAACTTCTGATATGATCATAGACTGTTTTCATACCTCTAGAAAAAGTACCTTTTTCTAAAATAAAATAAAAAAGTAGAAATTAAATAAACAAATTATTTGTCAAAAATGAAATAAAGAAACCAATGAGGACTTGGTCTACAAACCACTAATAAAACGTCGTTTACTGTCCATAGAATTCTAATGCCAAATTCTTGTTGGGTGGACAGTTAGTTAAGTTTCTTACCCATTTCTCACCCTTCCTTCCCATCATCACACATTCATTCAACACAAGATCCAAAATTAATGGAGAAATTCATTATCAACCTCCACACTACAAACTTTAAAATAAAAAAAGTTGAAAGTGCAAAGACTTGTGATAATTTGATAAACCTTAAAGAAATAAAATAACTCCTTGTCAAGAATGTGGATATAAAATATATTATTTCAAATACATATGTTATTAGCATAAAATAGTTTACGCTACACCCATAAATTCTAGTTTAACTGATAGAAATATTAAAATCGATAGTGTCAAAAGTCATGATCGAAATCCAAACTCCAATTTCTCCATTTTATATGTTTGAGTTTTCAATAACTTTCCATTTCAGTTATCTATAAAAGAAAACTACGCTACACAAATGAGATATTAAATAAATAAATAAAACCAACAAAGTTGCGGAATTAATTAAAATCAAACCTATATTTGGAATGAATTCCAAGAGTCCCTTATCAACTATTCCAAGAGTATATTGGTAGTACAAAGATGTTCAATAAAAGGAATTCCTTTGAAACATGTATTAAGTTTTTATACTTGATAAAAAAAAGGTTATTATATTTGATCGATGAACGTCGGTTTTCTTAAACAAACAAAGTTTATAATTAGATGTTGCTGTTAATATTTTTCGGCCTTTGTAAGAACTTGAACTCGATTGTTTTAACTACTTCAACCTTAACATAAATCAATCAAGTTATAATTCTTCTATAAATGTCACTTTCTATAAACTTGTTTCAAGTCATATTATCTTTATCTTACATGAGAGTTAAGTTTACCCAAAATTAGTTAAGTTATATACCTCACCTATAAATGTCACTTTCTATAAATTCGTTTCAAGTCTTATTATCTTTATCTTATGTGAGAGTTAAGTTTTCCCAAATACATAATGATAATGCAACACTACACATGTCTACTTGAGCATAGCTCAATTGATAAAAATATTACATGTAATATGCAGAGATCGGAGTTAAACTCCAACACTCCTACTTATTTATCTTTAGGTGATAAAAACATTACATATAATATGCAGAGATCAGAGTTTGAAACTTAATATTCGGACTCAATTCAACTTTAAAAGTGACTACAGTGATACACATAATTATTTGCACTCTTCATTTTGAATTATTAAATTTATTTTTCTAACTATAAAACCAAACAGCATGCTAAAAGCTACCAATGGTGACCTTTGGCTTTGAGATCAAAGACATAAAAATAACCGAATTAGAATTCAGTATTCTATTTAAAAACAACAAATAACAGATTCTTTGTTTGTTGTTTTTAAATTTATTATGGTCAATTTCCAAATAAATAGTACTAGTACCATAAATCTGTGGTTGCCAAAACCATTCGCCATCAAAACGACATGTGTATCATATAAGTTACGTGTAACGCTTCACTATAACATTGTCGTTTAACACTTAGAAGAATGACACAAACCTAGTGGCGTTAATAAATTTGGGAAGTCGTTTTGTTTTTGTATTGAATGAAGAGACTCATAGCTATTTAACACTGCTTTGCGTTTTATTAAAACTCTTATTAACATGATTTGGTTTTTGAAATAAAATATTTCTCAATTAATAAATAATAATCGGTTTGATTTGATTTAGTATTTTTACTGAATTTGAAAGACGAAGAACAAATTAAATTGGTTTTATTTGACTCAATTAGTGTGCATCAATACATATTCTAAAATATGTATAATGTGAGTCTAGCGACTAAATTATTAGATAAAAATATAAGTTTTGTTAAAAAAGATGACAATAAAAAATTTATAACATATATAGGATGTCTATTTTGTTCAGATTTGCATATTTGATTCGATTTAAATTCAGTGCGGATTCAATAATTTTAGTGTCTTTAACATTGGAGATTTGGAGGTGCGTATATTCCGCGCATTTGGATTTTTTTCATATCAATTGTTCGCTTTGTTATTAAGCCGTTTTATACTATTAAAATTCAGATGATGTGAGTATATTTACAAATTCATCATTTTTAGTTTTTACTCTTGATCAAATTTAAATCCTTATAACAAAACTTCAAATAATCAAAACTCTTTTCTTACACAAACCAGGGTGTCAACAAAAATAAATGTTAAATCAAGTCGCATTTGAAAATTTGTGGATAATTTATTTAACACCCAATAAAAATTAATAACAAAAAAATTTGTAAGTGGAATAAATTAGTACGTGAGCATTACTTGTAAATTTATTCGTATGACTAATACTTATTTACCATTGTATTAATTACCATGAGCCTAATTCAACCGGTAAATATTTTTTAAGCATATCAAACAAACCTATGAAATATATATTTTTCAATACACTACCGTTTTTATGGATAAAAATTAGATGAGACCCACACAATCTAGGAAATTCATGTGCCTCTTAACCAATTAAAAAATATTTTTCAATCTAGTCACATAATTATTGAAAGACAATTTAGTCCTCCTTAAAAAAATAAAATTCAAAAAAGGGTACTTAGGAGAATAAAAAGGGGTTAAAGATTGAAAAAACCAATAAAAAGAAGAAAAGATTGAGTGGAGAATAAATACAGAAACGGGCAAGCCTGGCATGTTACATGTTCTTCTCTCACTTCCTGCATGTCCATCTTCAATTAAATAACAATAAATTCTATTTTAAATTCATTCAGGTTTCACTCTTTATGTTTTTCTTACGTTTATTTTTTATAAATTTTTTTGACCTTAGTGAGGAGGAATGCTTGTCACCTACTCCTTTTATAGTTTCCACTCTCCTCTCTTCTCTTTCTCTCTCAAAACAAAACCAAATCTTCATAATAATAAAATTTAACTCTGTTTTATTTTTCCTCTGTTTCTTCTTCTTTTGTTTTTTGAGCTTCATTTTATTATTATTATTATTATTATTATTATTATTATGGACAAATATAAGTGCAAACTTTGCTATAGAAGCTTCAACAATGGAAGAGCATTGGGGGGTCACATGAGATCTCACATGATGAATCTTCTTGTTACGAAACCAGAAGAAGATTCATCACGAACGATTCAACTTAGTTTTGAAGCTGAATCAGCACCATCTTCATCATCATCAGAAGATGATGATGACGATGAAAAGGGTCTTAGCTATGGTCTTAGAGAAAATCCAAAGAGAAGCATTCGTCTCGTGGATCAAGACTTTTCTTTTCCACAAGCTGATACGAGTTCGGTGATTCTTCAAGATATAGAAAGCGAAACCGAATCATCCAAGAACAACCCAACTCGTAGAAGATCCAAAAGGGTATGGAAAATTCGTGAGTTTGATCAGAAATATTACGGTGAATCTGCTATGAAGAAAGTTAGATTTTTTAATAAGACAATATCTTCTGTTGTTGAACATGAACCGGTCAGTTCGGTTTCTGATACAACAACAGAAGAAGATGTTGCATTTTGTCTTATGCAATTGTCGAGAGACAACTGGAATAGACAAAATGAACAATATGAAGAGGCTGAAGAAGACGAAGATGAAGAAGAACTAGATGATGACGAAGATGAAGACGTTGAAGCTGAAGAAGAGGAAGAAGAAGAAGATGAAATCGAAAGATCTTTAGAAGATAGTGATGAATCTCAAGAGCTAATAAAAGTTAGCAAGAATAACAATAAAGTACGTAAAGGAAGGTACAAATGTGAAACATGTAATAAAGTATTCAAATCTTATCAAGCATTGGGTGGTCATAGAGCAAGTCACAAAAAGATTAAATTGAACATAACTGTCGAAGAATCGCAACAAGAATTCGAAGTTGTGGAAAAGAAAATTCACGAATGTCCGGTTTGTTTTCGAGTATTTAATTCCGGTCAAGCACTCGGTGGACACAAAAGAACACATGTTATTCATGGATCAACAACAACAGTTCCAATTTTTAGTTCAAAAAAAGTTGGAAAAAGTGTTATAGATCTTAATCTTCCTGCTCCAATTGATGATGATGAAGTTAGTCAAATTGAAAATTCTGCTGTTTCAGATGCAGAATTTGTCAAAACTCGTTAGAACATCATGGATGGTTTTTTAATTTTTGGTGCATTGATCACTTTTATGATTCAAAAGGTAACATTTTTTTTTTTTCATTTTTAATAATGTTCTGCAAATTTTGTTATACTCATATGGTTACTCTATATAAAATTATACTATTATTATTACCAATAAAAATAAAAATATATGTTCAATGATTTTATGATTGAGTTCTGAATTATACTGTGTCTATATATGTAACAAATTATATAGTCATTGATTAATTGAGAATCAAAATTTTTATAGTTGTTCTGTTTCAGCTTCATTCAAATTAAATACAATGTAACTGTTCATAAATTCATTGATGGTGATGAATATTAAAACACCAATGTCATTTTCACATATGATGTATTTTTCATTATTATAAAAGTAACTTCCACTTCTGACTTCTCCAAGAGCATTGTACAGTTCATGAAAAAAAATGTGGTTTCGTCAAAGTTCTAAATTTATTATATTCTTTTTCTCTAGGACATCTTAAAAGTTTCTTATCTTTTTTCAAAAAAAATAATTAAATTCTACTTGAAAAAAAATTTGTCTCATCATTTTTTTTTCATGTATTACTTTAATTGTAACTTTCCACACTGATCTTCATAATTAGTTGATTTTACAAAGTGAATTGAATATCACTTTAATTTCAATTTTTAATTTTTTTTTTTAAAAAGTAAAATTTTTTTAAAAAATAATTTCAAGTATTTTAAAATATTGTTTCAAAAAGCATAGATCCTTATTTTTTGCAATGAGAAATGTTATTTTTCACGATATGGAATTCTCACTAATCATATATAGTTAGGATTGAACTAGTAATTTTGACTTTAAACTTATCATATCAATCGTGATGCATTTGAGAGATTTTTTCTCATGACCAATGCTATTTTTGCTATATGAATGAATAGATCAAACACGTTAATTTGACTTAGTTAGACACAACTCAAATTATCTTTTTTTTCTTCTTTTTTTGGATATAAAAGAAATATACAAGTTAGTATTTTTATTCTTTATGAGGAACTTTATGTCACCCGCATTAATTTGTAATAGACATCACAACAATTTCTTTTAACTATATTTATGTATTTTATTTTATTTTTGTATTTTATTGAAGGTGGTCAAATTAGTAGATATAGAGTTTTAAGATATCACTTAAATAAAATATGATTGGTTAACAAACCCAACCAAATTAGAAATCATATTGGAAAGTGGAAAGTTGAGTTCCTAGATGGTTTTGCTATGTTATTTTCTTCCATTATAAAGTAGGATACTACTTCCTATTTGCTAGGACTCATTGCATTTCTTTGAGTGGTGACAATTTGATGCTTTTAATCTATCACACTTCTTTTACATACTTTCTTTATATGCCACTAAACGATACCTCATTTGAATCTTTCTGTCCAATGACTTGGTTTCTATGAACTAGTTCCTCGAGTTTCTATCATGATGATGAGGATCATTTTTTAGATTTTGGTGGTCTAAAGGGTGGAATTTACAATTTAGGGCTTAATTAAAAAAGAGTATAAAAAATTTGAATTCTAAACAAATATTGAATTTTTTATATAATATTCAAATACTCATACAAAATAATTTCTACAAGCATCTTTAGATACAAAATCATTAATAATTGTGTCTATATTAATATGTTTTATCATATTTGACGAAATGTCAAAATAAGTATTAAAATTATCGTATCCACATAGATTGTAGTGAATCAAACGATGGTAATTGATATCATACGAAAATATTTTTGCATAAATAATAAAAGGGGGGTTTTGTTTGAAATTAAGGTTTTTGAAAATACGGCAAGAAAATAGGGTTTAGATTCAAGAGGAGAAAGCGATTGAATCTTTTCGGTTCATCTAACTACTATTGTCTTGGTATTCCATGCATGTTAACAAATTACAAACTTAATTCCACGATTCGATTAAAATAAATATGTCAAATGTATTGGTACATAATCATCTCAATTGATTATCAATCTCTAATGTCTTAGGATGTCCTATAATCAATTGAGGTTTTTGCCCTTTAATATTCGAATTCTCAATTAACAAACTGATATGTCTAAAGTAAAAGTTAATTGAACAACTATCCCTAAGTCAATTAATTTGCTTCTAATGTCTTAGTAAACAAACAATTATAATCATCACACAATTCATGACTTTGTGTAAAGCATTAAGAATAAAAGATAATTGACTGAAACTAACTTCGTAATTCGATTAACACATCATATGAAATACATGGTTCAAAACAATAGCAATTAGAATCCCGTAGGATCCAATCTAGAAGTTTAGTTATTCATAATTAAAGTATAAACAATAATTAGAGTAAATGAACTCATTACAAAGAAGGAAGAATCGCCTTTGAGCTTGCTCTCAAAAGTTGTCTTTTTTTCGCCGTAAAATTCTATGTCCTTGAATGAGAAAAAATTGAATTTATAGACTTAGGTTACACGCAGTGGCGCCGCGCGCCAACTCGCCCGCGCCGGGCGCGTTTGAAAGAGCTAAATGGGCTTTCTAGACTCCTCCAGGCGTCGCGCGCCATTATGCCCGCGCCGGGCGCGAGACTTCAAATTGCTTCTTTTTTTCTTAAATTTCTTGTGCTCCAAGCAATCTTGTAACAATTTTTTTCTCTTTATTTCTTGCATAAAAACATATAAAATACTACCTAAACATATCTTAAATTGTGTTTAGAACACAGTAATGACGTGGAGTCATCAATATTTTTTTAATAGGTAAAATGACTAGATCATTTAACCTTCCTTATGACATTAACGGACTCTAATAGTTTTTCAATAATTTTAATATACATAAAAAAAATTCAATGTTTTTATTTCTACCATAGTCTGTTTATCCTTATTTATCTTTTGCTCTAGAAAAAACTTGTTTATATTTATAAATAATCACTTATTAAGACAATTGTTTGTATTATAAGCTACCAAAAAAAAAATTGGTAATTATGATAATCACTTATTTTTCAAAAAAATAAAAATAAGCTACCAATAAGTTGCTTATCTTAATAGATATATATAATAGAGCAAAGGCATCAATCTTGTCAACATATGCCGGATTAGAATCTAGGCTTAATTACTAATTTGGTCCTTATCTTTAATTTAATTCTCAATTTGGTCCCTTATTTTTTAAACGTCTCAATTTGATCCTTATCTTTTATGAAGTTCTCAATTTGGTCTCTCCCATCAAATTTTTCACTATTACCATTAAATTTGGACACGTGTCATCTGTCCAAGTGTGCCACATGTCCAAATTGAGAAAGACAATGGACCAAATTGAGAACTGCAGAAAAGATAAGGGACCAAATTGAGACCTGCAAAAAAGATAAAGGACCAAATTGAGACTTTTAAAAGATAAGGGACCAAATTGAGACGTTTAAAAGATAAATGATCAAATTGAGAAATAAATTAAAAATAAGGGACCAAATGAGTAATTAAGCCTAGAATCTATCATCAACTACGTACCTTTGCATTGACCTTAACCAAGACAATTGCTACTCACTAGTTTATATCTAATTCATCTATCAAATATTTTTATCTTTGAGATCATCGACCAAGACAAATTTATTGCTTTTTGGGTTAAATATGTTTTTATTTTTACTTTATGTGAGTTTCGACTTTTAATTTTTATTTTTTTTATTATATTTTTAGTACTTTACGTTTTTGTCGTTTGCATTTTTAGTTTTTACCGTCAATTTTTTGTGACTTGGATAAGATACATAGATGTTACGTCATTCAATGTAAACATTATACATCCTAGTCAATTTACGTTTTCCTATATGATCAAATTTGTTATTATAGTCATAAAAAACTGACGAAAGAAATTAAAAATATAATTAAAAAAATGTAGGGACTAAAAGTCAAAACTCACATAAAAGTAGGGACTAAAAACATATTTAACCCTTATTCTTTTAATCTTTTTTTCAACCTCAATTTCATCAAATCAAATTAAGCATATTCCTAAATATTCCATCAAAACTAGGCCTATAAATTAAAAATCCTCTTTATCTACATTTTTTATATTTACCTATCCAAAGTTAGGAGGATCAAATCGAGTAAAGAAGACTATATATGAAGTTCTCAAAAAGATATACCGATGATATTAAGGAGAAGCAGCCAGGTTGGAGGGACAAGTTATTGTCATACAAAAAATTGAAGAGGCTTGTAAGACTGATAGGTGATGATGGAAATGCAGAAGCAGAGTTTATGTGCTTGTTGAACAATGAAATCGACAAGTTCAATGAATTTTTCTTTGAAAAAGAAGAAGAATTCATTATTCGACATAAGGTATATTATATAGTTTTATTTTCAGTTATAAACAAATAGTCCCTCTGTTATTAAAAAAAATTAAATTTTTGTAAGAAAGATTTATATAATGTATTAAACATAACTGCATAAAAGAATTTAAAATTTCGAATAATATACATGAGTTGAATGAAAAGTATGAATAAAAAATCATGACAGGAAATACTTCAAGGGCCAAAAGTACGAAAAAAATATTTAAAAACTAAAAATAAAATTCTGAAAAACTATATGAACCATTTACTTATTTAACCCTTTAGTTTTTAAGGTAAAATATTTTTGTTGGCTGTGAATTATAATTTGTTCTTAGAAAATGTGTTTTATGTGTGCAGGAGTTAGAACAGAATATGAAGAGAGCAATCAATTTATGGAGCACAAATGGAAGTAATCCATCAGAAACTGACGATTATAAGGATATGAAGATTAAATTAATAAAAGATATTGTTGATTTACATGGTGAAATGATACTTTTAATAAACTACTGTAACATCAATTACACAGGTGCCCTTTCTTCTCTCAATGGTTATTAAAAAAAAAAAAAAAAACTCAAATTGTAGCTTTTTTTGAAAAAGCTAAATTAGTCCACCCAAATTAGCACCGGTGAGAATCAAACCTGAGAGCTTAAGAGGAACACACTTTCAGGTCACAAGTCAATACCACCAGACCAACCCAAGTGGGTTAATCAAATTGCATCTTAAATCAATCAAATTGCTAAAGAATTTCTTTCCTTCTTTTTGTCTTCACAAGGTTTAGGTACACGAGCCAGACCCATTCCTTTTAACACCCCACACTTATTTCTTTACTTGTTTTTCTTTTTCTAATATAAGGTGTAAGCACACTTAAGAATGATCCATCCAACAATAGAGCCGTCAAATAGGCTGGTCAAAACTAGTTCGACGGACCAGACTACATAAATGAGCTGTCAATTTTTTATTGGCAATATTTATACAAAAATAGCATAAATATTTTTATAATGTGCCATCCCAATTTTCATATGAACTATATGGGCTAAGGCCAAAAAGGCCTAATTACATTTGAGTTAAGTTTTTAAAGTCTGGCCCATAAAAAATCTTGAGCTAATTAACCAACCTTCGAGTAGACCCAATTTTTATAGCTCAATCCAACAATAACAAGACTCTTTTCCTCCACAAAATACCAAAATAAAGTTTAGACTATATATTTTTCAAACTTTGGCGATATCATCGTCATATGATATTTTTTTATCTTTAGCAATATTCCTCATGCTATATATCATTATTGAATAACAACATTTTACTTATATTGGAGATTTTGAACTTTCTAGGGTTGGCTAAAATTCTGAAGAAATATAACAAAAGAACAGGTGGGCTCGGACACTTGCCATTCCATCAAAAAATGTTTGAGCATTTTTTAAGCACAAATCTAATTTCAATACTTGTGAAAGAATGTGAAAATATGATGGATGATGTATCTCAAGCTGGTGATCAAGGAGATGACTCAACAAATGAAGAAGTGGTATTAAATGGGAAAGGGTTGTTCAAAAGCACGGTTGAAGCATTATTTACTCCACCAGAGAATGTGATGGTATTTGAAAAGAGTAATACTTCTAAGCCAAATGATTGTTTTAATATTAAAAAACACACAAGGTGGCATGATGAAGTTCAAATCGGCATAGAAGCTCTTCATTTGGTGTTAGAGATGTTTTGTCTTGGAAGTTGTTGGTGTGTCGAGTCTGACTTAGAAGACCCATATTTATATGAGAAAATAGATGCTGAGAAATATTAGAAAAAAAATGTGTTGTTCATTCCACTTACATAGTTGTTTTTAATTAAAGTGTGTAATGTGATGATCTCACGACTTCCATCTTGATTCTGTCTGTGTGTTTTGTTCTTATTTATCGTAGTAAAATGTTTTTAATAATAGATCTTGTTTTTGTGTTGTACAAAAAGGTTATGTATGTATGTGGAGTGGTTAACCCACATTTTATGTCCCAAAAATTAATTTGAATAACAAGATAACTCACTAGGTTATTGATATTCCTCGACGACGGTGAAAACTTCATATCAATAACAACATGATCTAAACAAATGTTTTCCGTTCCTCGATGATAAGTTATATGTGAAATTCATTGTAAATCTTTAATGAAGATGATATTTTGATTATTTTCTCCGAACTTGTATGAAAACATATGCCCCCAATCAGGGATGAATTCAAAGGGTGGCAAGGGTGGGCTCTGGCCCCTCCTTCCCACTCCTAATGTTGTATATATTATATCTTTAAAGTTTTTATTTATATATAATTATTATTAATATACTATAATTTGTATGTATTTAATCATAGCGTAAAATAGTTTTGAGTTTCGACAAATAAATGAGTGTAAAATAGTTTTATATCGATATAATTTTTTTTTTTAAGCAAAGGAAGAGAAAGCAAGGTAGAGTATAGGAAACATCCCAACTAGGTTGGCACCCTTCCTGAAACCCTACCAAGATGCTAACTCCCAAGTATTATTAAAGTAAAAATAAGAGTACAAAATACGAGCAAACTTGGGGGGACTAGACCAATACCCAAGTGTGGAGCTAACAAAAGACAACTGCCTCATTAAAAACCTTACCTGTAAAACCCAAAGGAAAAAACCAGGTGAAGGAAAAAAGAGTGCAGTGCTCCCAAAAATATTACAATGAAAATTACCAACCCTCCTAAGAGAGGCAATAACGAAAATTAGGATAACCATCAATATCTCTAGATAAATAATCATTAATAATGTCTGGAGCAACCGTCCAATGGTGATAAGAATCTAAAGAAAGACCATGATTAGTTAAAGCGTCCGCCACTTTATTCCCTTCACGATAAATATGAGAGATCACAAAAGACCGGCCATGGAGCATAGCTTGAGTGTTCTTCCAACGAGCATGTAAAGACCAAGGAATAGAGGAAACCTTCTTCTTAAAAGCATCAACCACAAGAGTAGAGTCAGACTCCAACCAAAGATTGACCGAGTTATTCTGAGAAGCTATTTCAATCGCACGCATCGCCCCACAAAGCTCAGCATGAAAAGAGGTAGCTTGCCCTAACGGTTCAGCAAAAGCAAGGAGAAAGTTTGCATGGTGATCCCTAAAAACCTCGCCACAAGAAGAGGAGCATGGGTTACCTTGAGAGGCGCCATCAATATTACATTTGATCCAAGAATGCAAGGGAGGGTGCCAAATAACTTCTTTGACGTACCATTGGAGTCTTGGGAGAGTGCAAGCCAATATCAAACTTCTTCAAAAAAATAAGATCCTTGATTGAGTTTGATGAAAGTTTAGTCGTGTGAGTGCCAGCTAAATAAGAACCAGCTTGAATCAAGACAATGGCCGATCTCCAAGAGATGATAGTGTTAGCAAAACGAGCCTGGTTACGCGTGTGCCAAATGGTATTGATCAAGTTAATAATGACAGCATTGATAGTGACTTTGCATTGAGGAGACCAGTTAGAGGAGCCTAACTTCCAAATATCTTCCATGGAATTGAATTGGATCGTAATATCAAGACAACCTGCAAACCAGGACCAAAGGCGCACGGCAAAATCACAATAAAAAAATAAATGAAAGGAAGATTCCTCATACCTGTGGCAAAGGTTACAAATAGAGGGAAGATGACAACCCCTACTACGTAGGTTTTCATCAGTTGGGAGCTTGTCTAACATGAGTCTCCAAACTAAGAGAGACTTAGTTGGAGGAATGTCAGCACTCCATATGCAGGACGCCCAGGGGAGCTCATGCCAGGCCTGGGAAAGGAACTTGTAGGCATCTTTCAAAGTAAGGCAACCATGATCTGTGTGCTTCCATATGAGCTCATCTTGACCAGGTTCAAGGGGGAGAGCAACATGATTCACAATGTTAGGAAGAGCAGGGAAAAGTTGGATAAGAGCTGCAGGGATACTCCAAGTGCCATTGAGAATAAAATCACTAACTTTGGGGGTTAACCTAGCACTAACAGCAGGAGGAATATTGAGTTGAGAAGTCAAAGGCGCGCCACACCAAGGGTCGTTTTCTATTCATATAAAATACAATTATATTTTATTCAATTTTCATTAAAAAAAATATCAGACCCCATTTGATCAATTTCTAGATCCGTCTCTGCCTCCAATAGTTTAAATTTAGAGTAAAATTATATTCCCTCCTGAATGAAGTTGAAAAAACATTGTCTACCCAATCCCATCTTACGCTAAAATATACATTTTAATTCATTTTAAGAAATTAACTTTTCATTCTTTGTAAATTAATTTTACTATTAATTTTACGATTTTAAGATATAAAATTCAATTTAAAATAGTTTTCTTAACCGGATTTAGTAGTTTATCAAATATTCGTATTTTATTTTGTATAACATCACAATTTATGACTTTTTTTAAAACCATATGTTAATGATGTGAATAAAAAAATACATACATACATACATACATTTTTTATAGTTGATGAATTGTACTATGAGAAAATAGAAGATACATCAATAGTGTAAAATAAGTTTATACTCACATATTTGATGAACATCTTGTATTCAGCCTAACTACAGAGATATTTTAAATTTAGTTATATTACATGACAATTTGATGATTTCTTATTAAATGATTGTGTAAGACTATTTTACATTGTCAGTGCATATGTCCATTAAACTTTTGTACTAGTATTTCAGTTGTCTACTAGTGTTGATAGTGCCATGGTATTTATTTTTTTTGGTAATATTTTTTAGGCAGTGAAGTGGTAATATTTTTTAGTGCCATGGTATATTTGTTCTAAAGAAAGAGTTGTGCATGTGAGTGCAGGAGTTAGAACAGAATATCAAGAGAGCAATGGAATGGAGAACAAATGAAAGTCAGTCATCAGAAGAAACTGAATACAAGGAGATGAGGAATATGTTAATTAAAGATATTGTTGATTTACATGGTGAAATGGTACTTTTAATAAACTACTGCAACATTAATTACACAGGTATACCCGTCCTTCTTTCATCCTAATCAACCTAATTAAACCACTTTAATAACAATATTGCTTATATGGGAGACTTTGAATTTTGCAGGGTTGGCTAAAATTCTGAAGAAATATGACCGAAAGACAGGCGCGCTGCAGAACCTGCCATTCCTTAAGAAAATTATTGAGCATCCCTTTTTAAGCACGGATCAAATTTCAAAACTTGTGAAAGAATGTGAAAATATGATAGATGAGGTATCTCAAGCTAGTGAAGCTACTGAAATAGCAAATGAAGAAATTGTATTAGATGGTAAACAATTGTTCAAAAGCACAGTTGAAGCTTTGTTTACTATTACAGAGAATGTGATGGTATTTGAAGAGGGCAATGCTTCAGAGCCAAATTAGTGTTTTAATCTTAAACACACTTGGCGAGTTAATGAAGTAACTACGTCACACAGTTACATATTGGGACTACATCGCATCAAATAAGAAGCAATATTTTTCATTATTTCTTCTAACAAGAATAATGTCCGTAGTAAGCCAACTACGATTGACACAAATAATTAGACTTGTCACTCGCACTTGCTATGATATAGTTTCAAGTCCGGCATTCCGCAGATGGTAAATAATACCTAAATTGCATCATAAGTTTCTTAATGAAGTTGGTAGTTTTCTAATGACAGATGTTACTTGAACAAGAAAGAAACAAAAAATTGGCATTACTAAAGATCAACTAATTCTCACTCAACAGCAAATACATCAAGCAAGTTGTTAGCTTCCATTTTTCATTCCTAATAATGAAGGGTCAAGTTGTATTAACATAGTTAAATACATAACCTCAGTGTGGCTAATGCCTAATAGGAAAACTAAAGAGAAAACTAATTAACCTCTCTAAAAACTCCCAAAACTATGCAGAACTTGAGTGAAAAATATACTTCTCAAGAAGATTCAAATTATACAAAAAAAACTAAGAGGCAAAACAGCAACCTTTCTTTCCACCATCCATTTCATTACCAGGAACAATTATTCTACTTCCTTTCATAAGCGCTGAAGTTTGATCTATATCGCCATTAGCTGCAAGTGGTTTCTTTGCATGGATTCGGTATATCTCGGTTAAAATGGTTAAAAAACATGTTTCAACGTTGGTTGATTCAAGCGCTGATGTCTCCATAAAGAAGAGGTTCTCTCTTTGTGCAAACTCCTCTGCATCTTCCGTAGGAACTGCTCTAAGACTAGAAAGATCACATTTGTTGCCAATTAGCATGATGACGATGTTTTTGTCGGCGTGACCTCTCAATTCTTCTAACCATCTAGCCATGTGATCGAATGATTGACGCTTTGTCATGTCGTAAACTAACATTGCCCCAACTGCACCTCGATAGTATGCACTAGTAACTGCCCTATACCTGAAAGCGAGAACATGAGGCCATTTTCAGAGTCCATTGTATCAAATTAATACTTCAAAAGACAAAAAGTTCAATGCTAGAAAGATTATTTGCAATTGGAAAAAAATCACTTCACAAGGATCCAACTAAGATGCTAACAAATCAAAAACCAGAAACTAAGGACTTGGATTCTCTAAAGTACATAAATAAACACTATAAATCATTTATCGAATTTGGATATTTGATATTTTCGTTCGATCACTATTTGACTGTAGGTCATCCATATTTAGGAACTAACTGACTACCAAGCAGTACATATTAGCCAAACCAAACAAGGCAGATAACAAGGGTTACTTACATAACAAGGCATTATGAACAGAAAGAAGGAAAAAGTCAATAAATCCAAAAAGCCAAAGAGGAGTTAACAGTGTGAAGTCATATTCAATAACTAACTCATTATTGCAAATCTTAGGTGCATAATTATGATACAATCTTGTTAATCTGTTCAAGAAGACTAAACCATACAAATATCTTTGTTCAATCATTTTTTTCATTGACCTGTTCCATGCTATTCTATTTACCTATTCAAAGCAACATCTATAATATGGAACAACACACTCAAGTCTTGCATTCAATATTAACAAATTCCTTTTGTTTTTCCAACAACAATGTAATATGGAAATTTTATTCATAATCTTCTGATGGGATACGAAATGACAAACCATAAAGACATATAAATGGATGAAGCATGAGACTGCGATAACACAAATCATTCAAATATTTCACTGAATTAACATGAGTAGTTTCAGTATTTCCTATTCATTTTCATATATCTTATGCATTTGTGTCATTCCTAAACCAACACCCAAAGCACACCCGTGTACGGTGTCTGACACGTTATATTATATTAGTGTCTAAAACCGCAGACCACTAACACCAAAGTTTTAAATTGCAGTCCGCATCCACAATTGTGGCCGCAATATTAATGATGTGGTAGCCTCCGCAACCGCATTGCCCCGCAATTGCGGTGTGATCTTTAATCACATGCTCAGCTGCAACGTAACCGCATCATAAATTGCACCAAAGAGTTTCGGACATTTTTTTCATCAAAATGTTTAATTTCAGGACACCAATTACCAAAATGCTTCAGATTTATTAAAAAAACTTCCTTTTATCAGTCTCTCAACTTTGTATTCCAAGCACCTCCCAATCAGTATTTGCCGAGCAAACTAAGACTCAACTATAGTCGGTAAAATAATGTAGTGACACGGTGGTTCCACTTAGTATAGTTTGTAAATATTAAAAATCATTTCACACCGCAACAGCGCAGTGCCCTGCAGGCAGCAACCGCAATGACCACAGTCGCAACCACATCCGCGAGCGACTGCAACCGTAATTTAAAACCATGACTAACACACATATATCAATGTTAATAAATTTAAGAAAATCAACTCTCTTTATAAAATCACCTCATCAATTATCCAATATTTCATTATTACCATATCGCATACAAAAATTCAAACAAAATAGGAAAATAATAATAATAATAATAATAACAATCATAATCATAAAATTGATACCTTTCTTGACCAGCAGTATCCCATATTTGAGCCTTAACAATTTTATTATCAATAATCAAAGTTTTGGTTTGAAATTCAACCCCAATTGTGGCTTTAGAATCAACACTAAATTCGTTTCTTGCAAATCGAGCGAGTAATTGAGTTTTTCCAACTGCAGAATCACCAATCAATACAACCTTAAACACGTAATCGATCTTCTGGTTGTAATCACCGTACAAATTCGACATCGTCACAATCCTCTAACAAATTCAACATGCGCATTGAGATATTAATTAATCTCTATATAATCATTGATTTTTTCTTTGATCGATTGAAATTAGGAAATTGGTGATTTGGGTATGATGTTAGATGGGATCAATTGGAGAACGAAATTGAAAAGATGATTTTTTTTTTTTTCGATCTGAGTGTATCTGGTTTGCTTGTGTTACACGGAATAATTATTAATTTTTTAAGATTAAGATAAATGATAAATTGAGTCAAAAAAATGATTAAAGAATAAATAAATAATTTTTTTTTTAAAAAAAAAAATAATTATTAAGATAATTGAAATATACATATATATATATATATTATAGGCATGTTTGGATTGACTTATTTTTTACCATAGGTGAAATAACTTTTACAAATAAACTATCTTTTATGCATTATTATAAACTTTTCAATGTAATTTTTGATAAAACAACTTATAAAAATAAAATTTTTGCCAATAGAAACTTATGAATCAACCAGTGTTTTAAAAATCGGATCTGTACGAATTGTACAAATGCAAATAAATTTTGAACAAAATATAACTTCCGTATTCGTACGAATCGTATCCGATCTCATTCTCTAACTTTTTAATTTCAATTTTAATATTTTTTTAAAAAAAATGTTAAAATTTTGCGTTGTTTCTGTTTTTTTTTAAAAAATAAAATAAAATAATATGCATTGAATCGGTCGGTTCACTCCAATTCCTACCGGTTCAATTATATATCCGATTCAACAATAGACCAAATCGGTAATCCCTTTAGTTCTCGGTTCAATCGGTTCAAATGATATGGGTACAACAGAGTTATACTACTCTATTACAACTATGTATTACTACTATTTTATATTCATTTTCATTTATTTTTGAAAACAATTCACACATGTCTCTCTTTCTCTCTCTCTCTCTATTTCCCTTGTTTCTAAAAACCAGGTCTCTCTGGGTGCACTCCCTCCCACGGCCGCATCGCCTTCTTCTCCTTTTTGCTCATTAACCCCTGTACGGGTCGGTCTTCTCACCGGTTCCGGCGCGGTGGTCGGTTCCTCTATCACTCAGATCGTTGTTCTGAGTTTTCTTGTTCGTTCTTCGTTGTTGCTGCTTTGGGTTTCTTAATTTGGATTTGGCTTTCCAAATCTCGATTTGGTTCACCCTTTCTGCTTCTGAAGGAAATACAAATCTGTTTCTTCCGGTGTTTCCACTGCTGGATCTTGGTTAGAGGGTGCTCTGGTTGTCTCCACCACGCCGGTGATCTCGGATTTGTAAAGCTAGAAATGGCTTTTAAGCTTGCTGTCTTTGAGAAAGTGAGTTGTTGGCTTTTGGCTCCGTTATCGTGTTGGCGGTCGAACTGAAAGGCTTGTTTAACGGCGGTTGGATTTTCGGATCGTCGTCGGAAGTGACCGTAGATTGCTTCAATTTGGTTCGATTTTGGCTAGAAATAGCTTTGTACTTGTTGTTGCGTGTTCTACAGCAGCTAGTTGTCGGTTTTGAGTTTTTGTTGTCGTGCTGGCGGTCGGACTCTCGCCGTTTTTTAAGAGTCGTTCTCTCTAGTTTAATGCTTATGACTGTCTGCTCATCACTTTTTTGCAATCTAGTTTCGCGTCCCGCGCTGGACTCGCTGGGTTGTGCTTGGTGTGTAATCAGTTGTCTAGCATTTGTCTTTATGTACTAGATTTTGTCTAGTTTGTGCTTATAGCACTCTTGTGTAGGGATGACAATTTCACCCAAACCCGATAGACCCACCCGAACCCAAACCCAAGTCAACGGGTGAAACCCGAGTTGACTGGGTTTGGGTGTGGGTTCGGGTGGCACCCGAAATTATGGGTGTGGGTTTGGGTAGTATGAAACCCACACCCGAAACCCATACACCCGCCCGTTTATATGTTAAATTACCAAAATATTCTCTTTTATATATATATATATATATATATATGAATAGGATGTGGAACTTTTTTTTTTTATTTTTTGTTGTTTTTTTTTGTTGACAGTATGTTGTTATGTATTGTGGTTGTGAACAAAATGTATTAAACTATGTTATTGCATTTGGAAAAAAGTGTGTTAAACTATGATATTGTATTGCAAACTATGTTTTTTCTTTTTTTGATGCAATTTGCATTTTATCAAATTTGAATGTAAGTTTGGGTTTGGATGAAAAAACTCGAAAATTTTAATTTTGCATGATCAAACTATGGGTTTGGGTGAAAAAACCCAAAACCAATGGGTGTGGGTGCGGGTTTTGTTTTACCACCCAAACAGTCTTTGGGTTTGGGTTTGGGTGCACCCGAAATTATGGGTGTGGGTTTGGGGAGTATCAAACCCGCACCCGTGGGCACCCATTGCCATGCCTACTCTTGTGTAGGTTGTTTAGTGTTGCATTACCCTTTGTGGTTGAATCCTACACTTTTATTGTGGTTGCTGGGTTAGGTTTGGCCCCCTCGGCTCTTTGTACTAGATTTCCTTTTTTAATATATTTTCTTTGCTTAAAAAAAAAAAACAACAGGTCTCTGAATTAAGGAGTTAGTATTGAAATAATGTTACAACATAGCGCTTCCAATTTATTACGATGTATAAATATAAAGACTCAAATGGGAAAAAAAAAGATAAAGGACCATTATGTGTAATTTTGTCTTCAATTAGCTTATTAGCTTATAGCTTATAGCTTACCATCTTTTCTTCCATTTGTACCCTTATCTATGAAGCATGAACTCTAACACGGACACCGCGACCCCGGTAACGTAAAAATTATAGGACACCGACACTGCTACCATATTTATAAAATATATAAATTGAGAATCAAAATATATAGATGTAAATCTAAGTTGAGAAAATTATTTCTTAAAAAAAGTTTTAAAACAAGATATGATAGTATTTTACCTTTATTTATTCATCTACTTTCGAAAAAGCTATAAATATTGTAATCAAAATGTAATGTTTTCAATGCTTCTTTGATCAATAATGTTGTTTCGACACATTTTTAACTCTTGTGGATATGTCTGATATGTGCATGAAGAGAATATAAACAACGAAAAAATAATTTTTTTGGGACACTTGTCCGACACGTGTCGTACAAAAGTCTTACAGGTGTTTGACACCGATCATAGGAGTGTCACAATAAAAGAAAAGTTGATTTTTGTTGGACACCAGTCTGAGCTATCCGACACGGTGTCGTACGAGTGTCGCACGAGTGTCGGGCACTGACGTGTGTCGGACATCGCAACACGCCTAATCATAAAGGTGTCTGTGCTTCATAGGTCCCTTATTATTTTATCTAAAACCCCTTTTTACCCTTTATAATTTATTATTATAAATTAAATAAGGGTTTATCTATCGTCTGCAAATTTGCACATGTTAATACTTTTTAAATAGTAAGTTTGTATTGGAACTTGTGTTTTTTATATTAAATATATATATTTTTTTTAATAAATAGTTACTACTTTTGGTTATTTTAATATTCCCTCCGTCCCTAAATATAAGAGTATGTTTGACCATTGCACGTACGCCAATGCACAACTTTGATCACTAATCTCTTTAATTGTCTATTAGTAAAAATTATAAAAACTTGATATTTTAAAAATACTCATCAAGACGAATAAAACAAGATCTTATATGCTAATATTTATATCTATATATTATTAAAAAAAATACAGTCAAAACAAGATAAATGAATAGTACACTTTTGTCAAAACTACTCTTAAAATTAAGGATGGAGGGAGTATGTACATTATTACACAGGTTAGACAAACCCATTAAATAAACCAAAAGTGGCTGTATGATCACTAAGACCGTCTCCAATGATTTAGTACTTATTAATTACTTATGATACTTATTAGGTACTATCATTGGAGCGCCATCCATTTGAGTACCTATTAAGTACTACTTCTAAAATAAGAACTCTCTCTTTTTTTCTTTGACCTACCTTATTTTTTATTAAAATATTCTTTTCATTGAATAGATAATTAAATAATAAGTTATTGTAATGAAGTGAAGTCATTGATGGACCCATTGTAGAACTTTTTAAGAAGTGCTTTATTGGAGGGGTTGAGTACCTATTAAGTACTATTATTAAAAAATAATAAATTAGTGATGTGTCCATGCGAAACTCATTTAAATACTCAAAATTGAAGTACTCCATTGTGGATGCTCTAAGAATGAAAAAACGATCCTGCTTCTTTGTTTTGTGCATAAATATATGTACAGCCATACCAACTGTTTTTTTTTTTTTGGTATATAGAAGAATTGACAAAGTATATATAAGAAATTTTCACACAAGTGAGAGAACCGGGGTTCGAACCCCGGTCATGACGTTCATGCCTTGCAATTTCGGTGATTTTTACCAATTGAGCTAGGACTTGTAAAACCTGTTTTTTTATTTTAAATTGAATAAAAACTAAAACAATAAATCTTGACCCAAAAAAACCTAAAATAATATATCAAATCAAAATAAACCTAATTCAAGATTTATGAAATTATGACAAAATGAACCATATTCGTTACGTGCCTAAATTAATTATTCTTAGACACACATACATAATTTTAAAAAAGTTAAAAGATAAAAGAATTATTTAATATTAGATGATGTGACTAAATTATTTATCATTAAATTTTTTTCAATGATGTGTGTGTACCTAAATGTATATGTGTTGGGGTTGTGCCCAAGTTAGCATTTCTCTTAGTTTTAATAATTTAATATAAATTACTCTGCATCTTTCTTCTTCTTAGGCACTCTGTAACCACCAACAACACAAGCATGGTCCCTCTCAAATGGTTCAAGAGTAACTTGCTCCATTGGCTTAAATTGATCTGCCTTCAACTTGTTCACCTCACTTTCGAAGACTGCCTCAGCAGGGACTGTGGAATCAATACAATTGGCCTACAACAACAATAAAATTGAATGAGCTAGGCTAGATAATCAAGATACAAATAATGCATAGAAAAGTTATGAGAAGTTTTAAGTGAATCCTATAAGAAACTTTGAAAAACATGAAACCAAGTGGGAAAAACAAAGGTTTCTGTACAAACCTTGATAGAAATAACAAAATGACCTCCAGGTTTGAGATAATATGAAGCATTCAAACCTAGAATTCTTGCCTGCAAATTAATTATAAAATTGGAAATGGAATACAAAATTTGAGAAAAAAATAATATAGACAAAGAAAACGAACAAAATATCAATGTGCATCAGAATCTCGGGTCTACATCATTCAAAAAATCTTGAAGGGGAATCCGAGTAGCTCATCACATGCACTGATACACAGCAGAGTATATGGTATCCAAAACGTTTTGAGAATGCTTAAAATAAAAATCAGCGTCGACATCCATAGAAACAAGTACTTAGGGAGTCAGTATTCCAAAAAAATTACAACGGTAGGCACTCTGAATTAGTGAACAGATTATAACGGTAACATAATAGAGTTCAATGTTTACGAATTTAGGACATAGAAAAAATTAAACCAGACCTGATCAGGCTGAGCAACATCAGAAAAAATGACATCTACCATGCCAACCAACATTCTGTATTTGGCTGGGTGTCTAGCATTCTCAATAATGGGAATCTCATTCGTCCTCTTCTTTGCCATATTGACCAAATCACGGCCACTACGGTGGGAGAACTCTACTGCATAGACAACTCCAGTCTACATAATATTCAAATCAGTCTTGGACAACAAAGAAACAAACATATGTTAAAAATAATCAAAATTTGAAGTAATACTTACTGGACCAACAATATCAGACACATGAGAAACAGATGTTCCTGAAGCAGCTCCTAGGTAAAGAACTTTAGCGCCAGGTTTCTGTATAAAAGAACAAAAATTGGTGTCAATAAATTGTATTTGGAAGAGAATGTCACAAGAAAATAAAGTTTCTTACAATCCATATGTCGTCAACACCAGCAAGGACAGCAACAGCCAACTTAGAACGGAAAGGATTCCAAATTCTATACTCAACCTTTGTACCATCCTCGTTCTGAACAGTAAGTCTCTTCTCGTTGTAAACAGCTTCTCCAGGAACAAGATTCTTGGTAAGAAGAGCATCTTCCTTACCCTTAGCAATGAAAATACCCTCCATGTCTATGAGGCACAACAATAAACTTGCTACCTCCCTTCATTCCACCTCCTCTACCACCACGGCCTCCGCGACCTCCTCTGCCTCTATCACCTCTAGCCTTAAAAGGGGTACCTCTTCCGCCGCCTCTTCCCCCACCGAAACTTCTACCTCCTCTGTCTCCACCTCTTCCACCCCTGAACCCACCACGACCTACACAGTTCATAAAAACAAGACAAATCATTCGTTTGAGTAAATTAGCATAAATCAATTTGATTTTAACCAACAAAAGCATCATCAATGAACTCAATTTGCGATATTTCAATTGAATAAATCAAAACTCATATGATAAATTATTAAAATGATGCCATAAGGTTTGCCTCTAGGAGGAGGACCCATTTTAGAGAGACTGCGATCGAAGGAATGTGAAATGGTTTAACGAGAAAGAAATTGTTTTATAGGTGAAAGTTAGGGTTTAGGAGGATTAGGGTTTTGATTTTTGAAAGATGAAAGGAAAAGCCCAATAGCATTATTTTCTTCTTAGATTATTTTCTTCTTTCTTGCGATCCAAGCTATCTCACTTTTCTATGCAATTTCCTACTAAACTTAGGCTAAAACCTTTCTCTTTTTTTGTTTTAAAAATTGGTATTTTAAAAAATGTTTCCAAAACTGTTTTATAAAAATTAACAAATCAAACAAGTTTTTAAATTTAACATTTTTAAAAACTAAAATACAGTTTTTAGAAACCATATCAAACAAACCCTTTAAAATTTTTAAAAGTATTATTAACCTGTTTTCTCTACTAGTTTGAGTTTTGATGGGTTGCTTTTTCTTATAATAATAATTACTGTAGTTCTTTTCAAACCGCATTATAGTTTCAACTATCCACTCTCCATTATTATTGTTGGTGAGGCCATTAATGCAACACTCTGTCAAAGTCTTTACCTTCTATCATTTTCTATTATTTACACTGCATCGTTATTAATGAAAAAAGAAATATTTCATGGAAATGGTAAAAATTCAGTAGAGGACTGACAAAAAAAAGGCTACATTTTCTTATAAACTTTCAAACCTATTTTAATATAACTTTTCTATACATTATAACTAGCTTGGTTATCTAACTCACTTGATTTTATTGTTATTTTAGGCCAATTGCATTAATTTCACAGTTCGTGACAGTCTTTGAAAGGGAAATGGACAAGTTGAAAGCAGATCAATTCAAGCCAAAGGAGAAAATTACTCTTGAACCATAAGAGAGGGACCATGCTTGTGTTGCTCGTGGTTACAGAATGACAAAAGTTGAAAGGTAGTGTGAGATTGTGAAATGATAGCATTGATGCAGTGATTAAATTTGTAGCCAACACACAAGAATGATGTGAGGAATTGCCTTGAAAACTCAGAAACAGGAAACCAGGAAGCAGGTGGCGCCAGGAGCAGTCCAGAAACAGCAGTTGAATCTGTCTCCTGCGCCAGGCGCGGCGCTGTGCGCCAGGAAGGACCTGGAAAGTGGGTTTTGGCTCTGTTGGCTGCGCCGTGCGCGGGACATCTGGCGCCGTGCGCAGGCTCGCGAGGCTATATATATTCTGCACGCGTTTTTGTGTTTTGGATGAGTTTTTTAGGGTTTGTAGCCAATCAAAAGACTAGGGTTTATAGAGAATTTCTCTTGGCAATAATTCTAGGGATTGGGAATTGATTCAACACTTTGGAATACTTTGTAATTGAATTTCTTGGTCACGGGAAGAAATTCGGGACTTGGGTAGAATAGGTTTGAAGACTATTTCTTGTAACCCTTGTTGTTGGGATTTCATTGTAACCGGATATTTGATTGAAGGAAGAAAGGAGAGCTGCCCTCTCCCCTGGACGTAGGTTCATTAACACCGAACCGGGTAAACAAACGAACGTGTCTTTTACTTTTCGCCGTTGTTATTGTTTGTGATTAATATTGTCGTTCTCGCTTGTTTGATTGCTCAATTCAATTTGCTTCACACACTAAAGGTTATTGGTGTGGTTCAGTCCGAATTCACAACAATTGGCGCCCACCGTGGGGCAAAGGATCAAACGAATTGAGTATCATGGGTTCTAAGTGGGACATCGAGAAATTTACCGGGAGTAACGACTTTGGTCTGTGGAAGGTAAAGATGAGGGCAATACTAACTCAACAAAAATGTGTAGAGGCGTTAAAGGGTGCGACACAGATGTCGGCAACTCTCTCTGATGCGGAGAAGACCGAGATGGATGAGAAAGCACTTAGTGCTATTATTTTGTGCCTCGGTGATAAGGTGCTAAGGGAGGTTGCCAAGGAGAAGACTGCGGTTGAGATGTAGACCAAACTTGACTCATTGTATATGACCAAGTCCCTGGCACATAAGCAACTACTGAAACAACAACTGTACTTTTTCCGTATGGTTGATAACAAGCCAATGGTGGAGCAATTGGCGGAGTTTGGCAAAATTGTTGATGATTTGGCGAACATCGATGTAGTTCTTGAAGATGAAGATAAGGCTTTCCATTTGTTGTGTGCGTTTCCAAAGTCACTAGAGAATCTCAAGGATGCTTTGCTTTATGGCAAAGAGGGCACTATCACCTTGGAAGAAGTCCAATCGGCTCTGAGAACCAAGGAACTGACAAGGTTTAGAGACTTGAAGGTTGATGATAGTGGAGAAGGCTTGAATATCTCAAGGGGCAGGAGTGAGAATCACGGTAAAGGAAAGGGGAAGAAGCATAGGTCTAAGTCTAGACCTAGAGGTAATGTTGACACAACAAAGTTCAAGTGTTATCATTGCCACACACCAGGTCACTTCAAGAAGGACTGTCCTCAGAGAGGGGGCGGTGGCGGTAACGGTGCTAGTTCGTCAGCTCAGATCGCTGCTAGTGAAGAAGAAGGTTATGAGAGTGCAGGAGCACTAACTGTGGCTAATTGGGAACCTGAGAAAAGCTGGGTCATGGACTCAGGATGCTCATATCACATCTGTCCGAGAAAGGAGTACTTTGAGACCTTGGAATTGAAAGAAGGTGGAGTTGTGCGTCTTGGTAACAATAAGGCGTGCAAGGTTCAAGGTATGGGTTCTATTCGACTGAAAATGTTTGATGACCGTGACTTTCTCTTGAAGAATGTGAGGTATATCCCTGAACTTAAGAGAAATTTAATTTCCATAAGCATGTTTGATGGTCTAGGGTATTGCACTAGAATTGAACGTGGAGTGATGAGAATTTCTCATGGTGCATTAGTAATAGCTAAAGGGTCTAAAATTAATGGTCTTTATATTTTAGATGGTTCCACTGTTATTTCTAATGCATTAGCTGTTAGTGTAGAAACTGAGGACATAACTAAACTGTGGCATTTGAGGTTGGGGCATGTGAGTGAGAAAGGTTTAGTTGAATTAGCTAAACAGGGCTTGCTAGGAAGAGAGAAATTGAACAAACTAGATTTCTGTGATAACTGCACACTAGGCAAACAACACAAGGTGAAGTTTGGGGTGGGAGTGCATAAATCTAGTAGACCATTTGAGTATGTTCACTCGGACCTTTGGGGTCCAGCGTCTGTTTCCACTCATGGGGGAGGTTCATATTTTCTTAGCATTATTGATGATTATTCTAGAAGGGTATGGGTTCACATTATAAAAAATAAGAGTGACACTTTTGAAAAGTTTAAGGATTGGCATACTCTAATAGAAAATCAGACTGGAACTAAACTGAAAGTTTTGAGAACTGACAATGGCCTGGAGTTTGTTTCAGAGCAGTTTAATGAGTTTTGCAGGAATAAAGGTATAAAGAGGCATAGAACCGTTGCATACACACCGCAGCAGAATGGTCTTGCTGAAAGAATGAGCAGGACCTTGTTGGAACGGGTGAGGTGTATGTTGTTGGGAGCTGGACTACCGAAAAGTTTCTGGGGAGAAGCTGTTAGTACTGCAGCATATTTGATCAACAGATGTCCATCAACATGTATTGATCTGAAGACACCTATAGAGGTTTGGAGTGGCAGGCCGGCAGACTACTCCAACTTGAAAGTCTTTGGAGCTCTAGCGTATGCACATGTCAGACAAGATAAACTTGATGCTAGAGCTGTAAAGTGTGTGTTCATTGGTTATCCTAAAGGTGTGAAAGGTTACAAGCTGTGGAAGATGGAACTGGAGGATCAAAATTTATTATAAGCTGGGATGTCACTTTTGATGAGACCCGTATGAGGATGAAGTGCAAAGACCTGGAGACTAGACCAGAAACGGGGGTAGAGAGAATTCAGTTTGAGGTGGAGCCTTCCACTGATGATAGGGAAGAAGAGGAAGATGAGACTCAAGTACCTGTGGAGAGTGGAAGCCAAACAATAACTGCTCCGGACTATCAGCTAGCACGAGATAGGGAGAGGAGAGTTATTACTCCGCCTAATAGATACGGTTATGCTGACCTTATTTGTTATGCTTTAAATGCAGCTGAAGAGGTGCAAGACTCAGAACCAAAGAACTTTAGGGAAGCATCAGAAAGCATAGATAGTAAAGACTGACTGAAGGCAATGGAAGAGGAAATGCTTTCATTGGAGAAGAACCAGACTTGGAAGCTTAATCCACTACTTAAGAACAAAAGGGTAGTTGGTAGCAAGTGGGTGTTCAAGAGGAAAGAAGGTATACCAGGGGTCGAAGCACCAAGGTATAAAGCAAGACTTGTAGCCAAGGGCTTTACACAGGTTGAAGGAATTGACTACAATGAAATCTTCTCACCTGTGGTGAAGCATTGTTCTATAAGGGTTCTTATGGCAATTGTGAATATGTATGATCTTGAGTTAGAACAGATGGATGTGAAGACCGCTTTCTTGCATGGTGAATTAGAAGAGACAATCTACATGCAACAACCTGAAGGTTTTGTGGAAGACAACTGTAAAGTTTGTTTGTTGAAGAAATCTTTGTATGGGTTGAAGCAGAGTCCAAGGCAGTGGTATCGTCGGTTTGATGATTTCTTATTGAAGACTGGTTTTGTGAGAAGCAACTATGACAGTTGTGTGTACATGATGAAGAGGAATGAGAAAGTCATTCTCTACCTCCTTCTTTATGTAGATGATATTCTTATTGCAAGTTCTAACAAGCATGAGATTCAACAGCTCAAGGTGAAACTTAATGGTGAATTTGAGATGAAGGATCTTGGCAATGCGAAGAAGATACTTGGTATGGATATTGTGAGGGATCGGAGTAAAGGTGTGTTGTTCTTATCTCAGCATGATTATTTGAAGAAAGTGGTGGAGCGGTTTAGAATGAAAGATTCTAAGATAGTGAATACCCCACTTGGTCACCATTCGAAGTTGTCAGTCAAGCAGTGTCCTCAATCCGAGGATGAGAAGCGGAAGATGGAAAGTATTCCCTATGCAAGTGGGGTTGGAAGCATCATGTATGGCATGGTTTGTAGTCGACCTGATTTATCATATGCAATCAGTGTGGTAAGTCGGTTTATGGCAAATCCCGGTCCGGTTCATTGGCAAGCTTTGAAGTGGGTGTTGAGGTATTTGAATGGAACCTTGAAGGGTGGTCTCAAGTATACTAGGACAGATCCAGGTAACGATGCTTTGGAAGGTTATGTGGATGCGGACTATGCAGGTAATGTAGACACCAGAAAGTCTCTGTCTGGTTTTGTGTTTACATTGTTTGGTACAGCGGTAACATGGAAGGCAAATCAACAATCAGTTGTAGCCTTGTCGACGACTCAAGCGGAATACATAGCCCTTGTTGAAGGGGTCAAGGAAGCCATATGGTTGAAATGTATGATTGGAGAAATGGGGATTGGTCAAGGGAGTGTGAAGATACATTGTGACAGTCAGAGCGCCATTCATTTGGCAAATCACCAAGTGTATCATGAAAGGACAAAGCACATCGACATCCGGTTGCACTTTGTGAGAGACATGATTGAGACAAAGGAAATCATGGTGGAGAAAATTGCATCGGAAGAGAATCCAGCAGACATGTTCACCAAATCATTACCAAGAGCTAAGTTCAAGCATTGCTTGGACTTGATTAACTTTGTCGAGGAGTAGACGGAGGTTGAAGAGGGCAGCATGGTGGTTGATGGGAAGTTGACATCACCATCGTTTTGAAGACAAGGTGGAGATTTGTGAGGAATTGCCTTGAAAACTCATAAACAGGAAACCAGGAAGCAGGTGGCGCCAGGCGTCAGGAGCAGTCCAGAAACAACAGTTGAATCTGTCTCCTGCGCCAGGCGCGGCGCTGTGCGCCGGGAAGGACTTGGAAAGTGGGTTTTGGCAATGTTGGCTGCGCCGTGCACGGGACATCTGGCGCCGTGCGCAGGCTCGCGAGGCTATATATATTCTGCACTCGTTTTTGTGTTTTGGATGAGTTTTTTAGGGTTTGTAGCCAATCAAAATACTAGGGTTTATAGAGAATTTCTCTTGGCAATAATTCTAGGGATTGAGAATTGATTCAACACCTTGGAATACTTTGTACGTAATTGAATTTCTTGGTCACGGGAAGAAATTCGGGACTTGGGTAGAATAGGTTTGAAGACTATTTCTTGTAACCCTTGTTGTTGGGATTTCATTGTAACCGGATATTTGATTGAAGGAAGAAAGGAGAGCTGCCCTCTCCCCCGGACATAGGTTCATTAACACCGAACCGGGTAAACAAACGAACGTGTCTTTTACTTTTCGCCGTTTTTTATTGTTTGTGATTAATATTGTCGTTCTCGTTTGTTTGATTGCTCAATTCAATTTGCTTCATACACTAAAAGTTATTGGTGTGGTTCAGTCCGAATTCATAACAAATGACAATGAGAAAAAATGTCACAGTAAAGGAAGGGAAGACTGACCTTTGTTTGGAAAAAGTTAAAAATAAAAAGGGTGATTCTATGATGCAGCCACTTAATTGACTTATTTAATGAAGTCACTTAATTTGGCCAATTAAAAAGCAATGTTGACTTATTCAATGCCACGTCAGATTATATGGTACATACTGTTAATATGTACTCTTGTGTAGCCTCATAAATCAAGTGAACCTGATGACTTCTCTTTTTAATATTTTTTATCTTATTTAAACATAAAAAATAACTTAATTAATCAAATTAACTTTATAATAACTCAAAATCTTTAATTTTTATCTTTTCTAAATCCAGATTTTCTTGTTTACCTTCTACACCCATAAATTTCTAACATCACTCTCTCTTCTTCAAAAGAAACTGTCCCAGTTCGCTGAGACATGTGAAATCCAAAAGGTCCCAGAAGCTGTCACGGAGGATCAAAAGAAACTCCGCTTATTCTCATTTTCTCTTACAGGACCGGCAAAGCATTGGCTACGTTGCTTACCCCGAGGGACAATTACTACGTGGAAGGAACTTGAGGATAAATTCCTCGAGCGCTTTTTCACACATTCACTATTCTAGAAGAGGAGATCAGAGATCTTGAGCTTCAAACAACATGAGTCTGAATCTCTGTGCGAAGCTTATGATAGGTTTAAACTACTCATGAGGAGGTGTCCGAACCATAGCATCAGTGCTATGGAGCAGATGCATATATTCATAGCTAGCATGAAGATGCACCACAAAATGATCCTTGATGCATCCGCTGGAAGTTCTATCAAGAACAAAACTCAGGCGGCTACTAAAGAGTTGGTGGAGTAGATGTGCAAGAATGAGTACAACATGAGCCATGACAAAGTGACTAAGGCTGGAGGAAAATTCGAGGTTTATAAGGAGATAGCTTTGAAGGTAGAGATCGAGCTACTGAAAAAGCAACTTTATGAGGCCAAGAATGAAGTGAAGACGGTAAGAAACGAAGGGCTGTGTGATTACTGCTTGGAGAATCACCCAGTAGGGCAATGCTTGCCAGGAGGTAACAACTCCGAAGAGGTTAACTATATGGGAAACCAAAGGGGCAACCCTTATCCAAACAGGTACCCAAATCAGAACCAAGGAGGAGCTGCACCTCAACCAAGAAGACCGTCTCCTTTAGAGGAGATGTTCACCAAATTTGCTGGGCAAAGCCAGGTGAATTTTGAGACCATGCAGGGGCTTGTGACTAATCAAGCGGCCACTTTTAAAAGTATGGAGCATCAAATTGGGCAGCTGTCCAAATTGATTTCCACCTTGACTAACACTCATGCAGGTACAACGGTGGACAACCCTAAAGAAGAGTGCAAGGCACTTAAAGAGACTACCCGTCAAGAAGACGAATAACAGCTAAAGCAGGTCAATGAATGGTTCAAACGCATGGGGGCACTAGGTGAAGTAACTATGGACCAGTTTGCGAAAGTTCTTGAAGAGCACTATGATAAAGTAAGATTCATATTAGTGCTGGTTGAAGTTATGAAGCAGTGCACCACCGAGGAGAAGCAAGACCCATGAAGCCCGTCTATTACCTGTTACATAGGAGAGGCAGTCGTAAAAGCGTTATGCGACATAGGGTCAAGCGTTAATGTGATGCCATTATCTTTGGCAAAAGCATTCAATCTGAAGGAACCTACTGCAGGTACAGTCAATGAGTTGACATTAGCTGACCAGTCAACCATCCACTCAAAGGGCGACATTGAAGACATCGTGGTGAGAATCAAAGACATGGAATTTCCAACAGATTTTATAATCCTCGATTTTATAATCATTCTTGGAAGACCCTTCCTAGCCACAGCAAGAGCCATCATTGATATGGCGAAGGTGAGCTGACTATTAGGAAGGATGGAGAGACAAGGATCATCCAAATGTTCTCTACTTGGAATGAAGAGTGCTATAAGCTGGAGTGGAAGGCGAAGAAAGATGTGTCATTGACTCCAGGAAAAGAATGGAAGGTAAAAGTTGAGATAGAGGAACTGGAGGAGGACATGGCACAGCTACAGATAGAAACAGGTAAGGTAAAGGAAGTACCCCAGGATATAGAAGACAAAATGAGGAAGTTGACTATTGAAGTGGAAATCAAAGTGCCATGGGTCACAACATGGGGAAGACCATGAAAGTCAGCAACCAATAAAGAATAAGAAGAAGGAAGGAGAAGAAGAAAGGGTGAACACTTTACCAATAAAGAAGAAGCCTGTCAAAGAAAGGAAGCAAAAGAAGAAGGAAGGAGCCGAAGGTGAGGCTCAAGTAGAAGACAAGCGAACCCATCAACCTTAATAGAGGGGGACATGCGTCAAGCTAATGAGACGTTAAAAAAGCGCTGCCTGGGAGGCAACCCAGAAGCGTCAAACTGGCAAGACGATAAACAAGCGCTGCTTGGGAGGCAACCCAAGAAATTTTTACTTTTTTCCGTAATGCATTTTCAATTCAATAAAACAGTACTGATTCAAGTCATGTCATCGCTTGTCAAAACCCTTTTATGCTTAACAAAAAATTTAATATTGTTATCGTTTATTATCTTGTGCATGCTAACACTGTTATAGGCAAGATCGCAGCAAATTGAGAGATGGATTTCTATGATCCGAGTTTCATACCTCTAAATATGAGAAACCAAAGGTGAAAGTTCAGAAGGTGTTGAAGTTCTAGAGACAACGAGACGAGTAAGGAAGTTGATAATTGCGAGATAAGTGTTCAAATCTTCAGATACCTAAGCCGGTGAGATTTTGAGCCAAATATTTCCAACGGGTATTACCAACTTTTCTTTCGATCTACTATGAGAGTACCATAAGTTTGTCTATTTTCTAGAACTTGCTTTAATTCTCTATTAACTGATTGGTTTAATATTATGCGCATTGAGGAAATTGTTTGTTATAACCCATAGCCTTTTTCAAGCCACCCTTATTATTATTATTATTATCAATTGCTGGCCAAATTTGAGCCTAAAAATTTTATCCCTTTTCTTTCGGTGACAAACCATGTTATAAGCCAATAGACCAGAAAAACAAAATTTTTATCCTCATTGGAGTTAGGTAGAAATAGTTCTCTAGTCACGGCAACAACATAAGTTTGGGGTTGCTCATGGAACTAGCAACATCTAAGTTTGGGGTGGGGTAACAAGAGAACTATCACAAATGAAAAAGAAAAAAATATGAAAAAGAGACGGGAGAACATCAAAAATCCCTAAAAAAGTAGTCTCTTCAAAAAAATAGAAAAGAAAAAAAAAGTGTGATAGAAAGAACCATACAAAGACACAAAAAGGTACCCCAGGTAAAAGGTTGCATACATATACAAAAAAGGAAAAGTAGTACTTAACTCCAATATTTTCAACCTACTTATCCAAATATATCCCACCTTTACCTAAGCCAAGTTATAGCCCTTAAAGACCTCTAAAAATGCGTGAATATTGAGCTTTGATCAGTTGTTTAGAAATCTTGCAAGCCTATGGTAAAATAGCAGATTTTACGATGATTGAGAGTTAACCCTTTCAATTATGAGTGAAAAATGTGAGAAGAGAGAAAAGATTGAACATGGACTCTTGTGGTCATCGGTCCGACTTGCTACTATCAACGTCTCTTGAACCAAGGCATTGACTAAACAGGATCGTTGCGGTAAAAAAAAAAAAAAAAAAAAGAAGATCAGCGGTACCATTGCTGACTATAGAAATTGTGAAATTCCTATCATCTTTATACATCTCTTGAATTGCTGACGTTTTTGTTTGACAGGCATGTTACTCGAGGACGGGCAACATTTTTAGTTTGGGGTTTGAGTCAATTAGTAAAGAATGCAGTCACGAGGCTCTCCCATTTATATCCACGCACCAAGCCCAATAGTGTTGGACGTGAGGAGGTGTGTTTAGAAGTCCCACATCGGATGTAAGATGGTCTGGACAAGGCTTTATAAGTAAGAGGCAATCTTCACCATACAAATCGGTTTTATGAGGATGAATTATGTTCAATATCCAATTTATTATTGATCAAATGAAACTTAAGAAGGCAAAATCAAGCAATTAGAAACTTGGTGCATCCAACTATATTTAAACTTTCTTTATTTTTAATGTTTTTTTAAGGGACTTGGTTATTTTTAATGCTTTTTTAAGGAACTTAAATAATTTTTTTATCCTTAAAAATATAAGGAATTTTAATTTTAGATATAAAAATTAATCTAGGATATTTTTGTTCTTTTTTTAATCTCTTAGACCACTTACTGTTCATGTTACAGATAATTTACATACAAAAGTTGGTATTCAAATTCCGAACATTTCAATTATTTATTTTAAAGGTGAAATTTTAGGCATCTACTATATATCAAAACAAAACTGTTTTATCCCTTGATGTCTAGATAATCTTTGCTTGTAAAAATAAAACAAAACTTTTGTAGGAAAAAAATTCAGATTTAGTGTAAGAAGGGAGTGGAGTGTAATTCAAATTTCTTTCAATGAAGGATTGTAATTTACTCTTTAATATAAATATATGGATAATTAAGAACGTTATTTTCCCGGTGGTGCAATGTATAGGTGAACGAAAAACTTGGTAGATACATGCCTCATGATCTTGATGATTCACTTTCTGAATTTGGCCGATTATTATAGAAGATTCATCAATTTTTTGATTTAATAATCTTTGGGGTAACTGTTTTAATATATTATTATAAGTATATTTCTTGATTTAGTATAAATTTATATATGAGAGCTATTATTATAACTATATTTCTTGATTTAATATAAATTTATATATGGTAGTTGTTTTAATATATTACTATAAATCAACTTTTTGATTGAATATAAATCAAAGGATAAGAGCATTGTTTTTTCCAGTAGTGCATTGTGGGTGAAAGGAAAACTTGGTAGTCTTTACCCTTTCTCTCAATCATGCACGATGATGTTGATATCCCATTCACCATTGAATTAATCAAGGTTTTATGTTCTCTTATTAAAGGTCTTTGTCTTAACGGTGATGTTCATAGTTGGAATTTATATCCAACATTTTGGTTTCATGAAGGTATTTTCTTTTCACTAGTCTCTTATTTATAGAATAGTTAAAGGAGATATCTCTAGAGATCTATCTTATGTAAGGTTAGTAGCTTTGAATATGGGAGCATTAGTTGTTGGTACTAAGTATATGCGAGAATTTGAAGAGAGGTTGAAGAAAGTTTTAAAAGAAGTGGAAGATACTGAAGGGAAGGTTGTTCTTTTCATTGAAGGTATTTCCTTTTCACTAGAGATCTCTTATATTTACTCTTAGTACTAATGGGTTTATGTATTTCTTACATTTGGAAGCAACAAAAGAAACCAAATAGCAATGCTCTTCTTGTCACTTTCATGGATATGCAAACCCCGTCAAAGTTTTGAAAGTTCTGCCACATTCAAAGCAAACGTGAAACATCTCATTTATCGAATGGATCTTTAGGAATCTCTCTTGTTCATAGATCTTGCCCACAGGCATGCTCTTTGTACAACCAAGCGAAGATCTAGTGAGGGCCAAAATTGAATATTGTATGTAGCGTAGAATTGAATAAAATGTATTTAGTGGTAGTAAAAATAAATATAGTTATAATATAAACTATATTTCCAGGTATCAATCAAATTATATAGTTAAAGAAAAGACAATGATGTCTCAAATTGTATCTATGGCTCTGGATGAATTTGTCCAATCTTTTAGTGTGGATTTGTATGTAAGGAATAAGCTTATAAGTTTAAATTTTATTGAGCAAAAAAGTTGGTGAAAGTTCAAGTCATAATTAATCATAATTATAGCATATGCTACTACATATATAGATAAAATTGTGATGTAAGGAATTTAAAGATTTCTCAAATTGTAGATATGACAATTGATGAATTAGTTATGTGTTTTCCAATAAACCTTTCTCGATGAAATCTTCTAGTGTAGAAGAAACTTTTATTGTGAAATATGGCGATTTTAAAAAAAAAAAAAAAAAAAAAACCTTTTTCAATTATTTTTAAAAATACAAATTTTTTGACATTTTTTCTCTTTTAAATTTTTGAAAACATGTTTAATTATTTTAAAATGATACATAAACAATTTTAATAAAAAAAGTCAATGGAGAACTAGAAAATGCAAAAATGAGATAAACTTGAAGGCCAAAATCGTGCAAATGAGACTTGGAGGATCAAGATCGAGTAATTGTGAATCTTGAAGTGCTAAAATTGAGCAAATGAAAAAAAAAATGTGGCAAAATCAAGCAAATCAAACTTTTTTTTGAGAAAATCGAGCAAATGAAACTTAAGAAGGCAAAATCAAGCAATTAAGAAATTTGATGCTTTAAAACTGCATTTAAACTTTCTTTATAATGTGGTTATTTTTAATGTTTTTTTAAGGGACTTAAATAATTTTTTATCCTAAAAAATATAGCGAATTTTAATTAATTTTAGATATAAAATTAAACTAGGATATTTTTGTTCTTTTTTTAATTTCCTAGGACCACTTTATGTTCATGTTAAGGATATCAGAAATTTACATACAAAACTCAGGATTCGAATTTCGAACATTTCATTTATTTATCTTAAAGGTGAAATTTTAGTCGTCTACTAATATTTGTAAAATAAAATTGTTTTATACTTTGATGTCTAGATAATCTTTGCTTGTAAAAATAAAGGTTAAAGGTTTAATTACTCATTTGGTCCCTTATCTTTAATTTAGTTCTCAATTTGGTCCCTTATATTTTAAACGTATCAATTTGGTCCTTTAACTTTTCTGCAAGTTTCAAGTTCTTTCCTCGCGTCAAATTTTTCACTATTACCATTAAATTTGGACACGTGTCATCTGTCCAAGTGTGCCACGTGTCCAAATTTTTAAAAGATAAGGAACCAACTTGAAATCTGCAGAAAAGATAAGGGACCAAATTGAGACTTTTAAAAGATAAGAGAACAACTTTAAATCTACAGAAAAGATAAGGGACCAAATTGAGACGTTTAAAAGATAAGAGACCAAATTGAGAACTAAATTAAAGATAAGAGATCAAATGAGTAATTAAACAAAAAATAAAACAAAACTTTGGTAAAAAAAAAAAAAATCAGATTTTTTTTTACAAGGAAATTTTAAAAATTCAGATGTTGGAGTATAGTTTCACTTTCAGACACACACTTGTTCCTTTTTTACTCATTTCCTGAGAAAGACAATTTCTTTTTAAGTCGAACCATTTGTTTTGTTTAGGTATTTGATCAGATATGAATTTTAATTTGTTACTTTCCAGTAGTTTCAATTATAAATTTTTGCAAATTTTATAAAACCTTGTTGACAAATCTTATGCATGCTGATGTAGGGATGCCAATTTCATCCGTAAATGGGGATTCTCGTGGGGATTGTCCCGTTTGGGGATCCGAAGATGGAGAATTTTTTTTCCATGGGGATGGAGGAGAAAATTCCCTCGAAAGAGATTAGGGGATGAGGATGATATTTGATCCCCCGATCCGCGGAGAATCCATCCCCGAAAAGTTTATTAAAATAACATTTTTAAATGTATATTTAAGTACTTTATAAATTGTTTTTAATTATATTTTCACACAATATGTGTATACATTTGTTTATATATGATGTTTATTACTGTCATAAGACTCGCACTAATATTTTAACTTTTTTATTTGTTTTATAATTAAGCTTTACTATTTTTTTGCGACTAACTTGATCGAAAACAATAAAAAATTGATAACTTTTTAAGGTTGACGGATCCCCGTGGGAACTGTGGAGATCCGTGGGGATGGGGATGGAGGAAGAATACTTCCCGAAGCGGGGAATGGAGACGGGTATGGGGAATGTTTTAGATGGTGGGGCAAGGAGTGGTAAAGTACCCTCCGCTCAATCCCCGCCCCGTTGACATCCCTATGCTGAGGAGCTTATTTTAGTTCGTTGGTTATATATATAATTTCATTTTAGCTTCATAAAAAAAATTGTGTATGATGACTATATATTTGAATATATTCTAATAAAAAAAATAGATTTCTGAATTTAATATTAATTTTATGGCAACTGTTTTAATATATGATTATAAGTGTATTTCTTGATTTAATATAGAAATATATATATATATATATATATATATATATATATATATATATATATATATATATATATATATATATATATATGGGAGTTATTTCAATATACTATAACAAATAAATTTCTTGATTTAATATAAATTTATATATGGTAACTGTTTTAACATATCATTATAACAAAATATTTTGTATGATAATTGTTTTTTTTTAGTACATTGTATTGTAACTGTTTAATATATTATTATCAGTATATTTCAGTATTTCTTAATTTAATATAAATCTATCTATGGTAGCTGTTTTAATATATTATTATAAATAGATTCTTTGATTTAATATAAATTAAAGGATAAGAACATTGTTTTCTCGGTGGTAATCTTTACCCTTTCTCTCAATCATGCATGATGATGTTGATACCATCGTTGTCAGAATCCCGATCAGAATCCTAAAATTTATGGATTTTGTGATTTTGTTTACTCCAAAGGATTTGAATCGTGATAGGATTCTAATTTAGAGCACAATCCATGTAAAATCGCACACAATCGTATAATCGCAGCACAATCCGCGATTCCAATTGGATTCTACCGATTCTTGACTTTTTTATTTTGGGTAATTTTGGAATGGTTGATATGACCCGTTTTTATTTTGTGACCCGGTTTAAACCCTTCTTTTAAGTAAAAAACGGCAAAACCCTATTTTTTTTATATTCATTTGATGTTAAACTTTTGAGTACTTTTATATTTAAGATTTGGTTGTTTTATGTTTGATTTATGATTTTAAACTTTTGAGTATATATATATATATATATATATATATATGAGTTGAATCCATCGATTTTGGTTGCGATTTCCGACTATGCGATCTTGATTTCCCCTTTCGATTCAAAAAAATGATTTGAGTAAAATCCATCGATTTTGGTTGCGATTTACGATTTTTCGATCTTACCATCCTCTTGCGATTCAAAGTAAACTCTCGATTCTGACAACCTTGGTTGATACTCCCAATTTATCATTGCACCATATGCCATCAACCATTGAATTAATCAAGGTTTTATGTTCTCTTATTAAAGGTCTTTGTCTTAACGGTGATGTTCATAGTTGGAATTTATATCCAATAATTTGGTTTCAAAACAATACAATTTTCATCAAGGTATTTCCTTTTCCCTAGAGATCTCTTATATTTACTCTTAAGTTTATATAACATGCATGCTTTTGATATATTAAGTACTAATGATTTTATGTATTTCTTACATTTGGAATCAACAAAAGAAACCAAATATCAATGCTCTTCATGTCACTTTTAGTCTCAAGATTAAACAGGAGGTTAGTGAACTTCTTTTATTGATTATATTTTAATTTTATTTAAATATCTATAATATATTTTATTATTTGGTTTTTTTAAAACAGTGACGGTTAGCCGTATGGTTGTCAAGTTCTTCCTTGCACAATAATTACACTGAAAAGGTATTTCTGGAATTGGTGGCGGATGATATTCTATTATTCAATGAGTATTCCTACGGTGATCACAAGCTTGAGGAGATGAGAATATTTCTCCACATTGGTCACATAGTGCTTTAATGTGAGAACTTTCATGGATATGCAAATCCCGTCAAAGTTTTGAAGGTTTTGCCACATTCAAAGCAAACGTGAAACATCTCATTTATCGAATGGATCTTTAGAAATCTCTCTTGTTCATAGATCTTGCCCACGGGCATGCTCTTTGAACAACCAAGCGAAGATCTAGTGAGGGCCGAA